>CAWUFW010000087.1:5385754-5985754 GCA_963921515.1 Calotriton arnoldi
AGTGAGACCAGGTGTTCTGCGAGGTCACCATCAATGAGACATTTATAATACAGGTTATGGGCAGTCACAAATATAGAATAATGTAGGGTGTACTAACTAATGCCCTCAACAGTGAGACCAGGTGTTCTGCGAGGTCACCATCAATGAGACATTTATAATACAGGTTATTGGCAGTAAAAATATATAATAATGTAGGGTGCACTAACTAAAGCCCTCAACAGTGAGACCAGGTGTTCCGCGAGGTCACCATCAATGAGACATTTATAATACAGGTTATGGGCAGTCACAAATATAGAATAATGTAGGGTGCACTAACTAAAGCCATCGACAGTGAGACCAGGTGTTCTGCGAGGTCACCATCAATGAGACATTTATAATACAGGTTATGGGCAGTCACAAATATAGAATAATGTAGGGTGCACTAACGAACGCCATCGACAGTGAGACCAGGTGTTCCGCGAGGTCACCATCAATGAGACATTTATAATACAGGTTATGGGCAGTCACAAATATAGAATAATGTAGGGTGCACTAACTAAAGCCATCGACAGTGAGACCAGGTGTTCTGCGAGGTCACCATCAATGAGACACTTATAATACAGGTTATGGGCAGTCACAAATATAGAATAATGTAGGGTGCACTAACGAACGCCATCGACAGTGAGACCAGGTGTTCCGCGAGGTCACCATCAATGAGACATTTATAATACAGGTTATGGGCAGTCACAAATATAGAATAATGTAGGGTGCACTAACTAAAGCCATCAACAGTGAGACCAGGTGTTCTGCGAGGTCACCATCAATGAGACATTTATAATACAGGTTATTGGCAGTCACAAATATAGAATAATGTAGGGTGCACTAACGAACGCCATCGACAGTGAGACCAGGTGTTCCGCGAGGTCACCATCAATGAGACACTTATAATACAGGTTATTGGCAGTAAAAATATATAATAATGTAGGGTGCACTAACGAACGCCATCGACAGTGAGACCAGGTGTTCCGCGAGGTCACCATCAATGAGACATTTATAATACAGGTTATTGGCAGTAAAAATATATAATAATGTAGGGTGCACTAACAAACGCCATCGACAGTGAGACCAGGTGTTCCGCGAGGTCACCATCAATGAGACACTTATAATACAGGTTATGGGCAGTCACAAATATAGAATAATGTAGGGTGCACTAACGAACGCCATCGACAGTGAGACCAGGTGTTCCGCGAGGTCACCATCAATGAGACATTTATAATACAGGTTATGGGCAGTCACAAATCTAGAATAATGTAGGGTGCACTAACTAAAGCCATCAACAGTGAGACCAGGTGTTCCGCGAGGTCACCATCAATGAGACATTTATAATACAGGTTATTGGCAGTAAAAATATATAATAATGTAGGGTGCACTAACGAACGCCATCGACAGTGAGACCAGGTGTTCCGCGAGGTCACCATCAATGAGACATTTATAATACAGGTTATGGGCAGTCACAAATATAGAATAATGTAGGGTGCACTAACGAACGCCATCGACAGTGAGACCAGGTGTTCCGCGAGGTCACCATCAATGAGACATTTATAATACAGGTTATTGGCAGTAAAAATATAGAATAATGTAGGGTGCACTAACGAACGCCATCGACAGTGAGACCAGGTGTTCCGCGAGGTCACCATCAATGAGACATTTATAATACAGGTTATGGGCAGTCACAAATATAGAATAATGTAGGGTGCACTAACGAACGCCATCGACAGTGAGACCAGGTGTTCCGCGAGGTCACCATCAATGAGACATTTATAATACAGGTTATTGGCAGTAAAAATATAGAATAATGTAGGGTGCACTAACTAAAGCCATCAACAGTGAGACCAGGTGTTCCGCGAGGTCACCATCAATGAGACGTTTATAATACAGGTTATGGGCAGTCACAAATATAGAATAATGTAGGGTGCACTAACTAATGCCATCGACAGTGAGACCAGGTGTTCCGCGAGGTCACCATCAATGAGACATTTATAATACAGGTTATGGGCAGTCACAAATATAGAATAATGTAGGGTGCACTAACTAAAGCCATCGACAGTGAGACCAGGTGTTCTGCGAGGTCACCATCAATGAGACATTTATAATACAGGTTATGGGCAGTAACAAATATAGAATAATGTAGGGTGCACTAACGAACGCCATCGACAGTGAGACCAGGTGTTCTGCGAGGTCACCATCAATGAGACATTTATAATACAGGTTATTGGCAGTCACAAATATAGAATAATGTAGGGTGCACTAACTAAAGCCATCAACAGTGAGACCAGGTGTTCCGCGAGGTCACCATCAATGAGACATTTATAATACAGGTTATGGGCAGTCACAAATATAGAATAATGTAGGGTGCACTAACTAAAGCCATCGACAGTGAGACCAGGTGTTCTGCGAGGTCACCATCAATGAGACACTTATAATACAGGTTATGGGCAGTCACAAATATAGAATAATGTAGGGTGCACTAACTAAAGCCATCAACAGTGAGACCAGGTGTTCCGCGAGGTCACCATCAATGAGACATTTATAATACAGGTTATGGGCAGTCACAAATATAGAATAATGTAGGGTGCACTAACTAAAGCCATCGACAGTGAGACCAGGTGTTCTGCGAGGTCACCATCAATGAGACACTTATAATACAGGTTATGGGCAGTCACAAATATAGAATAATGTAGGGTGCACTAACTAAAGCCATCAACAGTGAGACCAGGTGTTCCGCGAGGTCACCATCAATGAGACATTTATAATACAGGTTATGGGCAGTCACAAATATAGAATAATGTAGGGTGCACTAACTAAAGCCATCAACAGTGAGACCAGGTGTTCCGCGAGGTCACCATCAATGAGACATTTATAATACAGGTTATGGGCAGTCACAAATATAGAATAATGTAGGGTGCACTAACGAACGCCATCGACAGTGAGACCAGGTGTTCCGCGAGGTCACCATCAATGAGACATTTATAATACAGGTTATTGGCAGTCACAAATATAGAATAATGTAGGGTGCACTAACGAACGCCATCGACAGTGAGACCAGGTGTTCCGCGAGGTCACCATCAATGAGACATTTATAATACAGGTTATGGGCAGTCACAAATATAGAATAATGTAGGGTGCACTAACGAACGCCATCGACAGTGAGAACAGGTGTTCCGCGAGGTCACCATCAATGAGACATTTATAATACAGGTTATGGGCAGTCACAAATATAGAATAATGTAGGGTGCACTAACGAACGCCATCGACAGTGAGACGAGGTGTTCCGCGAGGTCACCATCAATGAGACATTTATAATACAGGTTATGGGCAGTCACAAATATAGAATAATGTAGGGTGCACTAACTAAAGCCATCAACAGTGAGACCAGGTGTTCCGCGAGGTCACCATCAATGAGACACTTATAATACAGGTTATTGGCAGTCACAAATATAGAATAATGTAGGGTGCACTAACTAAAGCCATCAACAGTGAGACCAGGTGTTCCGCGAGGTCACCATCAATGAGACATTTATAATACAGGTTATGGGCAGTCACAAATATAGAATAATGTAGGGTGCACTAACTAAAGCCATCAACAGTGAGACCAGGTGTTCCGCGAGGTCACCATCAATGAGACATTTATAATACAGGTTATGGGCAGTCACAAATATAGAATAATGTAGGGTGCACTAACTAAAGCCATCAACAGTGAGACCAGGTGTTCCGCGAGGTCACCATCAATGAGACATTTATAATACAGGTTATGGGCAGTCACAAATATAGAATAATGTAGGGTGCACTAACTAATGCCCTCAACAGTGAGACCAGGTGTTCTGCGAGGTCACCATCAATGAGACACTTATAATACAGGTTATGGGCAGTCACAAATATAGAATAATGTAGGGTGCACTAACGAACGCCATCGACAGTGAGACCAGGTGTTCTGCGAGGTCACCATCAATGAGACATTTATAATACAGGTTATGGGCAGTCACAAATATAGAATAATGTAGGGTGCACTAACGAACGCCATCGACAGTGAGACCAGGTGTTCCGCGAGGTCACCATCAATGAGACATTTATAATACAGGTTATGGGCAGTCACAAATATAGAATAATGTAGGGTGCACTAACTAAAGCCATCAACAGTGAGACCAGGTGTTCCGCGAGGTCACCATCAATGAGACATTTATAATACAGGTTATGGGCAGTCACAAATATAGAATAATGTAGGGTGCACTAACTAATGCCCTCAACAGTGAGACCAGGTGTTCTGCGAGGTCACCATCAATGAGACACTTATAATACAGGTTATGGGCAGTCACAAATATAGAATAATGTAGGGTGCACTAACTAATGCCCTCAACAGTGAGACCAGGTGTTCTGCGAGGTCATCATCAATGAGACACTTATAATACAGGTTATGGGCAGTCACAAATATAGAATAATGTAGGGTGCACTAACGAACGCCATCGACAGTGAGACCAGGTGTTCTGCGAGGTCACCATCAATGAGACACTTATAATACAGGTTATGGGCAGTCACAAATATAGAATAATGTAGGGTGCACTAACTAATGCCCTCAACAGTGAGACCAGGTGTTCTGCGAGGTCACAATCAATGAGACACTTATAATACAGGTTATGGGCAGTCACAAATATAGAATAATGTAGGGTGCACTAACGAACGCCATCGACAGTGAGACCAGGTGTTCTGCGAGGTCACCATCAATGAGACATTTATAATACAGGTTATGGGCAGTCACAAATATAGAATAATGTAGGGTGCACTAACGAACGCCATCGACAGTGAGACCAGGTGTTCTGCGAGGTCACCATCAATGAGACACTTATAATACAGGTTATGGGCAGTCACAAATATATAATAATGTAGGGTGCACTAACGAACGCCATCGACAGTGAGACCAGGTGTTCTGCGAGGTCACCATCAATGAGACACTTATAATACAGGTTATTGGCAGTAAAAATATAGAATAATGTAGGGTGCACTAACTAAAGCCATCAACAGTGAGACCAGGTGTTCCGCGAGGTCACCATCAATGAGACATTTATAATACAGGTTATGGGCAGTCACAAATATAGAATAATGTAGGGTGCACTAACGAACGCCATCGACAGTGAGACCAGGTGTTCCGCGAGGTCACCATCAATGAGACATTTATAATACAGGTTATGGGCAGTCACAAATATAGAATAATGTAGGGTGCACTAACGAACGCCATCGACAGTGAGACCAGGTGTTCCGCGAGGTCACCATCAATGAGACATTTATAATACAGGTTATGGGCAGTCACAAATATAGAATAATGTAGGGTGCACTAACGAACGCCATCAACAGTGAGACCAGGTGTTCCGCGAGGTCACCATCAATGAGACATTTATAATACAGGTTATGGGCAGTCACAAATATAGAATAATGTAGGGTGCACTAACTAAAGCCATCAACAGTGAGACCAGGTGTTCCGCGAGGTCACCATCAATGAGACACTTATAATACAGGTTATTGGCAGTCACAAATATAGAATAATGTAGGGTGCACTAACTAAAGCCATCAACAGTGAGACCAGGTGTTCCGCGAGGTCACCATCAATGAGACATTTATAATACAGGTTATGGGCAGTCACAAATATAGAATAATGTAGGGTGCACTAACTAAAGCCATCAACAGTGAGACCAGGTGTTCCGCGAGGTCACCATCAATGAGACACTTATAATACAGGTTATTGGCAGTCACAAATATATAATAATGTAGGGTGCACTAACTAAAGCCATCGACAGTGAGACCAGGTGTTCTGCGAGGTCACCATCAATGAGACATTTATAATACAGGTTATGGGCAGTCACAAATATAGAATAATGTAGGGTGCACTAACGAACGCCATCGACAGTGAGACCAGGTGTTCTGCGAGGTCACCATCAATGAGACATTTATAATACAGGTTATGGGCAGTCACAAATATAGAATAATGTAGGGTGCACTAACGAACGCCATCGACAGTGAGACCAGGTGTTCTGCGAGGTCACCATCAATGAGACATTTATAATACAGGTTATTGGCAGTCACAAATATAGAATAATGTAGGGTGCACTAACTAAAGCCATCAACAGTGAGACCAGGTGTTCCGCGAGGTCACCATCAATGAGACATTTATAATACAGGTTATGGGCAGTCACAAATATAGAATAATGTAGGGTGCACTAACTAAAGCCATCAACAGTGAGACCAGGTGTTCCGCGAGGTCACCATCAATGAGACATTTATAATACAGGTTATGGGCAGTCACAAATATAGAATAATGTAGGGTGCACTAACTAATGCCCTCAACAGTGAGACCAGGTGTTCTGCGAGGTCACCATCAATGAGACACTTATAATACAGGTTATGGGCAGTCACAAATATAGAATAATGTAGGGTGCACTAACGAACGCCATCGACAGTGAGACCAGGTGTTCTGCGAGGTCACCATCAATGAGACACTTATAATACAGGTTATGGGCAGTCACAAATATAGAATAATGTAGGGTGCACTAACGAACACCATCGACAGTGAGACCAGGTGTTCTGCGAGGTCACCATCAATGAGACATTTATAATACAGGTTATTGGCAGTCACAAATATAGAATAATGTAGGGTGCACTAACTAAAGCCATCAACAGTGAGACCAGGTGTTCCGCGAGGTCACCATCAATGAGACATTTATAATACAGGTTATTGGCAGTCACAAATATAGAATAATGTAGGGTGCACTAACTAAAGCCATCAACAGTGAGACCAGGTGTTCCGCGAGGTCACCATCAATGAGACATTTATAATACAGGTTATTGGCAGTCACAAATATAGAATAATGTAGGGTGCACTAACTAAAGCCATCAACAGTGAGACCAGGTGCTCCGCGAGGTCACCATCAATGAGACACTTATAATACAGGTTATGGGCAGTCACAAATATATAATAATGTAGGGTGCACTAACTAATGCCCTCAACAGTGAGACCAGGTGTTCTGCGAGGTCACCATCAATGAGACATTTATAATACAGGTTATGGGCAGTCACAAATATATAATAATGTAGGGTGCACTAACTAATGCCCTCAACAGTGAGACCAGGTGTTCTGCGAGGTCACCATCAATGAGACATTTATAATACAGGTTATGGGCAGTCACAAATATAGAATAATGTAGGGTGCACTAACTAAAGCCATCAACAGTGAGACCAGGTGTTCCGCGAGGTCACCATCAATGAGACATTTATAATACAGGTTATGGGCAGTCACAAATATAGAATAATGTAGGGTGCACTAACTAATGCCCTCAACAGTGAGACCAGGTGTTCTGCGAGGTCACCATCAATGAGACACTTATAATACAGGTTATGGGCAGTCACAAATATAGAATAATGTAGGGTGCACTAACTAATGCCCTCAACAGTGAGACCAGGTGTTCTGCGAGGTCACCATCAATGAGACACTTATAATACAGGTTATGGGCAGTCACAAATATAGAATAATGTAGGGTGCACTAACGAACGCCATCGACAGTGAGACCAGGTGTTCTGCGAGGTCACCATCAATGAGACATTTATAATACAGGTTATGGGCAGTCACAAATATAGAATAATGTAGGGTGCACTAACGAACGCCATCGACAGTGAGACCAGGTGTTCTGCGAGGTCACCATCAATGAGACACTTATAATACAGGTTATGGGCAGTCACAAATATAGAATAATGTAGGGTGCACTAACTAAAGCCATCGACAGTGAGACCAGGTGTTCTGCGAGGTCACCATCAATGAGACACTTATAATACAGGTTATGGGCAGTCACAAATATATAATAATGTAGGGTGCACTAACTAAAGCCATCGACAGTGAGACCAGGTGTTCCGCGAGGTCACCATCAATGAGACATTTATAATACAGGTTATGGGCAGTCACAAATATATAATAATGTAGGGTGCACTAACGAACGCCATCGACAGTGAGACCAGGTGTTCCGCGAGGTCACCATCAATGAGACACTTATAATACAGGTTATGGGCAGTCACAAATATAGAATAATGTAGGGTGCACTAACTAAAGCCATCAACAGTGAGACCAGGTGTTCCGCGAGGTCACCATCAATGAGACATTTATAATACAGGTTATGGGCAGTCACAAATATAGAATAATGTAGGGTGCACTAACTAATGCCATCGACAGTGAGACCAGGTGTTCCGCGAGGTCACCATCAATGAGACACTTATAATACAGGTTATGGGAAGTCACAAATATAGAATAATGTAGGGTGCACTAACTAATGCCATCGACAGTGAGACCAGGTGTTCCGCGAGGTCACCATGAATGAGACATTTATAATACAGGTTATGGGCAGTCACAAATATAGAATAATGTAGGGTGCACTAACGAACGCCATCGACAGTGAGACCAGGTGTTCCGCGAGGTCACCATCAATGAGACACTTATAATACAGGTTATTGGCAGTAAAAATATATAATAATGTAGGGTGCACTAACTAAAGCCATCAACAGTGAGACCAGGTGTTCCGCGAGGTCACCATCAATGAGACATTTATAATACAGGTTATTGGCAGTCACAAATATATAATAATGTAGGGTGCACTAACTAAAGCCATCAACAGTGAGACCAGGTGTTCTGCGAGGTCACCATCAATGAGACACTTATAATACAGGTTATGGGCAGTCACAAATATAGAATAATGTAGGGTGCACTAACTAATGCCATCGACAGTGAGACCAGGTGTTCCGCGAGGTCACCATCAATGAGACACTTATAATACAGGTTATGGGCAGTCACAAATATATAATAATGTAGGGTGCACTAACTAAAGCCATCAACAGTGAGACCAGGTGTTCCGCGAGGTCACCATCAATGAGACATTTATAATACAGGTTATGGGCAGTCACAAATATAGAATAATGTAGGGTGCACTAACGAACGCCATCGACAGTGAGACCAGGTGTTCCGCGAGGTCACCATCAATGAGACACTTTATAATACAGGTTATGGGCAGTCACAAATATAGAATAATGTAGGGTGCACTAACTAAAGCCATCAACAGTGAGACCAGGTGTTCCGCGAGGTCACCATCAATGAGACATTTATAATACAGGTTATGGGCAGTCACAAATATAGAATAATGTAGGGTGCACTAACTAAAGCCATCAACAGTGAGACCAGGTGTTCTGCGAGGTCACCATCAATGAGACACTTATAATACAGGTTATGGGCAGTCACAAATATATAATAATGTAGGGTGCACTAACTAATGCCCTCAACAGTGAGACCAGGTGTTCTGCGAGGTCACCATCAATGAGACATTTATAATACAGGTTATGGGCAGTCACAAATATATAATAATGTAGGGTGCACTAACGAACGCCATCGACAGTGAGACCAGGTGTTCCGCGAGGTCACCATCAATGAGACATTTATAATACAGGTTATGGGCAGTCACAAATATAGAATAATGTAGGGTGCACTAACTAAAGCCATCGACAGTGAGACCAGGTGTTCTGCGAGGTCACCATCAATGAGACACTTATAATACAGGTTATTGGCAGTCACAAATATAGAATAATGTAGGGTGCACTAACTAATGCCCTCAACAGTGAGACCAGGTGTTCTGCGAGGTCACCATCAATGAGACATTTATAATACAGGTTATGGGCAGTCACAAATATAGAATAATGTAGGGTGCACTAACGAACGCCATCGACAGTGAGACCAGGTGTTCCGCGAGGTCACCATCAATGAGACACTTATAATACAGGCTATTGGCAGTCACAAATATATAATAATGTAGGGTGCACTAACTAAAGCCATCGACAGTGAGACCAGGTGTTCTGCGAGGTCACCATCAATGAGACATTTATAATACAGGTTATGGGCAGTCACAAATATAGAATAATGTAGGGTGCACTAACGAACGCCATCGACAGTGAGACCAGGTGTTCTGCGAGGTCACCATCAATGAGACATTTATAATACAGGTTATGGGCAGTCACAAATATATAATAATGTAGGGTGCACTAACGAACGCCATCAACAGTGAGACCAGGTGTTCCGCGAGGTCACCATCAATGAGACATTTATAATACAGGTTATGGGCAGTCACAAATATAGAATAATGTAGGGTGCACTAACGAACGCCATCGACAGTGAGACCAGGTGTTCCGCGAGGTCACCATCAATGAGACATTTATAATACAGGTTATGGGCAGTCACAAATATAGAATAATGTAGGGTGCACTAACTAAAGCCATCGACAGTGAGACCAGGTGTTCTGCGAGGTCACCATCAATGAGACACTTATAATACAGGTTATGGGCAGTCACAAATATATAATAATGTAGGGTGCACTAACGAACGCCATCGACAGTGAGACCAGGTGTTCCGCGAGGTCACCATCAATGAGACATTTATAATACAGGTTATGGGCAGTCACAAATATAGAATAATGTAGGGTGCACTAACTAAAGCCATCGACAGTGAGACCAGGTGTTCTGCGAGGTCACCATCAATGAGACATTTATAATACAGGTTATGGGCAGTCACAAATATATAATAATGTAGGGTGCACTAACGAACGCCATCGACAGTGAGACCAGGTGTTCCGCGAGGTCACCATCAATGAGACATTTATAATACAGGTTATGGGCAGTCACAAATATAGAATAATGTAGGGTGCACTAACTAATGCCCTCAACAGTGAGACCAGGTGTTCTGCGAGGTCACCATCAATGAGACATTTATAATACAGGTTATTGGCAGTAAAAATATAGAATAATGTAGGGTGCACTAACGAACGCCATCGACAGTGAGACCAGGTGTTCCGCGAGGTCACCATCAATGAGACATTTATAATACAGGTTATTGGCAGTCACAAATATAGAATAATGTAGGGTGCACTAACTAAAGCCATCAACAGTGAGACCAGGTGTTCCGCGAGGTCACCATCAATGAGACATTTATAATACAGGTTATGGGCAGTCACAAATATAGAATAATGTAGGGTGCACTAACGAACGCCATCGACAGTGAGACCAGGTGTTCCGCGAGGTCACCATCAATGAGACATTTATAATACAGGTTATTGGCAGTAAAAATATAGAATAATGTAGGGTGCACTAACTAAAGCCATCAACAGTGAGACCAGGTGTTCTGCGAGGTCACCATCAATGAGACATTTATAATACAGGTTATGGGCAGTCACAAATATAGAATAATGTAGGGTGCACTAACGAACGCCATCGACAGTGAGACCAGGTGTTCCGCGAGGTCACCATCAATGAGACACTTATAATACAGGTTATGGGCAGTAAAAATATATAATAATGTAGGGTGCACTAACGAACGCCATCGACAATGAGACCAGGTGTTCCGCGAGGTCACCATCAATGAGACATTTATAATACAGGTTATTGGCAGTAAAAATATAGAATAATGTAGGGTGCACTAACTAAAGCCATCAACAGTGAGACCAGGTGTTCCGCGAGGTCACCATCAATGAGACACTTATAATACAGGTTATGGGCACTCACAAATATAGAATAATGTAGGGTGCACTAACGAACGCCATCGACAGTGAGACCAGGTGTTCTGCGAGGTCACCATCAATGAGACATTTATAATACAGGTTATGGGCAGTCACAAATATAGAATAATGTAGGGTGCACTAACGAACGCCATCAACAGTGAGACCAGGTGTTCTGCGAGGTCACCATCAATGAGACACTTATAATACAGGTTATTGGCAGTAAAAATATATAATAATGTAGGGTGCACTAACTAAAGCCCTCAACAGTGAGACCAGGTGTTCCGCGAGGTCACCATCAATGAGACATTTATAATACAGGTTATGGGCAGTAAAAAATATAGAATAATGTAGGGTGCACTAACGAACGCCATCGACAGTGAGACCAGGTGTTCTGCGAGGTCACCATCAATGAGACACTTATAATACAGGTTATGGGCAGTAAAAATATAGAATAATGTAGGGTGCACTAACGAACGCCATCGACAGTGAGACCAGGTGTTCTGCGAGGTCACCATCAATGAGACATTTATAATACATGTTATGGGCAGTCACAAATATAGAATAATGTAGGGTGCACTAACGAACGCCATCGACAGTGAGACCAGGTGTTCCGCGAGGTCACCATCAATGAGACATTTATAATACAGGTTATGGGCAGTCACAAATATAGAATAATGTAGGGTGCACTAACTAAAGCCATCAACAGTGAGACCAGGTGTTCCGCGAGGTCACCATCAATGAGACATTTATAATACAGGTTATGGGCAGTCACAAATATAGAATAATGTAGGGTGCACTAACGAACGCCATCGACAGTGAGACCAGGTGTTCCGCGAGGTCACCATCAATGAGACATTTATAATACAGGTTATGGGCAGTCACAAATATAGAATAATGTAGGGTGCACTAACGAACGCCATCGACATTGAGACCAGGTGTTCCGCGAGGTCACCATCAATGAGACATTTATAATACAGGTTATTGGCAGTAAAAATATAGAATAATGTAGGGTGCACTAACTAAAGCCATCAACAGTGAGACCAGGTGTTCTGCGAGGTCACCATCAATGAGACACTTATAATACAGGTTATGGGCAGTCACAAATATAGAATAATGTAGGGTGCACTAACGAACGCCATCGACAGTGAGACCAGGTGTTCCGCGAGGTCACCATCAATGAGACACTTATAATACAGGTTATGGGCAGTCACAAATATAGAATAATGTAGGGTGCACTAACGAACGCCATCGACAGTGAGACAAGGTGTTCTGCGAGGTCACCATCAATGAGACATTTATAATACAGGTTATGGGCAGTCACAAATATAGAATAATGTAGGGTGCACTAACGAACGCCATCGACAGTGAGACCAGGTGTTCTGCGAGGTCACCATCAATGAGACATTTATAATACAGGTTATGGGCAGTCACAAATATAGAATAATGTAGGGTGCACTAACTAAAGCCCTCAACAGTGAGACCAGGTGTTCCGCGAGGTCACCATCAATGAGACACTTATAATACAGGTTATGGGCAGTCACAAATATAGAATAATGTAGGGTGCACTAACTAAAGCCATCGACAGTGAGACCAGGTGTTCTGCGAGGTCACCATCAATGAGACATTTATAATACAGGTTATGGGCAGTCACAAATATAGAATAATGTAGGGTGCACTAACGAACGCCATCGACAGTGAGACCAGGTGTTCTGCGAGGTCACCATCAATGAGACATTTATAATACAGGTTATTGGCAGTCACAAATACAGAATAATGTAGGGTGCACTAACGAACGCCATCGACAGTGAGACCAGGTGTTCCGCGAGGTCACCATCAATGAGACATTTATAATACAGGTTATGGGCAGTCACAAATATAGAATAATGTAGGGTGCACTAACGAACGCCATCGACAGTGAGACCAGGTGTTCCGCGAGGTCACCATCAATGAGACACTTATAATACAGGTTATTGGCAGTAAAAATATATAATAATGTAGGGTGCACTAACTAATGCCCTCAACAGTGAGACCAGGTGTTCTGCGAGGTCACCATCAATGAGACACTTATAATACAGGTTATGGGCAGTCACAAATATAGAATAATGTAGGGTGCACTAACGAACGCCATCGACAGTGAGACCAGGTGTTCTGCGAGGTCACCATCAATGAGACACTTATAATACAGGTTATGGGCAGTCACAAATATAGAATAATGTAGGGTGCACTAACGAACGCCATCGACAGTGAGACCAGGTGTTCTGCGAGGTCACCATCAATGAGACACTTATAATACAGGTTATGGGCAGTCACAAATATAGAATAATGTAGGGTGCACTAACTAAAGCCATCGACAGTGAGACCAGGTGTTCTGCGAGGTCACCATCAATGAGACACTTATAATACAGGTTATGGGCAGTCACAAATATAGAATAATGTAGGGTGCACTAACTAAAGCCATCGACAGTGAGACCAGGTGTTCAGCGAGGTCACCATCAATGAGACATTTATAATACAGGTTATGGGCAGTCACAAATATAGAATAATGTAGGGTGCACTAACGAACGCCATCGACAGTGAGACCAGGTGTTCCGCGAGGTCACCATCAATGAGACATTTATAATACAGGTTATGGGCAGTCACAAATATAGAATAATGTAGGGTGCACTAACGAACGCCATCGACAGTGAGACCAGGTGTTCCGCGAGGTCACCATCAATGAGACACTTATAATACAGGTTATGGGCAGTCACAAATATAGAATAATGTAGGGTGCACTAACTAAAGCCATCAACAGTGAGACCAGGTGTTCTGCGAGGTCACCATCAATGAGACACTTATAATACAGGTTATTGGCAGTAAAAATATAGAATAATGTAGGGTGCACTAACGAACGCCATCGACAGTGAGACCAGGTGTTCTGCGAGGTCACCATCAATGAGACATTTATAATACAGGTTATGCAAACACAAGGAGATGATGGACGGAGCGCTGAAACTTTTCAGACACTCACCCCCAGTCACAGATCTGGGTTGAATCCATCATCATTCTTTAGCTCACTTCGCCACCTCAGTTCAGACCCAGCTATATGCAAATCAGTCTTGACCCTGTGCCTCTTAGGTTATGGACAGCAAGAAACAGAACATGGTGAAACAGTCACTAACTATTAAGTGCTAAACACAATTACAAGACGTACCCCTCACGAAGAAGCTGTCATCAAGCAGAACCCTGGGTGCACGGGTGCTGGCATGTAGATGACATGGCAAAATGGGGGGGCCAATGTACATACAGTTGATATGACCTCACAGAGTCACAGGGGGGTGGAGGTTTGAGGGTCACAGCACCCATGTCCACAGCGCACACAACCTCGCACTGGGCATGCGTCCAGGGCCCCACAGGAGCCACTGTGGCCCTACCTTGGAGAGCTCCTGCATGAGCGTGCTGTTCTGGAGCCGGAAGTCCTCCTCCTGACTGTGCAGCTTCCCCTGGAGCATCTCATTCTCGCTCAGGAGGGCGTCCACTTCCTGTTGGAGAAAGGAGGATTGTCTGAAGGAACACAGCTTAATGACAGCCCACCCAGCTACACCTGCAAATATCCCGCACAGCTGCAAGCATTTCAGTGTTCAACGTCATCAAAAGAAGAGGTGACCTAAACTACACTGGTCTACACTGTCCAAGCAAGGGGTGGAGACACCGCCCAGCCAGCCACAAGATAAGCAGTCCCTCCCCAGCAGACAATGAGGACCCTTGGGATGAGTCTGCCGACCGCCTACCCTTGTCTCTCCAGATCAAGATTGTGAACTTCCCACAACTGACTGTGCAAAGCAAGGCCGTGACCACCTTCAGAACCCCCCCCCCCCCAGCAATCACTGTACAGAGCTACGTCACTCCTTGCGAAGGATGAATGCCTTCAGTGCCAGGCTTCCATACCACGTCCACAAGGTTGTCTGTATCAGCAGTGACCATGCCATTGCCGTACCCGTGGTGCGATCCATGCCACCCTTCAATCTACGTGTGCGTGCCAGGCCTGGGAGAGGCTCTCAAGAGCAGAGTCCACCTTCTCTCACGCCCTGCAAGTGGTAAGACTGGCTATTTTCCTACCCCGTGCCTACATGGACTGTGCGACAGTGCTTTCGGGATACACTGGACTCTCTCGCTCCCTACAAGTGGTAAGACCTGCTGTCCTCTCACTGCGCCTACATGGACTGTGTGAGAGTGCTCTTCAGATACACAGGACTATCTCTCTCCCTACAAGTGGTAGGACCTGCTCTCTTCTCACTCCGCCTACAGGGACTGTGCGACAGTGCTCTCAGGATACACTGGACTCACTCCCTAAAACTGGTAGGACCTGCTCTCTTCTAACTGCGCCTACAGGGACTGTGCGACAGGGCTAACTGCACCTACAGGGACTGTGCGAGAGTGCTCTTAGGATACACGGGACTCTCTCTCTCCCTACAAGCAGTAAGACTGGCTCTTTTCCTACCGTGCCTACATGGACTGGGGACAGTGCTCTCGGGATACACAGGACTCTCGCACTCCGTACAAATGGTAAGACCTGCTCTCTTCTAACTCCACCTACAGGGATTGTGTGACAGTGTTCTCAGGATACACACGACTCTCAGGCCACAACAGGACACACTGGGCTCTCAGGACACACTGGGCTCTCAGGACACACAGGGCTCTCAGGACACACAGGGCTCTCAGGACACACAGGGCTATCAGGATAGACAGGGCTATCAGGATAGACAGGGCTCTCAAGACACACAGGGCTCTCAGGACACACAGGGCTCTCAGGACACACAGGGCTATCAGGATAGACAGGGCTCTCAAGACACACAGGGCTCTCAGGACACACAGGGCTATCAGGATAGACAGGGCTCTCAAGACACACTGGGCTCTCAGGACACACTGGGCTCTCAGGACACACTGGGCTCTCAGGACACACTGGGCTCTCAGGACACACTGGGCTCTCAGGACACTCTGGGCTCTCAAGACACACAGGGCTATCAGGATAGACAGGGCTCTCAAGACACACAGGGCTCTCAAGACACACAGGGCTCTCAGGACACACAGGGCTCTCAGGACACACAGGGCTCTCAGGACACACAGGGCTCTCAGGACACACAAGGCTCTCAGGACACACAGGACCCTTCAAACTCTGGGATAAGACAGCGCACACCAATACATTGTAATGTTCAAAGCGTTCTTACCTGGGCTTTCTTGCTTTTACTCAGAGCCTGGAAGAGAAAAGAGAGGACAGGTTGTCACACAGATGAGAAGCACCAGGAGCAGAGAGTGAGAGGAAACCCCATTATATCCACCAGAAGGCCCCCCTGTGCGGCTTTACTGCAGAGGGCAATCCCTGCAAAGCAGACGATGAACCTTTGGCACTTCATATACAGAGCAAATTAAAGGAGCCTGCGAAGCTAATAAATCTCTTTTTCAAGTCATAAAAAATTGACATTGCCTACAACAAATAATGCTGCAGCCAATAGTCAAGAATTGTGTGACTCAATAGCATGCTTCTTTCAAGAGTAGGTCACAAATATTTTTAATCAGTTTACTATTAGCAACTCGACTACTCGAACTATAACACAGCTTTTTAACTCGGATTTAGACAGCACACAGCTCATTAACTTTGAGGCTCCCTCGGCAGAGCAACTTAGGAAATCAATTCCAACTCTCAAATCTGGCACCCCTCAAGATCCACGCCCACCAAAGATGGTGCACACGGCAACAGAGGCAGGAGCACTCCATCCAGCGGATATCTTTGCAGCAATGCTCAAAGAGGGAGTCTTCCCCAGTCACTGGAAATTAGCTTCAGTCCTTCCACTCTTGAAAAAATCTAACCTTCGCACCACGCATCTGAACAACTATCGACCCATTTCTAGGCTCCATATCCTGAAAAGCTAGTGGAGAAAGTGATGAATGAGCAGTTAGCTTCATTCATCGACAATAACCATCTCCTTGATGACACCCAGTTCGGTTTTAGAAAAATATCACCATACCGAATCCGCGCTGGTGGTGGCAACGGAGGAAAGTAGAGCAACCCTGGACAGAGGAGGGAATGCTGCTCTGGTCCGTCTGGACCTCTCAACGGCCTTTGATACGGTCAACCGTGCTGTGCTGGTTGACCGTACGCGGAGCCTGGGGATTGGAGGTCCAGCACTCAGTCTCCTAAAGTCGTTCCTTGCCAATAGGCAGCAGGTGGCGGCAGCGGGAGAGTTTTCTTCTAAACCCTATACCTTGCCATGTGGAGTCCCACAGGGATCATCTTTGAGCCCTACGATGTTTAACTTGTACGTCACACCACTGGCCAAGCTCATAAAATCGCTCTCCCTATCCCTGGCATCCTACGTAGATGACACGCAAATCGTCGTGTCACTGTCTAAAGATGCGATCAATTCTGGTGATACCTTTAGAGAATGTATGAGCGAAGTAAGCAAATGGATGGACAGCAACAGTTTAAAGTTGAATTAATCAAAAATTGAGGTTATCTTATTTGGAAACAACTCATCCTTTTGGACGCCGGCCTCGTGGCCACCTGAACTAGCTTGCTCCCCTCTGCACTGCCAAAAGTTGAAAATCTCGGAATAATGCTTGACAACGAGCTGAAGCTGAAGGAAGAAGTTTACTTTTGCCTCTTTCGGTTCCCTGAGAGTGGTCAAGAAAATCGAAAAATACTTACCATTTGATTTCTTGAAAACAGTGGTCATTTCTCTTGTATTAACAAGACTCGACTACTGTAACAGTCTCTTTCTCGACCTTTCGTTGGATTATAAGAGAAGCCCCAGACCCTGCAAACTCAGCGCCACGCTTTCTTTTAAAAATTCCCACATTTGAATCTGCGAGAGGAGCCATCAGTACACTTCATTGGCTACCGGTTGGGCAGCGTATTGTCTTTAAGGCTCCATGCGTGGCCTACAAGACCCTTTATGGGCATGGTCCTTCTTATTTTAAGAACAGCGTGAGGTGGTACACTCCCAGCAGGACCCTTTGTTCAAGCTATGCCAAGAACCTGGTGGTTCCTTCCTTTAGAAGGACCACCTGGGGAGGCGGAAGCTTCTTTAGGTCCACAGCTCTACTCTGGAGTAGTATGCCGCCTGAACTTCAAACAGCTTCCTCCCCGTCTGTTTTAAGAAAGTCGTTGAAAACCTGGCTTTTTTGTACAGAATTCGGAGACCAGAACCGTGCTTCCTTGTCCCCCATGGCACAACACCTCCTTAACACACGCACCACTCCTGCTTTACTCCGCCGCGTGGTACTTTACCTTCTCAACACACGGACCACTCCCGCCATCCAGTTGGCCTTGCACCAGGAGCTGGATGAACTGAAACATGACTAATGCCGGGGTGTCTTGTTCTCAGCGAGGGAAGGACACAGAGTGTGAGACAGGCCAGCGCTGTCTTTATATAGGAATAGAAGTATGGGTGACCACTGGCGGATGAGCACAGAGCTGGCGACTTTGGGATTGGGCGACTAGGTTTGAGTCCCGGCTTCTGCTCATCAACCTGTGATTCTGGACAAGGCACAATCTTCCCTGCCTAAACAACACACAGGAATGTATTTATTTGCAGTATGTGTAAAGCGCGAACACTCATCCTCAAATGGATATCACGGCGCTGAGTTGCTACATGTCCTGCCAACTGATGCACTGGGGATAGTCTGGAAAGGGTCCTGCGAATACCTTGGAGTTACTCTGGGAAAAGTCTGTTTTGTTTTAAACCTGACGTGGTCGACAGTGAGGTGGAAGTCCAGCGGCAGTAGGTTCCAGTGGGCTGCATTCCAGAGGAATCTAACCTTGTGTATGTAATCTGGTGCTCATATAAAGTGCTCTAATGCCGCCTGGACGACTTTGCGCTATATGAAACTGCAGAAAATAAATAAAGCAGTGGGCGAGTACCAGGCGCAGCATAGCTAGGACATTCCATCCATGACGCCCCAGGTCTAGAGGCGGACATTCCATCCATGACGCCCCAGGTCTAGAGGCGGACCTTCCATCCATGACGCCCCAAGTCTAGAGGCGGTCGGCTCTAGTTTGTTTGGGCCTTCTCTAACTCTGGCAGTCAGGGGAGCGCACAGATGTACAATCACACACCAAAGACTGCTGAAGGCTGGTCAGAGAAAGGAGCGCTATAGGTCTCTTTTGGAGGGGCGGGTGTTGGCCCCTCTCGTTTTCGAAGCTTGAAGCGGGGTGACCAGTAGCAGGGTGACCAGATTTTTATTTTGTCCGGCTCCGCCCCCTTGCTCCTTCAGGTCTGTGATGGTGGGTCATATTGGGATGGAACCGCCTGCAGTTTGGCTCGAGGAGACAATTTCTGCTTCCGAAGTGAACCAGAAGTACAGAGCCGAGGATCGGCCGCCGAGAACCCAGGGTTCGGAGCCGGCGGAGCCGGATTAGCAACAGTCCAGTGGTGTGAGGGGGTACAGAGGACCAGACACTCAACGAGACCGGGGGCACAGGAACCCGCCTGCTCCCCCGGCCCCGATGGGACCCTGCGAGGGTCGGTCCTGAGCGGCTCCGGGCTGCTTGGACTGCCTCCAGGCCCCCTGCTCAACTAGGTGTGCGGTGTGAGCGCAGCAGCTTTAGTGGGCCGCCGCAGAGAGAGGGCCACGAGGACTCCACAGAAGCGGCCCAGCTAGGTCTGGGCGCAGCTTGTGGAGCCTTGGAGAGCCCCGCTCAGCCCAGAAGTAGTGCCCCCGGCCCCTCTGGCTTCTCCCTCTCGTAGCAGGGAGGTGGAGGTGGGTGGAGTCCGATCCCTCCCACGCCCACCCTGCGAGAGTGAGTGTGTCAGAGGAAGTGCAGCCAGGAAATTGGGTGGCCTGGAGGTTACCTAGACGAGGTCTTGGGCTCTTCAAGAACTTCACAAGCCAGTCCGGCGGCCGGGGTGCACCTCCTGGACTGCTGCCACGGGGACCCTGTCGGGGCTTACTAAACCAACAGGTGGCAACAAGAAGACACAAGAGAGCCACATTTGACAAGTAAGTGCGAACCCTCTCTCTTCCAACAGCATTTAAATTTGCCCGCCACTCCCTTGAGGACTTCCTGACCCTAACATGATGGCCCCTAAAAAGAGGCTTGCCCACTGCACAGAAATAGATTGCAATGAAAACGATATCTCACCGTCAACATCCGAAAGGGTCACTCGGAGCACCTCCCAGTCACACCCATTAGAGAAGCCTCCATCGAAATCTCCTCAAGGACTCATCACGCAGTTCTTTCAAAAATCCAGGAAGCCCAAGATAAATTCCAGAGTCCTTCCCAGTTGGGGAAAATAAGGGGCATGACGCAATCTCTCCGAGGGCCGCATCAAGTCAGCGCATGACCAATATTCCCCTCTCAAGAAACTTCAATCCAATGCGCAGATTGCACTCATGCCCCGGGGAGTGCCTGGTGTGGGTTTAACCAAGGCCACCCTAGCCACAAACGATCTTAACATCTCCCCTACCTGGCAAGAAAGGGAGTCTGCATCGCTAATCTAAAAACACTCAGCGACTGCTAGAGGCCCGAAATAAAGAGCACAGATTCCAAGTTACTTCCGTGCAAATTCATTGGTATAGTGGAGCCGGCTCAGAAGATGCAAAGCAGGCAACACTGCCAGCAACTCCAGGGCCTCTCCACCTGCAACTGGCCACACAGCGGACACCATCGAGGCGGGAGATCTCACACCCTTCTTCCTCCTCAATTTGGAGTCAAAAATAGAAAGAACTCTAGAACTAACCCCAAATGTGTTTGGGAGGTTGGAGGAGGAAAGGGAGTCACCCTCTGAGACACAATTACCTCACGACAAGGAAGACCTGCACTTAACAGCCACAAACGCAGCTCAAAACACCATAGCAAGAGCTTTAATATGGCAGTCCACAAAAATGGAGGCTCAATTTGACCTTTTGGAATAAATAGCACAGCGCCTGGTGAACCTAGGTTCCGGGATGGAGGCAATGGAAGATAAAATCCTTAGGAACCTAGCCATTAAGTCCTGCCTTTGCTCATGTGCAGCAATTATTGACAAGCGGGCCACTCTCACAGAGATTTTAAGGGACATTGTAGCGATATCCAGGGGGCAGGAGGGTACTCCGGCAATTCCCAGGGTAACTACTAGATTAACAGCTCTGTACGATCCCTCCCAAGCCTCAATAGGTGAAGACGTCCCCCCCCCTCCAGCCCAAAATTAGAGGCTGGCACAAAACAGAAGCCTACTCAGGGACCTCCGAGTCCAGGGTCGTGGCTCGAAGTACCAATTGTCCAATACAGGGCAAGTCTCGGCGAAGCTGAAGTGCTCATAAGGAACAGCCCCGGCACAGTGGCACTAACCTGTCCTGCTCCACCTGATGCCCCTTTTTCCAGGAGAGCCAAGAAAAAGCTAAGGAAACACCCAAAAAAAAAAGGCCAATGTCAAAAGAAAGACGATACTGCCTCCTACCCGTAACAGACTCCATCCGGGAAACCTCAGCAAAGAAAAGTCGCTGTACCCAATTTTCACTGCTAAACAGGGGGCTAAAACAGGGGCAATAAAACATGGAAAGACTCAAGGGTTGAAGGCCCCGCTTCTCCTCAGCAACATACAAGATCCCCAGGGCCCCGAAAGGTCAAAATCAGACCCCGAAAGGTCAAAATCAGACCCCGGGCCAAAAGAACTTCATGAAGACGGACGCCAGCATCCAGGTCTTGGTAACAAATCCCTCAAGTGTTGAGGCTCCAATGTGCCCGGAAGGGTCTCTCTAACTTTCACAGCAGAGAATTACGATGGAGGAGACCCAGGCCACTACATCAGGAAGGGCAATCAGCCAGCAAAATGGAAATGCCCTGAGGGTTCCTTCTCGCCCTGGCTCCCCAATCAGCAACCAAGGACATGGCCTAGGAACAGCAGAAGCATCAGCCTCCAACGAAATTCCCCGCATCTATGAGGTCGTGCTTACTGCCAGATATCACATCAATGGCCCCCATGACATTTTGAACCGGAGCAACATCCTTTGTTTATTTAAACATATTGCATCTGTTGCACAAATTGATTCAGGCGCCCTGGAACGGGTAAGATTCCTGAAACTCCCCGGGGACACTCATGGCAAATCGACCTTAGTGGAGTTTCGCCAACAGCCACTCCAACTAGCAGTACTAGGGGAAATGCAACAGCTAGCTGAGTGGGCATAGATGCCCAGTCCCCTTGGCCAGAGAAATACCTGCATGTCCTTAACCCATCCATGGGGTTAAGGGGTCCCCTCAGTCTTGAGCAATACCCTTGCAACTCCGTCATATGTTCCCCGACACCCTAAGGAATTAGTCAATTGTAAACTCACTCTTCGCAGAGCCTTGAAAGCCTTGACAGGGTCTGGCAGGCTATGTACATATTGCAAAGAATCCTGGCTGCATCTATTGTGCTGTTGCCCCAAACTGACTGACGACCGACGCCGCCTGCTCCACCCTATTTTTAGGGCAAAGGGTGTGAGGACTTGCAGAGAGGCCTCGGACTTGTGCTTTGCTGAAAGTATGGCCTGTAACCGAGCCAGGCCGGGGAAGTTCACGAATACAATTAGATTTGCAACAGATTGACTGCAGTCCTTGACAGCCCAGCACATTGCACTTCATAGCCGCATGTCGCACTTTATCGCTTCTATGTTGTAGCAGAGTAAGTTTCCATCACGCTCAGAAGGTGTTTTCAGCAAGGGCAACACTTGACTAGCTGCTTAAATAACTCTGGAGTTCTAAGCTTTTATTTATTAACTGGTTCTAGGATGAGATATGTATCAATTAGAGGCATACAGCAAGGGCCCAACTGGACACTCAGCAGTCAGTACCTGTGAATTTTTAAATTTTTAGTTATTTCTTTCAGGATGAGACATGCGCCATATTAGGTCATATAATTAAAAGCATACCTGCAAGTGTGCACAACGGTAAATATGGCATGCAATTTAGCCAGACTAGGGAAGATCACGAATTCATTCAGATTTGCACTCACCGAGTTGCCACAGACTAACGCCAGCCCTCGACAGGCTAGCACATCGCACTTTAAATTGCATTCCGCACTTTATCCCTACTATGTTGCAATATAACATGTTTTCGCCATGTTCAGAAGGTGTTCATAGCAAGGGCTTCAAGTGACTACCTGCTTAAATAACTTCAGACTTTTTTAAGCCTTTATTGGTTTATAGGTCTAAGGATAAGGGGTGCCGCATTTAGGGGCGTAAGTAAGGGCCTAACTTGACATTCAGTCGTAAGTCACTGTGGATTTTTAAATTCTTTTTTTTTTTTTTTTTTAGGATGTGCTTCTGCTCTCTTTTAGATTAAACAATCACCTGTACAGGTGCACATATCCACATCAACAAACCTCTAATTTGTAGCTTTACTCCATCAGCAAGCACTTTTTACTTCAACCCAAGAGCTCATTTGTGGCAGGGGGACTGGGTAGCTTTTTCTTGTGATCGGATGGTGGGGGGAAGGGAGGGGTGAATAGCTGTATATGTTTCACTTAATTAATCAAACGGATAATACAAGTATGTCATAATTGGACTGTGACGCGGTGGCCCCGCCCCGCAGCTCACACTGTGGTTTTGAAGAGCCTCTATAAATATCTACACATTTGCTGCTTCTCTAAGAAGGAACCTGCTGCAAAAAGAAACAGAAGTGGAGATTGCATTTATTGGACACAATAGCTTACCCGGAGGCGCCATCTAGAGGCTACTAAGGAGCACTGCACTAACCAATTCACTTGATTGTCAGTTATGTTGGGTTAAAGGCCGAGACGTTTGCGTTTTCACCGAGGGAAGGGAAGCGAAGTGGCCCACTTAGGAGTTTTGTTGAACCTCTACTCCGCCCAGCTCTCTAAGGGCCTGCTGGGCGCGCTGGGAAAGCAGCAATAAATTACATTTCAATTCATTAGAATGTTTCCACACCACACACTTCAAGCCTTGGGCACAACCGTGACCCTCTTGGCGTGGATGGCGCACAAGTTGGGGTCTTTAAGGAGCCCAACATAGGCCTCTGGCAGGTCCATGACTGCGGAGCTCTGGAAACGCAGGTCGGCTTGAAGTCCCGCGCGATCTCCCGCACCAAGGGCTGGAAGGGCAGCTCAGTGGGCTTCTGGCAGCGACGCATCTCGCGGAGAGCCAAGGTGCCGGGCCGGTAGCGGTGAGGCTTCCTTACTCTGCCGGTGACAGGAGGAGTGATCTTTTGGGCAACATTGGTAGCCAGATGTTGGTGAGGGGCTTTCCCTCTGGTGGACTTGCGGGCTGCCTGCTTGGTACGGGACACAGCGAGAGCGTGAACTGTTTCTTTTTTTGCAGTTTTATATAGCGTATACTTGACCCGAAGGTATCAAAGCGCTTTACATGGGCAGGGCACCAGTTACGTTACAGACGGACACATTCATTTTTTGTTAAGCACGGGGAGATGAAGTGATTTGCCGAGAATCACCGGATGTTGAGCGTCCCTGCCGAGACTCAAGGACAGTTCCCCAGAATCGAGGTTGATTCCTCTAGCCATAAGGCCACGTTTCTTACTACCAAACTCAATGAAACTCGTTTTACCGACCTCAGAAGGATGACAGGCTGACTCAGTACTAAAGGAATTCAAACCGAAGGTTTCACAGTTCACTTTGCCGTTTTGGGGTGACCGTTAGTGCCCCCTTCCCTATTTTAATCCTATGACTCTGCAAACCAGGCCGCTTTGTATGAAAGCTTAATGCAAGGAGGGTGACAGCTGCTGCCCACAGTCACAACAGGGTCACCCCAACACCTCCTCTCGCTCCCTATTGGCTCCCTTACCCCTCCGGATGTCTGTTAAGCAACATACAAAGCTGTTTCCCACCACAGCAGACCCCTGGGAAGTGTACTTGCTTGGTGTCAGGAAGGCCTCAGTCCCACAATGCATTTTTGAGCAGGGCCAGTCTGTTCTACCCAGAATACTCTGTGAAGAAGAGAGGCCTGTCCCAACCTAACAGGTTGGATTTTTAAAGTGCACAGATTCACCTGACCTTGATGCTCAACTCTCAAGGGCTATGAACATTGGCTAGTACTCCACCACAGCCTACTGATAGGCAAGAGTGGCACCTTGGACCCTGAAACCCTGTTTTCTCAACGCGGAGCCCGCGCTGTTGCTACTTTGCACCCTGCCTGCATAAAATACACCAGCCCAGCAAAAAAGCAAAAATATGTTCTCTCCATCCCTATTCAGAGATGAGATAAAGGCTGCCCAAGATCAAACTACAAGTGTGAGTGAGCTGAGTGATGACACTGCCTGGAGAGAACATCCTCCCCAAGTGCACGTCTGATTACTGCGGCTTTGTGGAACCCTCTCTCACTTTGCCCGAGGCCTGGTACCCACTGGCCTCCATCTGGTGTGTGGCTGGGCAGAGGCTCAGGGCGCCTTCACTGTCCTGACTTCTGGAAGAAGAGCCGCCGAGCAGACTGGAACCAAAAGCAGACCTGGCAAAAATGTTCAAACCAGACCCACTCCTTTCCTCACCCATCTCTTTGATCCATCAATTCTCTGTTCCTCTCTCTTTTATGTCTCAGCTGTGCCTGCTGCAATGAACCCCAGAGATCTGGACAGAATAAGACAACCAGCCCCCCCCCCCTGGTGGAAAGCCTGAAGAGTGAAACAGCCAGTCCAGCTCTGCCTGAGCCACACTTGGTGCTCCCCTGACCAGCCGGGATCTGAAGATGTCCAGCACCAGCCCCAGCCAGATGAGCTTGCTAGCTGCAGCGAGAGCTCAGACGATGCTCTGCATGGTCGCTGTATGTGCCCTTTACCTTAAAGGGCTCACAAGCCCGGTTGTCCATGAGGATCATAACTCTGTCTGCCCCTCTCAGTACCAAGATGAAGCCACGGACTCGGTGTCACTGACATCTTTGGATCGCGAGAGATACAACTTTTAAATTACAGCAAAACTCCTACGCTAGGGGTTAAAAACACAGAGAACTCGAAATGTGCACTTTAGACTTCCTGGTGCTAAATGTGTAATTTAGACTTCTTGGTGGCATGGTGCAACACCTCTATTAAGCACCTGTGGATATGGATTTGTCGCGGTATCGACTACATTTTTCGGCATTACTATAGAGCAACAGTTTCGAAAATACAAAAGCAGTCGAGTCGCTGAATTCAGGATCCTCTGGTGAAGGCAGGTCATTTATCTCCGATGAAAATGGGGATTCTCCCTCAAATTATTAGACCGGTTTCTAAACATTCTTACCCCCCTGCTCTCCATTCTTTCATGCCCTTAACTTGTTAGTGGTAAGACTGCCATGGGCAGGAAAGCAGCCGAGAATGAAGCTTGGGATCCTCGCACCAGGGCGGCTTCAGACTTCGAAGTATTCTGCCTGTGTGCCCACACACATTAAGCACATTTCTGTAGATACCCTCCTGTGCTCTTGCCCCTACTCGCTGTAGGTGGCACTGCGTCTGCGGCCCAGTCACCTCACAGCTGACATACATATGTTGGGAGGCAGAGGACAGACTTGGAACAGACTCCGTGCGAGGCCTCACTTCACCTCCCATTTCTGGGTAAATTCCAGTGGACACTGAGACAGGAACTGGTGGAGAAACACAACACGAATTCAGGCCCTTAGATCAACAAAACATTTTCCCCAAAGCTCAATTCCTATCCTTGCAAGTAATCACTAGTAAAGCCAACCATACCCCTCTGGATAGATTCCTGTACTACAGACCTAGAGCGACAGGGCGATCATACACTCCCCTTCGAAACCACGCAACCCAAAACGATAACATTTGCTGCTCTCCCCGACACCTAAACTTATAGTGCCCCACTTATATTATTCCATGCAGGAAGAGTTGTGCTGAACATTTCACCGACCAGAGATACTGACCTAGGGTCTCAGATAACAGAAAAGAATGGGGCTATAGCTGCGCTCGACCGAGGAACTCTCCCCCCAACAGCAGACATAGGCTGCATCATAGAATCTATTAAACTCCCAAGAGCCTGAAGGAGTGTGGCTTGAGAGATGACTCTATGTGCAGTAGATGCTGGGTTCCTGATGCAGGATTCCTTCACCTGGCCTCGTCACGCCCACCACTAGCCTCATACAGGCAATCTTTGAAGACGTCTCTAACAAGGCAGGCCAGACCATGGGTACTCACAAACATTTTCTCGGGGGCCAAAAAGTACAGTTTGGGTTGAGCCCTAGGGCCGCATCTATGCAGTGGCACGCCCCACCCCCAATGACTCCCCCGTTTGCTTGGGTTGGCCGTTTCAAAAAAGCACATTATCGCAGTACAAAAAAAGTGCTTTTCATACGTTTATTTACTAATCCGTCTGGGATTGGTAAATAAAAAGAAAATGCTCTCCTCATTTTGCAGGCGCAATCATCCATGTTAGTGTGTGCCTATAAAACGGTGCGACTGCCATGTCATAGTACCTTTGTTTACATTGTTTTCAGCCATGCTGCAAATACACCATGGCTAAAGTCATTGTCAACACCGATAAATGAGACCCATTGGCGTTGTCAATGCTTGTTCAGTTAAGGTGTCTGTATTACATTTGATATACAGTTACATGAAGGTTAAATACCCCATTTTAGCTACAGATTATTGTGTTCATTTCCCACACTCACTGACCCTGGCCCTTCGTACTCACAGTTCCAATACTTTCTTTTGCACTTTTGATGTACGAGCAGGGCTGCCTTGTAGAAAGTACAAGCTAGACTAGCTACAGAAGCAAAGCCCAGAGGTAAAATAGCACAAAACATAACCTTACAACATCGTTTTTTGTTTCTAAGTTTTGCTTCTACAGTCATTTCAGCTTGTTTTATAAGCAGGTCAGCCCTGCTATTGCAACAAGCTTCACTAACTAAAGAAAGCAAGCCCAGAATTACAAAATGATGTTGATTGGCTAACACCAGCAACAAAGAAAATGGCACTCGAGCAGCCTTCTCTGCTGCAACTCTCGGCTTACCAGAGGGGTCGGAGGAAGATTTGCAGGCTGCAAGAGAAGGTGTGCCGGGCCGCCCGCGGGCCATACTTTAAGAACCACCAGGCCAGACTAACCATCACTCGCCTCAGTTAACATTGATGTGGTACATTCAGGAAATACACCGCACTCTTTCTCCTCTTAGCAAAAAGGCAAGATGCTATTCAATGGGGACACAGCCCACCGCCATTCACTCAGGTTTTATAGAGAGACACAGTATATACTACAAGGATAAACTGGAGACACCCCAATCCCCTCAGAATGAGAGCTGAAAGCAGGGGAAGTAAGAGGGATGCAAGGGAGCCTGGGAGGTGTGCGCATAAGCTGTCTGGTGCTCAGTGTGTGCTGAGCTGAACTCCCCGTCTTCATCTACCCGGAGGTACTATCAGCTACTGTTAGGTTTGAAGTATAATGAGATGCGCAGGATCTTCACTGTATCTGAACTGAAAGGTTTTTGCTCTACTGGACACTGTCTTATTAAGAAAACCAACACCTACAGGTTCCGTTCTCAAAAGGCGAAAAAGAGAAATGACTGAGAGGCAACTGCAGACGAAACATCATGGGACCGGAAGCCTGTGGGTTCTTTCTGGGACACGGTACTCTATTAACTTCAGCATTATTTGTAGACAACATTAGGCAGCAGTTTAGAGATAAAGGTGCTGCCATGTAGTTTTGAGAAAGGGTTTTTACTTTTTGGACATTTAAATTTAGGAAGAATTGACCTCCAATAGGCTTTGGAGCTGCATTAGACATGCTGAACTCATCCCCATCTCTGAAATATATGTTTGGATTTAACGTATTGCAGGGCCCCCACCAGAAGCAGGAGATTATTCTAATGTTTATGACTATCAAAGAAGATCCTACAATGCAGACATTTTAGTTTCCAGTGCAGGAAAAGTCATCCTCTTCGGCAGAATGGTTGAAGAGTTTTGTATGATAAGAACATAGATGTATTTACTTTGCCACTGGCGTAAATAGGCCACAATTACGGGCTGATCCTTTCAAATGAGGTGATTATGCAACTCAAGTGGCACTTTGTACTGCTTGAGGACATGCTGAAGTTGTATACGACTATCTTAAAGTTACTGCGAGACTCCCAGCTCAACGAAGACTGACAATTAAAGCGAGTAAATCTATGAAAGGTCCAACGCTAGAGAAGCAAAGATCGCCCTGCTGCATGGGGCACTGCTGCAAATACATGGATTTGTTGACCATACCACAAGCTTCAAGGGTGTGAGGTTTTTTTTATTTTATCATTTTGATTTTGTGAGCTTCCCCATCTAAAGCCTTGATTAGGAGTAGGTCTGAATATGTAGATGTTATTTACCTCACCTGGTCAATACTGTAACCCTAGGGTGGGGTATTTAGTGGGTGTGGTAAATGCCTCCTATTCCGGATCTGCCGTGCCAGAATGAAACATACCATTCAAAATCAGTTTTTATTGGTTTCTACATGGTTTCCAGTTTCACCCCCCTCACAAATAGATTACACCAGGTTTTTCCTGGTGTATCAGGAAAAACGGCACATATTGGGGTTATGTCAATTACAGCATAGAGGAAATACCCTACCCTGGGGTACATACTCCATGCAGTAATCACTGTTGATCTCAAAAGTACTCTTCCACCATAACTCCTGTTTTTGCAGAGATTTAAATTGTCACACTATGCATAATCAGACACTAAGTAGTGCAGGTTTCCTTTGACCATTGAGGAAGCAAACAAGACAGGCGGAAGTGCTGGGAGGAGCAAAGAATGACTTAAGGAGAGTGCAGCGCACACCTAGGAGAAACACAGACAAAAGACGTGCACCAGAGTAACAATACCGGCAGAGCTGAGCCGACTGCACTGTAAGGCTCGGGGGATCCTGCTCTTAAACTCTGCAGCCTTCTTTCTTTTAATTTTGGCCTTGGTGACAGATTTGTCCCTCTTACCATCCTACGGAATCTATCAAGATCCAGAGCGACTAGGGGATTACAAGCCCCTAACAGCGTTTCGCTCTGGCTAGCTAATGGCGACAGACGACCGATCGTGCAAAAGTCCAAGACCACGTTACAGCCTGGTAGTCGGCTGCTCATGAAGTCCTGACAGCAGCTGAAGAGCCGGACAACGGCCCAGAGAAAGCCGTTTAGATTGTCAAATGGGCCATATTCAGTTGAGAATTATATATAGATATATACACACACACACACACACACACACACACACACACACACATACATACATATATGCATGCACACAGATATATACACACACACACATACATATATGCATGCACACAGATATACACACACACACATATATGCATGCACACAGATATATACACACACACACATACATATATGCATGCACACAGATATATACACACACACACACATATATGCATGCACACAGATATATACACACACACACATACATATATGCATGCACACAGATATATACACACACACACATACATATATGCATGCACACAGATATACACACACATACATATATGCATGCACACAGATATACACACACACACATACATATATGCATGCACACAGATGTATACACACACACATATATGCATGCACACAGATATATACACACACACACACATGCATGCACACAGATATATACACACACATACATATATGCATGCACACAGATGTATACACACACACATATATGCATGCACACAGATATATACACACACACATACATATATGCATGCACACAGATATATACACACATACATATATGCATGCACACAGATATATACACACACATACATATATGCATGCACACAGATATATATACACACACACACACATACATTTATGCATGCACACAGATATATAACTTTATTTGCTCATCTACCAAACCCCATCATAAGATTTGATTCCTGAATTATTGAAAAAACCGTGAGTGCTTTCTAGTGCTCAATGGTCCTCCTCCTAGTGCACGGAGCTAAGACTGTTCCAGAGGGGGTTATATCATGATTTGATGTCCTGGGTTCTAATCTGAAAAATATTTTTTTTATTAATACATCATAAACAAAGTGTCATGCTATCCCATTCACTGTGTTCATACGGTCATCTAATTGCCCTGCACATTTAGATTAAGGTAGGTCTTTTACTCCAGTGCCCTACTAACATTCAAAACTTGTGGTGTGCAATCCATAACACCAGAAATATTTCTAATCTATGCTATTTACTGTACCATCCCTAGACAAATCAGTATAGTCATTCAATTACAGTCTATCAACATTCCTACTTAACTCCATCTAGCATCATAACTCCCACAAAAAAGTTCCTAGTTTCTGCCCACCTCACTACATCCTACTGCGATTCATAATAAAAAATCATTAAAAAAAAAATGTATCCCAGAGAAATTTTCATTTTTCGTCATGTGCACCTCTACCCTTGGAAATCATTCTATTTAAATCATGCATGTGGGTCCTACAAGGATTCCCATCTTGGTGAATAAGGAAGAATGAGAAACATGTTTTGCCCTGCATAAGTCTCAGTCTGTTGCAATCCGCCTTTTTAGCTCTCTCTCGCGGGCAGCTTCAGTGAGAGCTCATGTTATCACACATCACAACACACACAGATAAAGAAAGGGCCTTTTGGACAGCCTCTTTCAGCCACTAACTAATTTAGGACGTTTTAAGCATTGGCTTACAGAGTTCTCCATCAACGCTGGCTTCAGATCACAGCAGTTGTTGAATGTCTACACTGACATTGGCATTCATACCTTTCTTTTTATTTCATTTTTCATTAGGAGGGTCCCAGCTTCGCAAGTTCTCCCTCGGTGCATAAACCACCTCCACCCTCTCGCCCATGTCTACCGGGATCTTCTTATTCCCCATTCCACCCCTGCTTTTTTATTCCTTTTTAGGTCTTGCGCCTAGCGTTGCAGTGCGCAGCCTGCTCGCACAGCGCGAGACCTCTTGTATGGGCTTCAGAAAGCTAACCACACGCTCGTGCGTGTGGTTTTGCTTTCGCAGGCTGGCATTGGCTGTAGCGTGCTTTTTTTTTTTTTTAAACGGCACGTAATTGGGCAAAGGCGGGCGCATGTCCCGCCTTTGCTCCGCCCATTCCCGTCCGTGTCTAGGACGCGCATCAGCGCGCGGCACAGACAGGCTCCCTCGCCCCCCTGCTCCTCTGTGGTGCGCGCGCACCACTGGTTTCGATTCCGCGTTCGGCTCCTCTGTGGTGCGCGCGCACCACAGGTTTCGATTCCGTGCTTGTTGCGTACAGTGTTCAAACAGACTTGGGAGAATGGAGCTGTTTAAATTGTGCATGTACATCCCATGTTGTTTAGTGTCAGAGACGTGCATGTTTCGGCCCAGCCGTCGCCCTCTCTCTCAGCCCCCAGATTCCCTGTGTGGCGCTGTATGACTGGGACAGAAGTGTGTTTATTCCAGCCTGAAGGATGGGCCCGTTGAGACATGCCGCTCGCCTTTGGTCTGCTTTCATGTCGAGAAGACAGCAGAGTAGAATCATACCCGGGAAGCAGGAACCTACTGACTCATCCTTCGCCTGTCTAGAGTTCTGCAGCTCGCCGGGCTACAAGGTGCATTATTCACGTCTTTCAATAGCCTTTTCTGTTTGTTTTGAGAATTTTGGACGGTGATGCGTAAGTTGCTGATGGACATCCTTCCCGCGAAGCAACAGCCACTGTTTTTATTTCACCCGGATCCAGGTCAGGGCCGGGCACGGCCAGATGGGTTGTAAAGAGGCCTTTGCCCATGCACATAGTCAAAATGTAGACGAGAGGTTCGACTTTAAGGACAGAGGGGGCATCCCAGCTTAAATCTGCTGGGACTACGTGGGCGAAGACAGCACGCGCTAAGGGGCTCATGGCCCGACTGCGGGCTAAATAAAGATGCTCGTTTACAAAGCGAGCCTGGCTTCCTCTCGGACCCCCTTCAAGAACCGGCACGAAATGCAACGTAAAATAAGCATTGGCAAAGTCCAAAGGTCTAGTCTTGGCAAGCTGGTTCGATGGTTACACTGATTTTATTTCCGATTGCAGCAAATGCCACCGAAATAAATAGTAGGGGGCATATACTTTGTATAAAGATTTTATGTTTATAAAAATATATACATTTAATAGAACAATACGGGTGCTTGACAGCTTGTAGGTGTTCTTAGAACACCATAGAAACCCTTCTTAGTATTAATATTCACCACAGGAAAATGATTCTTGTTGTCTAAGCTTTAGCCGCGCTGCTCTGCAACATGACTGAAAGACATTGGCAAAGCTAACGCCTCTGGCATAGCCAAGAGGTATTGACTTTGTCAGTGCTTGTTCTTTAATATGTGTGTCACAGTGTAAGTGGTAAAACGTGAGGAGGCAGTAGCGAGCCCAACAGAATTGCATTCAGTCCTGAACGGAGAGCTGACGGACACAGGGTCATCCCCCCCACAGCATGCTGTAAACATACACCGCATTGTGCTGTGATGACGAAGCCCCCTCCAGTCGCCACCTCTCTCGCCTCTTCTGCTCGCCGAAGGTCTCTCCCCTCACTGCCAGGACTGCTGCAGAGCAATAGGCGCGGAAGGGGGGCAGCCGGGCAATTTTAGCACCACCCTAATCTCACATGTTTACGGCGTTATTCCGTTGTGTGGTGGTTGAAAAAACTCTCCCCTATCGCATGTGTCCTTTCAATTAGCCCACATACATATATACTTTTGCTTTGTGAGAATCACAGCTAAAGGCACAAATCCATTTGTATTCTGAGGGGTGTCTGGCTTTGCATGCTGCCTAAAACTAAAAGCAACGTAACTCGACATGAAAAGCGCACTTTAGTACAAAATGGGGAGGGAAATTGTATTTCGATTACATAGCCACATGGCAATGCACTCAGAGGCAAAATATCGTTGTTAAGAAGAAAATAATTTGAGAAGCGGCATACCGAGATTTATACTAAAGAAAATAACATTTGTAACAAAAAAAATGTTGCTTTATACAGTGTTTTTGACAGGAATCCTCTTTTTCTTTTCCATACCTAAAACAAACATAACATGGACTTCTATCCTGCATTGTAGAAAGCATGGTCCTTTGCACATTAACTGGATGCTTTGCATTTACATTTTTCCATTTTCTCGGAAACTACTTGGTTGACTCACGGCCCACATGCCAAGTCTGTCTCCTCCGTGCGGGAGGATATTTTATCAGAGAATTAGGTGTTTTAAACAGTGACCAGGGACGAGAGGGTCGGCGCTGGGAGATCCCACAGCATGAAAGTGCAAGGCCTGGTAAAATGGTCAGCCACCCAGTGATAGTTAAAAGTTAGAAAGGGATACGTCATAAGGTACGCTGCTGACTGCCACTAGATTGACCCTGTAATTATGGGCTTCCTCTTCTGAGAGTGAGTCACCAGACTCACTCAGGCCATACCATAGCATGCCATAACATACTGTACAATGACAAACCTTACTATTCCATAATACCGAATAACAGGAATACCATTTCATGACAACCAACACCATACCACACCATACCATATCATACTATTTAATGACAGATCATACCATACCATAGTCTACAATGACAGCCCATAGCATACAATGGCAAACCACACCATACCATAGAATAATATACTACAACAGGCATAGTATACCATAGCATATTATACAATAACAGGCACTCCATACTATCCTATACACTGACAGGTTATACCATACAATGAAAGGCATACTATACCATAGCATATTATACAATAACAGGCACTCCATGTCCGTTTGAGTCCATCTTTTGTCTTTTGTGAAACAAGCACTGGCATAGCCAATAGGTTTCGCCTTTGGGACCTTATAAGTGTTTAGTTATCCAGCACAATATCCTTGGTGCAACAACATCAAGTGTTGCATGGCTAAACACTTATCAGGTCCCAAAGGCGAGACCTATTGGCTATGCCAATGCTTGTTTTAGGTTCTGGCAGCTGCAAAATCCAGGTTGCTTTTTGGGATCGTGGACATTTTATTTATTTATTTTACAGTTCTGGCAAGGCAAACAAGCATTTGCAATGCAATAGGTCTCGCATTTACACGAGTTTAAGCTATTGACATTATAAATGACAATGCCTTTTATTTATGTTTTAAAAACAAAAATAAAAAGCACTGTCATTTGCAATGTCAATAGCTCAAACTCCAGTAAATGCGAGACCTATTGCATAGCCAATAGGTCTCGCCTTTGGGACCATATAAGTGTTTAGCCAGAGATATTGTAGAAGTCTGCAGCATGCTGAGAAGTTATAATAAAGAAGTGTCAGAAGCTTTTTGTTACCTTATATATGACCAAGAAAGCATTATGTACAACTGAACGACCATATTAAAAAAGTATTAACAATAAATAATGTCTTGAGTTTGTTTTTGTCCTTTCAATGCTGGCAACTTCTATCTGCCTGTCCCAATGGTTGCTTGTTATGGGTATTTTTGTTATGGGGGGGGGCATAAATACAGGAGGGTGAGGGTTGGGAAATAGTACCTGTATAACAGTCAGTGAGAGAGTCAGTCAGTTAATCAGTCAGTCAGTGACAGAGTCAGTTAGTCAGTCAGTCAGTGAGTGAGAGAGTCAGTCAGTGAGTGAGAGAGTCAGTGAGAGAGTGAGAGAGTCAGTCAGTCAGTGAGAGAGTCAGTCAGTGAGAGAGAGAGTGAGAGAGTGAGAGAGAGTCAGTCAGTGAGAGATAGTCAGTTAGTGAGAGAGAGTGAGAGAGTCAGTCAGTAAGAGACAGAGTCAGTCAGTGAGAGAGAGAGAGAGTCAGTCAGTGAGAGAGCAAGTCAGAGAGTCAGTCAGTGAGAGAGAGAGTCAGTCAGTGAGAGAGTGAGAGAGTCAGTCAGTGAGAGAGAGTCAGTCAGTGAGAGAGTCAGAGATCAAGTCAGTGAGAGAGTCAGTCAGTCAGTCAGTGAGAGAGAGAGTGAGAGTCACTAAGTCAGTGAGATGGAGAGTGAGTCAGTGAGAGAGTCAGTCAGTGAGAGAGTTAGTGAGAGTCAGTCAGTGAGAGAGAGAGTGAGAGTCAGTCAGTGAGAGAGAGAGTGAGAGTCAGTCAGTCAGTGAGACAGAGTGAGAGAGTCGGTCAGTGAGAGAGAGTGAGTGAGAGAGCCAGTCAGTGCGAGAGAGTCAGAGAGTCAGTCAGTGAGAGAGAGTCAGAGAGTCGGTCAGTGAGAGAGAGCGAGTCAGACAGTCAGTCAGTGAGAGAGTCAGTCAGTCAGAGAGAGAGTCAGTCAGTGAAGCACTTCTTTGTTTTTAAATGTTGCACAGTAGCCCGCGCTGCTGTGCAATATGTTTAAAATCAAAAGGGAGGGGGAAGCAACATAAGTGAGGAGGCGAAGGGAGCAGCAATAACAGACGGTGCTTATAGAGAAAGCAAAATGAGAGGGGAGGGATAGAGTGCGGGACAGGTGCAGGTGGAATGGGATGAGGAAAGACGAAATAGTACCCTAATCACATTGGGAGCAGTGGATGGGCACTGATTAAGTTGAATCAATCTGTGCTTGGTCCCATGCTCCACAGAAAAGAACGGAAGTGACATTTGTCCTGTGCCTGCCAATTAGGAGTCTGCAAAGAAGAGTAACACTGAAGCCAACAAATGGTAAGCAATAGGCAGGCTCGAGGTCCTTTATTGTAAACAATAGTGTCTTGCAGGAGACAGCGAATGCAGTGCATGCGCTGTCGCAGGCTCGACCTAAAAAGGGACTTGTTTTCCTAATGAAACTTTAAATAGTTGCAGATGTGTACTAAAATGCTAATGAGTGTAATGCATATGAGTGGTGCATTAGACATGGTTTCTTGTAGCCCTAAACCACACGAGGCATCCAATTGCATGTACTTGCAATATACTAGTTTAGAGTTTTTCACAAACCACTAAATTAATATGGATAAATACAGATAAAAATAGCAAAAAATAAATATGGATAATTACAGAATGAAATGGCTACAAAATAAATACCATAAAACTGGGAGCTGTACTTATAAAGCTATAGCAATTAGAGGGTGGCACATTTTCTATTCGCAACAGCAACTAAAATGGAGTAACTCCACTGGCCTTGGGTAAGAAATGCAATTAGAAGGCGAGCAGAAATCTAGCAGAAGGATGCTGGCTGTGGCTTTTGCATTAGAGAACTCACTGAGGTGCATGTGAACACGAAGGCCGGAGATCTTCTTCCATGGGTGTAGCTGATACACACTAGTTGAGACTTTCGTATTTAAAGGTCAATACTCACTGTGAGACGAAATCATACTTAAATAGGTGAATGTCATTACTTGGTAACCCAGCAAAGAAACTTAGAAGCTGCAACAAGGACAAAAGACAAGTACTGTCATGTATGTACTACACGCTAGTGTTAATGATATTCTGAGAAGTATGTGTACTAATACCAAAGCGGGTACAGTATACAACCTGGAACCAGAGTGAGTACACAAAACTAATTTCCCTAGTACTCGAAAAACATTACCACGAAAGGCGATTGAAAATTGGTCTGAATGGCTGCAAGGCTCATAACACAAGAGCACTTCTTGTTGAAATACCACGAGTAACTGGAAGTTTCCCTCTTATTTGAGGGTTTACAATGAGTAGTGAAAAAGAAGTCCCCAGTCACCTGAGATAATAATTTAGATTGCTTTATCTGCTCAAGTCAAATTCATGAGGCGCTATCATTTCAGGGCAGAGCAGGCAGGAGATGGCCAGATCTAAGAAAGCCCAGCAGGCCTTGAGTTGGGGGGGCGGGTCAGCCACAAGCAGCAGCTGATGGGCAAATGAGGGAATGGACATGACACACCTGAGACAAAAAATAAAATACTGTTCATTCTTGGAGTAAACCCCCTGCTACCAAGAAAAGAGAACCTTTGATTCCGTCAAAAAGAGCCAGTGATGCACTGCTGAATGTAAGGCGCAAAAAATTGAACTAAGTGAGGCAGGCCTCCGCTGGGGTGGAGGGTCGGCGCTTGGCTCACTCACTTCATTAAAGCACTATTAACAGACCTCTGGTTCTCATTGAGAGGTGGCACTCTCACAAGTTAGAAATAGCAGGAAGCAAGGCGATCGACTGCACGGAAACTGGGCAATCGTTAAAATGTAGCTACAAGGAAATATAATTCCTTTTAAGTCCCACATTTAATGCTACACTCACATGCAGAACACTCAGTGACCCCTGCCAAACGAAATTTCATTCTGCGCGCGTCCCCAGGCGGGTTAAACGACAACCTACACTCCGTGCTGGACACATTACTCGAGCCCCGGTGCCAAGCAATATAGGATCGCCTTTCTAGAGTTAATTTTTAATTTCCTGACTCCTGGTTGCACGTGAAATGCTCAAGCAAACTTGGCAGTCACTTCGTGGCATGTGTGGACCTAATTGCACAAGTGAAGGCAGACTCGACCCAGAGGGGAAGCCTTCAAGGCTGGCTCCGCAGGATGTCAGAGTGTGCTGCGCCGCTGAAATATGTCTCACAAGCGCTGCACGCGGCGCACAATTTAAGAAAGGGATTACAAACCCACTCCTATTTGAGCAACAATTCCCATTAGCTAGCCCGTGAAGCGTTTTGTATTCTTCCTGGTATTACCTTGAGGAGTTTTAAAAAAATGTAAAAAAGTTACACAACAGCAAAGATAGGCAGGGCTTGTCTTTTTTTTACATCATCCACAGTCGGGCGATAAAGTTTTCCTGGTCAACATCGAACTCACAGAAGTAGTTGGTGCCTGTCATTTTCTTTATTTCGCTCTGCAGAAATTCTGACCCAACGCTATTTATTTATTTATTTGGCATTGCTTTATCAGCCTAATCGCGGTATCCGCTTCTCGCGACTCCGTCGGCCTTAAAAGAGTTCGAAAACAAATGAGAAATAGGGACGTCCAGCCCGAAAAGCCCTGCTTCCAATTTTCTGACGGAAATTAAATAATGTATACATCACGGCCCGGGCTCGCGACCAGGCAGCTGAACATCTTGTCATCTCTTTGAGGCGGAAAGGAAGTGTGCGCTGCAGCAGGGACGTGCCAAAAGAAACAAGCGGCAGGGAAAGCGTTCGCTTCCGCTTCCAAAACAAACACGCCCGCGAGTGGTGCGCGCGCCTGCTTTCAATTATCGCGCCTGTGTCTGGGCACGATAATTGAAACCACATGGCCTATTGGTATCTATTACGCACCAAGCGCGTAATAGACACCAATAGGCCATGGGCGGAGCAATGCGCCCGCCTTTGGCCAATTGCGTGCAGTCTTTTATAAAAGACGCATGCAAAGGCCAATCGCGTAGCACAAAGGAATCGCACACGCACGGGCGTGTGCGATTCCTAGGTCAGCTTCGATTCCCCGTTTTACCTACTAAATGTCTCGCGCTGCGCGAGCACTGCTGCGCAGTACACCGCTAGGCGCAAGACCTAAAAACCACGTTGGAAGAGTATAAAAAAAAGTCAAAATGCCCTCTGCTGCTTTGTAGCACATAAGCACGGTGGCCATATTGGATTCATAAGAAAAAGCATTTAAAGATGGCCGCCATGTGCGTACATGTAGTGTTGTAGCGGCGGCCATTTTGGCTTTCCTACTGTCCCATTCCAGTATAACCGAAAGCAATGTCACAACGAAAAAATAAAAAAAAGTGTGTTGAGAGTCCAAAAGACCAGTAATTGGTTCAATAGAACTTTGCAACTGCCAGCCCCCGCCCCCCCCAAAAAAATAAATAGACAAATAAAAATACTCGCAGAGGCAATAGATCTGCACTCAAACATATTGGCTTTGCCAATGCTTGTCGCATTTGTTTTTGTTTCTATGATTAAAGTTTGCATTTACAAAATCTACCTCATTCGTGTTCGTTGCAAAAACTGTATTTCGATTAGCTGTTAACAGACAAGTGCATATAGCCTTGAATACTTTGGTTATTTTAGGTTTTGTTCTTGTACATTATTTTGAAAAGATCAGATCGCTGTCTGCGTTTCTGTTTTCATGTTCAGTTCAGTGCTGATCTGACTTGCAGTCCTATGGTTCATATTTTTGGGAAGCATCAGGGTAGGAAATGAGCGCTGTCTCGATATTAATTATAAGCAGCCAATCATTCATATGAATACATAACATTACTCGTTAAATTAAGGATTTGCATTATCCTGTGGGTGTGAGGACTACCTTCGCTGCACCTTGACAACCAAGAATAAATTGCAAACTTTAGTTCTGAGGGAGTGATGACAACAGAGCGTCTTCTGCCACTTTAAAGGTGGCATGGCCATCTTACCTTCTGGGCTTTCGTGGACTCCTTCTCCACAGAGGCCAGCCTCAGGCGGAGGGTATTCAGTTCTGAAACGAGAAATGACTCAACGTTACATCTGAACCTGCAGCATCTTCTATCAGCAGGGCCCTTCAGGGCCAAATTGTGATCAGGCGGTGCATGGACACCTGTGAGCAGGCAGTGGTCCATAGGGACCCAGCTGGAGAGACCAGGTCACCTCATCTAAACTGTTAACTTCCTGTAGTGGAGGGGAACGCCAGTAAATCCAGGAAACGCTGTTAAAGTCCAAACTCTCCTTTATTTGAAGAATAAAGGGAATAGTAGTATGCAGGACGGAGCCCACGGCAAAGGCAGTTGCAGAAGCAGGAACCAAGCAGCAACTGACTAGGCAAGCACAGAATCAACAACAGTGACATAACAGTGTTCTTAAGCATAAAGTTCTAGAGAATTAAAGAAACAGTAAGAAACATTGGAAACAGTAAAACCACATAACAATGTAATACCACATACCCTCCCCCCATATAATGCAAACAAAACGTCAATACAATACATAATCATGAAACTTGATAGGCATCCTACAAACTCGTTGATCACGTGCAGGTGCCATAGCTGGTGAAGTACAAGAACGAGTAGGTGAAACAACATTAGAGCAATTTGGGGAAGAAAATGTAGAATCAGCGTTAACATTAGTTGCATTAGAGAAATTTATGATGTCAAAACCAGGTCCAAAAGTAAAATCAGTATCGTCTTCATTAGACCTGTTGGCATAAACTTTGTTAAATATACAAACTTGATTGTCAGTAAGTTTTACAACATTGTTCTTATTCCACCAACCTCTGTTTTCTAAAAGAACAGAAGGTTTGGTAACCCTGACAACCCGAACAGGTACTGTGAACTTAGATTGGCCCTTGCAAACTTTGTAGGGTTTTTTGATGAGAACCCAATCATTAGTTTTGAGATCAGGGCCAAGTGATGTGGAAAGACCATCATAGGATTTTCTTTTGCAGTGATTGCTTTGCAGCAACTCTAGTTTTAATCATTTGAGGATCTGCCACAGTATTTCTCTTGTGATGTAGAGCAGAACCTACAGCCAAATTAGTGAACCATTGTGGCATGAGCTTGGACCTAGCTTCCCTGCCCCTGAGAGCCTTAAAAGGTGTAACACCAGTTGTAGAATGAGGTGTCGTTAAATAAGCCCAAACTTTTTTTTGCAAGAAGTCACCTACATCAAGATTGGCTGCAATGGCAGTTTGAACTCCTTCTTTTAAGAACCGATTGGCCCTCTCAACTAGTCCATTAGAAGAAGGACTATACAATCCAACTTGACAATGTTTTATCTCGGAACTCTCCATGAATCTGGTGACTTGATGAGAAAGGAAAGGTTGGCCATTGTCAGTGACAACGCAATTGGGAGTACCTTCAACCTTAAAATACTTTGGAGAAAAGAAACAGTGGAGGAGTTGGCTGCCTGTACAAATGAATAATATATCCATTTAGAATGATAGTCAATAGCAACTAAACAGTACCTTTTGTCTGAGGGTAATAAATTAAAAGGTCCTGAAAAGTCCAAGGCAATTTTGTCCCAAGGAGAATCAGGGAATGGAACTGGAAGCAAAGGCTGCTTGCTGGTTTTCCAATGTTTGTCGGAAACAACACAACTAGGGCAATTGTCTATAAAACAAGCCACTTGTCTGTCTAGGCCTGGCCACCAGTAGATGTCTTTTAACCTTTTGCAGGTTGCAGAAATGCCTAAATGGCCTTTATGGCCAATATTAATGATCTTCTCTCTGAGAGAAGTGGGAGGTACAAACAAACCATTCCTCACGCAGACTCCACTTTCAAAGGACAATTCTTCACTAATTTGTGCAAAGTGTTTTACATCGTTACTCAAATTTTTATTAGCAGGCCATTTACTCTTAATGAAAACCTCCACCTTTTTGAGAGTTTCATCAAGTGCCATGGCAGATGCCCATTCATCCTGTGAGATGCTGCCATTGCACATGGAAACAGCATCTATAAGACCAACCACACAATCTTTGTGGACATCATTTTCACCTTCACTGCAATCAGGGAGAGGGATGCGAGAAAGGCAATCAGCCTGGATGTTTTTACCCCCTTGAATATATTTTATGATGAGATTATATTCTTGTAATTTGGAAAGTAGCCTAACCAGCCTTGCAGAGGATTTTCCTAGACCATTGCCAGACAATAAGGAAACCAAAGGTTTATGATCAGTGAAAATCTCACACCGAGTACCCCAAATATATGTTTTAAATTTCTGAACTGCCGAGACAATGGCAAGAGCCTCCCGTTCAATCGTGCTGTAGTTGCATTCGGTAGGTGTCAGGGCACGGGAGGCAAAAGCAATGGTGTTTTCTTTGCCATCAACCCATTGTCCAAAAACTGCCCCAAGACCTTTCTGACTGGCATCCACAGACACAAAAGAATTGGCATTGGAAACGAAAGGATGTAACGCAGGAGCATTGATAACTAAAAGTTTGATTTTCTCAAATGTATCACATAGAATGTCACTCCATTCAAATTTGGTACCCTTCTTGAGAAGGCACCTTAGTGGTTGAACTAATTGTGCGTAACCAGATACGAATCTGGCATAGTATTCGCAGAGGCCAAGAAACGAACGTAAGGAATCTTTGTCATAAGGAGGAGGGGCATTGCGTATTGCTTCTACATTGCAAAATTTGGGTTTGATGCCTTTGTTCGAGATGGTGTGCCCCAGATATTCAACTTCATTAACAAGTAATTTACATTTATTAGTTTTTACAGTCATGCCTTTGTCTAGTAAAATGCTTAGTACTTTGTAAAGTATTTGTAAATGTTCTTCCTTGGTTTCTGTGTGGATTAAGATATCATCTTGAAATGCCTGCACTTGGGAGAAATCACCAAATAGATTGTCCATGAGTTTTTGAAAAACACTCGCGGCTGAAGCGAGGCCAAAAGGTAGTCTCAGATGTTTAAAAGCCCCGAAAGGTGTTACGAAGGCAGTGAGTGATTGACAGTTTGGGGAAAGTTGAATTTGGTGGTAGGCGGAGTGTAAGTCTATAGTGGAAAAAAACTTTGATTTCCCAACATTAGCTAACATTTCGTGTATGAGAGGTAGAGGGTGAGAATCAACCAGGATGTTTTGATTAAGAGATCTTAAATCCACACATAGCCTCAAGTCCCCAGTCTTTTTTTTCCGTAAAACGACCGGAGAAATCCATTCTGATGAATCTATAGGAGAAATGATACCCTCAGTTTGGAGGTCGTTTAGTAGAGACTTTAAATCCTCTCTGATGCTAAGAGGTACAGGTCTAACCTTGTGTATTATAGGAACATCATTTTTCTTTAACATAATGGTGTGCTCGTAACATTTGACAGTGCCAACAGAATTTTTAAATACATTAGGAAAAGATTTTAACAGGTCTTCAACAATTGAGTCTGGTTGACTGACAGATAGAATACTTGAAGGCAGATCACCTAAAATAATTGGAGGATCTTGGCCAGGGCGTAGGATGATACCCAGAAGAGCAAGGTCCTTCCAACCAATGATGTCTCTTCCTTTGATGGCTACATAAATTTTAGTCTTAACAGATCTACCAAGACACTCCAATTTGTCCCAAAAATAACCCAGGAGATCAATGTCTTGTTCCACGAAGGCTTTAGGGTTGATATCAGGAGTAAGCAGTGGCATGTTGTTAGACCAAAATTTATAAAATGTTTTATCTGCTAGAATAGTAACCGGAGCACCTGAATCAGCCATAGCTAAAATGGTTCTACTGTCAATGGAAATGTCACCTAAGGGCCCTTTAATGGGTTTGTCTGAAAATTCAGGGATTTCGACTGTAACTAAAATATTGGCAAATTGAGAGGTACGATCTTGGACGTCAGGAGTGTCCAAAGAAATGCTTGAAACTTTAACCCTGCTTGATGATGTTGTATACATACCACTCCTACATACCCCTTGAAAGTGACCACATTTCTGACATTTAGTAAAAAAAATTCCTAAGGCTGGACAGCTGGGATTGTTTCCTATGTGGTTCCTAGAACCACATCGAAAACAAACCAATTAGCCTCTTGGCGGTTGATTTTTGTAAGGCCTTTTGTTGAAAGTTTGTTTAGTATTTATAGCACATACAGTATTGTCATCAGAAACCAAACTTACATTGGAAGGAATTTCAGACTGAGTGGGAAGAAGCGTAATTTGGATAGAATGACTAGACAAAACTTTAGATGTGACAATCGATCTTTCAATGCTTTTAGCAATGTCAACTGTTTCAGCCAAGGTGGGATTAGGAGAGGTGAGGAGACGCTCCTGGATCTTCTTGGAATGACAATAGAAGACAAACTGATCCCTTATATAAATATCCACATTGGGGCCAAAATCAAACTTCTCATCTAAAACCCTCAAAGTTGCTATATAATCTTCCACAGACTCCTCAGAAGATTGCTTACACATGGCGAAATTAAATCTCTCTAGTAGGACACTTGTAGAGTCAGAATACTGTTTGGCCATGCATAATTTAGCTTCAATGAAAACATTCCATACAGTATCTTCAGATGCAGGGGAAGGATAGCGTGGTAAATTGTCAAAGACCCTGCGACCAGCTGTGCCCAGATGATTTATTAGCAAAGCTAATTTCCTCGAAGGAGAGTAACCATCAGCATCAATGGCCGTAAGGTAATTCTCGAAATCTCTTAGCCATTCGCTCCATTTTAAATCAGGTTTGCCGGGTTTTGACAAAAAAGGTGCCGGTTGAATAACTCCCTGGCTGGACGCCATAACGAATGAACAATGAGTGTAATACAAATTGCACTGAAAGAACTACAAGTGTACAAATTAGGAATAAATAAAAATAATAGTAAAATGTGCAATATAGACTCACTAGTTGATAAGCAGGCGCAGAAAGGTGTGCGAATCACCGACCGTGTGTCGCACCACAAAAGGTCCAATGGAAAGGTGAAAGCAGGAGAAAATTGTTAAAATGACTGTGGTGTGCGAATCACCGGTGGCGGTATCGCACTAAGTAGAAGCAGACACTTGTTATAAACAGCATATGGTGTGCGAATCACCGGTTCGTAGCGTCGCACAAATGAGTGGCAAAGGATCGCTGTAAATACGATATAGAAATTCAGTTTCTGACTCACCCAAAATGGCCGCCACTGTGCGTGTGACGTCAAGGCGTCTCCCAGGATGCACAGCGGCAGCTTTCTTCCGGTGGCGTCAGATGAGGCAACAAGGAGAACAAAATGGACGACGAAGTTCCAGAGGAATTTGGAACGATGAGCTGGGAGCGGTAAGAGCGAGCCAGGCAAGCGACTTTTGAAATATGCGTGCGTGACGCAGCGACTCAACGGAAGAAAGCTTGCTTGAAAGATAAAATTAGCAAAATTCAGACCGACCTCAAAATATGTCCCAGGAGGTCGTCAGAGTGGCAGGCACTCAGTGAAGGTAGTCCGGTGGGCTCCAAGTATTCCAAATGAAATGTAGAACAGCGTGAAATAGGCGAAAGAAATTACCCCACTCCTGGTACCAATATGTAGTGGAGGGGAACGCCAGTAAATCCAGGAAACACTGTTAAAGTCCAAACTCTCCTTTATTTGAAGAATAAAGGGAATAGTAGTATGCAGGACGGAGCCCACGGCAAAGGCAGTTGCAGAAGCAGGAACCAAGCAGCAACTGACTAGGCAAGCACAGAATCAACAACAGTGACATAACAGTGTTCTTAAGCATAAGGTTCTAGAGAATTAAAGAAACAGTAAGAAACAGTGGAAACAGTAAAACCACATAACAATGTAATACCACACTTCCTGGATTCTGTAAGATGCTCACAAGAGTGCAACATTAAACAAGGGTCTGGGGTTAAGGGAGTGTCAGGAACTTAGGGTAACTCATTCAGGCGCCAGCATCATGGAGATTCCCTTTCTGATTGTGATGCAGTCTTCCCCATCAGATCTTCATCATGAAGACTGGATGCACAGAGAGGTCATCCAATGAGCAGTGAGGTTCCACTTCACCTTCTCCTGGCCCTGTTATTGTTCGGTGGGACTCTGAGCCGACTTGAACCACAGACTTTACCCAGATTATCGCCAAAGCCACTGGAAGCACTTGTGGTGTGAAGTGCTCCTCAACAAGGAGTGGTCTTGATCGTGGTCCTACTCAACAACTGATCCTTTCCGAGGGATTTCCCTGAGATGCAGGAAAAAGGCTCTTACGCGACTGCTGTGCCAGATGGCATGTGTGGATTTCTAGCTGACTACAGACAGGGCAAGAACGTCCCACTGAAAGTCACGTTCAGGGGCCATGGGTGTCCTCGACACCAATGACCTCATGACCAAGGATCCCTGGCCATATACAGGACCCGGGCTCTTGATACACAGGACTCTCTCTGCGTGCAGACCACAACGATCACTATATGCAGGACAATAAAAAGTGGTGCTAGAATTCATCTCAGCCACTGTTAATTTCTTTGGACTTTCAGTCTAATTTTTGTCCACTGTGCTACTACAGACAGGGGCACACCTTATGCTAATCACCCCTGATCCTGCTTCAACGGACAATGCATGTTAAACTCCTAGGCCAGGTCCCCTCTGAACAGGAACAGAAGCGACCTCAGATTGGTTTAAGCCTTGTTGGGCTTCATCAGTGAAGGCGACTTGAGTCCTGTGACATAGCGAGCTTGGGACCCAAGTGTCGGCATACTTTTGATACTATATACAGACACAGGGCTCACTACATACACAGCATTGTGCACGCCGCATACAGAGCACTGAGCTAACTGCATAAAGAGCATGAGGCTCACTTACAGGGTATGGAAGTCACAACATATGGGGCACAGGTTTACAGCCTACAGGGCTCAAAACATATAGGGTATGGGGCTTACCACACATAGGGCTCAGGGTCCATCACATACAGAGCACAGGACATGCTTTATAAAAGAAGAGATTGTTCATATACAGATATGGGGTTCAGTAGATACAAGACACAGGCTCACCACATAAGGAGAACAAGGCTGATTGTACATAGGACATGACATGCATCACATACACAACACAGGCTCACCATATGCAAGACTCAGAACATGTATGTGGACCAGAATCTAGATGCGAGCGGCTCTTTATAAACAGGGCACACAATATATAAGACATGGGGCTCATGAACACAGGGATAATTGTTAGAAATGGGGGTCTCTAGTTGGCAGAGGTAGGTAACTTTGTCCAAATAGGGACCCTTGCTTCTAATCAGGGTAAGGGGGATACACACTTTAGATAACCCCTGCTCACCCCCTGGGTAGCTTGGCATGAGCAGACAGACTTATCCCAAAGGCAATGTGTAAAGTATTTGTACTCAAAACACACAGTAATACAGTGATAACACCACAAAAGGACACCACACCAGTTTAGAAAAATAAAGTAACGTTATCTAAACTCAATAAGACCAAAACAACAAAAATCCAACATACATGTATTAAGAATATGACTTTAGAAAGGTTTTAAACAACTTGGGCTATAGAAAACTATGGATGTGTGATTTCTCTCAAAGTACCTGTAGTTGCGAAAAAATTCACAAGGCCAAACAGCCGCAGAGATGGGAAGCGTCGAAAAACAAAGAGATGAGTCAGTTCCTGAGACCATGGGGAGACGATGCGACAGTTCCGAGATGGTTCTGGTCCGCAAGTGATGCGTCGGGAAAACTTGCCACACAGGTACGATGCATGGAAATCCGGGATGTGTCGGCAATCGATGCAGCGGCGTCGAGCGGCATTGCGTCGGTTTCTTCAGCTGCGATCCCTCGATGCGTCGGTTCTTGCAGCGCCGATAGGCGCTGCGTCGGTTTCGGCAGCAACGCGGCGATGCGTGGAGATTCCTCTCACACCGCGGTGCTGCGTCAGAAAAACAGCCGCAAGAAGAGCGATACGTCGATTTTCTTGTAGTTGCGTTGCTTTTCCAGCTCCCAACAGCAGGAACAACCTCCAGAGGCCCAACAAAGTCACAGGCATCTCTTGGCAGGTCAGAACTCCCAGCAAGGAAGTTCAGGGGAGCTGGGGGGTGAAGTCTTTGTGTCCCTGAGACTTCAGAACAGGAGGCAAGCTACTCAAGCCCTTGGAGATCTTCCTCAAGCAGGGGGACACAGCACACAGCAAAGTCCTTGTCCTTTCCTTGGCAGAAACAGCTACTACTGCCCAACCCCAGACAGCACATAGCAAAGGGGCAGTACTCCTCCTCCAGTTTCTCCAGCTCTTCTCCTTGGCAAAGGTTCCTCTTGATTCCAGAAGTAGTCTAAAATTCAGGGGTTTTAGGTCTAATACTTCTACCCCAAAATGTCTTTGTTCTCTTTGTGCCAGGGTCTCTGAGCCCAGTCCAACCCAGTTCTGTCCTCACTGGTGCAATATGAACACAGGGGGTGGAGACAGCATTGTGCAAGGGAGACAGGCCCAATTCAGGCGCAAGGAAATCTCCTCCCACTACTCTAAAGTTAGCCAGGGTATATTCAGCCCAGCTCCGAGTCATCCAGGAAGGGCCAGGCACACCTCAACCCCCCTCCAGTGGCTGTCTACAGTGAATACACATCCCCAGCCCCTGTCACTCCAAAACCAGACAGTCAATACACAAACAGGCAGAGGCACACAGAATAATTGAACAAGAAAATGCCTATTTTCTAAAAGTGGCATTTTCAAACTCATAATTTAAAAACCATCTTTACTAAAAGATGTGTTATTAAATTCTGAGTTCAGAGAGCCTAAACTTTATTTCTCTATCTTGTCCCAATGGGAAGTTAGAACACTAAGGAAAACCTCTAATCTGACCTATATTATTTCTGAGAATGACCTATATGGTTCATACATTCAACATTTCCCCAAGGTATCTATTGAGACCAAGATAAGTTTAATAAAGTTACTTTTATTATTCATTTAAATTTTGTTATTTTTCTTTTTCAAAAATCATTTTTTATATAGAATATTTTTTGATATAAACACAAACATATATCAGAGAAAACAGACCAGTGTTCAAAGTGCTCTGATACTTTACATGAATACAATTTCATATATAACTTGACATTACAATTGGTCAAAACAGCGAGCAAACAAAGAATTAATTTGAAAAATGAATGAAGACAAAAACAAAATTCTCAAAAAGAAAACAATTGTTAAAACAACCGTTAAAACAACCCCACATTCATCAGTCATACCTTCAATCATACCTGTCATAACAACACATCCATACTATCACACATCCAACATACCACTAAGATCACACAGTACTTCACAAAATAGAGCGGGATCCATAAATGTTGAGTACAGCCACTAAAAATTTTTTTTTATATAGTGCAATATAAAAATAAATTCCATCCAAGTTCTCTTCTTATAGATGTCTCATTCTGGATCCCCAAGTGCTAACTGTAAAGGTCAACGCACATTTCGGTGGAACCTAAATATACCACCTTCATCAGGACCAAATATAATTCTTTTAATTTTCAAAAGCTGTAGGTGGGGTTAATCAATATGTAGGGGGGATCAAAATAGAATACGGGTCCAAAAGAGAGGATTTGGCAATGTTCTAAACTGTAGGATGGCCTTGCTCCAGATATTGTCTGCTTTCTTATTTAGGCATGTTCCAACTTTATATGATCCTAAAGACTATTCAGTCGCCAAATGGTTACGCTCCATAGTAGTGGACAGGGGTAGATACATCTGTCTAACAATCCGGTGCCATCTGTGTGGTCATCGTATTTCAAATTTAAGATGTCCGAGAAACGTCTCAGCTGCATAAGGGGGTGCCTTCTTTCCATTCACCCAATGGGAAGTTATACTTGTAAGATGTTACAAAGCATTTCCCATTCTATCCTACGGGGCAAGATAGCCTTTCAATAGTGAAAAACGAAATTGGCAGTATTTCACTATCAGGACATGTCAAACACACATGTCCTACCTTTCATATACACTGCACCCTGCCAAGAAGGGTAGCTTACATGTAAGAAAAGGGAAGGTTAGGGCCTGGCAGGTGGGTGCACTAGCCAAGTCGGCATGGCAGTTAAACTGCGCACAGACACTGCAGTGGCAGGTCTGAGATACCTTTTCAGGGCTACTCATGTGGGTGGCACAATCAGTGCTGCAGGCCCAGTAGTAGCATTTGATTTACAGGCCCTGGCACACTTCAGTGCATTTTACTAGGGACTTACCAGTAAATCAAATATGCCAATCAGGGAGAACCAATTGTAACAAAAATTTACACAGGGAGCACTTGCACTTTGACACTGATCAGCAGTGGCAAAGTGCCCAAAGCATCTAAGCCAGCAAAAACGAAATCCGGCACAGCATAAAAAATACAGGAGGTAGAGGCAAAAAGTCAGGGGTAACCACGCCAAAGATGCCAAGTCTAACAATAATCAAACACAGAGCACAAGGCCCGCTGAGCACAGTCCACGCACTACACAGGGCATAAAACTCAAAAATACAGTCATAGCACTTTCAAGTAGTCCCAGAGCAAATACAATACAGCACGTATCTTAGACTCACTCTCATGCTGTTCTTCTCCACATCTACCACACTTTTTTTTCAAACTCTTTTTATTGAGGTTTTTTCATTTTAACACATCTTCATAAAGCCATCATAACATGTACATTACAATTGTTGCTTGTCAGCATGGATGCGCCAGTCATCGTTTAAACTCGCTATGGAACTCAGGATAGGGCTGGATCGGGGGAAGGAATTGCGGACATTCCAAAGCATGGATAGGAGAAGCCTGTGCTAGCTGTGCCGTCTGTGCTGGGTGCTTTTAGGAGAATGCAGCTCCAGTGTGCCGGCCTCAGGTATGCGTACCCCTTAAACAGTGAACGTGGGGTGGGGGTGTAGTTACACTACAGCACGAGCATAGGTGACCAGGGTGTCAGGGATGGAGTGGCAGCGGATGGGGAGAGGGGCAACAGGGAACCACTGCGGGGAAGGTTGTAGCCCACGGCTGAGAGGGATTTTGACTGGTGTCAGGGGAGCGTTTGTGGAGGGTCCGAGACATCTACTCCACGAGGAAAGGAGGTCTCATGTCGATTTGGTGTGCTAGCGGTCAGGGGGGGAGGGATTGCGGCAAAGCATCCTTGGGGGTAGAGGGGGCATCTGCCTCCCGCATCTCCACATGGAACTGTATGAACACGGTGTCTCATGCTGCCGCTATGGGTCGTTTACAGAGACGGCAGGCCTCCTCATGGTGTAGGTTCGTGTTTTTGGCTTCTCCCCAATGGAGAAGAACTGTTTGCCATCCTATCGGGAGCGGCGGCTGGGGAGCCCTCCAATACAGAGTGAGGACACACATAATAAGTAATAGGGCCAGATTTGCAAACCGGGTCCGAACTACATGCTTCTTTTCTGGCTTGTAGATCCCCAGAGCTGTTGCCTCCTATGTATTCAGGTGCAGGAGTTCTGTGACAGACGCTAGGACGTTGTGAACTACTCACCAGTATATGGCGAGGGTGGGGCACTCCCACAGCCTGTGTCTGAGGTCTGCAGCGTCAGAGTGGCATCTTGGACACGTGAGGTTGGCCATAGGGAATATGCGGTTTAGCTTTGTCAGGGTTAGATAAGCCCGGTGTAAGACTATATTGGATGCTCTTAAACCGTGCATTTAGAGAGAAAACCCGGGCCAGTCAAGTGCCAGTGCCCACTCAGAGTTGTGTAGTGAGTGCCCAATATCATCTTCCCACTTTTGCCTCAGGATCGACAGAGAGACCCCTGTATGTTCGCTGATTGCTTTGTGTAACCATGTGATCAGGTGTTGCCCGGTGCCCCTAGTGTATAGGGTATGGACGAAGGCATGTGTGTGGGGGCTCTTTGTTGGACGTGTGCCACTTCTGATGGCACATTACCAATAGTTGGCCGCACAAGAGGAATTGGCCAGGGGGAATATTATGGTCTTGACATAATTGGTCAAATGTCATCAGGTGCTGGTCATGGAATAGGTCTTCCATTTTTTCAAACCCACATTAACCACACTTTTGGTTTCCTCCCTCCACCTTAAGATCCCACTCACACCCTCCTCCCCGTCACACCTTCTCCTTTGTCTCCCTTTGTCACCCTTTCATTACCCCCTTCCTCTCACTTACCACTACACACCCTCTTCCCCCACATCCTTACTTTTACCTTAATCCCTCTATCACATGCTCTACATCTCATGCTCCTCTATCAGTCTCCCAATATCACTCTAAGCACTTGTAATCATTTCCTAGTCACTCAATCTTCCATAGCACCTCCCAAGCATCACCCACGATCTAACAAGTTTTTAAAACCCTTAAATCCTTGTTTCTTCACCTCCTTTTACAAACAGCCTCCCCACCTTACACCGTCCATGATCTTCAATCAAATGCTCATCTCTGCTGCTATCACATACACTCGTCCTCTCATCCCAATACTCTCCTCTCGTCCAGCGCACGCTTCCATTCTACTATCACTCCTCTTCTCTGGCCCTCCTCATTTCAGAGTCGCTTCCTCACATCCTTCCTCATGCATGCCCCCAAGACACACACTCTGCAACCATCATTCCAAGCACTGACTTTCCCTCTTTTATCTCCTTCATTAGTTCTTACCCCACCTTGAGTCTCATAACACCTTGCTCTCCTGGTCTCTTTTCTTTTCACTCTCCAGCAAAGCCCTCTGCTGAAGGTGCACAGGGGATGAGACATACAGTAAAAAAAAGGCCATCACCGGGGTGAGCCGGTGACTGCCTCCTGCTGCTGCCATTGTGAGATGACTGCAATCTTGAATCAGTCCAGTCCCTTTCCGGCAGATAGTGGGTGCCAGGACAGAATCCACACCTGTTAGTGCAGAACACCTTCCCTCCCGCCTCCAAGTGCCATTGGCCACTCCGCCTCACAACAGAAATGGCCTTGGGAGCCACACCCAAGACCATCAAATACACCTAAGGTACATCAATATATACAGTTGTACACAAACACAGGGTGACCATACAAATAACACAGAGGTCATCATACATCCAATCTCACATTCACAAAAGAGTGGTCCCACCATATTTAACACACAAAGCCCTCTGCACCCAGAATAGAAGGCTCACCATACACAGGACACAGTGTATGTAGGACACATGGGTCACCGATAGACAGGAAACAAATTCCATCGTAAACAGGGCACTAGCCTATCTGAGCACTGGACCAATAGGACAAATGCCATGCTCTATTTACGCCGGGTCTGGTGGCTTAGTGGACTAATGCATCCACTGAAGGGGCCTGTGTTCGACCTCATGGCCACAGTTCCAATTCCTGGAAAGGTCCACTCAGCCTTTCATCCTTTCTGAGGTCGATAAAATGAGTACCATTGAGTTGGGTAACAATAAACATCTGTTATTTAGCGTCAAGATGCCTCTTTGGTGGTGAACGTGTGCTTTACAAATACACATGTTATGTTATTTAGGATACTGGTCTGACCACACACAAGACATGGAGCAAACTGTACACAGACAGAGGTCGCACTGTACACAGCACACAGGGGTTACTGTAGACACACAACTCATTAAAAACAGGGAATCAGTCCTATTTAGAGCATGCGTCCAACCACGCACAAGAAATGAAACCCACCAGGCAAACAACACAGGCACAACGTTAGCGAGACCTCCAGCCCTTTTAAGTGCCCTTCACTGTGATTCCCTGTGGCCCACAGGTTTCCTTACCAGCTCCATTCTTGCGTAGGGTATCCGAGAGCTGGTAGTTATGTGTCCGGAGTTCCAAGAGCTGAGCCTAACAAGGAAGACGAAAAGAAAGTCAGTAAAGAGACAAAGTTCAATTAACAAACATCTCGATTCTACAAAAACAGATAGCAGAAGCTGAATCATTCTGAACGGATTCTGCTGGTAAAGCCGAACTGTGTATTAGGAAGACAGGAAGTCAGAATATAGGGACTGAGTCTCTATACTACGTCAGTACTTGTCGGCCCAAATCCTAGCTAGCTCACAGTGCCTCACCTGAACTCCTAACGTGCCCAGGGTCACAGGTGATTTCGGCAACCACGAACATGACCCTCTAGTACGCAAGGGAACTGTGAAAAATAGATCCTCTGCTTTTGTTAGTCACTCATGCATGCCCGTAGTAAACATAAAAAAGAAACAAAAAGTTTATAGTACATTTATTGAAACTATTGCAGTCTATTATGAAGCAAATGTGCTGCAATCTTTAGGCAGATGCTACTAAACAAAGTAATTAACATTACTAACAGGGTCTATAGGACAAACATCCCAGCCATGGCATATTATCTATCTGACGAGATCTACCCTTACTGTGTGAACACAGGGATATATACGTCATCTCTGGGATTGGCCTCGGACGCCGCCATACCTGGTGTATGTAGTTAGGTGGGCCGCATCATGAGTGTAAACTTAGTTTACGCGGGGCTGCATGTCAGGCACTGCTGTTGTTACAGAACAGTACTCTTTGCTGTAATTTTCCTTTTTGGCCCCCAAGGGGATGGGACACAGTTTATATGATAAGAACTACTGACTTAGAAGTTGCAGCTGAGTGGTTGTGTTAAGTCTCCAGTATTAGGAGCTGTTTCTGAACCAACAAAGAAAACAGTACACTATGTTTTTATGTATTCCTCGTAACCTTGTACAAGATGTGCAGATTGAATCCCAAGAAGAGTCCCTGAATAACAAACAACAGGTACAGCATATTCTTCGAACAATGTCGCGAAAGCAAATGCATTATATGTGGCAACGCAGAGCACAGGCAGCCTAAAACGTCCAAGACACAACACTAAGGGGGAATCAAAGTGGACCCAGAATACAACCCCTACATACTGACAGTTAACTTGCCTTGCCTTCTCGTCAGGCATTCAAGATCACACATCAGGTAGTGGAATATGTGCCCATAGACATCAGCGCTTCTTCATCGCAGTACAGCTGAAGGGCAGCAAGTCATACCTGGGGTGGAATATTTTATTTATTTGCTTGAGTCTTATATAGCGCTGGCTAGACCCGGAGGTATCAGAGCGCTTTACATGAGGAGAGTTACATAGGTTACAAATTACACATTGTTACAGAAGGAACAACAGTTACAGTTACATCCGTTGGTTCTTGGCGTGTAGAGTATAACACGCTAAGTGTGCGTGTTCTGGAAGCAGACGATCAACAGCAAAATGATAATAATTTAAGACCCAAGATCCAACAAAGATGCTTCTGGTCCCGGGATCTGATGAAAGACCCAAGAAGGAGGTGGGCAGTGCTCAGGAAGACCGTCTGAGCACGTAGAAGCATACGCCTCTGTGATATCAGCAAAAAGGAAGCCCTTGCAGGCTGCATGAACGAAGCATGCGTGCTGTACGCTGGTGGAGTCAGTCTACTGAAGGACTAGCTGTAAGGGCGTTTGGATTACGAGATCTCCGGTAGGAGAAGAGGTTGGCCAAGGACAGATGCAGGTACACTACAAAGTGCAACTGGAATTGCTTCAAGGTACGAGAAAGCGCATTGTTAAATTAGAAGGTACAAATGGAGACTTGGTACATTTCTACACTCTGTTGGGGGGTTGATCAAAATGACGGCATTTAGTAGAGGATTGTAAAAGAACCACCCTTGAGGGGAATGTAATACCCTTCTTTGAGAAGAAGGTTGCCTAGTCCTAATAAAGCGCACAGAAATCAGTATTGTGAGAGGGATGCAATTCCCAACTCAGTGACTGAAGGCTGACCTCACTGAGCTCCCTAGCGCTGATGGTCTTCCGAAAGAAGACTGCTTGGGGAACAGCAGTCACTGCATTTGTTGCTGCACGTGTGCGCTTGTAGGTTTCAAGCTGCAACATCAGAAGGCAATCACACCTGTGATGGAGGGGGGACAGGCCACTGCTGAGCCTGGAAGGGGGCGTAACATAGGAGAAACGCAAGATATTTTGACCGCCTCCGCAAGTGGGATGACAGAGTGATGCTTTCCCAGCCCCCATAGGAACACCTCTGGTAGCTAAGCCACAGAAAGGGATCACTTACCCTACCAAGGACATCGACTCCCCAGAGTGTGCAGACAGCTTTTTAACTGTCAACATCCACACACAAATCCATCGTTCTAAGGGAGTCATATCTGTACTGCACCCTAAACGGTCATGGAAGGAAACCGCAAAGAAAGCCCAGTCCAGTCGTGCACAGCATGACACCTAGAATGAGTGTCAAAATGCGTCAGAAAAGGGTACACAGAAGAAGCCAAGCACCTTACTGCAGTCACCATGTCCACCACAGACACTGCCATTTGCAAGTCCATCAGAATCTAGCATGCAAAAGGGTGGGTCCAATTGACACGTGGGACAGCTGATCCTAAAAGCGCCCTTAAGCATATGTGCAGACGGCCAACTCTGGCCGGATGCCAACTAAAGGCACTCGCTGGCACCATTCTGGACTAGGCTACTCTTGATAACAAGCACACTCCATCAATATATAATGTGTACTCAGTCCCACAGTCCCCGAATAGACAGTGTGATGGATGGAGGGCATCGCCACTCTTGCCTGATTTCGCAGAAGAATTGTACAACATTCTCTGTGCTTCTCCATACTACAGAATCAGCAATCTGACCTCCTCTCCTCACACCCAATACAGTAATTATATGTAGGGATCCAGGGATGAAATACTGTGAAGTACCACAAAGTAATTTAAAAACCAGAGGTTGCAGCTGAATACAGATCACCAGTAGCATTACTGTACAGAAGGGCAGACACTTAAGCAGAGAACACAACTGTGTGTCGGCAGCCAAAGGGAAAGGATTAAACGGCACAGTTTCCAACGAGCTACCCTGAGAAGGGGTTTCTCAGCATCAGCAGAGAGTGAGGTGCCTGGCCACAAACCTTTTAGTCTTAATCACAGCGGCCCAGGAGCAGATCCTGGTAGGCCCAGCAGGACTTCTAGTGTAACCTCAATGAATTGGTAAATCTGCCCCACTGGGCTCTCCAAAGCCTTATGAACAGGTCTAACAAGGAACCCTCAATTCCATGTGTTGGATAAAATGAAGGCACGCGCCACTTTGCAAGGACTACCGGTTTATGACTTCATTTAAGTCTGCAGTCCCTTGTCACATGCTTTACTAAGAGTGGTTGTCTGGACCTACACCAAGTCTACAGAAGGAAACTCACTTTGAGGATCAAAAGCCTGCATATGATAGGGTCGGTGAAGAGTCTGTGATGTCATCAGTGAGCCCCAAAGCACATTAAACACACACATTCATCCATCTCCCCGGGAGAGTGGGCATGTCAGGGACTCTAGCGACAACGGCGTCCAAAATTACCAGCATTGCACATCCTTCTGCCCTTTGTCAAAAGGGCCTCACTCACTCAGATCCATTTATAGGGGAATGGCAAAAACTAAAAAGAACCGTGAAACTCAAACACACATATGGGGTCCCGGGCGCTCATTATCAGTCAAGTGCACCAATACATTGTCCAGACATCGAAGTAGCAGATCCCCGACCTAATGAAAATATAAAGTACAGATTGCTCGACTTTTCCTGCTCACCCCTGTGATAGCCAGCTAGCTCCCACCTCCATTCTGCCCAAAAAGAAGACCTTGCATGCCCGCTCGCTGCCCACTTCACAGTCTGCGGCTGCTTCCTTGCAGGATTTTTTTTTAATCTGCTGTTTTTTATATAAAAGTCTGGAGTTAGGTCAAGCCAGGGGTGAGAACCCGAGAACACTGCCGACTGAAAGATGAAGGGTGCATGGCCTGAGTGACTCCTTGGTCGGTGTGACAGACCACTGTACAAGCATATCCAGGTGATGGAGCAGGACACAGATCCTTTCAATACCCAAATACAGGCAGTGATGGCAGGGTGGGAGCACTGAGAGAAAGGGGAGAACCTGGCAGGAAACATGGTGGATCAGCCTGAAGGTAGGGAAAGCCTGCTAATGGCTCTTGAGGTTGAACACAAGAAAAGAAGTCCTAAATTCACCTGTCACTGAAGACCATCAATAACACAAGTAGCTTGGCCATTATGAAGGTCCCATTAATCGGACACACAAAATTAAATCTCCCTGTAAGGTTCCAATTGAGAGAAATTAGTACCAAGGTCTTTATTAGGAAAGAGAGCTAAATTAAGAGCACTATTTTAGGAATCAACAGGAAAAGGCGTCCAACAAGAAATAAGACGACAGCGAGTAAACTTGTGGCCTTAGAAACAAGGAAGAGATTCCTTTGAATCGGGGATGTCTGTAATGGAACTAAACTGGCCTTAATGGAAGGAAGAAACAGAGCCAACAGGAAAGATTAGCAGTGTGCAGAAGACTATGTTATCCAAAAGGAGGGCAAAGTAGAGGTAGTGGAAAATGTAAAGTGAGATGCTCTCAGAGATTCTGAGGATGCCAGATGAGAAAGGAGATAACTTGAAGGGGGAAAATAGAAGACTTTAAACAAGCATTGGCATAGCCAATAGGTCTCGCCTTTGGGACCTTATAAGTGTTTAGCCAGAGATATTGGCAATGTTTTTAAGGTATGTTGTAGAGCAATGTAGCTGCTGTGTTTAGTACTGTAATTAGTCTTTTCAATACTGGCCACAGAGAAAAGCAGTTCATAGCAGACTGCTGCAATGCTAGCGACAGCAAATAGACTAGAGTGGAATATGTATGTGGTCAAACTGTCCGACTCCACTCCCTCCAGCAGCGTTAAGCAGCATCTTGCACTTTGACGGTGAAAGTGTAAGATGCTGCTTAAGGCTGCTGGAGAGACCGGAGACAGTGGCTTGCGCTCCTGTTTGATTAATTACATGAACAGCCCCATGGAGTGTACGGATTGCTGCTTTTTACCAACTTCCACGTACCTCGCCGGCCATGGTATACACACTGGTAATGCTCCGGAAATGGAAGCATAGTGTGCCATGGTATACACACCGGTAATGCTCCGGAAGTGGAAGCGTAGTGTGCCATGGTAAACACATCGGTCATGCTCCGGAAGTGAGGCATTTTTAGTAATCGGAAGTGGAAGCGTAGTGTGCTATGGTAAACATACCGGTAATGCTCCAAAAGTAGAAGCGTAGTGTGCCATGGTATACACACTGGTAATGCTCCGGAAGTGGAAGCGTCGTGTAAATGGTATACACATGGGTAATGCTCCAGCAGTAAAAGCCTAGTGTGCCATGGTATACGCACCGGTAATGCTCCGGAAGTGGAAGCGTAGTGTGCCATGGTATACACACCGGTAATACTTTGGAAGTAAAAGCCTAGTGTACCATGGTATACACCGGTAATGCTCCGGAATAGGAAGCATAGTGTGCCATGGTAAACACACCGGTGGAACTCCGGAATTAAAAGTCTAGTGTACCATGGTATACACGGGTAATGCTCCGGAATTGGAAGCATAGTGTCCATGGTACACACACCCCGGTAATGCTCCGGAAGTGGAAGCGTAGTTTGCCATGGTATACACACCGGTAATGCTCCAGAACTGGAAGCGTAGTGTGCCATGGTAAACACACCGGTAATGCTCTGGAAGTGGAGCATTTCCAGTAATCGGAAGTGGAAGCGTAGTGTGCTATGGTATGCACACCGGTAATGCTTCAGAAGCATAGTGTGCCATGGTAAACACACCGGTAATGCTCCGCAAGTGGAACCGTAATGTGCCATGATAAACACAACGGTAATGCTCCAGAAATGGAAATGTAGTGTGACATGGTAAACACACCGGTAATGTTCCGGAAGTGGAAGCGTAATGGCCATGGTATACACACCAGTAATGCTCCAAAAGTAGAAGCGTAGGGTGCCATGATATACACACCGGTAATGCTCCGGAAGTGGAAGCCTAGTGTGCCATGGTATACACACGGGTAATGCTGCGGAAGTGGAAGCGTAGTGTGCTATGGTATACACACAGGTAATGCTCCAGAAGTAAAAGCCTAGTGTGCCATGGTATACACAGTGGTAATGTTCCGGAAGTGGAAGCATAGTGTACATGGTATACACACCGGTAATGCTCCGGAAGTGGAAGCGTAGTGTGCCATGGTATACACACCAGTAATGCTCCGGAAGTGGAAGCGTCGTGTCCATGGTATACACATGGGTAATGCTCTGGCAGTAAAAGCCTAGTGTGCCATGGTATACGCACCGGTAATTCTCCGGAAGTGGAAGCGTAGTGTGCCATGGTATACACAACGTTAATGCTCCGGAATTGGAAGCACAGTGCCCATGGTATACACACCGGTAATGCTCCAGAAGTGGAAGCATAGTGTGCCATGGTATACACACACCTGTAATATTCCGGAAGTAAAAGCCTAGTGCACCATGGTATACACCGGTAATGCTCCGGAATTGGAAGCATAGTGTCCATGGTATACACACCTGGTAATGCTCCGGAAGTGGAAGCGTAGTGTGCCATGGTATACACACCGGTAATGCTCCGTAAGTGGAAGCATAGTGTGCCATGGTATACACACGGGTAATGCTCCGGAAGTAAATGCCTAGTGTGCCATGGTATACACACCGGTAATACTCAGGAAGTAAAAGCCTATTGTACCATGGTATACACCGGTAATGCTCCGGAATTGGAAGTGTAATGGCCATGGTATACACACCGGTAATGCTACAAAAGTAGAAGCGTAGGGTGCCATGATATACACACCGGTAATGCTCCGGAAGTGGAAGCCTAGTGTGCTATGGTATACACATGGGTAATGCTCCGGAAGTGGAAGCGTAGTGTGCCATGGTATACACATGGGTAATGCTCCAGAAGTAAAAGCCTAGTGTGCCATGGTATACACACTGGCAATGCTCCGGAAGTGGAAGCGTAGTGTGCCATGATAAACACACCGGTAATGCTCCAAAAATAGAAGTGTAGTGTGCCATGGTGGTATACACACTGGTAATGCTCCGGAAGTGGAAGCGTAGTGTCCATGGTATACACACTGGTAATGCTACGGAAGTGGAAGCGTAGTGTGCCATGGTATACACACCGGTGATGCTCCTGAAGTGGAAGCGTCGTGTCCATGGTATACACATGGGTAATGCTCCGGCAGTAAAAGCCTAGTGTGCCATGGTATACGCACCGGTAATGCTCCAGAAGTGGAAGCCTAGTGTGCCATGGTATACACACAGGTAATGCTCCGGAAGTGGAAGCGTAGTGTGCCATGGTAAACACACCGGTAATGCTCCAAAAGTAGAAGCGTAGTGTGCCATGGTGGTATACACATTGGTAATGCTCCGGAAGTGGAAGCGTAGTGTCCATGGTATACACACTGGTAATGCTCCGGAAGTGGAAGCGTTGTGTAAATGGTATACACATGGGTAATGCTCCGGCAGTAAAAGCCTAGTGTGCCATGGTATACGCACCGGTAATGCTCCGGAAGTGGAAGCGTAGTGTGCCATGGTATACACACCGGTAATGCTCCGGAATTGGAAGCATAGTGTCCATGGTATATACACCGGTAATGCTCCGAAAGTGCGGCGGTCTGCTAAGCTGACATGACTATGCCTGCCTTGCAGGCGTGCGCTGCCTTTTTAGACGACGACTTTTAATTAAATAACGTGTTTGCAATCAAATAAGCCAATGGGAGATAGCGTGACAAATTAAAAAGTGCGAGAAACAAATAAAGGAGTTAACAGAGTGAACATGAAAAAGAACCACAGACAAGTGTGGAAGACCACGCGCGGCCGCGAAAGTGAAAGCGACGGCGCTATGTTTAATTTGTACCATGATCCAGGACAAGGGAGGAATGCAGCTGGCAGCCTGCGCGCCGCTGCTCGCTCCCGACAGCTGGAGGCCGTGGGAGTGAACATTTAGAGAAAAGGTGGGACATGCACCCGCCTTTGGCCAATTGCGTGCTTTCCTTTTTGAAAGCCACAGCAAAGGCCAATAGAATGTGTGGAAGTTGAAAAACCACATGGAAAAGTTTCGGGGAAGTCTGGAGTGATTCCAAGAGGCCTCCCCATAGAGCAGCGCATGCGCTAGGCTCGACCTAAAAAGAGACAGCTGAATCCTGACATCAGTCTAAGAGCATACTTCTGCAAACGCTAACTGGATTGACAACAGTCGGATGATACCCTGAGATAGATAAGTAAGATATGTAAAATAGTGGTATTGCATCTGGATTCCATGTAGCGGAAGTAAGGGAGCGTCTAGCTCTTTGAGAGTCTTAGGGATCCTCCATAGAGTGCATCATTGAATGAAGGACTGTTAGTTTACCCAAGGATAGGCAGCTGAAACGATCTGTTTCTAATGCTGGATGCTTGATACCTACAGGGTGACTTGGAAACCTTTGTATGTGTTTACTATAGATGTAGGTATGTCATACCAATCTGGCGACTTTAAACATACGCAGTATGCGTGGCTCGTACTCACGCGCCAACTCTCAGTCGCACAGCCTTGAGAGAAAGTCTTTTTTCCTCGCAATAAACCACTATTCATCAAGTATTCCATGTATAATCCATGTTTTAATTAATTATTATATCAAACTTCTTCCAATCTTTATCCATTCATTTAAAGGCAGCGCTATTCCACACTTTTTCAAATGCTGTTGGCATGCCCATCCAGGCCTTGTCGGTGGCACGTTGGGATTAATAATTCATCATAGGTAGCCTTATTCTTTTTTACCCAATGCATTTCGGGCTCTATAGCCCGAATGGTAAACAAGCATTCATATAGCCAATAGGTCTCACCTTTGGGACCTTATAAGTGTTTAGACAGAGGTTAAATCTGGTAGCCTCTCTGAGACATAGGCATCACATGTGACTGACTGCCCAAGACTTACTGACCTTTCAGGAGCCTGATAAGTGAGTGCCTGTAGAGGCCCCACCGGTTTCCCAGGGGCCCTGGCCTTCTCTGGCCCTACTGGTGTTTCAGAACCACCATTCTGATATGTGTCTGACTCGGGGGCGTGGCTAACCGCCAAGCATGGCGGCCGCACCTCAACAGAGCTCCCGGCTGGGACCCGGAATATCCTGTCGTTACAGAGGAACCTGGGGGAAATTCTACTGTAACTTTCCCCCTATACGACGGTGGGGCAGTAGGACCCGATCGGCTGCAATATCAATCCTGTGGAGCCCCGCGATCACCGGGAACAGCTTTGCAAACCTGACACCGCACTCCCTGGTCTAGCGAAGCCGAAGGGTGCGGCCTACCAGGAGACAGCATCCGGAGGCCGCTCACAGATCGAGGTACGGAGCGGCTCTGCGCGACAACGTAATCGGCCCCCCGGCGGACCTTGGACCTGCCCGGAGCTGTGGGCACCGTTGGCTGGGGGCGGGTGCCCCTATACCGGACCTGAACGTTACACCCGTGCAGTGTGACGCACCTTCCCTATTGTGTAGGGGTCTGCTCCGGAGGTCGCTGGCTGAACACGGGGCCCTACCGGCAGGAATAATAGCTGATCCTACCTTGCCGGACCCGCCGATTCCCCTGAGGTGACTGCACACAGCCCGGTGTGGTGCTGCCATCCCGCGCCAGGTCAGCTGCGTCACAGGGCCTTGACGGCAGCAACGTGTTTCCTGCCTTCCCGCGGGCACTGGGGCCTGCGCACCAATACTGCTGGAGTCTCTTCCTTGAGGGGCCGGCCTGTCCTCTCTCGGCCCTTGCTCCCGGATATTGGCACATAAAAGGAGTATACTTATTCACTGGCACTGAGGTGAGACGGTACGTGTGACTGACACTCATGGGGGGTCCGGAATCCTTTGACATTTAATTACCGCTCTGGCCCCCATTATAGAAGCGGTTAAGGCCGGGTCCTCGTACTTTATTTGTATAAGTGGGCAGTCTGAGACAAAGAATCTACCGCCTCATCCCTTAATCAACAGCAGGCTGCAGCGACATTGACTGTGTCCCCATGCGTGGATTGGATTGACTGTTGGAGTGCTTCTCTTTTCTCGGCCCCTTTGGGCTCTGTTCTACTACTGGTCGGCGCTGTGTAGCTGGCTGCTTGCCCACCCTGAATGGCCTGAACGACGTGTCCCTCATTAAAGCACAGTCCTGACTACGCTGACTATTGTTTGGGGATATTTGGATCACCTGTGGTGGCGCAGTGGCCCCCTCTTGTTATTGCGAGGGACTCTTAGCGCATGCCCGAGGAGTTGTGTGAGTGGATAACCGAGGGCCCTTGTGGTCCATTGTGCGGAGAGTGGGCTGGTGGCCGGCTGCTCTCCGCCAGTCCTGCCCTCCAAGGTGGGTCTGACCGACTTCTCACTACGCAGCACAAGTGAGGTTTTCTTAGCCTAGTGTGTTACTTATGGTGGCTGGTTGGCGCAACACGGTACATAGTTAGGTTATGGCCCTGTCTCGTCTGACTACACCAGTTAGAATATATGGCTTAACGCTTGTCACCCTTCTGCTGCCACTCCGCCACTCCAGCTTGGCTCATTGACACAATCACTAGATCGGCCTCTCTGCCTTAAGACCGCAGCTGGGTGGCCCTTCTTCCTCTAGTACCGCATCACAAGCATCGTGATGGGACGTATAAAGGGGAAGCAACATGATGTGCCTGTCACGGAAACACCACTTCAGGGGGACTCTGACTCGGCCTCTCAAACATCATCAATACGTTGTGTCCCACCGACGGCCATGTCACCCCCTCCTGATAAATTGGACCAAATTCTCCTTGAAATCAGGGACTCGCGCCAATCTATCGAGCAACAACTTGGCACTCTCACCTCTGGCCTTACCCTCCTGCGTGCAGATCATAATAAACTCTCTGACACGGTCAAAGATCATGCACAGACACTGCTGGACCTTGCACCACGACATAAGGAACACTCTGTTCAGTTGTCACAACTACAAACGCAAGTGACTACTCTGCTCGACAGAGTCGAAGACGCAGAGGGGCGAGCCAAACGCAACAATGTCCGCATTATTGGGCTGCCGGAACGTTCAGAAGGCCCCAATGCGACCCAGTTTGTTGAAAATTGGCTCAGGGATCATGTAGCCCCAGAAGGCCTTTCTACCTTCTTTTGTGTGAAACGTGCACACCGTATCCCTACGGGCAAGCAAACTGCAGGAATGCCACCCAGACCACTTATAGCCCGTATCCTTAATTATAGGGACCGTGACCATTTACTACAAAAAGCCCGAGAAAATGCTCCTATTCAGTATGAAAATACCCGGATCTCTCTTTACCCAGACTATACAGTGCAAGTGCAACGTCAGAGAGCTTCTTATCAACCACTCAAGCGGAAACTTCAGGCCCTCAATTTGAAGTATGCCCTATTGTTTCCGGCACGACTGAAGATTATTTACGATCAGAAAGCCCACTTTTTTGACTGCCCTGAGACAGCAAACGCTTGGCTTGAAGCTACTTTACCCTCCCAGGCTCTGGACAATATAGATCAACAACTACGACGAGCTCAGACACAAACAAACAAGCCTGGGTCCCGTCGCAGAAGGACAATGCGAACATTGTCCACTAAGAAACCATCACCGGAGCGAGCCCTAATGGAACAGGAGTCGGCGCTAGCAGCGGCTGCCTCCATGCGTGACCCCACGCAAGTCATGTCCCCGGAACAATCTGATGATAACGCGATTCTGTCGGACTCTGAGAGCAATGATACCCCGTTTCCCTCGATTACTCCGCAAATTGTAAAGGACCTATTTGGCTGAAGTTGCAGATCGACCCCTGTGGATCTCTCGCGATTATGGCCTGATCTTGACCTGATGATGGGAAGTATGACATTATTGATGTACTCATAATCTTTGTCTTTTTTCTCCCCAGGTTTCTGCTTAAGTCTAACATACTATAGGGTCCCGCCAGGAATGTAGCTCTGTATGTAATGGTTAGATCATGCACGGTATAGGACCCACCCCCCCTGCAGTTACTGCATTTTATGACCGTTTGGAATTAGTACATTTTAGCATATGTTTGGACCAATGTAAGTTGATTGTTGGCCCTAGTATTGGTTGTTATAGTTCATGGGGGTTTTTTTGGTTCCTGGTCCACCCTATGTCATGTAATGTATTGTGTTCTTCACATTTCCCTAGGGCACTCCTTTTTATCGATTTGATGCGGTATGGCAGTGTTAGGTAAATACAAAATATTGTCATGGAATGTGCGGGGAATGGGATCAGTCCACAAACGTCACAGAATTTACGCCCAGCTGAATAGTCGAAAAGTCCAAATAGCTCTTATTCAGGAAACACATTTAACTAACTCAGAAGTCAGCAAAATGCGCAAAAAATGGAAAGGACAAATTTTTAACACCTCTTACTCCGCCTTCGCTAGAGGGTCGCTTGTTTGGTTCCGGAATGGGGTGCCCTTTGTGTTAGTGGAACAACGGATAGATACAGCAGGGCGTTATGTACTCTTGCTAGGCAAAATGGATGGTATCCCAATAGTCATTTGTAGTGTGTATGCCCCAAATTATGAACAGAATACTTACCTCACTAACCTAAACGCAGTGTTGATGGACTGGGTAAGTTACCCCTGGGTCATTGGTGGAGACTTTAACTCCGTCTTGGATGTCCACTTAGATTGTTCTCACCCCCCGGTCAGAGGCGCGGTAACCACCAAAAATGCAGATTTTCTACATGCTTGGGCCACGGGTTGGACAATGCAAGATGTATGGCGTTCACAGCATCCCAACAGTTGGGAATATTCATTCTACTCCCCTCCACACCAGTTGCACACTAGAATAGATAGGATCTTTTGTTCCATGTCCCTGTTGTCCCAGATGATTGAGTCTACGTACCTCGGGAAAACATTGTCTGACCATAACCCGCTTGAGATAATACTTGAATGGGGGAGGGTTCCCACCCCGGTCCCAACTTGGCGGCTATGGCCACAAACTCTGGAGGACCAGGTTTTTCGAAATACACTAGGTACAGCTATTACTAATTACTTTGCCGAAAACGACGAATCTGCGTCCTCCCGCTTAGTCGAATGGGATGCGTTTAAGACAGGGATTAGAGGCACAGCTATAGGGGCCACCGTGGGAGTGCGGCAGGAAACGCACAAAAACCTAGCTTTAGTAGAAGACTCTCTCAATAAACTTGAAAACTCGGCCATTACTCATCCATCTCAACATGCACAGCTACAAGAAGCCAGAATTAAACACGCTGAACTCCTTGAACAACTTCGCCTAATAGACTATAGTGCATACACTCAGCGTAGGCCTAAAGACGCAGATAAGTCAGGGACCCTTCTAGCTCGCCTTCTACGTGATGTTCCCTCCCCTGTCCCGATAACAGAAATTTCTCTCCCGGATGGTACCGTCGTTTCTACTCAGGCAGACATCAATATGGCATTCTGTACATATTACAAAAACCTGTACAGCGCTCCAGCTGTTGTATCATATGAATACTTAGCCGCCTTTTTGGATGACCTTACATATCCTAAACTAACAACAGATGCTCAATCAGAATTAGAAGCCCCTATCTCTAAAACTGACATTAAAGAAGCCATCAAGGACCTCCCAAAAAATAAAACTCTGGGTCTGGATGGTTTACCTGCAGAATTTTATTCGGCGTACGCCGAGCAACTGACCCCACGTTTAGAGAGCCTCTACAAGACGGCGCTAGAGAGACACACTCTTCCTTTGACAACCATGCAAGCGTTAGTCACTTCTCTCCTCAAACCGAATAGAGATCCCTGTGACATGTCAGGTTACCGCCCCCTTTCTTTATTACCTACTGAGTATAAAATACTCAGTAAAATATTGGCTAAGCGCCTCCTCTCCTATCTTCCAAAACTCATTCACACTGACCAATGTGGTTTTGTACCGGGCCGCAGTAACTCCCTGAATATCAGACGCCTCCACTATATAATGGAAGCTGCAGCAGACCTTTCTTGCAAAACTGGGTGCATCTCTCTTGATATGCGGCAAGCGTTTGATACACTTGATTGGACTTACATGCTGGCTTCTATGGAAAGATTTGGCATTCCAAGAGGTTACTTGAGGTGGGTAGAACTACTATACTCTGCTCCTACGGCTCGGGCTAGGACTGGCTCTCATATATCTTCTGTTTATTCTATAGCCAGGGGTACCCGGCAGGGATGCCCCCTGTCACCACTGCTGTTTGCGTAATAACAAAGAAAAGGAGGGACCCCTGTGGAAAAATAACGGTGGGTAACAAAGGGGATCAAATACACAGAACAAGAAGAGAAAATTACCCACCCTTTGAGGATTATAAAGGCCCACAAAGGAGTCCTATGATAATTAAATAAACAAGGCAATCCCGTGCATGCATTGAGAAAACAACAATCAAAACAGTAAATAGTTTAGTTTTTTTATTAACAAAGTATCAAAAGATTACCACAAAATACATCTAATATTACAGAGGATAAATGCAGATAAATGAAATACAATAAAGAAAACACAATAATTAAAGTACCCCACAAACACTCATCATTCATACAAACCCACTCAAGTCATTCATATGAGCTCAATGCATCCAACAAACATACTCCGAAATCATCCAACATTAAAAGGAGAAAATCCCACATTAAAAGAAGGCCCACAGGATAAGTGAATATTCTGATATACTGGTCCAGATAGAGGATAGAAAGTCAATTCAGATATTAGCAAGACAAACGCCGACGCGCGTTTCGGTGGGAACCCTATTCCCGGGCCACACCTTCCTCAGGGCAAGTCGTAAACACTGGTATAGATGACGTGGGGCACTCAATAAACCTATTGAGGTATTCTGGACAACACATAATCCAGCAGCGACATGGTAAAAGGATAACCAGATCGGTCTACGAATAATCAAAGAATGCAACCTTCATCTCCGATAGTAAAGGTCCAGATGCACGTTTGACGAAGAATCACAATAATGATGCTTCTACCAGATCGTATTAGATACTTGTTCTTGTAAGGCACATCGAACAATCGGGGTTCTGAATTTATGACCCAATGTTCGCGAATAAGGGTAAGGATATCACCCGTTTCCTTCCGCCGTCAGCCGTTAACCTCGAAAAGAGTTGTATCCCCATGGGTAGAGGAAGGTGTATCAACAGTTGGAGCGCTGTTCCTTGACGGCACACTAGCAGATCATAATAATTTTATCCGTACTCAGGGGTTCCCCCCGACATTGTTTCTCCTTCATGCCACTATCTCTCATTATGTTAAACTCCGTTGGTCCCCTGATGGGACTGAACCCCTTAGGCATGAACTAGTATATGCCATATATCTAATGGGAGAGGTACGCCATCTCACCCGCTGGTTGTATAGGGGTATTCGGGCACACTCAGGAATACCGCTAACTTCACTCCGAGCCAAATGGTCACTGGAGTTGGGTAGAGAAGTGACAGATAAGGAGTGGGCCTCTACCTTAGAATTTCCTAAGAAAGTTTCCCGTAACGCTAAATTCAAGTACATACAGTATATGATATTACATAGGGCGTATCTCACACCGCACCGCCTTAATCGCATATTCCCTAACGCATGGCTTTCCTGCCCTAGGTGTCAGGAGGAAGACGAGGATCTCCTCCATATGTTGTGGGGGTGCCCGGGCTTACGGGTGTACTGGCAAACAATCAGTTATAGAGTGCAGGAAGTTACTGGTACGACTGTTTGGTCTTCGGCGGACAGTTGTCTATTGGGCCTGCATAAGCGCTCCAAGAGACAGAAGGTCCAGTATAGATTCGCCAACTTGGCTGTACTCATAGCAAAACGTGCCATAAAGATGAGGTGGAGGTCTGCTTCTCCCCCTACACCTCTTTCTTGGCAAACTGAAATGATCCGATGGGGGTACTGCAGAGAGTGCGACCATTAGGCAAGAAGAATTCCGAGGGCTGCGTAGGATTCCTATCTCTCTGGAATGGGACCAAATGCTAGAAACATTCAAAGCCATAGATACACGAACTCCTCCGACATCGCAGGTTGGGTCCATTCCACCCACATCTCCCACATCCCCATTAGTTGATTTGACCGCAACCGTGTAACGCCGTACTACTCCACGTCTCTTATTGCCCAGGGATATAGAACTGTTTAAGCGCTATATTTATTTGTTTTTCGTTGAATGAATACAATTATTTGATATGTCACACTGTACAGTAGTGGACCAGTGAACGGGGGGGAGGGGGGTAAGTTTCTAGTTTTGTTATAGAGTGGTAAGGCTTAGATAATTAGATAATACGAGTTTTCTAATATCTGAATAGTCATTTATACAAGCGAATTGTCACTTTCCTTTTCTTTTTCGTAGGCCATATGGCACTGCATCATTTGGAGTTATTATGAACGTTTGTTCATCCTGTCGCTAAAATTTTGTACAGAATATTTGTATCCATGACTGTCACCTCCTCACTTGTACTGAATATGAATCATTTGGGGGGGCGTGGCTAGCGTCCACGGAAGATGGCGGCGGCTCCGTAGAGCTCCCGGTGACGACGGTGCAACGAGGGCTCTAAGATGACTATCTCGTGAAAGAACCTGGCGGAAACATCAGCGCGGACGACAGAACACGGGCGGCCTACAGCGGGGTAATTTTCAACGTGGGAGGAATTGTTATTTAAGCGCATTCCTCATTTCTTTGCCCACGCTTATGGCGCCCGCCATTTTGTATTTTTGCCGTTTTTCGGCGCTCTGAGGAGTTTCCCTTTCTCCTCTGGAACTGCCTACTTTTACATTAGTGGGCCCCCGCCCTCAATGTTTCTAATGTAATCAGAGGAATTTAGCTAGTGAATAGCTTTGCTTTACTGGGTGCTGCTTCTGGAGACGCCTCACCGCTAGTGAACTGAATTCCTACCTTCATACTTGAACTGATAGCGGCCATTTTGTCTCAGCGAAGCCTACACCTGCAGAACTCCTCATGAGCATTATTGCGTTCTAGTTTAGTACCACAGGTCTTGCCCGCTTCCTGGCATGCTTATTCCTAGCTCCCTATTCACTCAACGATATCTGCGAAAAAGACTCCTAAAGGCTTCTAAATATGATGCTACTTTTATCAGTGCGTATGTATTTTAATACTACCGACAAATATGACATTATATTCCTGTTATAGGGCGCTTCTTTGAGAATTAAAGTTTCATCTAGAGACCAAAGGCTTTAGCGGCGCGTCAATGCTGTGAATTATTTACCCGGCATATCCTATTCTTGATATTTCTTACGCATTACATGCTTTCTATAGATATATGGGCACGACAAACTGCAGCTCTCAGCCTTTGAGCGTGTATTTCTTCACTATTGGACCTGACTGTTTGTGAATCTCCTTTTTATGGGCAGACTGAAAACAATTAACTTATTGGTGACGCCTGCTAATCGCTCATCTATCCCTCGTGCACGCTTCTGCGTTCAACGCATCAAAATGGAGGATTTGCTGGCTTCCTCTCCAAAGGGCGCATCTGCCTCTTCCTCTGCAATTACCAAGGTCTCAACCAAACGGTTGAAGAAAGACCCACCATCACCTCCAAAGCAAACTTCGTCAGTCTCAATGGACATTCTCTTGGAAGAAATAAGGGCACTACGCCCGTTTGTAGAAGAGACTAATTCAAAGATACAAGTTCTGACTGATGGATGGACGAAAATGGAGGAGCGAATAACTGCAGTAGAACACTGTGTAGACTCCCTGAATTCGACTTGCACCCAGGTGGTAGCCCTTCAATCACAGGTTGCAACATGCCAGAAGCAGATTGAAAACCTTGAAAACAGGAATAGGAGAAATAACCTACGCGTTTATGGTTTGCCGGAGGCTTCAGAAGGGTCTGACCCCATATCATTTTTTAAATCCTTCTTACCAACAATGCTCAAGTTGCCGGAAACTACCGTCCTGAACATTCAACGCGCTCACAGGCTGGGCCCCCTACATTCTTCGTCATCTGGCCAACGCAAACCACGAGGTGTTATAATTTACTTTCTAGAGTACACAGACCTTCTCAAAGTACTAGCTGCAGCTCGTTCTCTGAAGCGGATTACATCCTCAGGAAACCAACTTTATTTTTCACAGGATTATGCTAAGCCCACAGCAGACAGAAGAAAAGAATTCCTATCCATGAGACCTGCTTTGCGCTCGATTGGTGCACAATTCGGCTTATTTCATCCTTGCTTGTTCAAAGTGACCTTTAACAACAGCACTGTGACTTATGAGGATCCGATTAAACTCAAAAGTTTCTTGAACTTTCACTGCCCTGACAAGATGGAAACTTCGAAACCTGGTCCCTGATTTCTGCCTACTTATGGGATAACTAAATGCAAGCTCAAATTTCTATTCCGTTGAAACTGCTCACATATCTCATTGTTGACTTAATAGTTCATATATTGTCGTGCTCTATTTAATGCATTTCAATGCTCGTTTTTCGTAGATTTACATCTGTAAGATTTTATCCATCACTTATATCTTTATGATATTGTAACTGCTTAACCCTGGTTTTTTCCCCCATACAGGTTCTTATTCACGTTGTCTTTTTCCCATGTTTTGTGATTGCTCTTCCCGAAGTTGGGCCGTCTCACCCTGTGGAGTCCGGACATGTCATCGTTCCATGTGGCCTCATCCCTCCCCACCCTCCTTATGTTTTGGATTCATTCTAAGTATAGTCTCTTTCTTCTCTTTCCTACCTACAGTCTCAATAATACTTTCACCCTTCTCTATTTACTCACTGTCATTCACCTCTAACTTATCTCCGCTCATTATCTCTTTTTTCTACTCCTTACCTTCTACTCTCTATCTTATATTTCATCTTTTTATCCTTCATATATCCCTAGTTTATTCTGCTTATCTCAATATTGCGTATATTGTTCTCTATTTTTGCACTGTGCAGATGTCACGTGTAGGTTTGTTTCATTGTCACTGTTCCTGCTTTCTGCCTACAAAATTGGTTCGTATTGTGGTTAGTTGGTCTATCCTCTGGTCTACACTCTTTTATTTGTATTTGCTTATGGCTATTTGCTTCATATCCATTCTTTCATTTTACATATGTCTTTAAATATTGTTTCTTGGAATGTGAAAGGTCTCCATTCTCCCATTAAAAGACAACGGGTCCTGACTCACCTAGCCAAGCTTGGTGCAGATATAGCATGTTTGCAGGAATCTCATTTGACAGCAGAAGAATCCATAAAATTGAAAAGGAGCTGGGTTGGGGAGGTTTTTTATTCACCGGGGGACGGTAAACGGAATGGGGTTCTTACTTTATGTCGTAAATCACTTTCGGTTAAAATGCTATCACAAAGCTCAGATGAAAATGGTCGTTGGTTATTTACAAAGCTCCTGATTGATAAAGTTCCAATCTCCTTGTTAAATGTTTACGCACCCACTGCTGGCGATCCTTCCTTTTGGTCGACCTTAGCACAGTTACTTGCAGAATGTATTGATGAAAATTTCATACTTACAGGTGATTGTAATCAAGTTTATGACCCCTTCTTGGATCGCAATTCAATGGTCTCCTTTGTCCCTCACAAGGCCCACAAATCATTTGTACAAACTATCAAACAATACAAGCTTATTGATGCCTGGAGACTGTGTAACCCTACTGCTAAAGAATACACCTATTATTCTCCAGCTCACCACACCCAATCAAGATTAGACTATTTTTTCATTTCTCATAACATATCACAGGCACTAACGACCTCAGAGATTGGATCCATCCTAATCTCGGACCACGCTCCCATCATTATGAAAGTAGATATTCTGCAGAAACCCTGCACATCACGGAAGTGGCGTTTTAACAACTCCCTTCTCTTGGACAAAACTTTTGTTTCTTCATTCACTTCCTTTTTAACGAATATTTTTATTCAATCAGACCGATGAACTTCCTTTCCACGTGATTTGGGACGCCTTTAAGGCAGCAGCTAGAGACTTTATTATTGGCTATGTCTCTAAAAAACGTAAAAAGTCAAAAGAACTCACCACATCTCTCCTAGCTAAGATAAAGAGACTTGAACACTCTTTTTACTCATCTAGAACAAAAGAATGTCTGACGGAACTCATTAATGCCAAATTTCAATTTAATAAGGAGTCAACGAATAATGCTTCCACCTACCTATTAAGATCCAGTGCAAAGTTTTATGGTGGACAGAATAAAGCCGGCAAGGTTCTAGCCAATTACTTAAAAGTTAAGCATAATAAATTAAATATAGAATCTATTATGAATGCCCAGCAGGAATTAAAATATAAGGACGATGAAATTTTAAACGAATTTTTTGAATTCTACCAAACGCTTTATACTTCAGAAGCCTCCCCTACAGAACAACACATTTCTCGGTTTCTGTCTGACATTCACCGATCCCCCTCCACTCAGCCTGATCTCTCTGGTTTAGAATTTGACCTCTCACAAAAAGAACTGCATACTGCGCTTGCGGCACTTAAAAAAGACAAGGCCCCCGGCCCAGACGGGTTCTCAGTTGAATTCTTTACACATTTTGCCTCCTTGTTGATTCCAAAGCTACATATATTGTTAAACTCCTTTCTCTCTTCGGGGAAGTCCTCTGGCTCCTTTTCTGAAGCCCTCATCTGCCTTATCCCCAAGGAGGGAAGGGACCTGAGATACTGTAAAAACTTTCGACCCATATCTCTAGTCAATGTTGACTATAAAATTTTCTCTAAATCTTTAGCTTTTCGACTGGATTCACACCTCCCGGACTTGTTGGGCTTAGAACAGTCGGGTTTCGTTAAAAGACGTCTTATCACAGACAATACCCGCTTGTTTTTTGATATACTATCTAAATCTTCACATGTCACACACTCTTTGGCTGCTATAGCACTGGTTGCCGAAAAGGCGTTCGATAGAGTGGAATGGGCGTACCTTTTCCAAACCCTCAAGTGGTTTGGCTTTGGACCTAAGATTATTTCCCTAATCTCACTTTTATATTCCAACCCAAGAGCAGCAGTATGCGCTAATGGAACGTCATCCTCTTATTTTACCTTGGGAAGGGGTGTCCGCCAAGGATGTCCATTGTCCCCGTTTCTTTTTAACCTAGCCCTAGAACCATTTCTTCTGCGGATCCGTCAGAATGAGGATATTCAGGGCTTTAACTTTAACGATACTCACATTAAATTAGCAGCATATGCTGATGATATATTGTTATTTATATCCCAACCTCAAACTTCTATTCCTGCATTTCTAACTGAAGTCGATTCCTTTGCAGATGTTTCTGGGTATAAATTGAATAAGGATAAATGCGAAATATTACCCCTGACGAAATATACTTTTAAAGAAGATTTTACTCTCTCAACCTTTGCATGGCGTCCCCAATATATTAAATACCTGGGCCTTCATTTCACTTCCTTCATCCCAGATACAATTTCAAGATGCATGGACAATTGTATACAGAGAATATCGACATTAACTGCTAAATGGCACCCCTGTACTTATCATGGTGGGGCCGTCTTGATACCATAAAAATGATGTTGTCCCCCATAGTTCTATACACGATATCTAACATCCCACTTTCCATCCCTTTAAAAAAAAATTAAAAAATTAACTCTTTGTTATCCTCTTTTCTTTGGTGCAATAGAAAATCTCGTATGTCCATATCAAAACTGATTCGCCCAAAATCGGAGGGTGGTGTTAACTTTCCTGACTTCCCCTTATATCAAAAATCTTTTTTGCTTCGACAATCATCTAGGTGGCTTTCACACTCTTCTGCGCATCACCCCTTATGGACTAAACTTGAGCTTTCCTTTCTATCCCCCTATTCCTTTCAAGAATATCTCTCATTCTCGCGAAAACCACAATGTCTTTTGACCCCCATAATTAAATATACATCCAAGATTCTACAACCTGCACACTTCAATGATCCCATTGATGGCACTTTTCTCTCCAATTCCACGATTTGGCATAACAAATCGATATTGATACGTGATAAACCTTTTTATTGGAGGACGTGGAGGCAGAGAGGTCTAATATGGGTCCATCAACTATACCAACAAGACCAATTCATGTCCTTTGAACAAATTAAAAGCTTGTTTGGACTGCCGACCTCCTCCCAATCTAAATATACACTTTTAAAGCAGGCCATTTTAGAAGCATACATTCACTGTGAACCCCCAAACTCCTTCACTACCCCTTCTAATTCTCCGGCTGATAAATTACATTCCCTATTACAGGTCAACCCTAAAGCTTCTGCCATTTACAATTATTTACACGTCTCATGTATTCCACGGGACAAATCCAAAACAGAACTTTATTGGGAGAGGGATCTGGGAGTTGAATGGCCAATTACTTTTTGGAATAAGATATGGGATAAGATTAGAAAATCTTCGAGAGCTGCTAACACCACGCAAACACTCTTTTTCATTTATAATAGACTATTTTTTCTCCAGTTGCTTTACACAAACAGCATGCTTGCGTCTCGGATGCTTGCTGGACATGCTCTTCTCCTCACGCGGACATACACCATCTACTTTTTACATGTCCACCTGTTCAGGACTTTTGGGAGAAGGTTTGGGACCAAATTAACTCAATTTTTCATTCCCGATCTCCTTTTTCTGTTTCTAATGTATTTTTGGGTAGTTTATCCCCAATATGGTCAGATCATACATATAATACAAAAATCGTAGACCTCTTGCTGGCAGTTGCCTTTCAGCAAATTACTAAAAATTGGAAGGACCTAACCAAACTATCCTATCAAGCCTGGTGGTATGCTATTTGCTACAATCACAGACTAGACACAGCCTTTGTGTATCCTATCACTATGGCCACGAAGCGTTTAAATCTATGGCTACCTGTTACAACATTCATTGAAGCTAGTGCTAGGAGCTCATTTTCTCTGGCTCCTGCACAGCAGGAGGTCTCCAAACCCCCGTAACTTTCCTTTCTTCTTTTGTACTGCAGTTTATACAGTTTGTGATTCTCTAATTCATGATATTGTTATTAATCCTTTCTCTTTGGATGGACCAATTCTGATTGTACATATGCTTACCTCTTCCTTGTATTCAGAAGATATTTCATGTGATTAAGTATTGCCAATTTACTATATGTATTGAGATGTGCATATCCTTTAATAAACATATTTCTGAACTGAATATGAATCATTTGTATTACGACGATAAAAAACTCAATAAAATTTTGTTTCAAAAAAGATATGTGTCTGACTCTTTCAGTGAGTGACTTTGACGCAGCTTCAACACCCTTTCTGAGGCACAGGCCAGGTAAGTGACTGACTCGTCCTCAGTTATAAACGCTTTTCAGAGGCACCGACTGACATTCCCCGTCCCAGCCCTACTGAGTTTTCGGAGATGCCAATCTGTTTGGAAATCTACCAGGCTGGCGAGGAGACCGCTGAAGAGGCCTCTGAAGCAGACCTAAAAAGCAAAGCCAAGGAAAAGATTGTTTTATGAAGTTCTACACATCCGGAAACTCTGGGCTGGCATTCACGCATGGGCGCGGCGGCATCGGAGCGAGGAGGGAAGAGGAAGGCATTAAACACCTGTGCCGAGGAGGAGCGCGCTCGGAAGTTTAGACAAAGCAGGGACAGGCAAGAAATATGGCGATCAGGCGAGACCGCCCGTGTTAGGAGCAGGGCAGAGGCAGCGCCTCGCTCGGGGACCAGATGCGCCTTTACGTTTTATCTAAATAGTAAAGAATAATTATTCGGACAAAAGGCAAATCTGAGTGACTTTGAGTGTGTTCTTCGACAATCATTCAACCTAGTAAGCGTACATGATATGGGAGTGATCATTGTTAGAAGTATGTAACAACAAAACAAACGTCTTTAATCTCTGTAAACTTCCAACAAAAATATTAATATTATTAATCCTAATTATTTAATATTGTCCATTCATGTACCTCGCAATGCAACTTTTATATTGATTTCAAACGTGTTAATTATATTTACCTAAAAATAATCGTCCCATCTACCAAGGAAGGATGAAATGCACAGGCAGCCCTGTAAGGATTCAGTTGTAGAAAGTATTGGTTCTGATACCAGTTCAGAGGATGAGGGGTAACATTCTTGATCGGAATGTGCATTCATGGGTATATGGCGACCACGTGTGCATATGCTGGGGCTATCGACTGAAGATTGGCTTGTCAGCTTAGTTCATGTTATGTATATACCGTTATCCGGTCTTCTTTGCCGATGCATAACCTAACGTGGCATAACGGCCAATGCTGCTGACTTTGGAACGGGGAACCTGGTTCGAGCGTCAGCTCAACAGCCTGTGATTCTTGGCAAATCACGTAATCTTCCCTTGCCTACCAAACCATGAATGTATCCTTGCGCAACATAACTGGTGCTCATATAAAGCGCCCCAATACTTTTGGGTCGAGTTAGCGCTATATAAAACTACAACAAAAAACCCCGCACCTGCAAACCTCTTGCTATCCGGTGGAATTTAATGTGAAACTGAGACTCTCGCACTGTGTGGCTGTTCTTTGTTTCTATTTGAAAAAGCAGTAAAACACAGTTGGGGAAAAATGTAGAAAGTATTGCAACTTCTATCCAAGTTCTCACTGATGTCAGAAAAGTATCAGAACAGAACCGGTATAGACATTCTTATCTTTCGCTTCGGCACACCTCACAAATGTGGGCCCCCTCGCTGGACTCTTCTGCAAGAAAACTGGCTTCTTTAGTTCCTAGAAATTGCCTGCGGGTGGCAGCATCGCATCACTGGCCCAGACTGGTCTCTGGCTATTAGCGGCGCAGTCAGAAAGAGGCCACTCTTAAAATGCTCATGGATTTCACAGACAAGAGCGGCCAGGTGAGCGCTCCGCATGATAACGTTCGTTAATGATAAAGGGAACTTGCAAAAAGCACACCGTCGCAGAATGCACAATTTTTATAAGTGAATAAGTGTTAGTCGAACATATGCCTCTGCTAATGAGACATACGATTTATATTTTTCGTTGTGTATATCTCAGAGAGAAACGAAAGGAAAAAAGTTTAAACACGCGTGGCCGCGAAAGCGACCGTGCTTTGTTTAATTTTTATTAGCGAATAAGTGTGTTAGTCGAACATATGCCTCTGCTAATGAGACATACGATTTATATTTTTCGATTGTGTATACCTCAGAGAGAAACGAAAGGAAAAAAGTTTAAACAAGCACGGCCGCGAAAGCGACCGTGCTTTGTTTAATTTTTATTAGCGAATAAGTGTGTTAGTCGAACATATGCCTCTGCTAATGAGACATACGATTTATATTTTTCGTTGTGTATATCTCAGAGAGAAACGAAAGGAAAAAAAATTTAAACAAGCGTGGCCGCGAAAGCGACCGTGCTTTGTTTAATTTTTATTAGCGAATAAGTGTGTTAGTCGAACATATGCCTCTGCTAATGAGACATACGATTTATATTTTTCGTTGTGTATACCTCAGAGAGAAACGAAAGGAAAAAAAGTTTAAACAAGCACGGCCGCGAAAGCGACCGTGCTTTGTTTAATTTTTATTAGCGAATAAGTGCGTTAGTCGAACATATGCCTCTGCTAATGAGACATACGATTTATATTTTTCGTTGTGTATATCTCAGAGAGAAACGAAAGGAAAAAAAGTTTAAACAAGCGTGGCCGCGAAAGCGACCGTGCTTTGTTTAATTTTCATTAGCGAATAAGTGTGTTAGTCGAACATATGCCTCTGCTAATGAGACATACGATTTATATTTTTCGTTGTGTATACCTCAGAGAGAAACGAAAGGAAAAAAAGTTTAAACAAGCACGGCCGCGAAAGCGACTGTGCTTTGTTTAATTAGTAACATGAGCCAAAATAACGATAAGGGAGGAATGCAGCTGGCACAATGCGCGCCGCTGCTCGCTCCCGAGACCCCTAGGCCATGGGAGTGAAAGTTTAGAGGAAAGGCGGGACATGCACCGTCTTTGGCCATTTGCGTGCTTTCATTATTGAAAGCCACACGCAAAGGCCAATGGAATGTGTGGGAGATGGCCGACCCACACGGAGAAGTCTTTTGGAAGTCTGGAGTGATTCCAAGAGGCCCTCTCCTAGAGCATCACATGCACACATGAAAAGAAGCACCTCTGCAGAGTGGGTGAGTACTTCATTTATTTGTGACCTGTCTTGACAGCTCCCAGGCAGCAACTGCCAGACTCCCCACATTCTATGTTCCACGCAGGGAACATAACCAAGGAAACATTCCAAGAGGAATGTGAAGGAGATCCCAACACACCTCCCTTCCCACAAATGAAAGAAAAGAAAGAAAAAGGATAAAGGAAAAATATGCAACAAAGCAATGAAATGAATAAAAACAAAACATGCAATTATAAAAGCAGATACCAACATTTCAAACATGTAAAAATCAGGACCTAGAGTAAACATGGTGTAACATCAATACATAGCATAGTCTTGAAACTTAGCGGGCGTAGATCTCATCCTGGAAGAAAATCTTTTGTAAGAAGAATAACTTGGATGGTCATTCCTATTGGGAGGAATAGCGTTAGGAGGAGAAGAACAACTAGGAAGAACAGGAGTTACATGAGAGGGGTCCAAATGAACACCCATCTTCCCACCAACATACACCATTTTGGATTGAGGAACAATAGAGATGGCACATTTATTCCAAATCTTGCCATTTTCCAACACCACCACCCGGTCTCTTACTTCCATCACCTTAGCAGGAGCTGAAAACCGAGAAGCCCCCTTGCGAATGAATCCAGGCTTCTTGATTCTTACCCAATCTCCAACGCACACAGGGGAAACTCTCTCGGAAACAGTGGTGTATTTAGACTGGACAGCGGTTCTCAAATCCGCTACCTTGCCAAGTCAAGTTTGGTCAACCTCCTTCCTAGACATCCAATCTTTGTTCAACTTGGAACCAGCAATTCTTCCTCTAAGCAAAGTAAAAGGAGACATCCCAGTACTTACATGAGGAGTGGTTCTGATTGCCCACAACATGTCTGCCACAGCCACACGCCAGGATAAACCATTCACCAAAGCCAATTGCAGTTGGTCCTTAATAATACGATTAAAGCGCTCAACTAATCGATTGCTGCGGGGATGATAAAGTGATGTCAAAACATGTTTGATGCCATGTTCCTTGAGAAAATTTTGCATCTCAGAGACACCAATTGAGTTCCGTTATCTGTCACTAGTTCCTCAGGAAATCCCTCCCGGAGAAACACTTCTTTGAGGAAACTGATAACAGACAAAGAATTAACACACCTACGAATTTAATTTCCGGCCACTTAGACATATAGTCTACCAAGACCGGAGCAAACACAGGAGAACCACCAGAAATCCCAAATGGACCAGCAACATCAAAGGCTAGCTTGCACCAAGGTAAATTTTTGACAATCACAGGATCAATGGGGGATGGATGAGTCACCCGAGTCTTATCGCTGAGGACACACGCACAACAGTCCCTGACAAAATGCTCAATGGACCTATCCACCCCAGGCCACCAAAAGTCCTCACGGATTCTGCGTTTCATGGCACGAATACCCTGGTGACCTTCATGGGCAAGATCTAAAACTTTTTTCTGCATACATGTGGGAACAACCAAAAGACAACCTCTGCGCAAAATTCCATCCACCAACGATAACTCATCACAAACTCTTTTGAAGGGAACTAACTCAGAAGATAAGTCCTTATTCACAGGCCACCCGAGCCAAAAAGTCCACTACCATTTTGATATCTTTGTCCTCAGATAGAGCTTGCAACCATTCCTGCTCAGAAAGTGCACCCTTCACCACGTCAACAACAGCACCAACAGCACATACAATATCAAGATCATCCTCGGCAGATACGCTGATGTCTTTGGCAAGAGGTAAACAGGAAAGACAATCAGTAATGTTGTTTTTGATACCAGGTGCATATTCTAAACGATAATTGAATTCCTGTAATCTATATTGCCATTTGGCAATTCGTGGAGTGGTGCGACCACCACCTTTGGTGGTGAAAAGATCAACCAAAGGTTTGTGATCGGTTCTGAGGATGAATTCGTTTCCCCACAGGAAATTCCGAAAGTACTGGACACCCCACCATAGAGCTAATGCCTCTTTCTCAATGGTGGAGTAAGAACTCTCAGCACCACGAAGTGTCTTGGAAGCAAACGCAATGATCTCCTCATGACCGTCACTCCTTCTTTGCATTAAAACAGCGCCCAAACCAATATTGCTGGCATCAGAGGAAACAATACACTTGTCATTGATGTTGAACAATTTCAAAGGGCGAGCTTGCACAATTTCCTTTTTTAGGATATTAAATTGACACATTTTTCGCACCACACGAATTTAACATTCTTCTTTAGTAACTCACGCAAACAGGAGGTTTTATCTGCAAAATTCCCTACAAATTTGGCGTAGTACTCCACAAGTCCTAAAAAGGAACGCAATTGATCCTTATTGGTAGGTGAAGGTGCATTTTGAATGGCATCTAAAATTTTAATTTTGGGTTCAATCCCTTTGCAGGAAATGTGGTGACCCAAATAATCGACACCCTCCCGAAAAAATTTACACTTGTCCTTCCTTAAGGTTAGCCCGTGAAGTTTTACAGTATCAAGTACATGTTTAACTCTGCTGTCATGCTCAGCCTCAGTTCGTACATACACCAGAATATCATCTTGGAAAAACACGACTCCCGCTGTATTTTTGAACAAATTCCCCATGAGGCATTGAAACACCGCGGAAGCCGATGCCAGACCAAAAGGCATACGTTTGTAATGGAAAGCTCCTTCCGGTGTTACGAAAGAGGTAAGATGTCTGGACTCCTTGCTTAACTCAACTTGGTGATAAGCTGAAGAAATGTCAAATGACGAAAAATACTTATCTCCGTCAAGCGTTGCCAGCATTTCATTAATGTTGGGCAACGGTTGGCGGTCGATCCAAATGTTAGTATTCAGATTGCGCAAGTCAACACACATCCTAAGAGACTTATCGGCCTTGCGTGCAAGAACTATGGGAGCCAACCATTCAGATCCTTCAATGGCCTCGATCACATCCATACGGCATAAACGTTCAAGCTCTTCCTTCAGTTCCACACGCAAACTCAAGGGTACCTTGCGCATCTTGTGTGCAATAGCCTTAGCACCACTTTTCAGAATAATGCGGTGTTGGAAGCCTACAAGCTTCCCAAGCTTGTCACTAAAAACTTCAGGATACCTTTGGATCCACTCATCACCAGACAAGTGTTTCACTACCACACTATCAGAAGAATTGAAGGATGAAAGGGAGTGTAAAATTTGCAAGCTTCACGTCTAGACAAAACCATGTCAGGATGATTAGGATCGAGGTTGATCCCGAGTTCCCCCTGCTCTTCCGATCCTAACAAATTTGCACCATCCTTGACAATAAATACAGGTCCAGTGGCTAGGTCCCCACAGAATTCCAAATTTGCCTCAAATCTGCCCAGAACTACCACTCTTTTACCCCTGTAGGCAAAAATTTTAATGTCTGACTGGTGCAACTGAATGTCTTCTAACGCCCCAAAATCCTTGATATTAATAAGAGTAAAAGGAGAACCGGAATCAGCCAAGAAATTCACATTCTTCCCATTCACACGGATAGTACATGCGGGAGATTTTCTTTTACGTAAACCACCCATGGATGCAATTTCAACAACACCCTCAGATTGTGCAGATGACCAAGACAGCATTAATAACATATTGTCATTCTCTTCACCAGAGTCAACAAAGTCTTCTTCAATGGACTTGACTATTTGGGTGTTTCCCTTGTTGGACCCCAGGGGGCTTTGCAAAAACGAGCCAGATGACCTTTTTTGCCGCATTTAAAACAAGTCTGGTTCAAAGCATAACAGTACTTGGCATTACCTAAATGATTTTTGCTCCCACAACGAAAACAAAAGAGTTGTACTTTCTCAGATTTGATCTTGGTCAAGGGTAAAGAAGATGAATTCCGCGTTGTGTTTTCAATGGGAACTTTGGTGGACTTAACATTATGCTTTGATGACAGTAGTTTTACTTCACTGGGTTGAGAAGTATTGCTCATTTCCTTCATGCAAAATTGAGACTGTTCAATGCTTTTCGCAAGCGTGATGGCTGTCTCAAGATCGGGGTAGATCCGAAGACAAAAGTTTCTCTTGAATTTTCTTGTTGCAAGTGCGTTCGATTAGTTGATCACGTATGATTTCATCCCTAAATTCTCTGTAATTGCATGTGACAGATACGGTTCTGAGAGCAGAAACAAAATCATCGATCGATTCACAAGAAATCTGGGCACGTTGCAGAAACTTGTGGCGCTCAAGTACTACATTCTTCTTAGGGTTGAACCTTTTGTCTAAAGTTTTAATCAAAGATGCATAGTCATCAAAGAGTAAGGAATCACCATCATCACCACTACTCACACGAGTGCTGACGACCTCAAGGGTTAGAGTTTTTACAATGCTTCTACCCTCTGCACCCAGATTATACATAAGAAGTGCCTTCTTCTTTTTAGTAGTGATCGTGTCACCATCGATGGCTTCCAAATAACTTTCAAATGTATCCTTCCATTGTTGCCATATCATGGGAGGAGAACCAGGAGATTGTAGAAAGGGTGGCGGAGCTATTACGTGATCCATACTGAAACAGAGCGTGGGTGAGTTGCTGCCCACACAATAGTAATGAATGCAGGAAAACGAAAATCCACAAAAGTACAGTAAGATTTTATGATGCACACTGTGAGTGCATCACAGAAATAGTAAACAACCAATGAAAAGCACTACAGAAATAAGCAGTGCATATCCATGAGAACTTTGCCAGATGTGCGCATGAACTGTGCGTGTTGGGCAAAAGTGCACATTCAACAATGTGATAATATGCTGTGCGCATCAGCGAGTGCTTGGAAAGACGTGCACATGAATTATAACCAAAACAGCTGTGCGCGTCAGCGGAGAAGACAACGTTGAGGAAGATTGAAATTGACGCACAATTGAAGTGGTTAAGCTGTGCGCATCAGCGTGAAACCGCGTGGTGTCGTCGTGACAACACAAATCAGGGAAAGCCAAATTCAAAATGGCCGCACGCAACATCCTCACGTTGCGTGCAAGGGTGACAGGCAGGTGAGGCAGGTTCAGCACGTCACAGCACAGCGTCACAGCGTCGAGGGGACAGAGCGCGAGAAGCAACGGCTGCTTCAATAGCGCATGCACACGGGCAATACAAAGTACCTGAAACGATCAGAATCGACCCCAAAATAGATGCGGAGACACCAGGGAAGCAGGAGTCCGCAGGAACTTCCAAGGATGGCAGGATTCAGGGGATTCGTGGAGAAGAAAACGCCACACAAGGAGAACGAAGCTCCGGAAGTCCGCAGGAACGAAGCAGGACACGGAGATCCACACAAGAACGGGAGGCCAAGGCGGGACAACTCGTCGCCAATGAAAAGAAGCACCTCTGCAGAGTGGGTGAGTACTTCATTTATTTGTGACCTGTCTTGACAGCTCCCAGGCAGCAACTGCCAGACTCCCCACGTTCTATGTTCCACGCAGGGAACATAACCAAGGAAACATTCCAAGAGGAATGTGAAGGAGATCCCAACAGCGCAGCGCTAGGCTCGACCTAAAAAGGACACATAAATATTGTACTCGGTTCCCATGTAACGCCCCTAACAGTATGACTTCATTAAAACACAGACTGCCTGGTAAGCAATTACCACAGTATTTCACCATGACTAATTCCCACATAAATGTAATTGCTGATTCGCCCCTCCCATTTTTGTGAACAATCATGCAGAAATATGTTTCACCTCATTCTACAAACAAAAAAAATAATCGTGAATGAAGTACAGTAAAAAAACATCAAAATCATCACCCAGTGCTAATGCGTGCTTTCATAATGTCTGCACCGCGATCAGAAACATCAACCTATATGAATCTATACCTTTCAAGCTATAATCGGCGGCATATTCGCCTCCTCCGCATTCTCCAAACCCACCATGATTCCCCGTTCCTTCACCTTGGCGTTCCCTGGGAAACGTCCCATGTGAAGACCATCTGTTTTAAACTCACACGGAGGATAGGCACACCCACATAACCAAGAGTCGGTTTCAACTAGGAAGCTAAAGGAAATATACTCCCCGCCCCTCAACTAAATAGTGCACTTCCCTCCAATATTTGCCAACATGAAATCGACCCTCGTAAAACTAAAAACCCTTTGTTTCATTCTCCAGGTGTCAACAATGTATTTGATGAAAACATATTTAAACTGTGCATGTGGCTCGTCGCGTTTATAAGTCCTACATTCGTCATGAACTCCTGCTGTCCTTGAAGTGATTCTCCATCTTTTGCCCATTTTTTAACTGAATTATATGTCCGGGCGCAAACTGTCGTTTGGGACAGATATTTGAAAAACAGTGAATAAAATGATAGAATGCAAGCCTCCTTTGGAGCTGTGCATTCTATCACTGGGCTTTACACATACCCCTATACGAGCAGGGCACTCTACCCCATAAACTGGCACCATTTACGCAGCCCAACTCTTGATACCTAGTGTTCACGGAATACTGGGCACTACACTAACTGAAGAACAACAACACTGTCCCCTGTCATTTCCAAGGATGCGTAAGTGACCGCTGTGAGTTTTACTGTAAACACGGGGTATTCGAACCCCTGCAGGAGTTATACCGATGGCCAACATTTACAATACAGCAAGTCATTTTGTTTAGGTTTATTGAGAAAATATCAATAAAAAGACAGAAGTACAAATGATTTTTGTTTAGGTTTATCTTTTAGCTGTTCAAGTGCACCAAGACTCTATACATACATACACACTATATACATTCTCTATACATCCTGAGCATCTCAAGCACTTCAAGTTTATATTGTCAAAGATTGAGCTTCTCGCACGTAAAACAAACCTGGACAAAGTATCACCTCTTCACCATCTGGCCACAGGGGCATGGACCATTGCCAACGCCATCAAATAAAGTGAGAGACCTGGTAGGGACCATTGCCTCGACCCACTGCTTGGTACGTAGATAAACTAAGTGACCAAAGGCATGTCCAGTCTATGTGAACGCAATGCCACATCTGTCTGCATCTGGAGTTCCCTCACAGGGAGCAGGCCAACATCGCTTTGGGTCAGTCATGCCTATATTATGCCAAGAGTTTATACACTGGTGCCCAAGTTTCTCCTCAAGCGTGAGCTAATTACGAATGCAGGCACCGGACAACTTCAACATCTATGTATGCATAATCATATCACTCCCATCCTTCAAGACTGATACTGGCTGCAAGAAGCAGCTCATTCATGGCGCTCTGCATCGCACGCGAGACCATCCATCGCACAGGACCGATCTTCCTTCAACTCAAACTTCACACCTACTGCAAAGGAATGGCTCCTTGGTACAGACCGGCCCAACTTCTGGTCACCCGGTCTTCAGAAAAACTTGAATCTCTGCGCATCCAGTCACACTCTGGAACATCCTCCAGTTAAGAATAAGAATACTGGAAAAACACACAGAAACTCAGATAACCATAGAGAATTGGCACCTCCCAAACACATGATCCTTCCCAAGCAAAGGTCCAACAAAACAAGTGATAAACATTACTTACCTGCAACTTGGTTTGCAGCGTGTAAATGTTACAAATTAGCATGCTGTTCATCTCGTGCTGGGCTTAGACCACTGCAAGTTGTCCTTTGTTGTGCAAATTTTGGTTTAAAGCTTGTGACATGTTGTATGATCATATGATCAAGTACCCTCCAAATAAAAATGCTCCTTTCTGTACCACGTCATGCCTAAATACAACTGCAAGCTTGCCACGAAACCCTCCTTGCAACATCTAAAACAGACTACATTATAAAGCCACAGTCTACAGAATTCATGCTGTGAAGTGGCGTTAGTGACATGTAGGCGTGCTAGAAATCAATGTAATAAGTCTAATGTCATGCAAAACTAACGGGGCGGTCACTTTCCCTACAATCCTGAATGCCCCATGAGCATGAAGTGCTGTCGAAAGGCAACAAGGCAATACAGGTCTACAGTGCTGCAGGGCAGGATCCACACAACTAATGTCCAGGCAGGACCCCTCTCCCTGTCCAGCATCACAGTGTCTACAAACACAGCGAGCTGGGAAGAGGGCTGGAGTTACCAACTCCCCTCCAGAGTCATAGCAAAGACCACCTCCAGGATGGAGGCAAGCAATCTCCATATTAACAGGTAGAAGTCTTCTTGAGGAAAGAAGTTATTACATCTCCGAAACCCTCTAGTCTCACACCCCGATGACCCTTTGCTTGGTGCCCATCATCAACCTCCATAGTCTGGGATCCAGGGATAATGCTGAACTCTCCGCCTTCTCTGGCGGTGCAGGATGCGCTTCTATCAGCATGCCACTGTTCTCTTCATCTCTCACAGATTTCCTGACATCGACGTGCATTCTGGACTCATTTCATTAATGCTGAATCCCTCACAAAAGCTCTTCTGAATCCTCCAACTGATCCAGACAGCGACCTCTAAGCTGATGCAGGGCTGCACCAAAGACTCACACACCTCAAACATGACTTGAAACTTTCACCAGGAGAACCCTTTGCAGGCCTGGGGTTCCCTCGATATGTCCCATTCAGTGCACACAGTATTAAAATGCACTTGACAAACACCTAGAAATGCACAAATCAAGGGAAAGTATTTAGAGAGAGCTATTAGTTCAGTAAGTAACTTGCTCCTAGAAGCGGGAGCTCTTCAGAAAAACAGGGTTTAAAGATCCCTGTTTATATGGAAGACAGCGAGACAGAGGTCTGGCGCTCCTTGCACAGGCGCTTTGGCTCCATGCGTAAGTGCGTCTTACTCCTGCAAGTACAGTTCCTCCTGGAAGGCAGGAGGAAAGCACAAGTACTCACAGAAGGGGCCATGTGACCCGCTTCCAGGGTGGCGGTCCGGGAAAGAATACTCTGTTGTTCCTGGGTTTGCCACTGGTTAATGTTTGCATCTTTTGCGAATTGTTGAATATGTGCCAGCTAAGCCTGTGCTCAAGGGCCTTAACAATGGCAACTGGCGAGATACTAGACAATAATTAACATCACTATTCATCAAATATAAACAGCAGCTCCTTCTCCAGAATGAGCAGGATTTAGGGGGCACCATGCAAAAACAAACCGGGCCTTTTAAAGATTGTGTGGTTTCTGCTCAGGCTGCCAGCCTGGATTGCTCTTCTCCAGCCTTTCTCCGTTGTGGGATGCATTTGTTCAGCAGTAGACAGCGCCCCTAACTTTAAAAAATAAATGAATACAATGAAAAGGTCATGGCTACTGCTTATGTCACCAAATCCCACTCTTGCCCTTCTGGCATTCTTTTACTGGTTCAAAAGCATCTCTGCCTGGCGCAGGTCGCTGTATGGATTACTGGGTCTTCTCTGATTGCCCTCCCTTTGGGTGTACGGGCACACAGCATCCCACTGCCCCGGGGCTACGCTGGTTAGTCGGTATTATAATGATAACTTGCATGTCTGTCTCTCACATACCCTCACCCATCACACGGCCAGGCGCTGCATCCCATAACACGATAACCGCATCTCGGTGGTCTTCACGCACGACATGGCATCACTTTCCATATAGACTAAAAATGCATACCACCCTCACAACCACACAGTGTGGCTTGCTATCCTAGCGCACCACATAACAGTAGTAAGCGCTATTCCAATGCTACAATAAAATGCCATTCCTCCACCGCTCAAACTAAAGCACATACCACGTCCGCTGTCACTCAAAGCAAGGCAGCGACTAGAGGCTGGGAGCAAAGTGACACGTCATGCCCACCGTTCCCTGGTGCGAAGTGCCTACTTCTATGTGTCCTATTTCATGCTGAGGACCACTTATCACCACCACTCTGAAAACGACCATCTGTGAGGAAGCACTTCGGGTTAGCAGCCTACAAGAAGCTTTAGGGAAAGAGCTTGGACACATGTTGGACCCCACTTCAGGAGCCAGACACCCAAGAGCTCGAACATGTCTCACCAAACTCACAGGTCACAGATGGAGACCTTGTGAGGTGTGTCACGCACACTTACAAAGCCACGCCTAGAGCTGTGCCACAAGCCGGGCGCACTCACAGAACCACGAGTCAAGGTGTTCAGTCAAGACTCAGTGCAGTGAACAAGAGTTGGACAAGACATTCGCGCATCGAAGCTCCTGCGCATCACACTGCACTACAACGACTGAACCCCGCGGGGTTCAGGCACGCGTCACACCACCGCACAACGGCATCACAGGGGTTCTTCCCAACCTCCCAGTCCTGGCCAAAAATCCAGACCCGAGCCTCCTTTAGAATTAATCTGTGAACAATGGCATCTTATCGGCCAGGGAAAGATTTCTAGTTGCATCTGTGCCCAACGTTTGCACCTTTATAAGCCACGTCCACTTACAACAAAAGCGTAAAATACATTGGAAAGGGAATAACTGCTGAAACAAAGAACGTGGATGAAACATTGAGAAGCAGCTGCCACAGAGCAAGCCTAGGATCATAAAAACACAGATGAAGACATCTTGCCTTATAAAACATCCAACATTGCTGGCTGTAAAAGAAACTGATAGTGAGAAGCCGGATGGAGGCAGAACACGGCGTTACTGCTCATGGGAGGAGGCGGCACAGCACTGGTACCTCTCCCAACGAGAGATGGATGTACCAGCCTGATGACACACATGCAGACGGTGCACAGGGAGGCCCCTGGCATCACGTGCACACACTGCTGGGCATGGCAAGGGATGAACGTGCCCCTGACCTGCAAAGAGCCAGACTTTCATCCTGAAATCTGCCTAACGGTGCACTGTGTCCAGCGTTGAGGGCCTCGGACTCCCTGGCATCATTGTAAAGTGTCCTGTGTTCAGGTTTGAAGGAAACCGGCCCCCCTGCATCCAGGTTAACAGCGCACCCTGTCCAGCTCTGAGGGAACCAGTCCCCCCTGCATCCTGGTTAGCAGCGCACCGTGTCCAGCTCTGAGGGAACCAGTCCCCTCCTACATCCTGGTTAACAGTGCACCGTGTCCAGCTCTGAGGGAACCAGTCCCCCCTGCATCCTGGTTAGCAGCGCACCGTGTCCAGCTCTGAGGGAACCAGTCCCCCCTGCATCCTGGTTAGCAGCACATCGTGTCCAGCTCTGAGGGAATCAGTCCCCCCTACATCCTGGTTAACAGTGCACTGTGTCCAGCTCTGAGGGAACCAGTCCCCCAAGCATCCTGGTTAGCAGCACATCGTGTCCAGCTCTGAGGGAACCAGTCCCCTCCTACATCCTGGTTAACAGTGCACTGTGTCGAGCTCTGAGGGAATCAGTCACCCCTGCATCCAGGTTAGCAGCGCATCGTGTCCAGCTCTGAGAGAACCAGTTCCCGCTGCATCCAGGTTAGCAGCGCATCGTGTCCAGCTCTGAGAGAACCAGTTCCCGCTGCATCCAGGTTAACAGTGCACCGTGTCCAGCTCTGAGGGAACCAGTCCCCCCTGCATCCTGGTTAACAGTGCACCCTGTCCAGCTCTGAGGGAACCAGTCCCCCCTGCATCCTGGTTAGCAGCGCACCGTGTCCAGCTCTGAGGGAACCAGTCCCCCCTGCATCCTGGTTAGCAGCACATCGTGTCCAGCTCTGAGGGAATCAGTCCCCCCTACATCCTGGTTAACAGTGCACTGTGTCCAGCTCTGAGGGAACCAGTCCCCCAAGCATCCTGGTTAGCAGCACATCGTGTCCAGCTCTGAGGGAACCAGTCCCCTCCTACATCCTGGTTAACAGTGCACTGTGTCCAGCTCTGAGGGAACCAGTCCCCTCCTACATCCTGGTTAACAGTGCACTGTGTCGAGCTCTGAGGGAATCAGTCACCCCTGCATCCAGGTTAGCAGCGCATCGTGTCCAGCTCTGAGAGGAACCAGTTCCCGCTGCATCCAGGTTAGCAGCGCATCGTGTCCAGCTCTGAGAGAACCAGTTCCCGCTGCATCCAGGTTAACAGTGCACCGTGTCCAGCTCTGAGGGAACCAGTCCCCCTGCATCCTGGTTAACAGTGCACCCTGTCCAGCTCTGGGGAACCAGTCCCCCCTGCATCCTGGTTAGCAGCGCACCGTGTCCAACTCTGAGGGAACCAGTCCCCCCTGCATCCTGGTTAGCAGCACATCGTGTCCAGCTCTGAGGGAACCAGCCCCCCCTACATCCTGGTTAACAGTGCACTGTGTCCAGCTCTGAGGGAACCAGTCCCCCAAGCATCCTGGTTAGCAGCACATCGTGTCCAGCTCTGAGGGAACCAGTCCCCTCCTACATCCTGGTTAACAGTGCACTGTGTCGAGCTCTGTGGGAATCAGTCACCCCTGCATCCTGGTTAACAGTGCACCCTGTCCAGCTCTGAGGGAACCAGTCCCCCCTGCATCCTGGTTAGCAGCGCACTGTGTCCAGCTCTGGGGAACCAGTCCCCCTGCATCCTGGTTAGCAGCACATCGTGTCCAGCTCTGAGGGAATCAGTCCCCCTACATCCTGGTTAACAGTGCACTGTGTCCAGCTCTGAGGGAACCAGTCCCCCAAGCATCCTGGTTAGCAGCACATCGTGTCCAGCTCTGAGGGAACCAGTCCCCTCCTATATCCTGGTTAACAGTGCACTGTGTCGAGCTCTGTGGGAATCAGTCACCCCTGCATCCAGGTTAACAGTGCACCCTGTCCAGCTCTGAGGGAACCAGTTCCCCTGCATCCTGGTTAACAGTGCACTGTGTCTATCTCTGCGGGAACCAGTCCCCCCTGCATCCTGGTTAACAGTGCACCGTGTCCAGCTCTGAGGGAACCAGTCCCCTCCTACATCCTGGTTAACAGTGCACTGTGTCGAGCTCTGAGGGAATCAGTCACCCCTGCATCCAGGTTAGCAGTGCACCGTGTCCAGCTCTGAGGGAACCAGTCCCCTCCTACATCCTGGTTAACAGTGCACTGTGTCGAGCTCTGAGGGAATCAGTCACCCCTGCATCCAGGTTAGCAGCGCATCGTGTCCAGCTCTGAGAGAACCAGTTCCCGCTGCATCCAGGTTAACAGTGCACCGTGTCCAGCTCTGAGGGAACCAGTCCCCCCTGCATCCTGGTTAACAGTGCACCCTGTCCAGCTCTGAGGGAACCATTCCCCCCTGCATCCTGGTTAACAGTGCACCGTGTCCAGCTCTGAGGGAATCAGTCACCCCTGCATCCAGGTTAACAGCACATCGTGTCCAGCACTGAGGGAATCAGCCCCCCCTACATCCTGGTTAACAGTGCACCGTGTCCAGCTCTGAGGGAATCAGTCACCCCTGCATCCAGGTTAACAGGTCACCGTGTCCAGCTCTGAGGGAACCAGTCCCCCCAGCATCCTGGTTAGCAGCGCATCGTGTCCAGCTCTGAGGGAATCAGTCACCCCTGCATCCTGGTTAACAGTGCACCCTGTCCAGCTCAGAGGAAATCAGTCCCCCTGCATCCTGGTTAACAGTGCATCGTGTCCAGCTCTGAGGGAACCAGTCCCCTCCTACATCCTGGTTAACAGTGCACTGTGTCCAGCTCTGAGGGAACCAGTCCCCCAAGCATCCTGGTTAGCAGGACATCGTGTCGAGCTCTGAGAGAACCAGTCCCCCCTGCATCCTGGTTAACAGTGCAGCCTGTCCAGCTCTGAGGGAATCAGTCCCCCCTGCATCCTGGTTAACAGTGCATCGTGTCCAGCACTGAGGGAATCAGCTCCCCCCTACATCCTGGTTAACAGCGCATCGGGTTCAGCTCTGAAGGAATCAATCACCCCTGCATCCAGGTTAACAGGTCACCGTGTCCAGCTCTGAGGGAACCAGTCCCCCCCAGCATCCTGGTTAGCAGCGCATCGTGTCCAGCTCTGAGGGAATCAGTGACCCCTGCATCCAGGTTAACAGCGCATCTTGCCCAGCTCTGAGGGAATCAGTCCACACTGCATCCTGGTTAACAGTGCACAAGGTCTATCTCTGCGGAAATCGGTTCCTCCTGCATCCTGGTTAACAGTGCACTGTGTCCTGCTTTCCCCCTGCATCTTGGTTAACAGTGCACCGTGTCCAGCTCTGAGGGAACCAGTTCTGGCTGCAAACTGGTTAACAGTGCCCCATGTCCAGGTTTAAGGGAACCGGCCCTCCTCCATCCTCGTTAACAGTGCCCCATGTTTAGCTCTGAGGGAATCAGTCCTCCCTGCATCCTGGTTAACAGTGCACTGTGTCCCGCTCTGAGGGAATCAGTTCCCCCTGCATCCTGGTTAACAGTGCCCCATGTCTAGCTTTGAGGGGATTGGTCCCCCGGCATCCTGGTTAACATCCTGTGTCCTTGCTCGAGGGACTCGGTCCCCATTGCATATTGTTAACAGAGTCCTACATCCGAGCTTGAGGGACTCCTTATGCTTTTCATTTTGTTTAACTGCGGCCTGTGTCCTAGCCCGAGGGACAAGGTCCCCATTGCATCTGCTTAACAGTATCCAACTTTGAAGGAATTGCTTCGCCTTACATCCTGGTTAGAATCCTGTATCCAAGCTCCTATGAGCCTGCGTCAGCAAAGGCTCCTATGTGCCTGCGGCAACAGAGGCTCCTGTGAGTCTGGGGCAACAGAGGCTCCTGTGAGTCTGGGGCAACAGAGGCTCCTATGAGTCTGCATCAGCGCAGTTACAAAAAAAACAAGCATTTGCAATGCAATAGGTCTCGCAATTGCGAGATTTTGAGCTATTGGCATTGCCAATGCCTTTTATTTATGTGTTTAAAAAACCTGTAATAATAAAAGGCATTGTCATTTACAATATCAATAGGTCAAAGTTTCTAAAATGCGAGACCTATTACATTGCAAATGCTTGTTGTTTGAAAGCGCCCCATGCTGCGCTTTCATGTTAATAGAGGCCACTCCCCTTTCTTTAGACGAGCCGTGTCTAAAGAAAGGTCTGAGGCCGTTATTTAAGTGAAAGCGCAGTATGGGCGCTTTTACCAAAAAAAAGCATTTGTTTGTCAAGTTGACAAACAAATGCTTTTTTTTGTTAAAGCGCCCGTGAAAGCGCGCATGGCACGCTGAATGCGATGAATGTTGAAGGAAAGCTTGTAGTGCATGCAGTAGGAGAAACACATTAAAGAAAATAGTGCTTATAGATTTAATAAGACGTACCGTGCAACAACCAAAGTAAAAGGGTCAGTTCTCACGGGAGGTTACAAATGAAGATAAGGCGGTACCAAGGAGGAACTAACAAGCCTATTAACGAATCAGAAGCCAGCATTTACGAAGGACAATGACACAAGTCAATGACAAATATGGGCGGAGAGTGGGCGGGGCTTCAAGGCCATACTCCAATACAGCATGCCTAGCACAGCAGCGCATGCGCTGCCCAGGCTCGACCTAAAAAGAGCCAGAACCCCCGTCACCCGTCTGTAGCAACACCTAGTTGCGTTGAGCCAGTTGGGGGCTCTGGGGCATTAAGAAGCATTTAAACATTACTGACTAAGTCAGCAAAACCTCCTGGGCTGCCTTAAACTGTTAAGTAAAGGGATAATGCTCCAGGCGGTTCATATGATGTGTGCTTCAAGTAAAGTGCTTATATGCAGTACGTAGTTGTTCTGTGAAGAGCTAAGGCACCCATTGGGCCTTGCTCGCGCTATGTAAAACTGAAAATAGAAATAATAAAAACAGACGTCCACTCGCTACTGTCTGCGACAGATTACACGTACACGCCTGCACGCACACACGCACATTCTAAAAATGTCACATGAAATCTCCTTAAATATACAATAGAGGTTTGAACTGTAACCGTCAAGACAGTGGGAGGGATGCTGTCTGGTAATAAAGCCCTGTTGTCCTTTCTTCCTGATCCCCCTCCCTACACACACCCACTGTTTATTACTGCAGGGACAGAGGCCATGGAGAATGAGCCGTGCCGGGGAACAGCAGGGATGCCCGACAGCCTTTGTGTGAAGTCCAAAAAGTCATGGGGCTCGCAGGAATAATGAATATTTCAAAGGGCCCTCGATGTGGGTCTAATAATGATGAATTGGACGCACTTTTAAATACGATAACAAGAAAACTACGCTAAATATGTTTTTGTTTTACAGATAGCGTGTCGCTTTTTTTTTTCTTTTATAACATAATTTTATTGTTGACAGCCAATACAATATAAGGGCCTTGTAGGGCAACCAAGGTACATATGCAGGGTAAATTACATGGAAGTCAACATTTTCAGCAATAATAGAGGATGGATTACATAGTGAATACATTGCAGGAGAAAATAAGAACTGAAGAGAAAAAGAATAAGAGAAAGCAAACAACAGTGCCACATTTCCTCCGTGCAACAAATACCACAATTTTGAATATAGGGAGAATGCTTGCCACCCATAGTTACATCGAATAATAGCACTACTTAAGTGTCGGTCGACTGGTGTCATAGCAGTGGTTCCTCAGCATCAGTCGGGGGGGAGGAGGCTCCAGATATAGTCCCCGGTAGTCAGCCCACCTGTTCCAAATTTTGTAATGTTTACGGGGGCATCCCCTCGCTGCAAAGACCGGGAGTTCCAGGCCCATACAAAAGTCTAGACCTTTTTTCCATACCCCAAGTGTCAGTGGAGCCTCGTCTTTCCAGAGACGGGCGACATCTCGTTTTGCCAGAGTAAGACCAAGGAATAAGAGGTGATGTCTATATCTATTCCCACCTATATCCTCTGTAATATGCAACATGGTGAGCCTCGGTGAGGATGCAATGTCCCACCCCAAAACCTCAGACAGACATGTGAATACCCCCTTCCAGAATTTTGACAGTGTTGGGCAGGACCAGACAGTAAGTAGGAAGGTACCCTCCATGGATTTACAGCGCAAACAATGTGGGGACGCGATAAGCCCAGCACGCCACAGCCTCTGTCTGGTATAATAGGCTCTGTGTAAGTATTTGAATTTAATAAGACGTAGGAGGGCCGCAATTGCTGCGCTGCGTGGGGATTCCAGAGCCTCCACCCAGCCATCTTCCTCTAGAGGCCCCAAGTCCTGCTGCCATGCCTCTCTGGTTTTGTGCAATGTAGTAGGGGTATTGTTGATAAGTGTGCAGTATATTTTGGTTATTTTATGATCCCCCAGGTCGCCCATAAAGACTTTAGCCTCAATAGGGTTAAATTCAGGAATCTCTGTTAGATGAGAGATCTACGGGTGAAGGCGTGTCGGAATTGGAGAGAGCGACAAAATTGCGTGCGGGGCATATCATAATCCGTCTGGATTTCGAGGAAGGACTTGAGAGTGCATCCGCGTACAACTGCCCCCACTGTATCTATCCTGATGGTCTCCCAACCTCGAAAGCCGGACAGCTGTGTGAGCTGTGGTAGCTGTCCATTATTCCACAGTGGAGTTTCCCTAGTGAGTCTCCCCCACCAACCCATTTGACGGAGCGCCGACTACCAGATCTTAAAGACCAAGATTGTGGCGGGTGGTCATTCTCCAAGTAGCGCCCCCGAATGGAGAACTGTATGGAGGGTGCTGTCTCCCATTAGCCAACGTTCCACAGCATACGCCGGGTCTCCGCGGTCGCCATACCACCAGTCATTGAGGACAAGTAAATGAGAGGCCATGTAGTATGCCTGGACGTCCGGAGTGGCCACTCCGCCGGAGTAGGTAGATTGGAAACAAGTCCTCAGGGCCACTCGCGATGCACCACCCCCAAAGAAAGCGGGCCAGGATGGGATTCAACTGACGAAACCATGTCAGTTTTATCGGATAGGGATGGTTTTGTAATTGATAAAGGAGACGAGGCAGGGAAATCATTTTTAAAATAGCGGATCTACCAAAGAGAGATAAGGGGAGATGGGACCACACTCGCGTCTGGTCACCCACTTGCGTCCATAGGGGGCGAGGTTCTTATTCCACGCCAACGTCGGAGACGATGAGAGATATACTCCCAGATATTTAAAGCCGTCTGGGGCCACCACCACTTTTCGCCACCAGTCGCCCAGCCGGTCTCCGCCCCGCAGCGGCCACAAATAGGATTTTCCCCGGTTCATATAGAGGCCGGATGTTTCACCGAAGATCTGCATGATGCGGAGCAGGCGTGGACCAGTTCGGTCGAGGTCTGTGAGGAAAAACAAGACATCATCCGCATAGAGCGCTATGCGGTCAGACAGGCCTGGTGCCCACTCGAAGCCGCGCAGCTGTGCGTCTATGCGTATCCAAGCCGCGAGTGGCTCCATAGCAAGAGCGAAGAGATAGGGGAGAGCGGGCAACCTTGGCGCGTCCCCCGCCCGATAGGAAAACTTCAGGAAACCGAGTCGGCCACACGGACTGCGGCAGTTATGTCAGTGTAGAGCAAACGAATAAGGCTCAATAACCGGGGACCGATATTTAGGCGATTAAGCAGGGCAAAGAGATATGTCCAGCTTAGGGAATCAAAAGCTTTATTCATGTCCGCCAACAAGAGCGCGGCAGGGGTATCAAGCTTATCAACCGCGGCGATAGCTTTGTGGGCACGTCTGATACTGTGTCGCGTAGCACGGTTGGGCATAAATCCTGCCTGATCTGGGTGGATCAGCTCCGCAATATAGGGGACTAGGCAGTTTGCAACCACCTTGGCCAGGAGCTTAGCTTCCACATCAAGTAAAGAGATCGGGCGATAGGACGAATAATGCTCCGGTGGACGACCCGGCTTCAGGAACACAACGATCTCGGCATGTCGCCAATCTGGCGGGAGACCACCACTCTCCCAGGCAGCTTCCAGCGCCGCTAGATAGGGTTTTAGAAGTTGCGGGTGATATTTCTGGAAGAACTCACAAGAGTAACAGTTCGGGCCTGGTGCTTTTCCGGCACGCATTGTTAGTAGCGCGGGCAGCAGTTCATCCACCGACAGAGGGGCGTCCAGCGCATCTCGTGATGTGTCTGATAGTGCCCGGGGGGGAAAGTCGTCATTAAATTTCTGTATCAGGGCAGCAGGAAGTACTTCGTGGGGGGCATATAGGTCTGCAAAATATGAGGCAAAGTGGTCTGCAATGACAGATGGGTCTGTAGGAGCTGTCCCGTCTGGGCTCCGTATACTTGGGAGCGTCTGAGGACGTAGTGTCTGTTTACACAAGCGATGCAACAGAGCACTGGATTTGTCCCCCCATTGGTATATCCGGCTACGTGTGGCAAGCCAATAAAGTCGAGCTTCGTTTAGGAGTTCACTGGCGTATGTCTGTTGTATATTTAGCAACTGTCTGCGCGCAACCTGTCCCATCGTATCCCTGCTAGCACGCTCTAGCTCAAGCAATTGGGCCTCGATTTTAAATCAGCTTATCGCGTCACTGCCGGCGTCGTGCGGTACAGAAGGCGAGGTCTGCTCCCCTGAGAGTGGGTTTCATTGCCTCCCACAGGGTGACCGGAGACCACCGTGTCTGTATTGAGTAATAGATAGTCCGCCAAAGATTTATGAATATGCGCCCTATAGTCATCATCTCGCAACAACCACGGCGACAAACGCCACCGAAATTGGGAACGCCTGGGATCTAGGGACAGGAGAACGGACACCGGTGAATGATCAGAGAGCCCTCTGGGGAGGATCACAGCCTCGAGTAGCCTATGGGTGTGCGTCCCTGAGAGGAAAATGTAGTCCAGACGAGAGAAGGATGAATGGGCTCCAGAAAAATAAGTGTAAGCACGTGTGTCAGGGTGGACAGTTCTCCACGTGTCAACCCACCCCAGGCCTTCAACCAGAGGCAATAATTTGGAGTCCGGAGGCTCCGCAGCTCGGGGCGTGGCGCGGCACCTGTCTTGTGATGGGAACATAACGTCATTCCAGTCCCCTCCAACTAGAGTCAACCCCGATGGAAGATCAGTCCAGAGCAGCATCAATCTTTCAACTAGGGACCACGAGAGGGGAGGAGGGGCATGCACACTACCTAAAACGATAGGTTCCCCATATAAAGTCCTGTATATCACAATGAATCTACCCTGTGGGTCTGACCACGTACGGCTGTGAACGAAGGGGACGCTGTGATGTAGGAGGATTGCTACTCCCCGGGAGCCTCTAGTAAAGCCAGCGTGATATGTGTGTGCAAAGCCAAACCGACCCAAACAAGGTGTCTTAGTGCCCACCAAGTGGGTCTCCTGTAGGAGGAGGACATCCGCCCTGTGTCTCTTTGCTTGGCGCAGCACTGCCCCACGTTTAATCTTATCGAGCAGACCGTTGACATTCCAACTAAGGATTCGGAGTTCTCTACTCCCGGCCCCTGCTATGCTCTGCGGCATAGATGGTAGTGACATATATAGAAGAAACTAGTAAGATGAGTGATAGTGGCAATCCCAGGAGTACATATGGCGGAGGAACTAGTGGCAGTGGCAAATAACATCAAACAGTTAAAAAAAAACGACCCCTCCCCCACCCACCCAATACCTCAAAACAATAGAAGTATATGTCGCGGTGAGTGTCATACCACCACCCCAATGGGGGCAAGGCACGGCCTCACACCAACGGTTCCCCATAGAAATGTCCCCAAAGCAAACAGTATATTCCTCAAATACTGAGAAAAGAGAATTGGGGGGGAAGGCCTCACATAGGCCCATGCATAGTGACATCAGCATAATGAATAAACAAGTCTCAACTCTCAGGCCCCAATACCAATACCATATAGTCTAAAGAGGTGAAGAAAACAAAGGAGGTGAGGCAGAGTTCACCGGCCCAACCGATCCGCATAGGGACGTTGCCTGTGGCCCTCAGTTTCCATGAGGCGACTGTGATGAGTTTCGTGGATCTCTGGCTGTCTGGGAGCTGGAAGCTCCTCGAGAGTGTGAGCGGCGCCGCGAGCGTGATCGCCGATTTGGTTTCCCTTTGGGCTTGGGAGGCTGTCGCACGGCCTCCCCAGAAGCGACTCTGAGTCAAAGCGCGGGGGGGTGTGTGGTTTAAGTTTCTGTCTTTCGTCTACCCTGGCGAAGACCTCCTCGGAAGAATCAAAGAAAAGTGTACGTGAGTTGTATATGACTCTCAGCCGGGCCGGAAAGAGCAGTGCGTATTGGAGTTTGAGATCGCGCAGCCGTAAACGATTGTCGATGATGCTGCACCAGTCTCGTGTAGTCAGGAAAGATTAGAATGGACTGTGTGAGAATCGCATCTCGGTCATGAAAGTTGAGAAACCGAGCTATAATGGGTCGAGGCCTGGCCCCTGGCGGAGGTTTTTGCATCAAGGCAGGGTGCGCGCGTTCAATAACAAAACACTTAGATAGAGACGCTGGAGGGATCCAGGCCATGATCCACGTAGTAAGGAAGTGTTCCACATCGTTGTCTTCGCAGCCCTCCGGAAAGCCAACAAAGCGGAGGTTATTCCTCCGGGCCCTACCTTCGGCATCCTCCGCCCTAAGCGCTAGACCCTTGGTGATGGATTCCAGAGCAGACACCTTCTTGTGGAGGGATGCAACTGTATCTTCTGTGGTTGAGATCCGGGTCTCTGCCTCCGTAATTCTGTTCACCGCCTTGCGGAGATCTTGGCGGATCAGCATCACATCCGACCCCACCGCCCCAATTTTGGCCTTCAGAGCATCTCGTGACTGCGTGATTGCCGCCATCAACGCAGCGTTATCCGGACCAGAAGCGACCTGACTCGGCGGATCCGCTGACTGCGCCCCAGAGCCGGCATAGCGATCGAGTGTGCTCTGCTTGGTGTTCTGCAGCTTGTCACAAGTCATGATTGGCGATGACAGAGAGGCCTTCGCAGCACCAGCCGATTCTGGTAGGGGCCAACAGGCGGCACGTCCGCACCCAAACCAGCGGTCGCGGAGGCTGAAGCACTGGAGGGGTAGAGGAGGGAAAGAGCTCCCCACAGCAATCTGGCAATCCAAATATTGTTCGGTTAGTTGGCAGGCAGGGAAGCAGGCGCGGAGTCAACCCACACACAAGCCGCACCGGGGCCTAGCCCGGCCGCCTCCGCACGTAGGCGACTGCTGATCTCCCTAGTGGGTGCCACTGCCGGACCGTATCACTGCTGCGCTGCGTAAATTGTAGATGGGGGCGCTTCACAGGAACTGCGATGGGGATATAGTAGTCCCTGGCACACACCGGTAACAGCACTCCTTCACGCCTCACGCAATGAGCGGGGGGGCAGGACCCTCGCAGGATCGTCGGTAGAAGGCAACTGCACGCCGAGCACAGCGTGGGCCGATGATCCACCCTGTCGCCACAGCCACGCCACAGAATGATAGAGGGGTCCAGGCCTTAGAAGCCGTCCCCAGCCCCAGTAGTAGTGCAGACAGAGGGCCCCAAATTAGGGATCAGGCCGTGGGTGGGCAGCTCCGCGCCCGATCCAACGCAGCCCCAGCTGCACCCCACCACCACCCCGCCAACAGGTAACAACACAAAAGAAGGCCCTCTAAGGACCCCGATGGGTCAGACGATCAATGCAAACAGGGGGTTCAGGCAGGAGCACAGCACATCAGGGAGATGTCCAAGGACCCCACGAGATAGAGCGGAGGCCAGGGGGGCCATACACTGACCTTGGGAGAAGTCCTCCGCCGTCTCAAGCAGCCGCACAGCGCAGTGAAAGCCCCGGCTCATTCAGGCTGCCGGGCCCAATGTCACGAATCTCCAGGCCCGCCGGCCGCAGCGCTCCCCGGCCGAGGCCCGGCCGCGGCTCAGCCCAGGATCTATGCGTTGTCTCCGGGCGTCCGCTCACAGCCAGCGGAAGGGGAGGCAGGTCGCAACTACCCCCGCTAGCGGGGCCGCCGAGCAGGTATGCGGCGCGGAGGCGAGCCGTGGGGAGCACACATGCGCTGGTCCCCGGCCCCGATCCTCACGCCACACGGGGCCGGAGAAGAACGCCGCAGCTCTGGCGCAGCCCCCCGGCGGTCTTCGGAGCCGGAGCAGCTTTTTCCCCCTCCGGGTCTTCCTCAGGGAGCCTCCGGAAGGCCATCAGCGGACCTCTAACGCGGGCAGGGTGCCAAGCGGCGGAGGAGCCGGGACGTAGCAGTGCAAGGGCCCAGGCGATGGGCACCGATCCAGAAAATGGCTCCGCCGGCTGGCCCTACCAACGCCACGAGATGGCGGGCACAGTCAGGCACAGTGTAGAGAAGTCTATGAGAAAGCAGTAAGCTGATGGCACAGGATAGTAATCGGATGTTGCAGCGTGCCTCCGGAGCTCGTCTAAAGCGCGTCCGCCATGTTGGACCGCTTGGCCACGCCCCGCGTGTGTCGCTTTTGCTTGTTAGTAACTGGTGAAAAAAAAAAACCTTTACTGAAACTGAGCCCTACTCTCGGGTTTCTTCTGTCCTGTGAACCATCTCTCTACAAAACATGTTTTGTCACAAATGAGCATTTGTTGACCGGGTGCTGGAGTTACAACTTACTTAGTATGAACAGGTTTTACAACCGAGCCCTCACCTACGGATTCCCAAAAAACAAAAATATTTCCTAGACAAATGTAATGGCAGGCATCTGTAGTGCTAGGGGCACTCCTATGTATTGAAACCACGTGATGACCTTTGACTACCATTGTTTTAATTGACTTTTGGTGTTTTATTTTATCCTAGCGTGAATGTCGTGCATGTTTCTTTGAAGATTTATTTTGTGTCTCTTTGTAGTTTTAGAGTGGGAGCTCTCACAGAGTAGAACACCCTTGCCAGGAACAGAACGTGTGGGATGTGCATTTGAAAGCATGAGAGGGAGAGAGAGGGAGAGAAAGGGAGAGAGAGGGAGAGAGAGGGAGAGAGAGGGAGAGAGAGGGAGAGAGAGGGAGAGAGAGGGAGAGAGAGAGAGGGAGAGGGAGAGGGAGAGAGAGAGAGAGAGAGAGAGAGAGAGAGAGAGAGAGGTGTGGAATGTACTTCTTGGTCTCGAAGTGCAGTGTTATACGCAGTGATGCTCAAATGTGCATTATGTTGTACATTGGGAGATGATGAAGTGTGCAGTGCTATAGGCAGTGGTGCACAAATGTGCATTGTGTTATACATTGGGAAGTATTATGAAGTTCTTACTATTGGCTTTCACATGCCCTCATGCCATCTTGAATTCTGTCAGCTAGCTTGAGCTTTTGCGCACACAGGCAGGCCCCCAGATTACTCAAGTTGTTTAGGCTATTCACGTTCAAGGTTGTTTTGTTTTCTGTTCTGGTGGAGACTTTCGTACGCTTCGTTAAGATAAAGGCTGGAATACATGAGAGCGCAGAAGGAACGTGAGAACTCTTTTGCCTTTGGAATGCTTGCATGGAAAGTGGCCAATTCCAGTAAGTTTCCTTGGCGCAGAGGAGGGCCTCTCGGAACCTTCTAGTGTGTTTTGAGATTATAAAGCTGGGGTTTGTTGACTTAGAAACTGGGATTTGGGCCTGAACGACGGACGTGTCTACAGTGCAGCAGCTCCTGGTTTGCTGAGTCTCTTGACCCCGGCTGTGAATCCCCCAGTCTGGAGTCGGCCAAGATGAAGTTTGCAGCCGGTGATGTATCTTGTTTTTGATTATTGCCATTGTGATGTATGAGTGTCTGTGTGCACATTCAAGTCTCCAGTGGCTATAATCGTCATTGTGTTGTGTAAGTGTCTGTGTGCCCATTCAAGTCTCCAGTGGTTATAATCATCTGAGGTGTTTTCATTGGGATGTGTGAGTGTCTGTGTGCACATCCAAGTCTTCAGTGGTTGCAATCATCTGATGTATTCAGTGTATATATCTTTCTGATTTCTTGGAGTGGATGTCCATCATAATATTATCTGCTTGTGTTTCATTTCATATTGTTCTCTACTTGCATTTCATTTCATATTATTATCCATGCATTTAATAGTTGCATTTGACTACTTATAAGTGTGAAATTATTGATTGCACATACATATACATATCTCTATATGCATTTGAATGTTGTTCATTTGACATCCAGGAAAGCCTTTTTGTTAGAGAGTGTTCCACAAGTAAAACCCCATGCCTTATTCTGAGAACCATGTTTTGATGGGTTTCATTTTTATAAAAGTGAAATCCCTTTCCTGGTGGTGTTTTGTTCTTATTGCTGCGTCGTGTTTGAGCCTCCGGTGGGGAGGGCGGTATTTTCTATTACTTGGGAGGGCGAAGAAATACAGCATCCTAGACAGGCCCAGACATACACCTGCATTTCTAAAGGTAGGGAACCGGTTTCCATGCCATTGATATATAATTATAAGACAATTTGTGTTTGTTTCTAAAATAAACATTTTTACCTGAAACATTTTGCAAAATATGGTGTTTTGAATCACATAGAAAAGAAAAAAACAAACTGGGAGTAGAGGGTCCAAGGGAAGTTTAGAGGCCAGCGAGGATAGATTCCCCAAAAATTACTGCAAAACACAAAGTATCCTCGGGTCTAACGTGCTTTAAGGGCACCACAAGGAGACACAAGCAAAGAGACTTAGTGACTAACAAAAGAATCCTTTAATTAGGACGAAATCCCATCACCCACTGAGGTGGCATGCTTCATCATCTGGGATTCTCCTCTTGCCGTCTACCGGTCTTTTGAGTTATGAATAAGATCCTATTCGGTCTGCTTGGACCGCATGGTCTTACCGATATGCTTTCCTCTGCTCCTACCCGAGATAATTTAATTGCAGCAGGCCACTAATCTGTTGCTATCACAGAGCTTTATACTTATGTGTTTCAGTGTACGTATAGTTTTCATCGTCGCAAGGTCGGCTCATGGGCATTTTCCTGCTGTGACTGACCATATGAACAGGTTATTTTAATATTGTTTGAATGTTGCAGGTGTGTCCGACTGAATACTGTTATACTGGTCTGACACTTTCAAACGTCCTTCTTTCAGAGCGGTGCCTCTCGTCCTGAGCTGTTGCCAGGCTGAGGTGAGGCTTTTTACTCGTAAATAACGGGTAAGAATAACTTATATAACCATGTATTTTGCACTTTTTGACAGACTGCTGATGAGTACATATGACTCACACCACTTTGTTGCCATCTATATGTTCTCAGACACAAGCATTTGATTTCTCTTGTCATTTTTGTCTTTCACAGGTAACACCAGTAAATCTTTGTTCACCCAAAAGTGAGATTACTGGTTCTGTAGGTTGTATCTGGTACTAATTATTCAACACCCAGATTATTATTTCTCACTGTATCACTGGTTCAAACGCAGTAGCACTTGATTTCTAGGTCCTGAAGAAGGCCGCTACACCTTTATGGGTCAAACTGGCCGAAACATGTAGACCTGTTCATCTGTCACATGCAGTAAACATTTTTTATACTGCAGTTGTCGGTTTTTAATCCGGACACTAGGAGTGAACCAATAACGTTTATTTCGCTCTTAGTAGTTAGTTTTAGCATCACACATCTCACTTGGTTTAGTATTTTTTCTGCACTGCGCCCATTACCCAACCAGCTTAGTGTTTCACATCTGGAGGATTTTAGTATATCCTTTGTAGAGTAGGAATCAAAACATCCCTGAGTTCCTCCCTCACAGTAAGGGGGTTGTAGCCCTTAGCGGTGCTAGGTGTCTCCGCCAAGAGGAGAATCCCAGATGATGAAGCATGCCACCTCAGTGGGTGATGGGATTTCGTCCTAATTAAAGGACTCTTTTGTAGTGACTAAGTCTCTTTGCTTGTGTCTCCTTGTGGTGCCCTTCAAGCACGTTAGACTCGAGGATACTTTGTGTTTTGAATCACATGCCAAAGGACTGTGATTTAAAAAGAACACACCGAAAAAGCATATTATATCTAGAATTTACACGTATTGGCTTTTTCAGGTGTAGGGACACTATATGGTTCGACCGGAAATCAGAAAATATTTAATTGCAGCAGACAGGATTAAAAACCAAATGTGCCGGTTTCAGCTCAGCAGTTTAGCCTCGAGACCCAATTGACAGCGTGTTAATGAGACATGCCCGAGCGGGGGTCCACACGTCATAAATGACACAAAAGCTACCAGTGACGTAATCAACACTCTCTGATCCTGCCCACTCTGAGCTAATATACAAACATGGACCCTCAACTTAAACAGCATGAATCTTTAAAATACATGCTTTAACAGAGGCGCCACAAGTATGCCTCGGCTAATGTAATAAAAAAGTGTGTTTCTTAGCAGACACATGAAAACATATCACTTGATGTAACTCAATTGACTCAATGGCGCGTTGAATGTTACCGGAAAGCATGTAGTGCCTTTAGTAGGAGAAATGCATCAACGAAAATAGTGCTTACCGACTAAATAAGAAGTACAGTGTAACAACAGAAGTAAAAGAGCCAGACCTCATGGGAGGGTACAAATAAAGACAAGACAATACTAAGGAGGGACTAACAAGCCTATTAACGAATCAGAAGCCAGCATTTACGAAGGACAATGGCACAAGCCAAAGACAAATATGGGCGGAGAGTGGGCGGGGCTTCAAGGCCATACTCCAATTCAGCACTGCTCGCAGAGCAGTGCATGCACTGCCCAGGCTCCACCTAAAAACAGAGCACTCACAAATATTACAGAAAAATCAACAATCCAATACAATGATATTTATGAATTTTTATTTCAGTCTCTGAAATCAATCCACAGGTTTCTTGCAATCCTTAAGTGCACACTTCTTGGCATCAACATAAGCCACGTTTCTTGACCTAGACACAGCACAATACGTGTTTCGTCACTATGGCATATTCACCTTTGACTTCATCAGGGCTATAAACAAATATATCACAAATCAAATATTTGTTTCATAACCGAGGACTAATGATACCTCCACCAACTCAAATAGTGCAATGAACATGATAATTTGATAAACAAGCACGAATTACAAATTATTTGTAAAACAATAACAACCTGGAAACCCCCAATTGCATAAATGAACAATTAAATCATCTGAGCCAAATACAATTTCGTTCTTTTCAAAATAATTGTCATTGACATGTTGTAATAACACCAACATGACAGACCTCAACTCGTGTTCCCATCTAATGCAGAAAATCTATAAAAGCACCCAAGTGAAATGCACATGCTCAAATGAACAAAGGAAAGCTTAACGTTGATAGCACTATGCCTGCAGCCACGTCTCATCTAAGAACATAAAATTATTATAAATCCAACTATTCACCAAATGTAGTGAGTTTGAATGCCCACCATGCATCCAGCAACACCGTACCTAATCCTATAATCAACAAATGGTTGATTCTTATTTCACGTATAGCAGGGGGAATAGTGTCCCAACAGAACCTGTAAATCATATGACCATACAAACACTATTACTCCACATTCTGTTGCTTAAGTAGGGACAGTTTAATCACTCCTAATCAAATGCTGTATGATATGGTACCCAGGATTCCTTTATAAAAGAAGGTATGTGCAAACAATATGTACATATATCTCAATACTAAACAACCACTCAGCGCTATTCAAAGCCGATGATGTCAGTGATAATACACACGTCAAAACTGGTTAGCAAAAGGAACAAATAGCAAAGTGTTCTCTAAGGAAAATCCATTGAATTTCAATGACTTACAATTTCAACGGCAGACGGAAAGGGACTCTGTCCCAGCCACATACATATGTGTCTGAGGCAGCAGAGGCTCCTAGATGTCTGTGAGGAGTAAAGGCTCCCATGTGTCTGTGAGGAGTAAAGGCTCCCATGTGTCTGTGTGGAGTAAAGGCTCCCATGTGTCTGTGTGGAGTAAAGGCTCCCATGTGTCTGTGTGGAGTAAAGGCTCCCATGTGTCTGTGTGGAGTAAAGGCTCCCATGTGTCTGTGTGGAGTAAAGGCTCCCATGTGTCTGTGTGGAGTAAAGGCTCCCATGTGTATGTGTGGAGTAGAGGCTCCCACGAGTCTGTGTGGAGTACAGGCTCCCACGAGTCTGTGTGGAGTAGAGGCTCCCACGAGTCTGTGTGGAGTAGAGGCTCCCACGAGTCTGTCTGGAGTAGAGGCTCCCACGAGTCTGTCTGGAGTAGAGGCTCCCACGTGTCTGTCTGGAGTAGAGGCTCCCACGTGTCTGTCTGGAGTAGAGGCTCCCACGTGTCTGTCTGGAGTAGAGGCTCCCACGTGTCTGTCTGGAGTAAAAGGCTCCCACGTGTCTGTGTGGAGTAAAGGCTCCCACGTGTCTGTGTGGAGTAAAGGCTCCCACGTGTCTGTGTGGAGTAAAGGCTCCCACGTGTCTGTGTGGAGTAAAGGCTCCCACGTGTCTGTGTGGAGTAAAGGCTCCCACGTGTCTGTGTGGAGTAAAGGCTCCCACGTGTCTGTGTGGAGTAAAGGCTCCCACGTGTCTGTGTGGAGTAAAGGCTCCCACGTGTCTGTGTGGAGTAAAGGCTCCCACGTGTCTGTGTGGAGTAAAGGCTCCCACGTGTCTGTGTGGAGTAAAGGCTCCCACGTGTCTGTGTGGAGTAGAGGCTCCCACGTGTCTGTGTGGAGTAGAGGCTCCCACGTGTCTGTGTGGAGTAGAGGCTCCCACGAGTCTGTGTGGAGTAGAGGCTCCCACGAGTCTGTGTGGAGTAGCGGCTCCCACGAGTCTGTGTGGAGTAGCGGCTCCCACGAGTCTGTGTGGAGGAGAGGCTCCCACGAGTCTGTGTGGAGGAGAGGCTCCCACGAGTCTGTCTGGAGTAGAGGCTCCCACGTGTCTGTCTGGAGTAGAGGCTCCCACGTGTCTGTCTGGAGTAGAGGCTCCCACGTGTCTGTCTGGAGTAGAGGCTCCCACGTGTCTGTCTGGAGTAGAGGATCCCACGTGTCTGTCTGGAGTAGAGGATCCCACGTGTCTGTCTGGAGTAGAGGATCCCACGAGTCTGTCTGGAGTAGAGGATCCCACGAGTCTGTCTGGAGTAGAGGATCCCACGAGTCTGTCTGGAGTAGAGGCTCCCACGAGTCTGTCTGGAGTAGAGGCTCCCACGAGCCTGTCTGGAGTAGAGGCTCCCACGAGCCTGTCTGGAGTAGAGGCTCCCACGAGCCTGTCTGGAGTAGAGGCTCCCACGAGCCTGTCTGGAGTAGAGGCTCCACGTGTCTGTGTGGAGTAGAGGCTCCCGCGAGTCTGTGTGGAGTAGATGCTCCGGTGTGTCTGTGTGGAGTAGAGGCTCCCAAGAGTCTGTGTGGAGTAGAGGCTCCCACGAGTCTGTGTGGAGTAGAGGCTCCCACGAGTTTGTGTGGAGTAGAGGCTCCCACGAGTCTGTGTGGAGTAGAGGCTCCCACGAGTCTGTGTGGAGTAGAGGCTCCCACGAGTCTGTGTGGAGTAGAGGCTCCCACGAGTCTGTGTGGACTAGAGGCTCCCACGAGTCTGTGTGGACTAGAGGCTCCCACGAGTCTGTGTGGACTAGAGGCTCCCACGAGTCTGTGTGGACTAGAGGCTCCCACGAGTCTGTGTGGACTAGAGGCTCCCACGAGTCTGTGTGGACTAGAGGCTCCCACGTGTCTGTGTGGACTAGAGGCTCCCACGTGTCTGTGTGGAGAAGAGGCTCCCACGTGTCTGTGTGGAGTAGAGGCTCCCACGTGTCTGTGTGAAGTAGAGGCTCCCACGTGTCTGTGTGGAGCAGAGGCTCCCACGTGTCTGTGTGGAGCTGAGGCTCCCACGTGTGTGTGTGGAGCTGAGGCTAACACGTGTCTGTGTGGAGCTGAGGCTAACACGTGTCTGTGTGTGGAGTAGAGACTCCCATGTGTCCGTCTGAAGTAGAGGCTCCCATGAGTGTGTGGAGACGAGGCACCACGTGTCTGTGTGGAGTAGAAGCTCCCGCGTGTCTGTGTGGAGTAGAGGCTCCCACGTGTCTGTGTGGAGTAGAGGCTCCCACGTGTCTGTGTGGAGTAGAGGCTCCCACGTGTCTGTGTGGAGTAGAGGCTCCCGCGTGTCTGTGTGGAGTAGAGGCTCCCTCGTGTCTGTGTGGAGTAGAGGCTCCCGCGTGTCTGTGTGAAGTAGAGGCTCCCGCGTGTCTGTGTGGAGTTGAAGCTCCCGCGTGTCTGTGTGGAGTTGAAGCTCCTGTGAATCCGTGTTGAGTAGAGGCTGCCGTGAGTCCGTGTTGAGTAGAGGCTGCCGTGAGTCCGTGTTGAGTAGAGGCTGCCGTGAGTCCGTGTTGAGTAGAGGCTGCCGTGAGTCTGTGTGGAGTAGAGGCTCCCGTGTGTCAGTGTGGACTAGAGGCTCCCATGAGTCTGTGTGGAGTAGAGACTCCCACGTGTCTGTCTGGAGTAGAGGATCCCACGTGTCTGTCTGGAGTAGAGGATCCCACGTGTCTGTCTGGAGTAGAGGATACCACGTGTCTGTCTGGAGTAGAGGATCCCACGTGTCTGTCTGGAGTAGAGGCTCCCACGAGCCTGTCTGGAGTAGAGGCTCCCACGTGTCTGTGTGGAGTAGAGGCTCCCGCGAGTCTGTGTGGAGTAGATGCTCCGGTGTGTCTGTGTGGAGTAGAGGCTACCAAGAGTCTGTGTGGAGTAGAGGCTCCCACGAGTCTGTGTGGAGTAGAGACTCCCACGTGTCTGTGTGGAGTAGAGACTCCCACGTGTCTGTGTGGAGTAGAGACTCCCACGTGTCTGTGTGGAGTAGAGACTCCCACGTGTCTGTGTGGAGTAGAGACTCCCACGTGTCTGTGTGGAGTAGAGACTCCCACGTGTCTGTGTGGAGTAGAGACTCCCACGTGTCTGTGTGGAGTAGAGACTCCCACGTGTCTGTGTGGAGTAGAGACTCCCACGTGTCTGTGTGGAGTAGAGACTCCCACGTGTCTGTGTGGAGTAGAGACTCCCACGTGTCTGTGTGGAGTAAAGGCTCGCACGTGTCTGTGTGGAGTAAAGGCTCACACGTGTCTGTGTGGAGTAAAGGCTCGCACGTGTCTGTGTGGAGTAAAGGCTCGCACGTGTCTGTGTGGAGTAAAGGCTCCCACGTGTCTGTGTGGAGTAAAGGCTCCCACGTGTCTGTGTGGAGTAAAGGCTCCCACGTGTCTGTGTGGAGTAGAGGCTCCCACGAGTCTGTCTGGAGCAGAGGCTCCCACGAGTCTGTCTGGAGCAGAGGCTCCCACGAGTCTGTCTGGAGCAGAGGCTCCCACGAGTCTGTCTGGAGCAGAGGCTCCCACGGAGTCTGTGTGGAGCAGAGGCTCCCACGAGTCTGTGTGGAGCAGAGGCTCCCACGAGTCTGTGTGGAGCAGAGGCTCCCACGAGTCTGTGTGGAGCAGAGGCTCCCACGAGTCTGTGTGGAGCAGAGGCTCCCACGAGTCTGTGTGGAGCAGAGGCTCCCACGTGTCTGTGTGGAGACGAGGCACCACGTGTCTGTGTGGAGTAGAGGCTCCCATGTGTCTGTGTGGAGTAGAGGCTCCCATGTGTCTGTGTGGAGTAGAGGCTCCCATGTGTCTGTGTGGAGTAGAGGCTCCCATGTGCCTGTGTAGACTAGAGGCTCCCATGTGCCTGTGTAGACTAGAGGCTCCCATGTGTCTGTGTGAAGCAGAGGCTCCCATGAGTCTGTGTGGAGCAGAGGCTCCCATGAGTCTGTGTGGAGCAGAGGCTCCCATGAGTCTGTGTGGAGCAGAGGCTCCCATGAGTCTGTGTGGAGCAGAGGCTCCCATGAGTCTGTGTGGAGCAGATGCTCCCGGAGTCTGTGTGGAGTACAAGCTCCCGCGTGTCTGTGTGGAGTACAAGCTCCCGCGTGTCTGTGTGGAGTACAAGCTCCCGCGTGTCTGTGTGGAGTACAAGCTCCCGCGTGTCTGTGTGGAGTACAAGCTCCCGCGTGTCTGTGTGGAGTACAAGCTCCCGCGTGTCTGTGTGGAGTAGATGCTCCCGCGTGTCTGTGTGGAGTAGAAGCTCCCGCGTGTCTGTGTGGAGTAGAAGCTCCCGCGTGTCTGTGTGGAGTAGAAGCTCCCGCGTGTCTGTGTGGAGTAGAAGCTCCCGCATGTCTGTGTGGAGTAGAAGCTCCCGCGTGTCTGTGTGGAGTAGAAGCTCCCATGTGCCTGTGTAGACTAGAGGCTCCCATGTGTCTGTGTGGAGCAGAGGCTCCCATGAGTCTGTGTGGAGCAGATGCTCCCACGTGTCTGTGTGGAGTACAAGCTCCCGCGTGTCTGTGTGGAGTACAAGCTCCCGCGTGTCTGTGTGGAGTACAAGCTCCCGCGTGTCTGTGTGGAGTAGATGCCTCCGCGTGTCTGTGTGGAGTACAAGCTCCCGCGTGTCTGTGTGGAGTACAAGCTCCCGCGTGTCTGTGTGGAGTACAAGCTCCCGCGTGTCTGTGTGGAGTACAAGCTCCCGCGTTTCTGTGTGGAGTACAAGCTCCCGCGTGTCTGTGTGGAGTACAAGCTCCCGCGTGTCTGTGTGGAGTAGAAGCTCCCGCGTGTCTGTGTGGGGTAGAAGCTCCCGCGTGTCTGTGTGGGGTAGAAGCTCCCGCGTGTCTGTGTGGAGTTGAAGCTCCTGTGAATCCGTGTTGAGTAGAGGCTGCCGTGAGTCCGTGTTGAGTAGAGGCTGCCGTGAGTCTGTGTGGAGTAGAGGCTCCCGTGTGTCAGTGTGGACTAGAGGCTCCCATGAGTCTGTGTGGAGTAGAGACTCCCACGTGTCTGTGTGGAGTAGAGGATCCCACGTGTCTGTCTGGAGTAGAGGATCCCACGTGTCTGTCTGGAGTAGAGGATCCCACGTGTCTGTCTGGAGTAGAGGATCCCACGTGTCTGTCTGGAGTAGAGGATCCCACGTGTCTGTCTGGAGTAGAGGATCCCACGTGTCTGTCTGGAGTAGAGGATCCCACGTGTCTATCTGGAGTAGAGGATCCCACGTGTCTGTCTGGAGTAGAGGATCCCACGTGTCTGTCTGGAGTAGAGGATCCCACGTGTCTGTCTGGAGTAGAGGATCCCACGTGTCTGTCTGGAGTAGAGGATCCCACGTGTCTGTCTGGAGTAGAGGATCCCACGTGTCTGTCTGGAGTAGAGGCTCCCACGAGCCTGTCTGGAGTAGAGGCTCCCGCGTGTCTGTGTGGAGTAGAGGCTCCCGCGAGTCTGTGTGGAGTAGATGCTCCGGTGTGTCTGTGTGGAGTAGAGGCTCCCGAGAGTCTGTGTGGAGTAGAGGCTCCCACGAGTCTGTGTGGAGTAGAGGCTCCCACGAGTCTGTGTGGAGTAGAGGCTCCCACGAGTCTGTGTGGAGTAGAGGCTCCCACGAGTCTGTGTGGAGTAGAGGCTCCCGTGAGTCTGTGTGGAGTAGAGGCTCCCGCGAGTCTGTGTGGAGTAGAGGCTGCCGCGAGTCTGTGTGGAGTAGAGGCTCCCGCGAGTCTGTGTGGAGTAGAGACTCCCACGTGTCTGTGTGGAGTAGAGACTCCCACGTGTCTGTGTGGAGGTGAGACTCCCACGTGTCTGTGTGGAGTAGAGACTCCCACGTGTCTGTGTGGAGTAGAGACTCCCACGTGTCTGTGTGGAGTAGAGACTCCCACGTGTCTGTGTGGAGTAGAGACTCCCACGTGTCTGTGTGGAGTAGAGACTCCCACGTGTCTGTGTGGAGTAGAGACTCCCACGTGTCTGTGTGGAGTAGAGACTCCCACGTGTCTGTGTGGAGTAAAGGCTTGCACGTGTCTGTGTGGAGTAAAGGCTTGCACGTGTCTGTGTGGAGTAAAGGCTCCCACGTGTCTGTGTGGAGCAGAGGCTCCCACGAGTCTGTCTGGAGCGGAGGCTCCCGCGTGTCTGTGTGGAGCAGAGGCTCCCGCGTGTCTGTGTGGAGCAGAGGCTCCCGCGTGTCTGTGTGGAGCAGAGGCTCCCGCGTGTCTGTGTGGAGCAGAGGCTCCCGCGTGTCTGTGTGGAGCAGAGGCTCCCGCGTGTCTGTGTGGAGCAGAGACTCCCGCGTGTCTGTGTGGAGCAGAGACTCCCGCGTGTCTGTGTGGAGCAGAGACTCCCGCGTGTCTGTGTGGAGCAGAGACTCCCGCGTGTCTGTGTGGAGCAGAGACTCCCACGTGTCTGTGTGGAGCAGAGACTCCCACGTGTCTGTGTGGAGCAGAGACTCCCACGTGTCTGTGTGGAGCAGAGACTGTCACGTGTCTGTGTGGAGTAGAGACTGTCACGTGTCTGTGTGGAGTAAAGGCTCCCACGTGTCTGTGTGGAGTAAAGGCTCCCACGTGCCTGTGTGAAGCAGAGGCTCCCACGTGCCTGTGTGAAGCAGAGGCTCCCACGTGCCTGGGTGAAGCAGAGGCTCCCACGTGCCTGTGGGAAGCAGAGGCTCCCACGTGCCTGTGTGAAGCAGAGGCTCCCACGTGCCTGTGTGAAGCAGAGGCTCCCACGTGCCTGTGTGGAGCAGAGGCTCCCACGTGCCTGTGTGGAGCAGAGGCTCCCACGAGTCAGTGTGGAGCAGAGACTCCAACGAGTCAGTGTGGAGCAGAGGCTCCAACGAGTCAGTGTGGAGCAGAGGCTCCAACGAGTCAGTGTGGAGCAGAGGCTCCAACGAGTCAGTGTGGAGCAGAGGCTCCAACGAGTCAGTGTGGAGCAGAGGCTCCAACGAGTCAGTGTGGAGCAGAGGCTCCAACGAGTCAGTGTGGAGCAGAGGCTCCCGCGTGTCTGTGTGGAGCAGAGGCTCCCGCGTGTCTGTGTGGAGCAGAGGCTCCCGCGTGTCTGTGTGGAGCAGAGGATCCCACGTGTCTGTCTGGAGCAGAGGATCCCACGTGTCTGTCTGGAGTAGAGGATCCCACGTGTCTGTCTGGAGTAGAGGATCCCACGTGTCTGTCTGGAGTAGAGGCTCCCACGAGCCTGTCTGGAGTAGAGGCTCCCGCGTGTCTGTGTGGAGTAGAGGCTCCCGCGAGTCTGTGTGGAGTAGATGCTCCGGTGTGTCTGTGTGGAGTAGAGGCTCCCAAGAGTCTGTGTGGAGTAGAGGCTCCCACGAGTCTGTGTGGAGTAGAGGCTCCCACGAGTCTGTGTGGAGTAGAGGCTCCCACGAGTCTGTGTGGAGTAGAGGCTCCCACGAGTCTGTGTGGAGTAGAGGCTCCCGCGAGTCTGTGTGGAGTAGAGGCTCCCGCGAGTCTGTGTGGAGTAGAGGCTCCCGCGAGTCTGTGTGGAGTAGAGGCTGCCGCGAGTCTGTGTGGAGTAGAGGCTCCCGCGAGTCTGTGTGGAGTAGAGACTCCCACGTGTCTGTGTGGAGTAGAGACTCCCACGTGTCTGTGTGGAGGTGAGACTCCCACGTGTCTGTGTGGAGTAGAGACTCCCACGTGTCTGTGTGGAGTAGAGACTCCCACGTGTCTGTGTGGAGTAGAGACTCCCACGTGTCTGTGTGGAGTAGAGACTCCCACGTGTCTGTGTGGAGTAGAGACTCCCACGTGTCTGTGTGGAGTAGAGACTCCCACGTGTCTGTGTGGAGTAGAGACTCCCACGTGTCTGTGTGGAGTAGAGACTCCCGCGTGTCTGTGTGGAGCAGAGGCTCCCGCGTGTCTGTGTGGAGCAGAGGCTCCCGCGTGTCTGTGTGGAGCAGAGACTCCCGCGTGTCTGTGTGGAGCAGAGACTCCCGCGTGTCTGTGTGGAGCAGAGACTCCCGCGTGTCTGTGTGGAGCAGAGACTCCCGCGTGTCTGTGTGGAGCAGAGACTCCCGCGTGTCTGTGTGGAGCAGAGACTCCCACGTGTCTGTGTGGAGCAGAGACTCCCACGTGTCTGTGTGGAGCAGAGACTCCCACGTGTCTGTGTGGAGCAGAGACTCCCACGTGTCTGTGTGGAGCAGAGACTGTCACGTGTCTGTGTGGAGTAGAGACTGTCACGTGTCTGTGTGGAGTAGAGACTGTCACGTGTCTGTGTGGAGTAAAGGCTCCCACGTGTCTGTGTGGAGTAAAGGCTCCCACGTGCCTGTGTGAAGCAGAGGCTCCCACGTGCCTGTGTGAAGCAGAGGCTCCCACGTGCCTGGGTGAAGCAGAGGCTCCCACGTGCCTGTGGGAAGCAGAGGCTCCCACGTGCCTGTGTGAAGCAGAGGCTCCCACGTGCCTGTGTGAAGCAGAGGCTCCCACGTGCCTGTGTGGAGCAGAGGCTCCCACGTGCCTGTGTGGAGCAGAGGCTCCCACGAGTCAGTGTGGAGCAGAGACTCCAACGAGTCAGTGTGGAGCAGAGGCTCCAACGAGTCAGTGTGGAGCAGAGGCTCCAACGAGTCAGTGTGGAGCAGAGGCTCCAACGAGTCAGTGTGGAGCAGAGGCTCCAACGAGTCAGTGTGGAGCAGAGGCTCCAACGAGTCAGTGTGGAGCAGAGGCTCCCACGTGTCTGTGTGGAGCAGAGGCTCCCACGTGTCTGTGTGGAGCAGAGGCTCCCTCGAGTCTGTGTGGAGCTGAGGCTCCCACGTGTCTGTGTGTGGAGTAGAGACTCCCATGTGTCCGTCTGAAGTAGAGGCTCCCATGAGTGTGTGGAGACGAGGCACCACGTGTCTGTGTGGAGCAGATGCTCCCGGAGTCTGTGTGGAGTACAAGCTCCCGCGTGTCTGTGTGGAGTACAAGCTCCCGCGTGTCTGTGTGGAGTACAAGCTCCCGCGTGTCTGTGTGGAGTACAAGCTCCCGCGTGTCTGTGTGGAGTACAAGCTCCCGCGTGTCTGTGTGGAGTACAAGCTCCCGCGTGTCTGTGTGGAGTACAAGCTCCCGCGTGTCTGTGTGGAGTACAAGCTCCCGCGTGTCTGTGTGGAGTACAAGCTCCCGCGTGTCTGTGTGGAGTAGATGCTCCCGCGTGTCTGTGTGGAGTAGAAGCTCCCGCGTGTCTGTGTGGAGTAGAAGCTCCCGCGTGTGTGTGGAGTAGAAGCTCCCGCGTGTCTGTGTGGAGTAGAAGCTCCCGCGTGTCTGTGTGGAGTAGAAGCTCCCGCGTGTCTGTGTGGAGTAGAAGCTCCCGCGTGTCTGTGTGGAGTAGAAGCACCCATGTGCCTGTGTGGACTAGAGGCTCCCATGTGCCTGTGTGGAGCAGAGGCTCCCATGAGTCTGTGTGGAGCAGATGCTCCCGCGTGTCTGTGTGGAGCAGATGCTCCCGCGTGTCTGTGTGGAGCAGATGCTCCCGCGTGTCTGTGTGGAGCAGATGCTCCCGCGTGTCTGTGTGGAGTACAAGCTCCCGCGTGTCTGTGTGGAGTACAAGCTCCCGCGTGTCTGTGTGGAGTACAAGCTCCCGCGTGTCTGTGTGGAGTACAAGCTCCCGCGTGTCTGTGTGGAGTACAAGCTCCCGCGTGTCTGTGTGGAGTAGAAGCTCCCGCGTGTCTGTGTGGAGTAGAAGCTCCCGCGTGTCTGTGTGGAGTAGAAGCTCCCGCGTGTCTGTGTGGAGTAGAAGCTCCCGCGTGTCTGTGTGGAGTAGAAGCTCCCGCGTGTCTGTGTGGAGTAGAAGCTCCCGCGTGTCTGTGCCCGCGTGTCTGTGTGGAGTAGAAGCTCCCGCGTGTCTGTGTGGAGTAGAAGCTCCCGCGTGTCTGTGTGGAGTAGAAGCTCCCGCGTGTCTGTGTGGAGTAGAAGCTCCCGCGTGTCTGTGTGGAGTAGAAGCACCCGCGTGTCTGTGTGGAGTAGAAGCACCGGCGTGTCTGTGTGGAGTAGAAGCTCCCGCGTGTCTGTGTGGAGTAGAAGCTCCCGCGTGTCTGTGTGGAGTAGAAGCTCCCGCGTGTCTGTGTGGAGTAGAAGCTCCCGCGTGTCTGTGTGGAGTAGAAGCTCCCGCGTGTCTGTGTGGAGTAGAAGCTCCCGCGTGTCTGTGTGGAGTAGAAGCTCCCGAGTGTCTGTGTGGAGTAGAAGCTCCCGCGTGTCTGTGTGGAGTAGAGGCTCCCGCGTGTCTGTGTGGAGTAGAGGCTCCCGCGTGTCTGTGTGGAGTAGAGGCTCCCGCGTGTCTGTGTGGAGTAGAGGCTCCCGCGTGTCTGTGTGGAGTAGAGGCTCCCGCGTGTCTGTGTGGAGCTGCGGCTCCCGCGTGTCTGTGTGGAGCTGCGGCTCCCGCGTGTCTGTGTGGAGCTGCGGCTCCCGCGTGTCTGTGTGGAGCTGCGGCTCCCGCGTGTCTGTGTGGAGCTGCGGCTCCCGCGTGTCTGTGTGGAGCTGCGGCTCCCGCGTGTCTGTGTGGAGCTGCGGCTCCCGCGTGTCTGTGTGGAGCTGCGCTCCCGCGTGTCTGTGTGGAGCTGCGGCTCCGCGTGTCTGTGTGGAGCTGCGGCTCCCGCGTGTCTGTGTGGAGCTGCGGCTCCCGCGTGTCTGTGTGGAGCTGCGGCTCCCGCGTGTCTGTGTGGAGCTGCGGCTCCCGCGTGTCTGTGTGGAGCTGCGGCTCCCGCGTGTCTGTGTGGAGCTGCGGCTCCCGCGTGTCTGTGTGGAGCTGCGGCTCCCGCGTGTCTGTGTGGAGCTGCGGCTCCCGCGTGTCTGTGTGGAGCTGCGGCTCCCACGTGTCTGTGTGGAGCTGCGGCTCCCACGTGTCTGTGTGGAGCTGCGGCTCCCACGTGTCTGTGTGGAGCTGCGGCTCCCACGTGTCTGTGTGGAGCTGCGGCTCCCACGTGTCTGTGTGGAGCTGCGGCTCCCACGTGTCTGTGTGGAGCTGCGGCTCCCAAGTGTCTGTGTGGAGCTGCGGCTCCCACGTGTCTGTGTGGAGCTGCGGCTCCCACGTGTCTGTGTGGAGCTGCGGCTCCCACGTGTCTGTGTGGAGCTGCGGCTCCCACGTGTCTGTGTGGAGTAGAGGCTCCCACGTGTCTGTGTGGAATAGAGGCTCCCACGTGTCTGTGTGGAGTAGAGGCTCCCACGTGTCTGTGTGGAGTAGAGGCTCCCACGTGTCTGTGTGGAGTAGAGGCTCCCACGTGTCTGTGTGGAGTAGAGGCTCCCACGTGTCTGTGTGGAGTAGAGGCTCCCACGTGTCTGTGTGGAGTAGAGGCTCCCACGTGTCTGTGTGGAGTAGAGGCTCCCACGTGCCTGTGTGGAGAAGAGGCTCCCACGTGCCTGTGAGGTGTAAAGGCTCCCACGTGCCTGTGAGGAGTAAAGGCTCCCACGTGTCTGTGAGGAGTAAAGGCTCCCACGTGTCTGTGAGGAGTAAAGGCTCCCACGTGTCTGTGAGGAGTAAAGGCTCCCACGTGCCTGTGAGGAGTAAAGGCTCCCACGTGCCTGTGAGGAGTAAAGGCTCCCACGTGTCTGTGAGGAGTAAACGCTCCCGCGTGTCTGTGAGGAGTAAACGCTCCCGCGTGTCTGTGAGGAGTAGACGCTCCCGCGTGTCTGTGTGGAGTACAAGCTCCCGCGTGTCTGTGTGGAGTACAAGCTCCCGCGTGTCTGTGTGGAGTAGATGCTCCCGCGTGTCTGTGTGGAGTACAAGCTCCCGCGTGTCTGTGTGGAGTACAAGCTCCCGCGTGTCTGTGTGGAGTAGAGGCTACCGCGTGTCTGTGTGGAGTAGAGGCTCCCGCGTGTCTGTGTGGAGTAGAGGCTCCCGCGTGTGTGTGGAGTAGAGGCTCCCGCGTGTCTGTGTGGAGTAGAGGCTCCCGCGTGTCTGTGTGGAGTAGAGGCTCCCGCGTGTCTGTGTGGAGTAGAGGCTCCCTCGTGTCTGTGTGGAGCTGCGGCTCCAGCGTGTCTGTGTGGAGCTGCGGCTCCCACGTGTCTGTGTGGAGCTGCGGCTCCCACGTGTCTGTGTGGAGCTGCGGCTCCCACGTGTCTGTGTGGAGCTGCGGCTCCCACGTGTCTGTGTGGAGCAGCGGCTCCCACGTGTCTGTGTGGAGCAGCGGCTCCCACGTGTCTGTGTGGAGCAGCGGCTCCCACGTGTCTGTGTGGAGCTGCGGCTCCCACGTGTCTGTGTGGAGCTGCGGCTCCCACGTGTCTGTGTGGAGCTGCGGCTCCCACGTGTCTGTGTGGAGCTGCGGCTCCCACGTGTCTGTGTGGAGCTGCGGCTCCCACGTGTCTGTGTGGAGCTGCGGCTCCCACGTGTCTGTGTGGAGATGCGGCTCCCACGTGTCTGTGTGGAGATGCGGCTCCCACGTGTCTGTGTGGAGCTGCGGCTCACACGTGTCTGTGTGGAGCTGCGGCTCACACGTGTCTGTGTGGAGCAGAGGCTCCCACGTGTCTGTGTGGAGCAGAGGCTCCCACGTGTCTGTGTGGAGCAGAGGCTCCCACGTGTCTGTGTGGAGCAGAGGCTCCCACGTGTCTGTGTGGAGCAGAGGCTCCCACGTGTCTGTGTGGAGCAGAGGCTCCCACGTGTCTGTGTGGAGCAGAGGCTCCCACGTGTCTGTGTGGAGCAGAGGCTCCCACGTGTCTGTGTGGAGCAGAGGCTCCCACGTGTCTGTGTGGAGCAGAGGCTCCCACGTGTCTGTCTGCAGCAGAGGCTCCCACGAGTCTGTCTGCAGCAGAGGCTCCCACGAGTCTGTCTGCAGCAGAGGCTCCCACGAGTCTGTCTGCAGCAGAGGCTCCCACGTGTCTGTCTGCAGCAGAGGCTCCCACGAGTCTGTCTGCAGCAGAGGCTCCCACGAGTCTGTCTGCAGCAGAGGCTCCCACGAGTCTGTCTGCAGCAGAGGCTCCCACGAGTCTGTCTGCAGCAGAGGCTCCCACGAGTCTGTCTGCAGCAGAGGCTCCCACGAGTCTGTCTGCAGCAGAGGCTCCCACGAGTCTGTCTGCAGCAGAGGCTCCCACGAGTCTGTCTGGAGCAGAGGCTCCCACGAGTCTGTCTGGAGCAGAGGCTCCCACGAGTCTGTCTGGAGCAGAGGATCCCACGAGTCTGTCTGGAGCAGAGGATCCCGCGAGTCTGTCTGGAGCAGAGGATCCCGCGAGTCTGTCTGGAGCAGAGGCTCCCGCGAGTCTGTCTGGAGCAGAGGCTCCCGCGAGTCTGTCTGGAGCAGAGGCTCCCGCGAGTCTGTCTGGAGCAGATGCTCCCGCGAGTCTGTGTGGAGCAGAGGCTCCCGCGAGTCTGTGTGGAGCAGAGGCTCCCGCGAGTCTGTGTGGAGCAGAGGCTCCCGCGAGTCTGTGTGGAGCAGAGGCTCCCGCGAGTCTGTGTGGAGCAGAGGCTCCCGCGAGTCTGTGTGGAGCAGAGGCTCCCGCGAGTCTGTGTGGAGCAGAGGCTCCGCGAGTCTGTGTGGAGCAGAGGCTCCCGCGAGTCTGTTTGGAGCAGAGGCTCCCGCGAGTCTGTGTGGAGCAGAGGCTCCCGCGAGTCTGTGTGGAGCAGAGGCTCCCGCGAGTCTGTGTGGAGCAGAGGCTCCCGCGAGTCTGTGTGGAGCAGAGGCTCCCGCGAGTCTGTGTGGAGCAGAGGCTCCCGCGAGTCTGTGTGGAGCAGAGGCTCCCGCGAGTCTGTGTGGAGCAGAGGCTCCCGCGAGTCTGTGTGGAGCAGAGGCTCCCGCGAGTCTGTGTGGAGCAGAGGCTCCCGCGAGTCTGTGTGGAGCAGAGGCTCCCGCGAGTCTGTGTGGAGCAGAGGCTCCCGCGAGTCTGTGTGGAGCAGAGGCTCCCGCGAGTCTGTGTGGAGCAGAGGCTCCCGCGAGTCTGTGTGGAGCAAAGGCTCCCGCGTGCCTGTGAGGAGCAAAGGCTCCCGCGTGTCTATGAGGAGCAAAGGCTCCCGCGTGTCTGTGAGGAGCAAAGGCTCCCGCGAGTCTGTGTGGAGCAGAGGCTCCCGCGAGTCTGTGTGGAGCAGAGGCTCCCGCGAGTCTGTGTGGAGCAGAGGCTCCCACGTGCCTGTGTGGAGGAGATGCTCCCACGTGCCTGTGAGGAGTAAAGGCTCCCACGTGTCTGTGAGGAGTAAAGGCTCCCACGTGTTTGGGTGGAGTAGAGGCTCCCACGAGTCTGGGTGGAGTAGAGGCTCCCGTGAGTCTGGGTGGAGTAGAGGCTCCCGTGAGTCTGGGTGGAGTAGAGGCTCCCGTGAGTCTGGGTGGAGTAGAGGCTCCCGTGAGTCTGGGTGGAGTAGAGGCTCCCGTGAGTCTGGGTGGAGTAGAGGCTCCCGTGAGTCTGGGTGGAGTAGAGGCTCCCGTGAGTCTGGGTGGAGTAGAGGCTCCCGTGAGTCTGGGTGGAGTAGAGGCTCCCGTGAGTCTGGGTGGAGTAGAGGCTCCCGTGAGTCTGGGTGGAGTAGAGGCTCCCGTGAGTCTGGGTGGAGTAGAGGCTCCCGTGAGTCTGGGTGGAGTAGAGGCTCCCGTGAGTCTGGGTGGAGTAGAGGCTCCCGTGAGTCTGGGTGGAGTAGAGGCTCCCGTGAGTCTGGGTGGAGTAGAGGCTCCCGTGAGTCTGGGTGGAGTAGAGGCTCCCGTGAGTCTGGGTGGAGTAGAGGCTCGCGTGAGTCTGGGTGGAGTAGAGGCTCGCGTGAGTCTGGGTGGAGTAGAGGCTCGCGTGAGTCTGGGTGGAGTAGAGGCTCGCGTGAGTCTGTGTGGAGTAGAGGCTCGCGTGAGTCTGTGTGGAGTAGAGGCTCGCGTGAGTCTGTGTGGAGTAGAGGCTCGCGTGAGTCTGTGTGGAGTAGAGGCTCGCGTGAGTCTGTGTGGAGTAGAGGCTCGCGTGAGTCTGTGTGGAGTAGAGGCTCGCGTGAGTCTGTGTGGAGTAGAGGCTCGCGTGAGTCTGTGTGGAGTAGAGGCTCGCGTGAGTCTGTGTGGAGTAGAGGCTCGCGTGAGTCTGTGTGGAGTAGAGGCTCGCGTGAGTCTGTGTGGAGTAGAGGCTCGCGTGAGTCTGTGTGGAGTAGAGGCTCGCGTGAGTCTGTGTGGAGTAGAGGCTCGCGTGAGTCTGTGTGGAGTAGAGGCTCGCGTGAGTCTGTGTGGAGTAGAGGCTCGCGTGAGTCTGTGTGGAGTAGAGGCTCGCGTGAGTCTGTGTGGAGTAGAGGCTCGCGTGAGTCTGTGTGGAGTAGAGGCTCGCGTGAGTCTGTGTGGAGTAGAGGCTCGCGTGAGTCTGTGTGGAGTAGAGGCTCGCGTGAGTCTGTGTGGAGTAGAGGCTCGCGTGAGTCTGTGTGGAGTAGAGGCTCGCGTGAGTCTGTGTGGAGTTGAGGCTCCTCTGAGTCTGTGTGGAGGTGAAGCTCCTGTGAATCCGTATTGAGTAAAGGCTCCCGTGAGTCCGTGTGGAGTAGAGGCTCCCGTGAGTCCGTGTGGAGTAGAGGCTCCCGTGAGTCCGTGTGGAGTAGAGGCTCCCGTGAGTCCGTGTGGAGTAGAGGCTCCCGTGAGTCCGTGTGGAGTAGAGGCTCCCGTGAGTCCGTGTGGAGTAGAGGCTCCCGTGAGTCCGTGTGGAGTAGAGGCTCCCGTGAGTCCGTGTGGAGTAGAGGCTCCCGTGAGTCCGTGTGGAGTAGAGGCTCCCGTGAGTCCTTGTGGAGTAGAGGCTCCCGTGAGTCCTTGTGGAGTAGAGGCTCCCGTGAGTCCGTGTGGAGTAGAGGCTCCCGTGAGTCCGTGTGGAGTAGAGGCTCCCGTGAGTCCGTGTGGAGTAGAGGCTCCCGTGAGTCCGTGTGGAGTAGAGGCTCCCGTGAGTGCGTGTGGAGTAGAGGCTCCCGTGTGTCAGTGTGGACTAGAGGCTCCCGTGTGTCAGTGTGGACTAGAGGCTCCCACGAGTCTGTGTGGAGTAGAGGCTCCCACGTGCCTGTGTGGAGTAGATGCTCCCACGTGCCTGTGTGGAGAAGAGGCTCCCACGTGCCTGTGTGGAGAAGAGGCTCCCACGTGCCTGTGTGGAGTAAAGGCTCCCACGTGTCTGTGAGGAGTAAAGGCTCCCTCGTGCCTGTGAGGAGTAAAGGCTCCCACGTGCCTGTGAGGAGTAAAGGCTCCCACGTGCCTGTGAGGAGTAAAGGCTCCCACGTGCCTGTGAGGAGTAAAGGCTCCCACGTGTCCGTGAGGAGTACAGGCTCCCACGTGTCTGTGGAGTAGAGGTTCCCGTGAGTCTGTGTGGAGTACAGGCTCCTGTGAGTCTGTGTGGAGTAGAGGCTCCCGTGAGTGTGTGGAGTAGAGGCTGTCGTGAGTCTGTGTGGAGTAGAGGCTCCCGTGAGTCCGTGTGGAGTAGAGGCTCCCGTGAGTGCGTGTGGAGTAGAGGCTCCCGTGTGTCAGTGTGGACTAGAGGCTCCCGTGTGTCAGTGTGGACTAGAGGCTCCCACAAGTCTGTGTGGAGTAGAGGCTCCCATGTGCCTATGTGGAGTAGATGCTCCCACGTGCCTGTGTGGAGAAGAGGCTCCCACGTGCCTGTGTGGAGTAAAGGCTCCCACGTGTCTGTGAGGAGTAAAGGCTCCCACGTGCCTGTGAGGAGTAAAGGCTCCCACGTGCCTGTGAGGAGTAAAGGCTCCCACGTGCCTGTGAGGAGTAAAGGCTCCCACGTGTCTGTGAGGAGTAAAGGCTCCCACGTGTCCGTGAGGAGTATAGGCTCCCACGTGTCCGTGAGGAGTATAGGCTCCCACGTGTCCGTGTGGAGTAGAGGCTCCCGTGAGTCTGTGTGGAGTAGAGGCTCCCGTGAGTCTGTGTGGAGTAGAGGCTCCAGTGAGTCTGTGTGGAGTAGAGGCTCCCGTGAGTCTGTGTGGAGTAGAGGCTCCCGTGAGTCTGTGTGGAGTAGAGGCTCCCGTGAGTCTGTGTGGAGTAGAGGCTCCCGTGAGTCTGTGTGGAGTAGAGGCTCCCGTGAGTCTGTGTGGAGTAGAGGCTCCCGTGAGTCTGTGTGGAGTAGAGGCTCCCGTGAGTCTGTGTGGAGTAGAGGCTCCCGTGAGTCTGTGTGGAGTAGAGGCTCCCGAGAGTCTGTGTGGAGTAGAGACTCCCGAGAGTCTGTGTGGAGTAGAGACTCCCGAGAGTCTGTGTGGAGTAGAGACTCCCGAGAGTCTGTGTGGAGTAGAGACTCCCGAGAGTCTGTGTGGAGTAGAGACTCCCGAGAGTCTGTGTGGAGTAGAGGCTCCCGTGAGTCTGTGTGGAGTAGAGGCTCCCGTGAGTCTGTGTGGAGTAGAGGCTCCCGTGAGTCTGTGTGGAGTAGAGGCTCCCGTGAGTCTGTGTGGAGTAGAGGCTCCCGTGAGTCTGTGTGGAGTAGAGGCTCCCGTGAGTCTGTGTGGAGTAGAGGCTCCCGTGAGTCTGTGTGGAGTAGAGGCTCCCGTGAGTCTGTGTGGAGTAGAGGCTCCCGTGAGTCTCTGTGGAGTAGAGGCTCCCGTGAGTCTGTGTGGAGTAGAGGCTCCCGTGAGTCTGTGTGGAGTAGAGGCTCCCACGTGCCGAGGCTCCCACGTGCCTGTGTGGAGTAGAGGCTCCCACGTGCCTGTGTGGAGTAGATGCTCCCACATGCCTTTGTGGAGTAGAGGCTCCCGTGAGTCTGTGTGGAGTAGAGGCTCCCGTGAGTCTGTGTGGAGTAGAGGCTCCCGTGAGTCTGTGTGGAGTAGAGGCTCCCGTGAGTCTGTGTGGAGTAGAGGCTCCCGTGAGTCTGTGTGGAGTAGAGGCTCCCGTGAGTCTGTGTGGAGTAGAGGCTCCCGTGAGTCTGTGTGGAGTAGAGGCTCCCGTGAGTCTGTGTGGAGTAGAGGCTCCCGAGAGTCTGTGTGGAGTAGAGGCTCCCGTGAGACTGTGTGGAGTAGAGGCTCCGGTGAGTCTGTGTGGAGTAGAGGCTCCGGTGAGTCTGTGTGGAGTAGAGGCTCCGGTGAGTCTGTGTGGAGTAGAGGCTCCGGTGAGTCTGTGTGGAGTAGAGGCTCCCATGAGTCTGTGTAGACTAGAGGCTCCCATGTGCCTGTGTAGACTAGATGCTCCCATGTGTCTGTGTGAAGCTGAGGCTCCCAGGAGTCTGTGTGGAGCAGATGCTCCCAAGAGTCTGTGTGGAGCAGATGCTCCCAAGAGTCTGTGTGGAGCAGATGCTCCCAAGAGTCTGTGTGGAGCAGATGCTCCCAAGAGTCTGTGTGGAGCAGATGCTCCCAAGAGTCTGTGTGGAGCAGATGCTCCCAAGAGTCTGTGTGGAGCAGATGCACCCAAGAGTCTGTGTGGAGCAGATGCACCAAAGAGTCTGTGTGGAGCAGATGCACCCACGTGCCTGTGTGGAGCAGAGTCTCCCACGTGCCTGTGTGGAGAAGAGGCTCCCAGGTGTCTGTGAGGAGTAAAGGCTCTCACGTGTCTGTGAGGAGTAAAGGCTCTCACGTGTCTGTGAGGAGTAAAGGCTCCCACGTGTCTGTGAGGAGTAAAGGCTCCCACGTGTCTCTGTGGAGTAAAGGCTCCCACGTGTCTGTGTGGAGTAAAGGCTCCCACGTGTCTGTGTGGAGTAAAGGCTCCCGTGTGTCTGTGTGGAGTTGAAGCTCCCGTGAGTCTGTGTGGAGTTGAAGCTCCCGTGAATCCGTGTTGAGTAGAGGCTGTCGTGAGTCCGTGTTGAGTAGAGGCTGCCGTGAGTCCGTGTGGAGTAGAGGCTCCCGTGTGTCAGTGTGGACTAGAGGCTCCCATGAGTCTGTGTGGAGTAGAGACTCCCACGTGTCTGTGTGGAGTAGATGCTCCCGTGAGTCTGTGTGGAGTAGAGGCTCCCGCGTGTCTGTGTGGAGTAGAGGCTCCTGCGTGTCTGTGTGGAGTAGAGGCTCCCACGTGTCTGTGTGGAGTAGAGGCTCCCACGTGTCTGTGTGGAGTAGAGGCTCCCACGTGTCTGTGTGGAGTAGAGGCTCCCACGTGTCTGTGTGGAGTAGAGGCTCCCACGTGTCTGTGTGGAGTAGAGGCTCCCACGTGTCTGTGTGGAGTAGAGGCTCCCACGTGTCTGTGTGGAGTAGAGGCTCCCACGTGTCTGTGTGGAGTAGAGGCTCCCACGTGTCTGTGTGGAGTAGAGGCTCCCACGTGTCTGTGTGGAGTAGAGGCTCCCACGTGTCTGTGTGGAGTAGAGGCTCCCACTTGTCTGTGTGCAGTAGAGACTCCCACGTGTCTGTGTGCAGTAGAGACTCCCACGTGTCTGTGTGCAGTAGAGACTCCCACGTGTCTGTGTGCAGTAGAGACTCCCACGTGTCTGTGTGCAGTAGAGACTCCCACGTGTCGGTGTGCAGTAGAGACTCCCACGTGTCGGTGTGCAGTAGAGACTCCCACGTGTCGGTGTGCAGTAGAGACTCCCACGTGTCTGTGTGCAGTAGAGACTCCCACGTGTCTGTGTGCAGTAGAGACTCCCACGTGTCTGTGTGCAGTAGAGACTCCCACGTGTCTGTGTGCAGTAGAGACTCCCACGTGTCTGTGTGCAGTAGAGACTCCCACGTGTCTGTGTGGAGTAGAGACTCCCACGTGTCTGTGTGGAGTAGAGACTCCCACGTGTCTGTGTGGAGTAGAGACTCCCACGTGTCTGTGTGGAGTAGAGACTCCCACGTGTCTGTGTGGAGTAGAGACTCCCACGTGTCTGTGTGGAGTAGAGACTCCCACGTGTCTGTGTGGAGTAGAGACTCCCACGTGTCTGTGTGGAGAAGAGGCTCCCACGTGCCTGTGAGGAGTAGAGGCTCCCACGTGCCTGTGAGGAGTAGAGGCTCCCACGTGCCTGTGAGGAGTAAAGGCTCCCACGTGTCTGTGAGGAGTAAAGGCTCCCACGTGTCTGTGAGGAGTAAAGGCTCCCACGTGTCTGTGAGGAGTAAAGGCTCCCACGTGTCTGTGAGGAGTAAAGGCTCCCACGTGTCTGTGAGGAGTAAAGGCTCCCACGTGTCTGTGAGGAGTAAAGGCTCCCACGTGTCTGTGTGGAGTAAAGGCTCCCACGTGTCTGTGTGGAGTAAAGGCTCCCACGTGTCTGTGTGGAGTAAAGGCTCCCACGTGTCTGTGTGGAGTAAAGGCTCCCACGTGTCTGTGTGGAGTAAAGGCTCCCACGTGTCTGTGTGGAGTAAAGGCTCCCACGTGTCTGTGTGGAGTAAAGGCTCCCACGTGTCTGTGTGGAGTAAAGGCTCCCACGTGTCTGTGTGGAGTAAAGGCTCCCACGTGTCTGTGTGGAGTAAGGGCTCCCACGTCTGTGTGGAGTAAGGGCTCCCACGTGTCTGTGTGGAGTAGAGGCTCCCCTGTGTTTGTGTGGAGTTGAAGCTCCCGTGAGTCTGTGTGGAGTTGAAGCTCCGTGAATCTGTGTTGAGTAGAGGCTCCCGTGAGTCCGTGTGGAGTAGAGGCTCCCGTGAGTCCGTGTGGAGTAGAGGCTCCCATGAGTCTGTGTGGAGTAGAGGCTCCCGTGAGTCTGTGTGTGGAGTAGAGGCTCCCGTGTGTCTGTGTGTGGAGTAGAGGCTCCCGTGTGTCTGTGTGTGGAGTAGATGCTCCCACGTGCCTGTGTGGAGAACAGGCTCCCACGTGCCTGTGTGGAGTAAAGGCTCCCATGTGTCTGTGAGGAGTAAAGGCTCCCACGTGCCTGTGAGGAGTAAAGGCTCCCACGTGTCTGTGAGGAGTAAAGGCTCCCACGTGTCTGTGAGGAGTAAAGGCTCCCACGTGTCTGTGAGGAGTAAAGGCTCCCACGTGTCTGTGAGGAGTAGAGGCTCCCGCGTGTCTGTGAGGAGTAGAGGCTCCCGTGTGTCTGTGAGGAGTAGAGGCTCCCGTGAGTCTGTGTGGAGTAGAGGCTCCCGTGAGTCTGTGTGGAGTAGAGGCTCCCGTGAGTCTGTGTGGAGTAGAGGCTCCCGTGAGTCTGTGTGGAGTAGAGGCTCCCGTGAGTGTGTGGAGTAGAGGCTCCCGTGAGTCTGTGTGGAGTAGAGGCTCCCGTGAGTCTGTGTGGAGTAGAGGCTCCCGTGAGTCTGTGTGGAGTAGAGGCTCCCGTGAGTCTGTGTGGACTAGAGGCTCCCACGTGCCGAGGCTCCCACGTACATGTGTGGAGTAGAGGCTCCCACATGCCTGTGTGGAGTAGAGGCTCCCACGTGCCTGTGTGGAGTAGATGCTCCCACATGCCTGTGTGGAGTAAAGGCTCCCACGTGTCTGTGAGGAGTAAAGGCTCCCGTGAGTCTGTGTGGAGTAGAGGCTCCCGTGAGCCTGTGTGGAGTAGAGGCTCCCGTGAGTCTGTGTGGAGTAGAGGCTCCCGTGAGTGTGTGGAGTAGAGGCTCCCGTGAGTCTGTGTGGAGTTGAGGCTCCCGTGAGTCTGTGTGGAGTTGAGGCTCCCGTGAGTCTGTGTGGAGTTGAGGCTCCCGTGAGTCTGTGTGGAGTAGAGGCTCCCGTGAGTCTGTGTGGAGTAGAGGCTCCCGTGAGACTGTGTGGAGTAGAGGCTCCCGTGAGACTGTGTGGAGTAGAGGCTCCCGTGAGTCTGTGTGGAGTAAAGGCTCCCATGAGTCTGTGTAGACTAGAGGCTCCCATGTGCTTGTGTAGACTAGATGCTCCCATGTGTCAGTGTGGACTAGAGGCTCCCATGAGTCTGTGTGGAGTAGAGACTCCCACGTGTCTGTGTGGAGTAGATGCTCCCATGAGTCTGTGTGGAGTAGAGGCTCCCGTGTGTCTGTGTGGAGTAGATGGTCCCACGTGTCTGTGTGGAGTAGAGGCTCCCACGTGTCTGTGTGGAGTAGAGGCTCCCACGTGTCTGTGTGGAGTAGAGGCTCCCACGTGTCTGTGTGGAGTATAGGCTCCCACGTGTCTGTGTGGAGTAGAGACTCCCACGTGTCTGTGTGGAGTAGAGACTCCCACGTGTCTGTGTGGAGTAGAGACTCCCACGTGTCTGTGTGGAGTAGAGACTCCCACGTGTCTGTGTGGAGTAAAGGCTCCCACGTGTCTGTGTGGAGTAAAGGCTCCCACGTGTCTGTGTGGAGTAAAGGCTCCCACGTGTCTGTGTGGAGTAAAGGCTCCCACGTGTCTGTGTGGAGTAAAGGCTCGCACGTGTCTGTGTGGAGTAAAGGCTCCCACGGGTCTGTGTGGAGTAGAGGCTCCCGTGAGTCTGTGTGGAGTAGAGGCTCCCGTGAATCTGTGTTGAGTAGAGGCTCCCGTGAGTCCGTGTGGAGTAGAGGCTCCCGTGAGTCCGTGTGGAGTAGAGGCTCCCGTGTGTCTGTGTGTGGAGTAGAGGCTCCCGTGTGTCTGTGTGTGGAGTAGAGGCTCCCGTGTGTCTGTGTGTGGAGTAGAGGCTCCCATGTGTCTGTGTGTGGAGTAGAGGCTCCCGTGAATCTGTGTTGAGTAGAGGCTCCCGTGTGTCTGTGTGTGGAGTAGAGGCTCCCGTGAGTCTGTGTGTGGAGTAGAGGCTCTGGTGAGTCTGTGTGTGGAGTAGAGGCTCCCACGTGCCTGTGTGGAGAAGAGGCTCTCACGTGCCTGTGTGAAGCAGAGGCTCCCACGTGCCTGTGTGAAGCAGAGGCTCCCACGTGCCTGTGTGAAGCAGAGGCTCCCACGAGTCAGTGTGGAGCAGAGGCTCCAACGAGTCAGTGTGGAGCAGAGGCTCCAACGAGTCTGTGTGGAGCAGAGGCTCCAACGAGTCAGTGTGGAGCAGAGGCTCCCACGTGTCTGTGTGGAGCAGAGGCTCCCATGTGTCTGTGTGGAGCAGAGGCTCCCACGAGTCTGTGTGGAGCAGAGGCTCCCACGAGTCTGTGTGGAGTAGATGCTCCCACGAGTATGTGTGGAGTAGATGCTCCCACGAGTCTGTGTGGAGACGAGGCTCCCACGTGTCTGTGTGGAGTAGAGGCTCCTATGAGTCTGTGTGGAGTTGAGGCCCCCATGTGTCTGTGTGGATTAGAGGCTCCCATGAGTCTGTTTGGAGTTGAAGCTCCCATGAGTCTGTGTGGAGTAGATGCTCCCGTCAGTCCGTGTGGAGTAGATGCTCCCGTCAGTCCGTGTGGAGTTGAAGCTCCCGTCAGTCCGTGTGGAGTTGAAACTCCCGTCAGTCCGTGTGGAGTTGAAGCTCCCGTCAGTCCGTGTGGAGCTGCGGTTCCCGTGAGTCTGTGTGGAGTAGAGGCTCCCATGTGTCTGTGTGGAGTAGAGGCTTCAATGGGTGTGTGTGGAGTAGAGGCTCCCATATGTCTGTGTGGAGTAGAGGCTCCCATATGTCTGTGTGGAGTAGAGGCTCCCATGTGTCTGTCTGGACTAGAGGCTCCCATGAGTCTGTCTGGACTAGAGGCTCCCATAAGTCTGTCTGGACTAGAGGCTCCCATGAGTCTGTCTGGACTAGAGGCTCCCATGAGTCTGTCTGGACTAGAGGCTCCCATGAGTCCGTGTGGAGTAGAGTAGAGGCTCCCATGTGCCTGTTTGGAGTAGAGGCTCCCATGTGCCTGTTTAGAGTAGAGGCTCCCATGAGTCTGTGTGGAGTAGATGCTCCCGTGAGTCTGTGTGGAGTAGATGCTCCTGTGAGTCTGTGTGGAGTAGCTGCTCCCGTGAGTCTGTGTGGAGTAGATGCTCCTGTAAGTCTGTGTGGAGATGAAGCTCCTGTGAGTCCGTGTGGAGTAGAGGCTCCCATGTGTCTGTGTAGAGTAGAGGCTCCTGCGAGTCCCTGTGGAGTAGAGGCTCCCATGAGTCTGTGTGGAGCTGCGGCTCCCACGTGTCTGGGTCAATGGTGCTACAAGCCTCCGAGGGCAGCTTCTGGTCTACAGAGAAGGATAACTTAACTAGAGCCCCATTCCATTTAGTCTTTCCTCTTTTTCTATATTTTAGGTTATCGCAGTGTAGTTGCGAGGCGTCAGGGTATTTTGCAGGAATTAATGGCCCCCATATTTACAGACCTTGAAACTTCTGACCGAGTGGCTGCTTTTTTGTCAATCTATGCGGTGCAGTGTGATGCTGAGGCTTCTCCACCTGCCCTGTAATAACCCCTTGTGCATCTTACAGCGCGCTTTCTTCTCAACAGTGGTGATTATGGGGCACTGACGCTCAAGGTTCTGACCAGTGGTTTTTAAGTTGGCAGGTTCAGACTGGAAGGGCACACATGTATTAAGCAGGCCAGTGGTGGTTGACTGTAAACAGCCATCAGGAGCTCTGGAGGTTTATCAGCACTGTGACATTTGTTGTACCAAACTTGCAAGTCATTCTTATTTACTTATTCCGACTTAAATTGGCCCGCCTTGGATCTTCCTCTAAGGGAGTGGTCAGCATAAATGCTGGGATGGATGGAGAGCACCAAGGAAGCAGTGCATATCGGAGACTGTCCCTCAAAGTTCACTATTTTGATGTTGTGCAAGCAGGCCTCCAAAAATCTACTCGCTCAGTCAGATTTTATCAGGTCAAGCTATTTTTAGGACCTACTGGTCTGTTCTGGCCAGTGAACTTGAGCTGGAAAGAACAAGTGTTCTGTTCATTCAGAAAGTGAATGAGAAATAAAGATGCCTTTAAATCTTGTTTTTATCTTGACACATTTGCTGCCTGTTAAAGGACAGAGGTCAAATGTCAGTTTGTCTTTTTACTAGTTGCTACTCATCTTATCCTGGAAATGGTGTTTATTCTTCATTCTCTTACTTCAGTTAGATGATTTTGTCAAATGAGTTGTTTGACAATCATGGTGAAACAAAAGGCTGTAGCATGTCAGTTTTTTTCTAACAACAATCAAATAGCTTGCAAATGAATAGTACAAATATTTACAAAATTACATTTTTTTTGTAATTTAGAAGTGTGATGCAAACAAAGATTTAAATAGGAGCAAAACAAGTCAGAACACTTTACTTGGTGATGTGCTAATGTCAAATATTTACAGAAACTCGATTTCCAAACATTGTTTGCACACTGTATAGTTTTATCAGTAAAACCGCGTCAGTGGGAAATTTTGTGCCTATTTCAATGGAAAATGTACTCACTGCAAATGACAGCGTGCTACAACTTCATGCTTTAGTTGTGTATTTATTAAAAGTGATTTGAAAAACATTCCTGCCCCCACCCTGATGATAATGCTGTTAATAAACTAAAATGCATGTAGGGCACATGTGTACTCTATAAGTGGACTTCCATTGTTCCATTGTGCCTCCATTATACATGGAGGAAGAGTTTAGCCTATTAAATCAAACAAAAGAGTTTTTTGTTCAGCAGACATGCTGAACTTGCATATTTGAAGGTGCACTCATTATATATTGAAGAAAATGGCGGCTCAGTGAATGAAAATATTTGCCCAGGATCACATAATTTGAAACCAGTTTATGGGTCAAGAGCACTACAGTTAGGTCCAGTAGATTATTTAAGTCGCTAGACTTGCAGGTCTGGTAACAATTTTAGGATTTTTTAAGGCCTGATGAAGACTACGTCCAGCCTGTGGTCGCCTGGCAAGGTGGTTGTATTCCAATGCATCCAGGTTAAGCCTAGATTTCCGCTTCTCTTTGTGTTATCTACCTTTGTTTACTTCTCCAACGAGCAGAATCAAATACCAGTTTGCAGGTGGGGAACCGATCTCTACGGGACGGCGGCAATGAAGCCATGATCGATGTATACCATGGCTGGGATAAAAAATTGGATGAGAGTGGAGAGTACAGTTTCAACAAGGAGCTTGATGCTCCCAGTCTCTATTTGCCTACTATTCGGAACTTCAGTTGTACAGATGATTTTGTGGCATGATGGAGGCGTCTCATCAAACTACGTAAAAGAGTTATTGGGACAGGCAACCTTGTTTGAAGGCAAGGATGTTAAAGCAACTGTAAGTTGAGAATTTCAAAGTTTGTGTCTGAGACTAAGCAGGTGTAGATCAATTCAACAGTAGGTTTGGTTTCTGCCTGGAGGTTGGGACTACACAGTGCACAGGTCTCTGCGTAGTCACCTCCTGGGGCACAAGAATACAGTACATGGTCCTTCGATGGGGGCTTGCAATGTAGTTATGGTTGCATTGTTCTAGATCAGCTTTCTTGTTGTGATTTTGTTGCCCTGAGGTTTGATTATTGGGAATCATTGTGTTTTTTCCAGACGGTGCCGCGGCTAGGTTGTGCTTTAATTAGATCTGAAAGTGTTGTGGACTTCAGGGGTTTGCTGGGAGACACGTGGGGTTGTAGAGTGAAGTGGTTCTATTGGTAAAGTTTGTGTTTAATGGTAATGTGATTTCTGCTTCTTGGGGCTTTGAGTTTTATGGTGGCCGGTGAGGAGTTGTATGTTTCCAGCTTGTCTTATCCTTGCTCAAGAAGATGGTGGGGCCCCTATTTCCACTTAATCAATGATTGTAAAGGGGGCACTCCTATTGGAACTGGTTCAGCTTTAGGATTTCATGTACTTTGGCGTGAGGTTGTTTAAACAAATGACTCTGCTGTAACCATCTGTGTGCTGCACACGGCTTCATTTACTGAGTTTCTCAATGGTAGTGTTTATCAGACACACCTACTTCTGAAGTTCATTGTTTCAGCTCTGTTCAGAAGTTTTCCAAAACTGATCACTTACTTGAACCCACTTATTGTAGGTTTTATTCGAACCAACGCGTGCCTGTGCAGCTATACAGCTATGGGGAGCATGTGCTCATCTGGAATTCCTGTGCTAGGATACAAAAACTGTGTTTATCTGCTCTCCCCAGCCGTGTACATGTTTTTGTGAGGTAGAACAGGGGTATATATTTTGGATTTATCCCTCATAATCCTAATATGAAGATAAGCATTGGATAGGAGACTGCACTGCTCAGAGTTGGGCACTGGTTGGTTCATTTTCTAGACTCTCTGCGAGTCTGGCCCCAAGGGTGACTCTACTCTCTGGAGCAGGTCTTCCTACTCACAGTTCTTTGTCACTAGGTCTGAGTTTGCTGCAGGGCTGTCTACGCTTCAACTTCCTGCATAACCTGTTTGTTCCTTGTCCCTCCTCTAGGTTGTGTGTGCTGCGCGGCCGTGGTCATATGGATCTTTTCTTCATGGCCAGAGTCTATGCTCCTCATGATCACTTCCAATGAAAGTCTCACATTCGCTCTCATTTTCCTATTTTTACTTTTCTCTCTTGCACCCTTTATTCAACATCCTCGTTCTTGGTTCTTCACTGCGTCAAGCCTTTCCCAGTGACCTTACCTGCCTTTTTATTAGCTCGGCTCCTTAAACCGTGCCTTCCGAACCACCTCTCCATCCTATACGACTGGTACCACCGTTGGCACTACCACTCTTCTCTGGCTTCACATCTCTCTCTCTCACACACACACTTTGTCTACAAACCTATAGTACAATCTTTATTGCTGTGTCTGGAACGAATGTTCCTACATGTGTCTGTAACAGAGTGTACCCTTTTAATCAAAGAAATTAGCACGGTTTGAGCAGCAATTCGATCACTAATAAAATAAATTACAGCACATACTCTCTCTTAAGGTGAACTATTTATGTGGATAACACTGACCAACAGAAATCATGGCCAAGATACACCTCACAGACCGTCCAACAGAACACACAACACAAAAAAGTCCAAAAGCCATTCACCACACAACTGGTACACACCAACCACGATTGAGACATCTGTATTACAAACACAAGGTGACATTAGAAAGAACAGTGCACGCGCACACATGGCATAGACTAAGAGCACGTTTTGCAGAACACTCCTTACCATGCCACACAGCCAGCAACACCATACTTCGGTTTTATCTATCAGGGGCAAGAGGCAAGATACCAACTTAAGATACGTGTAGGCACCCATACAGCTCTCCAGTCTCCTCACAACAAAGTCATACACTCAGGAACCGCCAACCCAACTTAAAGACAAACTAGAACACACGTCCATGCCCAACATCATCCCCCTCGGAGGTGGAAAACTTGGAAACGTAGAGTCAGTGCAATGACCAGCAACAATGCGAGGCTTTAATAATGACAGTCTGTGTTAACTATAATTCACACTGAGGGCTTGAGGAGTTTAAGGACCTGCGGGTGCCGGCTCCCCATAGGTTAATGAATCTCACAAAAAGAGGCCCCTGGTCCAAAGGTAAGACTATCGTTGAAAAGTGGCAACACAAAAAGCTGTTGGGGATATCCCTTTTTAAGGACAGTTCCCCTCACACACCAGAGGTGTCATGCTTCATCATTGGGGTACCTCCTCACGTGAGGAACCTAGTCCTCACGTGGGCTACAACCCCCTCGCTGTGAGGGAGGAGCTCAGGGATGTTTTTAGTATAAGAGGTAGGGTGTAATAAAACCCTATGTGAGCAAGGTGTTGTGGAGAAAGAAGGGTGCAGTGCTATTGTAGAAGTGATTTAAAACTGACTACAGGGTCAGCTAGATGTTTTAATGGTGCTGCCCGGTGCCAGGATTAAAAAGCAGTAAATGCTTATGAGCACAGAGGTCAAGATTCAAGACCACTGTGTGTTTATAGGACCAACATGTTTCTGCCTTTGGCAGTTCTGAGATGTACTGAACAAAGAAATCACTCTCTGGTTCAGTATTAATCAATTACAGTGTTTTCACTTATTATTTTTTCACAAATTGTCTGATTGCAGTAGCTACCACCGACCCTGATGAATGCCCGGATACTTGTATAGGTCATTGAGGCAGAAACATGTTGGTCCTATAAACACACAGTGGTCTTGAATCTTGACCTCTGTGCTCATAAGCATTTACTGCTTTTTAATCCTGGCACCGGGCAGCACCATTAAAACATCTAGCTGACCCTGTAGTCAGTTTTAAATCACTTCTACAATAGCACTGCACCCTTCTTTCTCCACAACACCTTGCTCACATAGGGTTTTATTACACCCTACCTCTTATACTAAAAACATCCATGAGCTCCTCCCTCGCAGCGAGGGGGTTGTAGCCCACGTGAGGACTAGGTTCCTCACGTGAGGAGGTACCCCAATGATGAAGCATGACACCTCTGGTGTGTGAGGGGAACTGTCCTTAAAAAGGGATATCCCCAACAGCTTTTTGTGTTGCCACTTTTCAACGATAGTCTTACCTTTGGACCCGGGGCCTCTTTTTGTGAGAGTCTGTGTTAACTGCCAATAATATAACATAACACTCCCCGTGAGGGTCTCATGGCGCTGGAGGTGGGGAGGAGCTGCACCGCCCGCATCCCCCCCACCCACTCCAGCGCCTTGAGACCCTCACGGGTGAGTAGCGCGCTTTAAACCCCCTGATTGATTGATTGATAACATTAACACCAATGCAATACAGAAATACAGTTCATAATCAACATATAAGATACTATTACAACCATAGTTACACATACAATTAATAAAATAAAGTATAATGTGAGGGTAGGAAAACATTCCTAGATTTCTTTTCAGGCTTAACTGATGGTCAACGAATGAACAATCTGTGACCCGCTCTGTCCTGGAGTCCTACCCAGAGGGAGCGATTTAGAGCTACCGATGGAAAGAGAACATGGCGCTGACAGAAGGTCCGAACACCGAAGTGACTGGGCACTGCGGGAGTCCAATGACAGCATCATTATTAAAGATGGTTTCAATGTTTGAGTTTATGAGGCGCTATAACCTGGCAGTGCCGCCTTCAAGGCACCACCACTGGGGCATGAAGTCAACGCTAGAGAACGAACCATCACGGTGGGTGCTGCGCAGCAAACAAACACTGTAAAAAGACTACCGTGTACTACAAGTACCACAATACACTGCCTGCGGAGGGCTGGAAGAGGCTAGTGAACAGGTACTGTGATACAAGCTCCCGCCCCTTGAGGGAGAGGGTGGACAGCACACTGGGCCTGGTGTGAGCACCTGTGAGCTGGTGGGCACGGATACTCAAACTGGGCAACAGGCCACCATCCTCAACAAGGCTGTACAACAGTGAGTTCCCAGCAAGACTAAAGAGACAACAAACGCTGTAAAGACTACCTTGGACTGCATTTACCATGATGCATTGCCTGGAGAGGCCTTGAACACACTTGTGAACAGTGTGCAGCGCCACCTTCTGATAGAGAACAGCATATACCAGGCAAGGGTTTAATTCACTCTCTACACAACTCACTCTCCCAGGTTCAAAGGAATGACGCGAGGGCCAGGGTTTCCATGGATTTACCATTACGGTACTGCACACACTGGGAGGGGGCTGAGCCGTACCACTAGCCGCAAAGGTGTGGCTATGGTAACAGACACTTATCTTGGCCATCACGTGCTCGCTAAAAAGGGCCTGAAGCTTTAAAATGTACAAATTCGCAAAGGTTTTGCACCCAGAGCTCTTCCCGGCCGTCAATGTTTCTATCCCAATAGTTGTAAGGTGCGTGAATGTCCGCAGAATGTTTTTTGAATGAAGTCTGCAGCCGAGTAAAGGAGAATGTCCTGGGTTTTGACAGAAGATGGAGAGCAGGTCTTGAAGCTGGACATTTAACTTGACATCAGCCAGTCTCTAAACACAAATTGACAAATACACTGCATTCTGCAGCATAACCAAATAAAAGATGTACAGAACTTAGAATACCAATGTTTCAATCTGTAGCAAAAAAGTGGCATCTAATTTAAAAAAAAAAAAATACAGGAATAATTATGCAAATTACACTAAATGATCACGTAAGTAGTGCTCGAAAGAGCCGCACCTGTCCACAATTTTGGATACCCTGTCAAACAGTTACAAAAAATTGCACCAGCAAGTTGTCATGCAATGAGCAACTGCATCAATTTGAGGGAGCGGAAAAGCAGTATCCTACATGGGTTGATCAACTTCCCAATGTGACATGAGCCATCGTGAGAGAGAGTGAACCCACTCATTTTGGCACTAAGCCCTCCCTGACCGAGACTAGAGAAGGAAACTAGGTGGACTAGAGGGAGAGATCCTTTGGTGTATGTGTGACTACAAGACACGTCCCCCCATGCGAGAGAGTGATACCGGTCTCAATACTGAGAAGTCCTCCCAGATTGCTTTGAGTGAATGAGTCTTAACAGAATGTGCTTGGTAGAGTAAATTACTACTAAACGATTCTGGGGAACTATGGATCTGAATCCGTCCCGTTGAAAGCCATGTGACCACTAAAGGTGGCCGAAACATGTAGACCAAAGTACATGCTCGTGCGATAGGAACTCAAAGGCATTGCTATCAGCTTTTACTCTTACCACACGGACCCATATTAAAAACTCAGACTAGGGTACCGGGTAGACAATTTCATTTTTCAAGCTCCCATCCATCTCACCAGTGCTCCGTTGAGGTTGGAAGCACACCAGATACCATTGGTACGGGGAGCTCTATGATGAAGCATGCCAATGTAGTGACCAGTAGGTAAGAGCTCTTTTATACAAAGAAATATGCCCATGTGACGGGGTTAGTGGACAATCAACCTTACATTTTTTGCTTTTCTGTAAATATTACATGAAATACAGCAAGGGGCTTCTTTACCCTTATTTTAATAGGAGCAGGCCTATTAGCTTGGATTCTGCCTATTAGCTTGGATTCTGCCTATTAGCTTGGATTCTGCCTATTAGCTTGGATTCTGCCTATTAGCTTGGATTCTGCCTATTTAAGTATGCTCGCCTTGACCGATGAAGAGCTTGTTTTTCGTTTAAGCACATTTTTGAGAATTGCTACTCGGGCACGTAAGACAATGCTCAACTCTTGAGTTTTTAAGTCATGAATGGATAAGCTTGTAATTGTTGATAATGAATTTCCCATTTTATTTACAACCTAAAATCTGTGACATTGTGTTTTATAACTGTAAATTCCTATTAGCATTTATTGTTACTCTTCTTTTGTTTTTAATACTTCTTTTATCATACTGCACTTTTATGGATACAATGTTTATCCGAATAAAGTTTATGAACTGAACTGAACAAAGAAATATCTTTTCCTGGGTGGATTTCGGGAGTGCTTTGTACCAAACTTAGCGGGTTGTCTTGACTCTTGATGGGTCATACCATGAGCAAAACCAATAACTTTGTAGTGTGTGTATTAACCTAAAGACGTGGCAGTTTGGTAATCCTGTACCACAGAGGCCAGCTGAGCGAGAAAACCCACCAGGCACAGAGAAGTACCAGGTGAAGGACAGATGACTTAAGAGTTGCTGCAGCGCACACGGGGAGGAGTCAGGACGACCACAGGAAAATCAGTCCCTAGCCCTTACCAGCAACCCCTCCAGAACCAAGTCCACATTATCAGTCTCTTACCCAGTAAGAGAGGGGGAAAGGGAGTCTGTTTTTACCGAACCATGACTCGTGCAGAGGTACAGAGAGTGGAGGGAGAAGTGAGCAAGAAGATGGGTGCGTTAATCAGTATAACAAGCATTGGCAATGCATTTAAGTCTGGCTAATGAATGTAAGTGCCTTTTATGTCACGGATGGGTTTAGGCACTCAATATGTCCATATAAACGCTTTCTACTAATGCATCCATTCATCCATCTACGGACTCATTCTCGCTTTCACCCCTTTGACACAACCGCAAAAAAACATTCAAATTCAACAGCATACGTAAGATAAATTAAAAGAATACAAGTAGAAAAAAGAAAACGTGCTACCATCTAAACACAGTGGGTATATGCTGGCAATAATAAAACTCCTGGACTGTGTGCCGCTACCCGCTGCTGCTTCCCTCCTGCATTTCTGCCTGCCTGCTTTGGCTTTGTTTGGCTGTTTTAGCTGAGTTGTTTGTTCTGGATTGGTGTGACCCTGCTGCTGTTCTTGATTTGCGGGCTCATCTGCTGTTGCATCGCCACTGCTTTTCCCACTTATTTTCCTCCTGCTTCCTGACAGCCTCTCCCACCTCCCAGGACTACTTATGGAGGTTGCAGTGGGTGTGCCGTCAATATGACAAAGCCTAGCCTGTCTGCGCCCCGGACCGCGCTCAGCGCCAAGAACCCTGTTTTTTCTACCCCGAGCAGCTACACCGCCAGAACAGCTACACCGCCGCAGACCTCCGAGCCCTGGTTCCCAGGCGAATCTACACCTGCTGCTGCACGTCTTCAAGCACCAATAGATGGCCGCTCTCCTGCCATCACTGCCGCTTGACCCGCAACACCAAAGCAACCAACAATGCCAGAGACACTGCACACACAACTGCGCCCTCCAAACCGACCATTACCACCATGGCACAACTCCAGTGCATTCTACTCAACGCCTGATCGCTCGCAAACATGCAGCGGAGATCTAGGACACAATCTTATTCTTCATCCCGGATGTCATCTTCCTCACGGAGACCTCGCGATCACCACTCCCAAAGGATACAAGATAACAAACAGGGACCGAACCAACAAACACAAAGGTGAAATTGCCATCATCTACAAGAACACCATCAGCTGCACAACCTCCTCAGATGACTCAGTCCCAATAATGGAGCATCTCAACTTCCAACTTCACACAGACAGAAAAAGCACCATCAGAGGCACCCTCACCTACAGACCACCAGGACCACGCCCCATCTTTTGCAACGCCATCCCTGACCTCATCGCCCCGATAGCCATCGACTCCGAGCACTACATCTTCCTGGGGGATCTTAACTTCCACCTCGATGGCCCCAGCAACACCAACACAAATGAACTACTGGAAAACATGAGACATCGGCCTCAAACAACTTGTCACTGACCCTGCCAACATTGCAGGACACATGCTCGATCCCATTTTCACATCCAGCGACAGAGTCAAGTACAACCATGTCTCACAGCTCACCTGGACCGACCACTACAGCGTCCATTTCACCATCTCAGGCACCATGCCCCCCAGCTCCACACACAGAAAATGGAAACAGATATGGGAAGACCAGTGGAACTACACTCCCAACTACCACCTCCCAGACAACACCCAACCCAGAACAGGCTGCGAAAAACTTCTCCCAGTGGATCACAGACTACGCCGACACAATCCCCCAGCCAAGCCAGCCAAATCTAAAGGACATGCCAGACGAGCTAGCTGTCTCACCGCGGAACTGAAATCCACCAAACACAATTGCAGGCAGCTAGAAAGGAAGTGGCGCACCAGCAAAGACACAGGAGACCACTCCACCTTCAAGACAGCACTCAACCAGTACCACTGACTCTTGAAAGAAACAAAGAACGACCTAGCAGACCGCATAGAAGCCAGCTCCAACCGCAGCAAGGAGCTCTTCGCCATTGTGAAAGAATTCTCCAACCCCGCAGCCACCATGAACAACATCACCCCCTCCCAAAAACTGTGCGACAACCTGGCGGACTTCTTCCAGGACAAGATCTCAGTCATCTACAAAAACTTCAAACCCTAACCCTCCGCTGCCAACAGCATCAGTCTGCTCACACCCACGAACACAAACCCCAAACACCTGCTCACCCATTGGGACTCTCTCACAACACAAGCCACAATCTCCATCATGAACTCCGTGCACTCAGGAACACCCACGGACCTCTGTTCCCACCAAATTTTCAACCTCAGTGCAAGACGATTGGCTACGAGCTCAAGAAAGTCCTGAACACCTACATCACCTCGGCCTCCTTCCCTGAGGACTGGAAACACACTGAAGTGAGGATCCTCCTGAAGAAACCATCAGCTGAAAAAGCAGAACCGAAGAACTACCGGCCCATCTCCCCGCTTCCCCTTCCAGCAAAGGTTCTCGAAAAGGCAATCAACCAGCAACTCACAAAACACCTGGAAAACAACAACATCCTAGACCCCTCTCAATCCGGATTCCGAGCCAACCATAGAACAGAGACAGCCCGGACTGAAGCCACCAACGACATCAGGGCCCTCCTGGGCTGCAGCAAAATGGCAGCCCCCATCCTCCTGGACCCCTCAGCTGCCTTCAACGCCGTCTCCCATCACATCTTGATCAACATACTACCCCCACAACGGAATTCAGGGACACACCCTCAAATGGATCACCTCATATCTCACCAGTAGAACCCAGAGAATCCATCTCCCACCGTTCACCTCAGAGCCCAAGAAAATAATCAGCGGCATTCCGCAAGGATCGTCTCTCAGCCCCACCCTCTTCAAAACGTACATGACCCCCTGCCCCCTCAGCCAACACCGTCAGATCGCACGGACTCAACGTCAACTCCTACGCCGACAACACCCAGCTCAATCTCGCGCTGTCAGAGGACCCCTCCACCACCAGAGCCAACTTCAACATATGTATTATGAACGTCGCCGACTGGATGAAGGACGATGGTCTCAAGCTCAACACGGACAGGAAGGAAGTCCTCAACTTTGGGAACAACATCTCGCCATCGAACGACGCATGGTGGCCTGCTGCACTCTGCCCATTCCTCGCCCCAACAGACCACGTCCCCAACCTCTGCATCATCTTGAACAGCTAGCTATATATGAAGAAATAGGTAAACACAGTCTCATCCGCCTGCTTCCACACCCTAGGTGGCTCCCAGTCAACACCAGAAGGACCGTCACCCAGGCCCTTGTCACCAGCAGGATGGACTAAGGGAACACACTCTACTAAGGAATCGAAATTTGCCTAGCCTTGTAACGGTAAGTTTCAATTCTATTAAGGACACGGAGGCGAGGATTATGCTTTACTTTCTCCGCTCTTTATTTTATACAATTTCACAGCAGCCCAGAAAAAAACCAGAAAAGAAAATGCTTATATCCCAGAAACACCAGGGAAAAATGCATTTGAGAGAAAAAACATGAAACCTCCGGGGTAATCAAACTACAACTCCCATTAGTCCATGTGAGTAGAGTCCCAACGCAAGTCCTTCCTTAGTGTCCATGAAGGCTAGATAGGGCGTCCATCTTATGTTATCCCCCTCTTTCTTCGCACGAGTCACGCCATCACTTAACTGGTCCTGCTTTGAACCGTCATTCCCTAAAAGAAATACAACAGCGTCAATGTTCCGAAGGGATACGATGGTCCAACATGACATGTCAAGAAAACACCACAGTACTACCGTAATGCACATCTCTCCTAGAAAAAAGGAAAAACGATTACTAACTTTAGTACGGGCGGGTTCGCACCGGAAGGTGCACCGGGAGGGATAATCCTCGCCTCCGTGTCCTTAATAGAATTGAAACTTACCGTTACAAGGCTAGGCAAATTTCGATTCTATGTCAGGACCGGAGGCTCTGATTATGCTAGTTTAAAGCTTACTTACCACCAAATGCGCGACATCCACAACCGGTTTAAAATAAAACCTCTTAAAGGTGGAGTCCGAAGACCAATCCGCGGCGCGCATCAAGTCCTCCAAACGAGCTCCCAGAGAGAAAGCTTTAGAAGCCATAGCACCTCTGGTAGAGTGAGCTCCATACAGTTTAGTGTCAATGCCTGCCTCTTGCATGACCCATCGCACCCACCTTGCTATGGTGGGGGAGGAGACTGCTTTATGTGGTTTTCGCAAGGCAATGAGTAATTGTCTTTCGCCCGGAGGACGAAATTCCAAAGTCATGTCCTCGTATGTTTTGAGGCACTGAACAACACATAGTTTAGGGACATCTGAAAAAGCGGGATACGAAATCGTTCTTGACGAAGATTTGGTACGCCGACCTATGGTAAAAGTAACCCCTTCTGGGGAAAAAACTCTCGCCGAAACATCTAGCGCCCGGACATCCGAGACTCTGCGACAAGAAACCAAACACAGAAGCATGGCCAGTTTGGCCGAAAGCTCTTTCAAGGAAAGGTATTTGTTAGGTTGCCAAGACAGAAAAAGATTCAAAACAACATTGACATCCCAGAGGGCAGAGTAGCGTGGCTCCGGGGGTAACGAAAGTCGAATACCCCGCAAAAGCCTACAAACAAAAGGATGTTCTCCAACCGGAGCTCCCTCAACCGGGTGATGACCCGCCGAAATCGCTGAACGCATTGCGTTGATAGTGTGGTACGCCCGGCCATCTGTTGCCAATTCCGCTAGAAAATTCAGAACGGGAACGACGCCTGCAACCAGGGGATCCAAGTCCCGTCGAACACACCAACGCATCCATCTAGTCCATGCGGACCTATAACGCTTCGCGGTACTGTCTGCCCAGGCCTTGGATAAGAGGTCCTCAGCTGGTCTCGAAAGGCCAGGGAGCGACCAACGTCGCCGGAAAGACGCCATGCCATGAGGCGGAGAGAACCTTGAACGATGAGGGGATGTTGCTCCCCGTCCGGATTGAGAAGAAGATGAAGACACCGGGGGAGTAGGATTGGAGAATCCCAAGAAAGTTCCAGAAGAACCGGAAACCAAACTTGGGACCTCCAGAGTGGTGTCACCGCCACCAGCTCTGCGTTCTGACGGCGTAGGTGAGCCGCCATCCTCACCACCATCGAGAAGGGGGGAAACGCATAGCCCTTCTCTGGACTCCAGTCCTGGAGGAACGCATCTGTGGCCTCCGCGAGGGGATCCGGTCTCCAGCTGAAAAACCGCGGAAGCTGGTGATCCAGGCGGGACGCAAGCAGGTCCACTGAGAAAGGCCCCCAAAGGTCGTCCAGCCATTGAAAAACCTGAGCATCCATTTTCCACTGGCTGGAGTCCCTGAGGTGCCTGGAGTGCCAATCTGCTATCTGATTGGCTCGGCCCGGCAAATACTCAGCTGTTACGGAGATATGGTGGGCCAGGCAGTAATCCCAAAACTCCTTTGCCAGGTCCGCGAGAGCTCGGGAACTAGGGCCTCCCAGATTGTTGACGTAACGGACCGCTGAGACGTTGTCCATTTTCAGAAGCACGCAAGACCGCACCGAGTCCCTGGTCTAGCAGCGCACTGCGAAGGATCCTGCTAGCAGTTCCAAACAGTTGATGTGCAGTTGCTGCTCGTCTGACGACCAGGCGCCGCCTGTGGAGAATTCCCCGCAGCGGGCGCCCCACCCCGACCTGCTGGCGTCGGATTCTATCACGAGGTCTGGGACCGAGCCGAAGATCGCTCTCCCATTCCAGGCCTCCATATGGGTAAGCCACCATGACATCTCCTCCTTCACGTCCGCTGAGAGAGCAACCATCTGATCGTAGGATAGGCCCCTCCGGAGATGATGCGCCTTGAGGCGCTGCAGGGCCCGATAATGAAGGGGCCCCGGGAAGATGGCCTGGATGGACGAGGAGAGAAGCCCCACCACCCTGGCAATCTGCCGGAGGGAGGTATGAGACTTGGCGATTGTCTGTCGCAGCACATGCCAAATCTTGGCTATCTTCCGCGACGGGAGACTGAAAGATGACCGTAGGGAGTCCACGACAAACCCGAGAAACACCACCCTTTTAGATGGTGTGAGCACCGACTTGTCTCCGTTGATGACGAAACCCAATCCTTGTAAAAGGGAAATTGTCTGTTGAAGATGGAGAATCAACCTCTCGAGGCATTGGGCCATCAGCAAGATGTCGTCCAGGTAGACAATCATACGGATACCCTGACTGCGAAGAAACTCCACCGCTGGATGGAGCACCTTCGTGAAACACCAGGGGGCTGATGAAAGCCCGAACGGAAGGGCGGTAAATTCGAATACCTGGCCCCTCCAGATGAATTGAAGAAACCGCCGGTGTGGAGGGTGAATGGGCACCACGAGGTACGCGTCCTTGAGGTCCAACCGGACCATCCAATCGTTTGGAAGCAGAACGTCCCGGAGGAGGTGAATCCCCTCAATCTTGAAATGACGGTAAATCAACCACCCATTGAATTCTCTGAGGTTGATTACCGGACGTTTGCCGCCATCGGTTTTGTCCACTAAAAAAAACGTTGCTGAGGAAACCTACAGGATGTCGCGTTGAACGACAAATGGCCCCTTTGCGGAGCAGCTCCGAGATTTCTTCGTCGATCAACTGTGCGTCGGACACTGAAAATGTTATAGGGCGCGGGCCCCTGATTGGCGGGGGAGATCGTAAAACTCTATGTGAAAACCCCGAATGGTTTGCAAGACCCACGCGTCCGTTGTAATTTCCGCCCAGGCCCCTTGAAAAGCCGCTAGCCGGCCGCCGATTCGAACCTGCTCCGCAGGGATAACACTTACCGTTGGCATTACGGTTGCCTGCGTTATTCCTGAAGCCACCTCGGCCTCTGAACCGTTGCCCTCTGGTGGGGTACAAATTTGTGTAATTGGCGGCGTATTGTACTGACCCCGCCCGGAGCCTTGACCCCTATTGGCGAATTGTTGACCGCCACGGCCCCTACCGCGACTGGCCCCTTGAGAGAAACGGGGCTGGAAGACCCTTTTAATGTTGGACTGGGCCTTGTCCAGCGATGTAAATGTGGCCACAAATTTACCTAGCTCTTTAACAAATGGGTCCCCAAAGAGACCCCCTTGCGCTACAGCGCCGGCCTCCGAGGAGGCTAGATCCCCTAACTTAGGGTCCAACTTAATTAGAAGTGACCGCCGCCGTTCAGTCGATAGGGCGCAATTGGCATTCCCTAAGAATATTACCGCCCTTTGCGCCCAGTTCGACAGGACGTCGGGGGATATGGCGGAGCCTGACACCTTCGCCTCCTCCGCCATATCCAGAATCTTTGTGATAGGACCTATTGCGTCTAGCAATTTGTCCTGACAGGAACGCCAGGAGCGATCTATGCCCTTGCGAGGGTCTTTCATGTACTTCGCCAGGAAGGTGGCCATTTTAGAGTCTAATTCTGGTGTTAAGGCCACCTTCCCCTCCAAAGTAGGTCGAGGGCATTCCCCCTGCAGACACCCCCTCGCTTCCTTCTCTAAGGGCTTGCGGAGGCGTCCCGCCACGAACTTCGCCACTTTGTCCCCAGGTGTCCAGGCTGCGGACCGCGGATGGATTATTTCATCCGGGTCCAGCATACCCGTAGCGTCCTGTGGTAACTCCGAGGCGGAGCCGGACGGACGCCATGACCGCGACGAACCCTCATCGTCATCTGTGTCTATCGGTGACTCCCCGTCGGGAGTTGGGGAAGACGTAACCGTAGACAGCGCAGGTTCCGAGGCCGGTAGTTGCGCAGGGGTGGGGGCAGATGCCTTCGCCAAAAATGCGCTACGCAGCCGCTCAAAGGCGTCCCTGTCCACTCCCTGCGCTGCTCCGGGGTCCCCTTCCCTGCAGGCCTTTTTAGAAGCCGGGGGGGTCCTCCCCCGGGATGGTAGTGGGAACAGGGACTGGTGTCCCTAAATGGGCCTGCGCCAACTTTGCGCACTCCGCTACAATCCTGTTAGACAGGCGTTCTTCCATGGGGCCTACCACCTCATTGACGCACCGGTAGATCGAGCTGTCTACGGCGTCAAAAAATTCATCATCATAGGGTAAGTACTGAGTTTCTTCCTCCTCATAGTAAGCATCCTGCTCCATCTTAAGGCAAGCAGTGAAAAACCTCCCCGAGTACTGCTGAATAATGTGATTCGGGGAAAAAATCGGGGTGTCACAGAGGTTGCAGCCCACAGGATTTTATGTCAGGTTGTAACCCAGAGCACTATTGTTGGCAGACCCAAGGACTGCTAACTTTTTGGGCCGGTGAAACCAGCAATAAAGGCAGCACGAGCCTCTGAGCGCGCCGACCCTCTACAGGAGACCGGGTCTAACCGCCTCCCAGCGCGCTGTCACCACCAAGCGTTAATACGTGCTAAACTGCCCGCAGGCGATTCACGCGGTTAAAACCGCTAATACTGACCCCAGCGGGGCGTTAGATTGTAAATATGGGGCTGTACAGACCCGAAACCGGGCGTAAGAGGTGAGGCGGTAGGGGCAAGGCTCCGGCGCGATCAATCTCCTCAGCGCGGCTCCTCTCTGTGAGGAAAAGCCGCGCTGTGGAGCATCGAGACGCCGCAGCTCCCCCTAGTGGGCGCTTTGCGCGCAGACTCTGAAATCGGACGGCCGCGAAAGGAACGGAGAAAGTTCCCGCGGCCGAAAAGGGCTCTGTAGGATCAAAGGAAAAAAAACACAAACAGCCACAAGACCGCACTGCAAGCGTGCGCTAAGCCCTTAAACAAACCTGCGTTACCAGCATGTAAATTGCAAACCCCACAAGCAAACACTTAAGAAGAGTCAAAAAACAACTTAACTGGCTGCGAAGCAGCGAAGAAAGAGGGGGATAACATAAGATGGACGCCCTATCTAGCCTTCATGGACACTATGGAAGGACTTGTGTTGGGACTCTACTCACATGGACTAATGGAAGTTGTAGTTTGATTACCCCGGAGGTTTCATGTTTTTTCTCTCAAATGCATTTTTCCCTGGTGTTTCTGGGATATAAGCATTTTCTTTTCTGGTTTTTTTCTGGGCTGCTGTGAAATTGTATAAAATAAAGAGCGGAGAAAGTAAAGCATAATCAGAGCCTCCGGTCCGGACATAGAATCACTGCACGCCTCCTGAAGAGACTACAGACAATAAAAAACTCAGCAGCATGACCCATAAATGACCTCCTCACACGGACCCACATCACACTCCACCTCAACAAGCTACACTGGCTCCCATTCCAGAAGAGATGTCAGTTCAAGATGCTGACCCATGTATACAAAGCCCTGAACAACAAAGGACCAGCATACATCAACAGACGCATGACCTTCCACCAACCGACTAGACACCTACGATCCGCCTCCCTCTTCCTCACAGACACTTCCCAGATCCGCTGTGTCAACAGCAGAGGACGCTCCTTCTCACACCTGCAGCCAAAGCTTGGAACAACCTCCCCCCTACACCTCAGGACCACCTCATCGCCCCGGCAATTCAGGAAAGGACTCAAGACTTGGCTGTTCGAATGAGTAGATCACCACGGGCAGCTAGCAACTCCAGCACCTTGAAACCCTCACAAGTGATTTGCCGTGCTTTATAAATCCTTGATTGATTGAAACATAGCAGCAGGTGTCAGCAATGCAGAGATATAGTCTATCGTTGTTCGCCACATTTAGAACCAACGTGTTGTCCATCTTGGAATGGGTACACTATAAACTACAGCATCCCATAATGATCTCCTGGTTTAAAGGATGCGAACACTGGAATGCAGCACACTGTACAGACAGACCCCTTAGGATTTTGTAGTCTGGGGTGGCAAATTTTGTATTAAAAAAAATGCAAAATTTGTGTTCCCAATCTCCAAAATGTGTGGTATTTTTGCAGCAGGCAGAAAATGTGCCTGTCATAGAAATACTGATTGGTCTTTGGTATGTCACCCCAGGACATGCCGCCAAGTCACAGTCTGTGACCTGGCAGAGTGGCCAGCAGCTCAATGCCTCGGATTAGGAGATGGTCCGGCGCCAGAGAGTTTGAAACCTCTGCTCTCTAAGGCATCTGACAACCCCCATTCCAAAGGTGCACAGGTTAGCAGGGGGTGAATGGGGAGGGCACAGGGGACTTGGAGGAGGTGAGGGATGTGGGGTTGCATTTGGCCACAGGAGTCATGGGAGAAAGTAGCGCACAAGGGTTTAAGGAGCGTAGAATAGTCGAGAAGCAGCAGGGGCGTGGTCGGTCCGACACAAAGGGTAGAGGAGAGGGAAGGGTCCTAGGGAGATATGCAGGGAGCGTGGCCGCAGCTTGCTAATATGGGAGGAGGGCCTGCTGTATTTGCAAGCTGCTAACAGGCAGGCAACTGAGAAACTTAACACCTCTGTGCCAGCTGGTCTTTTGCTCATCCTGCTTTTAATGGCTCTGCACTGAGACAATAAAAGGAAAATCCGCCATTTTTTAATGACAATTTAACATTTTGCTGCACCTTTGTAAAAATCACAAGGCTTTTATAAAAGTGTAGATTTTACAATTTTTTTGCACATCCCAAAATTGCAATATCCTAGGAAGTCTCACTGTTGGTGAAATGAGGGGCAAGAAACTGAAAACTACAGGACTGGCCAACCAGCCCGACATGAAAGCGCACTTATTTTCAGGTGGATATCCATGTGATCAGAAAATTCTGTCAGACACAGGGCAAGACAGCCAACCACTGATATCGACTGAACGATTATCCAATGCAGTATGCAACATGGGTAGAAGCATTCCAGCAAGACTTATTACAGTGCAAACCTTCTACCCAGAGAGCTTGAGAGGCGGTAGCTAACACTGAAATCTGTCCCTATAAAGGCCATATGCGAGATTCCATGTAACAAAATATCTATCTGTAGGCTTCAATAGATAGTAATAACAATCTACCCTTAAATGCCTGTAGTATTTAAGGGTATGTGTACATATGCTTTTCACAATCGATAAAGCAGGGCTACTGCCTTTATAGTAACGTCTCCTAATAAACAGACCAGACCTAAGGCATCTGAAACATATTTTCCTAGTGAACCAATTAGTGAACCGTTGGTTTATCACCATAACTTACTCAGACCTCTGATATTAAATTTAAGCACTTCTACAAGGCAGCGATCAGGTATACTGTAATAAAATTACAAATATGTATTACTATAGTGCAAAACTTCTATCCCCAACAATTATTCGGGTGGGTCATGAACACCAAAACCCTTGCCTACTATGGTAATCTGTGAGATTACATGTCGCAAAGCACCCGCCTACAGGCTTTAGCACAGTGCAGCAATCCAACCTTATAGTCTATTGCCCTTAAAGCATGTTTCTCGTTCTCAGTAAGGTAGGCTTACTTGCTCGGTCATACATTTTCATTATGAACAATCACAGCCAAATAATCTGACAGCCTTTCTCAGTGAACCAATATAGCCTAAAGCCTTTACCAGTGGCTTGACACTATATCAAAGCAAAGACAAGGAGATGATGGACGGAGCGCTGAAACGTTTCAGACACCCACCCCCAGTCACAGATCTGGGTTGAATCCATCATCGTTCTTTAGCTCACTTCGCCACCCCAGTTCAGACCCAGCCATATGCAAATCAGTCTTAACAGGATGCTTGTTTCCGGTCCAGGGAAGACCTGGCTTTGCAGTTCGGGCGGGACTGTTCCCATGAGGAACAGGGTCAAGACTGATTTGCATATAGCTGGGTCTGAACTGAGGTGGCGAAGTGAGCTAAAGAACGATGATGGATTCAACCCAGATCTGTGACTGGGGGTGAGTGTCTGAAAAGTTTCAGCGCTCCATCCATCATCTCCTTGTGTTTGCTTTGTTCGCCCTAAGTTGGAAGGGTATGCCCAGACGTGGGTCCCTTGCTCACTTTGCTACAGGATTCAAGCTAGCCTGGCTAATGAGGGGTGTTACCCCGAAACCGGTCCCAGGATGCTTGTTTCCGGTCCAGGGAAGACCTGGCTTTGCAGTTCGGGCTGGACGGTTCCCATGTGGGACAGGGTCAAGACTGATTTGCATATGGCTGGGTTTGAACTGAGGTGCTGAAGTGAGCTAAAGAACGATGATGGATTCAACCCAGATCTGTGACTAGGGCAGAGTGTCTGAAAAGTTTCAGCACTCCGTCAATCATCTCCTTGGGTTTGCTTTGACACTATATATAATACAGGCCTACTGAAGTGATCAGAGAATGGTAACCATAAGGCGTAAAGTAATACAATTTCAAATAGGTACAAGATTACAGTTGGCAAAACAATATCAACCATCTCAAAAGTGCCTAACAAGAATCATCACAGAAAAATTCCAATCACAGGGTTTGTACTAGTGAGGAGACCAGCACCCAAACCCTTGCCTACTCTGGGTAGTGTGAGATTATATGCAACAAAATACCTCTCCACAGCTTGTAACATAGTGGTATAGCAATTCACTGTTAGAGGCCTACTGGCTTTAACAAATGCTCTTCACAAAAAAGTCAGGCCTACTGCCTTTGGCATGATGTTTCATAATAAACAGACCAGACCTTTGACTTCTGGCATAACTTTTCCTTGTGCACCAATTCAGGTCTATAGCTGTTATCATTAGCTTATCGCCATGACCAACTCAGTTGCACTGTAGTGAGAATAAACCTTACCACAGGGCAACCATCAGGCATACAATCATCCAATTACAGATGTATACAAAAATATAGTTGGCAAAGCAAAACACTACCTTTCCTAAAACAGCCTAGTAAAGAGGATCATTTTGTACATCCTCTATCCCTAAGGTTTGTTCCGGTGCGTTACGAACACCACAACGCTGGCCTGCTACGATAAACTGTGAGATTCCATATAACAAAATACCTGCCTATAGGCTTTAGCTCAGCATAGTGTTATAGCAATCGATCCTTAAAAGCCTGCCTTTAACGCATGTTTTTCACAATAAGTACGCTAGACCTACTGGCTTCGCCATAATGTTTCTTAATAAACAGAACAGTCCGATGAAGTCGGGCATGATTTTTCCCAATGAACTGATAAGGCCTATAGCCTTTATCGTTTGCTTTACATCTTACCCAACACAGGCCTATTCAAGTGTACAAAACTAGCAACCATTGTGCATACATTTATAAAATTACAAATGTGTAAAAAAATAATAATAATACTACAGCTTGCAAAAAATAAACCACTCTTAACAGGGCCTCACAACAATCACCACAGTGAAAACCCCCAGGGTTTGTCCGAGTGGGTAGTCAACAGCAAAAACCTTCCCTGTTATGGTAATCTGTGAGATTACATGTAATAAAATATCTCTATATAATGTGTAACAAAATACCTGTATGTCACAGTAAGCCTGTAACAACTGTTAAAGGCTTACTGGCTTTGACAGATGCTTTTCACGATAAACAAGCTAGACAAAGTGCCTTTGTCATAACATTTCAGAATAAGCAGACCAGACCTACGGCATTGGACATAACATGCCCCAGTGCACCAAACAGGCCTATAATTTGCCACCATAACCAACTCAGGCCTGCAGTTTTGCCTGCAAGCTTTTCCAGAAGACAACTATCAGACACACAGTCATAAAATTCGAAAAGTATACAGTTACAGTTAGCAAAGCAAATACTATCTCTCCTAAGAGGGCCTAACAATTATACTCACAGCGCAAATCCTCTAAACCCATGTTTTGTCACAGGGGGTAACGAACATTAAACTCTGTACCTACTACAGTAATTTGAGAGATTCCTTGTAACAAAATACCTTTCTTTAGGCTTTAATACAGAGTAATAACAATCCACCCCTAAATGCCTACTGACATTAATATATGCTTTTCACAATAAATCTCTCAGGCCTACTGCCTTTATCACAACTTTTCATAATAAACAGATTAGGCCTATAACCATGATCATTGCCACTATAATCAACCAAGTCCTGCTGTAGTGAGTATAAGCTTTACCACAAGCCCAAAAGTGGAATAGAAGCATGCTTTTTGATGGAAGCGCAGAAGTACGGGCCAAAGAAATTCTGTACTGTGTGTGGAACCCAAGCCCTTCTCTCAGTAGTTGTCTGAAAGCTCTGTTTTTTGTGGATCACATAAGGTCAGGCAACAGCTGCGCTGCCAAGTTAGACCTAAAAAATCCAGTTAGATTAGTGTAGCCTTGGGCATCTCATACTACTCTCAAAACACAAATGCACTTTGAAGTCTAAAGTTAATGATGGAATGAGAGGTTGCTGGGACTGGAAAACAGCAATACATTCCTCACGACTGCCTTCCGTCCATCTGTGCTGCTGCCAGAGAAAAGTAAACACCATAAATGTTATATTCAGTGCTTAATTTGTAAAAATATAAGTGCCAGTGCCCTCGTCAGGAGTCCACTGCAGCTTGCACCACCCACTGTCACTGCCAGCAATGCCAATGATAGTACCAACACAACTACTAACCATCACACTCATACAAGACAATTCAGACTATTCTTGGCCCCAAAAGCTATAAGGATGGCTTGGGCACCAAGTATCAGTCATTTTAATGTATATTGAACTAATAAACAACTGTTGTGCTTGTCCCTAAATCAGACAAGGAGCACCACCAAGTGGCAGACTGTCACAAATGCTGATGTTGACATTTAAGTGACGGTGCCGAGCACCGGAAACCACCCACTGAAATTAAGTACTGGTTCTATTTATCTAAGTAAGACAGGTTAACAGCATTACAGTGCCATGTGTGCACCCATGAAAGGTCAAGGAAGCCTACAGCTGCTGGCTCAGGCAGCTGGATTAAAAAACAAAATACTCACAGTTGTGTGGAGGGAAGCACTTTTTTTCGTGGAAGCACGTCACTTCTGCCCAATAACAACAGGCACTCCAGTCCACCAACTTGTGGGTGTAGCCAACCCCCTTTTTATAGTACTCCTGAAAGCTGTTTCAGATTGATCACATAAGGTATGTCGACCTTATGCGAGACACAACACTGGGTCTTGTGGCTCACAGAGCCTCTGTATTGTCTCTGTGCAAGTGTCAGGGACCAGAGTTCCCAAATACCACAAAGAAGTCACTGTGTAAAGAAGGAGTACTGGAAAGCAAAAAATACTAAGGACAGCACAGGGCAAACAAATTCATGAGCTGGCTCTTATGTTAGTATGATATTTAGACTTTGCAGTTTTCATTGATATCCACTGGTTAAGAAACCACAGAAGAAAAATTGTGCTTTCTGGTTAAATGCTATGAACACTATCTGATGGAATATGGATTCAGTGACTGAAAATGGCAGCATTCTGGATAAGATGAATTGTTTACAAGAGAGATCTGCGGTCTGGCGAGTGTGGGTTCAGAGTAGGGAGAATCTGAGGGTGCAGGAAGTCGGCAGGGAGAAGCGGCCTACTAGCATCATGGACAAGCAGGAGGGGGGAAACTGACTTCTGCCAATACAGGTCATTATAATTCCACTGCTCGCTGCCTAAAATACAGACAAGAATACTGCTGGATATTTGAGACTTGGGGTAATGGTCGGCAAGATCCAAACAGCATGGTCTGACTAAAATGGGCGTTGTATCGCTGTGTTAGACCCACCACATGTAACATGGTACTCACTGCGCTTTAGAATTGCCGATTGTCTTTTGTTTCAATTTGATTAATAAAAAGAGTTATTTAAAAAAAAAAAAAGAATACTGCTGGAAACAGCATTGTATGGAGGGGGTCAGCTGTATTTGAAATGTATTTTGTATCAAGTATCTGACATATTGTGAAAACAAAATGAATTTTAAGAAATATATGACTAATTTTTCATTTACCGACAACCTTTCCTTTGTGTCATTGCGGGCGGCTCATACATCTGTCCAAACATTTAAGGAAATACTTAAAAGGATATAATTAGTGTTTTCTGAACATTTGCTGCAAACACAACACTATGTATCCCCGCTGCTGTCTCACGCCGGCATTTAACCTTTAGCATAAAAAAAATTACAACGCGCCTCCTTCCACACACACAAAGTGTCCGGAGTGAGTGTGCTAGAAGTGCATTACATTGCTAACATGAACATTTTCTTTGTCTAAAGTCCTGTGCTGTCCCATTAAAAGGCCAGCAGCACTGATCCGAAGTCTGCACTGGTTAGGTCAAAGCCCAACGACAGCTCAGCTGTCTGGTTGCTAAAGACTTCTTGGGGACATTCTGAAAGCTGACCTAGGAATGTATTCTGTCCATTGTTTATCATTGGCTTTCTGGTTTGCAACTCACATTTGCTTGCTTTCTACTTGCTGGCTTTATTTATTTTAGGCTGGGCGGCATGGCTTTGTCCCTCCCATGGAGCATAGCCTGCTTTCTGTATTCTTTCACAAGTGCTCACTTTCTGTAAACAGGACTTTAAATCTTGTTCTTATCTTGTCACATTTGCACTGCATTCAAAGACAGAGGTCAAATGTCAGGCTCTGTCTTCCAAGGGAGGTTGATGTTTACTCGTCTTTCTCTCACTTCAAAGTGAGAGGATGTATCTAACAATCTGGGGGTGTGACAGGAAAGGCTTTATTTCTAGCACACAACAAAATTTAAATGTCTGCAAACTAACAGTTCAAATATTTCAGATTACATCAGAATATATCCGAATTAGCAAAGCACAAATGAAGTACATTTTTTTGTCTTTCTAAGGTGTGCTGGAAACAAATATTTTAATATGTAAAAAAAAATCAATACACTAGGTAATGCGATTTCCACACATTATTATTTGTGCGCTGTATAGTTTTATCAGTAAAACAGTATGTTTTCGCAAATCTAATGGTAATTTCAGTTGAAAATGTGTTGTCTGTAATGGCAATACACTACCACACCAGGCATACTACACTCTATGCCCCTCCCCTCTACAAAACACTATGCCACTCTACTCTTCACGACACGCTACTCTATGACACTCTATGCCACTTCATTCTACTCCACTCCACCACACTCTATGCCACTCCACTCTACGCCACTGTACACCACTCTACCCTGCGGCACTCTATTCTACTCCAACGACTCTTTACTTCATTCTACTGTACGCCCTCCACTCTACAACCCTCTACTCCACTACACCCTACTCTACTACACTTTACGCCTCTCTCTTTTTTTTTTTATTTATAAAGATTTTTAATACAGAACAAGCGGTTGGCAGGCATACATGAGGTAAGAGTGTTATCAATGGTACCCTTGATCAAGTATGACATAATGATAGTACAGACGAACGTAAATTGTACCAAGTGTCCCAATGAGGCAAATACATCTTTGTTGACCAACCGAAAGTTGGAAAATAAAAAGGAACCGAGAGAGAAGGAAGGGGGAGGTTGCCACAGTGAGCAAACTTGGTGTATATACATCATGTCAGATTGGAATAGCTGATGTCAGTATATAAACAAGGTAGTCGTCATAGCCTCGGTGAGTGCCGCACGTAACAGAGTACCGTGGGTGTTTGTTAGGAGACATCACAGGTGAAGAGCATCAGGGGGGATTGACTAATTTTAGGTATAGGTCCAGATTATTCTATAGAGCTTTATTGGCTGAGATCCAGGGGTACTGGGTAGACAATATTGAGTGCGCACCCCTGATATATCGTAGCCATTCCCACCAAGAGTTACTTGAGATATTCCCCAGTGATTTCCAAGAAGATAAGATAGTTTTGTAGGCCAAAAATGAACATTAAGTTCAAAAGTAGTAAGTCATCTCTCTGAAGACCAACTGTGTGTAAGGAGGTGAAAGGACCACAAACAGAAAATGAGAAGGTCCTATGGAGTTTAGTGTGACAGACGTCGTTGATGATGTTATGCAGGTTAGTCCAGAATGTGTGCAACGAGGGGCATTCATATAGCATATGGCATAGGTCTGCATTCTCTAAGTTGAAACTCCAGAAGTTACTTTTATCCATAAGACCCAGGGTGGCCAAACGGTGCGTGGTCCAGAAGGTTCTGTGAGGGGTGTGTAGTTTAGTTTGGGCAAGATCAGGTGTTCTATTTTTGTTAAATGTGGAAGCCCATAATCTTGGCCTGTCGTTGGACAGTGGATCAAGTAGACCGCCTTGACGTCAGTCAGAACACCACCTCTGTTGAGCAGAGTTGCATAATGAGGTGACCAGAGGCCTGAGTTTAGCATATATTTTGGAGGCCACATGTCTGCTTTTCTTAATTAATGCAAGGAGGATCGGTAGTGAGGCATCCTTAAATGGGAAAGCTTTGTCTTTGGTTATGGCTGCTTTTAGTTTGAGAAAATTGTATAAGTCGGTGGAGGCAATGTTATATTTTTGTTTGATGTCGGAGAACGAAAGGGGGTGTTGCTTAGAGCCAAGGTCACTGACAGCAGAAATTCCCTTTGCCCGCCACGAGCCTCCTATGGAGAAGTTAGGGTTGAGTTGGATCTCTTTATTATACAAGATAAAAGCCCTTAAGGAGTGCCTAAATTTCACCTCAGTAAAGCGGACGTCTAGGTGTAGCAGAACATTCCTAGTATGAGTCAGAATAGGGTTATTAAGTATGTGGTGGTCCTTGGATATAGTTAAAAGATATGGCAGGGAAAGATTATCCGCAAGTGACTCTTCAAGAGATAGCCATGGGGGTGTAAAGTCAAGAGCTTTATCGAGCCATTTCACACCCTGGGCAGCCAGGAATGTGAATTGGTATTTTATGATGTCTGTCAGATTGGCATCACACAGATGCTTGGGTAGACGGAGTTTTTTCGAAGAGACTCGCAGTTTTTTTGAATTTCAAATTAATTTGTTAAGTAGAATGTTGATACTACTAACAAACTTGTCCGAGCAAAAGATTGGGGACGTTTAATAAATAATTGACAATCGGAGTGATGACCATTTTTAAGGATTCGATTTTACCCCACAATGTAAGGAATTTCGGAGACCAACCTTCCAGGAATTTCTCAACTTTTTGGATGACCAGGGACTCGTTGTGTCGTATGGATTCGACCAGGTCATAGTTGAATTCAAGTCCTAGATATTTGAGCAAGTTGGGTTGCCATGATAGGCCTGAGGAGCCCAGAGCTTCTTTGGTCCATGCTATGTTAAGATGCGGAACTCTGATTTGTCCTTATTGAGGGTTTAACCCGATACTATGGAATAATCCTCAATCTTAGCCATAATTTTAGGGATTTCTTTTATTTATTTGTTTTAAAAGTTTTATAAAGCGTGAACATGACCCATGAGGGTTTCAGAGCGCTGTACAAAGGAGCAGGAACAAAAAGGAGGTAAAGGCATTAAATACAACTGCAAAAAGTAACTTAACAAGCACAAATATCAAACAAGAGCACTAACAGTGGTTCAATGGCTAGAAGGAATAGAGATGGGGACAGAGGACACCCCTGTTTGGTGCCTTGTTTGAGTTGAAATGAATCAGACAGGACGCCATTAGTTCTAATTTTGGTGCTAGGATTTGAGTAGAGGGCCATCGTCATCTTTATAAAGGATCACCTAAATAGAAGCAAGGCATGGTGGCTTTCAAGAAGGGCCATGCAACCTTGTCGAATGCTTTTTAGGTCTCGCCTACGCAGCACGCAAGCGCTGCATAGGAGATGCCCTCTTGGAATCGCTCAGGTCTTTTTGGGAAACTTGTGCATGTACTGCACTGTTCCCAATGAGCCCTCGTGCATGTGTGGCGTTTACCTTGCGGGAGCGAGCAGCGGCGCCATCTGTTAGCAATTATCGCGCCTGACGCTGCTCGCTCCCGCAAGGTAAACGCTGTACATGGACCCCCTCCCACAGTCCTCTGCTGAACCTCAAATGCACGCTATGACTTCTGATAACGGGGAAGTGTTAACAACTACGAATCTCAGTGTTTTTGTCGAGTACTTCACACACACTGGAAAACAACAGGATGAGGTGAGATTTTAGAGAGGCGTGTTGGCGTATAGAAAACCCAGTACAAAGGGGGTGAGTAGAGCTGACCTCATTTTGGCCGTGGGTACTATGTCCATGAGAAGCAGACAAAAGAGAACAGTAGGGAACCGAGGGCTGCAATTCCTAGTAGGATAAGGCTGAGTGAACAGGCTCATTGAACCATGGATGGTTTGTAGTCGGACTACATTACTTCTTGCCTGAGCGAGAGAAGATACAGAAGAAATTCCCTATTTAAATAACGTTGCAATGGTGCGCCTTGTCACTCCCAGTTACTGATGGAAGGGAGAAAGGTTAGCACTAAGCAACGCAATATGGAGCCTGGATGCCTCCACTCTTCGGCATCAGAGAGCAAAAAAGGCCGAGTCAGCCTACGGCGATGTCTGAGCTGCCTGCACCCTCTCCCCTTCCGTAGACACGGCCCTCTCTCGGCGCTGCCAGCCTTTGTCGCCACCCCCTCGCCCCAACTCATTACACTTTCTGCTGGCAGCCGGTTCTCCACAGCTGTCTGAGCAGCCAGCACGACACAGCCAGAGGTGTAATGCAGCCCCCCCCCCTGCGGTGCAGCAGCCTCTGTGGGGGTCCCCCAACCCTTTCAGGGGCCGAACTCAGCCACAGGCCATGAGTATCTTACACATAGCCTTCTCTGAGCTGCCAGCCCCACCCAACCTCCTTACACATAGCCTTCTCTGAGCTGCCAGCCCGACCCAACCTCCTTACACACAGCCTTCTCTGAGCTGCCACCCTGAGCCAACCTCTTACACACAGCCTTCTCTGAGCTGCCACCCTGAGCCAACCTCTTACACACAGCCTTCTCTGAGCTGCCAGCCCGACCCAACCTCCTAACACACAGCCTTCTAAGAGCTGCCAGTCCGACCCAACCTTCTTACACACAGCCTTCTCTCAGCTGCCACCCTGAGCCAACTTCTTACACACAGCCTTCTCTGAGCTGCCACTCTGAGCCAACCTTTTACACACAGCCTTCTCTGAGCTGCCAGCCCGACCCAACCTCCTTACACACAGCCTTCTTAGAGCTGCCAGTCCGACCCAACCTTCTTACCCACAGCCTTCTCTCAGCTGCCACCCTGAGCCAACCTCGTACACACAGCCTTTTCTGAGCTGCCAGCCCGACCCAACCTCCTTACACACAGCCTTCTTAGAGCTGCCAGTCCGACCCAACCTTCTTACACACAGCCTTCTCTCAGCTGCCACCCTGAGCCAACCTCTTACACACAGCCTTCTCTGACCTGCCACCCTGAGCCAACCTCTTACACACAGCCTTCTCTGAGCTGCCATCCTGCTCTACGTCTTCTTTACACACAACTGTCTGAGCTGCAAATTTAAACGTTCACTAATTTTAAAACAAAGATTAAAATAAACCCCATTAATCTCTTCAAATGCAATTCCAAAATATGAATCGTTTTACAAAATGATGTTTTCCTTTATCCAATATGGATACACTGCTTCACAGCACACTTTGAAGTTCCTGCTCAAAGAAATCCAGGAATTTAACCACAGCCCCGCATGTTCTCACTGTCAGGCGCACAATCACAGAGCACGACAGAGCCAAAACGGAGCCACACTGAAAGAGCACGAACACCACATTCAGGACAAATATTATCAAAAAACACAGATGTTTTACGTGACGCAACAGTCACGTAACGTAAACTGCAAGCAAGGGAAGACCGACAGAATTACATACAACTCTCCGCGAGCTGGCGACCTGCCCTCCCACGCTGTTACAGACCGCTTTTCCTGAGCTGGTAGCATGTTCCTTCACCTTCTTTCTTATTTATTTATTTATTTATGTATGCATTTAAATATAGCGCAGGCATTACCCAAAGGTGCTGCAGCGCTCTACAGTAAACATCGATCATTACATAAGGTCCAAAATTACAAAATCCGAAGATGTTGAAACATTTCGAGTACGAGAGCAAGTCACTACATAAGGTACCAAATGACAATTGTCCGAAGACGTCTGTACATTACAAATCCATGAGCACGGAGTTATATTCCTGGTCACTGGAATTATACGATTCTGTGGTGGCAGCTTTTTTTTTGCATAATTATGGATTTGCCGCATTTGCCACATGATTCATCTGCTGCATAATCTGCAGATTTTAACCCAAAAATTGTTTCTTGTTCAAACAGATCAAAAGTTACTTAAAAATGTCCCAACGTGTGTTCGCGCACAGTGGAACGCTGTTGGCAAAGGTTAAATGGTCATCTTTCAATTGCTTATTTCTGTATTTTATGTTAAACTAGCACTACTAAGGTGCAATCTTTGCCCAGACAGTATTACTATTCGTCAAAATGACAAAATAATGAAGTAATACTATCAAAAAATGTGCCACATTATGCTGCGCTATTTGCCTTTTCTTGCAGCATTATAAAGCCTACCCTGCCACATAGTTTGGTGATCCCCTGCCACATAATTCCAGTGGCCCTGGTTATAGTATAGGCTGCACAGGCTGTCCATTGGTGCCGTTTTCCAGGTAGAGCCCAATGAAGTGGGAGTAGTGCAGTAAATCTCCAGGCAGTGGCCAGAGACTAAGCCCTGGAGGGGAGAGCGCACTTACCCACTGGAGAAGTTAGCAAAAATGGCATTAGCTAAAATGCCTTCGAAGGAGATGTTCGATTTGAACATCACAGCTCAGTGCTGTTTTGGCAGAGCCCATCTGTACCACATATGCTGGCCCCATGATGTCACTCCTCCATCAATCAAGATGAGCATTCTTGGGGGTCCCAGGCCCCATCTCCCCTAATAGCTCAGCAGTGTAATCTTTACATATGTCTGGATCTAGGCCATATTTACAGGAATGTGTGAGAAACCTTCGCAGACAGCATGGCTCCCACGCAGAACAATATGTCTTCCCGCCACTCAGTAAGAGTCCACGCCCATCATAGGGGATAGCACACCCGCACTGCTCGGCACTGTATACTCTACCCCATTCGGGTTCACAGATCTTCATTCGGTTATACAAGTAGCCATAAAAGTACACATATATAAAATAGTTCAAATAATTCAAACAAATTTATACTCGATCATATCCATTCCGAGATAATAAAATCAGCGCGATCTCCGAGCGCTAAAAAGCAGTCATTGTTTGTTGGGCCCTCACCGCAGTTTTCAGAAACAGTCTGACATGAAAAATACATTCCTCATTATTCAGCTGGAGTAAGATGTCATATGCTACTCCACCCCATTCATAACTGCACGTCCTCCATCACATAAGACACCACCCCCAGCCTCCAACCTCTCAGGGCAGCATCCTCACCCAACCAGGGCAATAGCCCTTTATTCCTCTCGGGACAGCACCACCGACATCCCACCAAGACCAGCACATCTTCCTCCCATTCATGACAGCACCTCTTCCTAAAACAGCAGATCACCAGGCTCTGGCCCATAAACTTCGCACTCGCACGCACCACTCCCACACATATTTGGAATGCTACACCCTGTATCTGTTGGAAGTTAATGGCCGCAGCTTTATTCACTCGTTCATAACCGCCCGCTTCACTTTATCTGGGGGTTGAAGCCGCCTGTATGTCTGCCGCTCTAAACAACCTTCAGTCACGAAACTTAATATCATAAATCAATCATTTGACTGATCATCATAAATCAACTGTTATTGCAGCACGTGTCATCAATCCACACAGCCTGGTTGACCCAGGTCATAGAATGAGACATAAATCAAACACAAGGTCATAAAGCTATAAACCAATCCAAGTCATCAATCAAGTCATAAATCACTCCCAGACCATAAAACAAGATCAGGTCATAAATCAGTCAAAGTCCATAAATCAAGTCGTAAATCAAACCGTAGAGACACATTTATGGCATACCATAAAAGTCTTTCTTCACCACACATCAGCCGGCGTTTACTGCTGCCAGCTGGAGCTTCACCATCTATGCAGAGGAGGTGTATTCCACCATCACCTTTTTAGGCCCAACTCACTACTATACTTATTCAGTGTGTCCACTGACTGGCGGCCTGGGCTGCAAGCGGCATGTTATGTGACCCCTCTCCTCTCCCACTGTCTTACCCTTCCGTGAGGCATCCCAAGGTAAGTACCAGGTCCGCCACCCCGCTGGTGGCGTTTCAAGCTCCTTAAGCTCCTTTCATAGACTACTTTACCATTGTGTCGCTGTGAAAATCTTGGTCATGCTTGGTGTGGGTGGGTGGCTTTTGCTGCCCCTAGAGGGACCGTTCCCCACGTAAAGTGGCTGGGCACGGGCCCTTCACCCTTTAATAGGGGCAAGATGCCCTGCGGGCACAATTCAAACAAGCATTGGCATAGCCAATAGGTCTCGCCTTTGGGACCTTATAAGTGTTAAGCCATGCAACAGTTGATGTTGTTGAACCAAGGATATTGTGCTGGATAACTAAACACTTGTAAGGTCCCAAAGGCGAGACCTATTGGCTATGCCAATGCTTGTTTAGCTTTGTGTGCTATCGCTGCCACTGGGCAAGTTTTGGTAATTTGTAAGATGTGTCCCAGTAGTCTAATATTATCATTGGAGAGTCTCCCTTTAAGAGAGCCAGCTTGATAAGGGTCGATCAAGGAGGGTAATATCTCCTCAATACGTTTAGCTAGGATTTTGGCATATAGTTTGCAGTCTGAGTTGATAAGCGACATCGGCCTATAGTTATTGGGGTAAGTATGATCTTTGCCCTCCTTAGGGATAAGAGCTATTATTGCTTCCGCTGTAGTCCCCCGAATATATCCAGATTCGGCATAGTTATGAAAGAGGTCTAACAGGGGCAAGCACAGTTCATCTGTGAATAATTTCTAGAAGTGGGCAATAAGGCCGTCCGGACCAGGGTCCTTCCCTACTTTCAGGGATTTAATAGCTAAGTGTAGTTCAGATTCGGTAATGGTCTGGTTTAGACAAAGTTGTCGTTGGGCATCTAGTTTGGGGAGGTTGAGTTTATTTGAATATGCCAGGCTATCCGTTGCATTTACATTAGCGTTTTCATCGCGCATGTATTGATGGAAGTGTAAGTCAGCACCGGAGATTTTATGAGGGTCCAGATGTAGTTGTCCCTCCATGTATCCGACAGTGGTCATTTGGGGGAGATTTAATTTGTAATTTAAGTAGCGGGCTAGGACTTTCCTAACAGTATTGTCAGCACATTATTTTATCGAGTTGAATTTAGTTACCCATTGGCCAGACTTGGTGCTCAGGATTTTGTTATATTCATATTTTTGCAGGCTTGGGGTGTCCAATAGAAGGGTACCCTTCTCGGAATGATGTCTAAGTTTCAATTGCTTGATTTTGGTTTCTAAATTTTTCATCTGTGAGTTTGCAGACTTATTGATGTGAGCGCTGATGCTGATTATCACCCCCTAAGAGTGGCCTTGAAGGCGCCCCAACACACTTGGGGAGAGCAATCGTCAGAGGGATTGTCTTGGAAGATGTTTTTGATGTCTGAGCAGATTGTCGCAGTATGGGTCGGGTCCTGTAATATGTCGAGATTAAGTCTCCAGGATTTGTCAGTTGGGGTAGTTGTGGCCCAGTCCAGAAAGGACGAAATGGCCGAATGATCCGAGATCGATCTGGGTTCAATGGAGGAATCAGAAATCGTCCTGGCCAGATTACTGGACACCAAAATGTAGTCAATTCTGGAGAATGATTGATGGGGAGAGGAGTAGAAAGTATAGTCTCTGGTGTTTGGGTGGTGAAGAAGCCAGGAGTACGCAAGGGAGTATCTGGAGCAAATCTTGTGGAGTAACTTGTGGGATGCGGACAGACTAAATTTGTATCTCGAGCTGCGGTCTACGGTGGGATCAGGTAGGATATTAAAGTCGCCCCCTATGATAAGTCGAGAGTTATTGGGGAATCCAGCAATCAATTCATCAATGTGCTTCTAGAAATCCGTATGACTTGTATTAGAAGCATGAATATTCAACAGATTTCCTTGCCAGATTTCAACAGTTTACTGAGTAACCACCTCTTATGCTCAGCAAGAGTATCTAGAACTGTAATTTTCACTTGTTTGGTAATGACAGTGAGTGCCCCATTCTTCTTTTGTGCAGGTGAACCTATGAAAACAACAGGGCTTTGAAGGAGGGAATGTCGTTGATAGAAAGTTTAGATTCTTGTAATAGAAGTATGTCACATCTGAATTTGTACGTGTATTCAAGAATTTTCCTACTCTTACCCGGATTGCTCAACCATTTCGTGTTAAGTGACAGTAACTGTAGGGACTCTGTCTTCAGCATCGGGGATACGAGGAAATGTCGGAAGGACAAGAGTTAGCCGTATCCATAATAATATGTTGTATAGAAGGGCAACCTGTGATTAGAGTCCCGTGCAGCAAAGGTGAATGGAGTCAAACGGAACAGACAATGGGAGTCAGATCCAACCTTAGTGTTAGATGGAAAGGAAGGCAACCTGTGAAAAAGATACGGGAGAGGAAAGAAAACAAGGGAGAACATAAAATGAAAGCCCACCAACTCTTCAAACCACCCACACCCACCTACCCCACATCGGTACAGTGTGGGACCCAAAGGAGGAGCTCAACCTCTCCTGGGCGCCACAAAACAAATATACAAATAAGTAAATGAGTCAAAATGCGGCTGAGCAAGTACAAGTGTGTAGCACAACAGGGGCTTAACTAGAACGATACGAGTGAACAATACTGACAATTGAAGCATATGAGGAAACAAAGTTTAGAATAGGCGGCAGGTCTTCTCAGCCTAAGGATTTGGAAACGTGGTACTTAACAATCCTGAGCTAAAACTAGTCGATGATACATTAACATGAACATATCTGAAGTATGACAGCTTCTGTAGGAGAGGAAGACAATGTAAGACAACGCCTCTCTACTACTCTATGCCACTCCACTCTATGCCACTATACTACACGCTACTCTCCTCCATTCTACAACACTCTAAACCACTGCACTCTACGCAACTCCCTCTACGTCACTGAACGCCACTTTACTCCACTCTACGCCACTCCACAATACACAACAACCCTTCGCCCCTCCACTCTACACCACTCCACACCACTCCACGACACTCTACTCTCCTCTATGCCACAAACTTTTAGCCATGCTGAACAGCAGCCACGATGGTGTACAACATGATTAAAACACATTGGCAAAGCCAATAGCTCTTTCATATGCAAGACCTATTGGCTTTGCCATTGCTTATTTTTCTGGTTTGCGCTAACATCTGGTGTATATTTTACACCTGATGTACAAGTGCAGTTCACAGTCAGCCCAATAGTACTGGCACTGTAAAATTTGCAAATAGAAGGTAAAACTTCATAGCTGTAAACACTTCGGTTTACAGTAAAAAAAAAAACATTACTGCACAAGAAACAGAGACTATGAGCTATATGTGGTCCTTGGCAGCAACTGTCTTCACAAATGCCCCCATCTAGAAACCAGTAGTGCAAGTGTGGAAGTTTGCCTGAGGGAGGGTGAGGATTAGCAGTTCGGGGTAGGCTAAGGCTGACCTGTATGGAGCTGGTCCCCTTCCCTGTCCGGGTAGAAGCAATGAACTGTTGTTAAGAGAAATTCTCGGTGGATTGGAAGCGCAAGTCCAGTCAGGCCTTTCCACCCATCATCACAATATGGGTTTCACACCGTATATGGGGTTAGCACACACGTAGGCCCCGTGCTCGCGGCACCTACCTAAAGTGGTCCAATATGACGTAAATGTTGACTGAACAACTTGCATTCTCAGAGCAGTGCATTTAGCTGGTCCTTCTCTGTTGAGGCATGGACAAGATAAAACGATGGAATGGAATACTCCCCGGAGGAATTCCTACTTGTAAGGAAATGTTGGCTCAGGCATTCCCATCCATCATTTTTTGCCTCCCATGGAAGAAGCATCGGGTCTAAAGATTTTATGGGTTTTCTGGAGGAATCCATTACAGGCTAGTTGAATATCCCAATGGCCGGACCTCTTTTGGGATTTTACAGTACCCCAGGGCCACAGCACAGAGGCGCTGTGCTTCCATTCACAGGTTTCCTTGTTTATATTATTTTAATAAGCACCACAGTGCATATTTGCTATTCTCCCAGGAGGTTTCAAAGAAATACAGTGTAACCGGATGCACCTGTGTGTACACACAGAAGCAGACATCTTGAAAGTGATTTGCTCTGGTAAGACCCCACCCCCAGCCTGTAGACCACGCCACCTCTTGCGGTCGGGGCGCCACTGAGGTGACCGCAGCTACAATCCATCAGGAGCCGAGACATTCATTCATCTCCAAGGTAACCGATAATCCATCAGTCTCTGTCGTCGCATGCCACCGTACCTGAAAATCAACTCTTATCTCAAGCCTCAAAAGACTAACAGCGAAAACCTACTGGTAACAACTGGGGTGCAGCTACTGTCTGTAAGCAAGAGTGCCACTCCAGCGCCTCCAATGCAGAGTGACCTAAAGTAACACCATGCTACCATACCCAGGTGAAAAGACTCCTGCAGGACAAGAGCACAGCATGCAGAAGGCCAAGACACAGCCACCTCCTGGCAGTCAGACTGGGGCTCGAGGGATGCATTTCACAAACACTGCAAGAGAAACTGAGAGCCGGGGAGACCCTGGGAGTGGGAAACAGGCCAAATGCCCTTTCTTGCCATGTCTTACAGCTGCATGCCTGGGATTCAAAAGAAACACATGCTCTGCCCTAAAAAATGCACGATGAACCACAACCAGTTAGTCTGGTTTCCTGGTGTAAGAGTAACACCGAGGAATTTACATGGTGTGATCAAAAAACACATACCCGAGCCCTCCTGAAGAAAACAAGAGCCCGCGGCCTTTATTGACGGTAGAGAGGAGGAAAGCAGTAGATTTATGCAAATCACAGCGGAAGATATGGGGATGAGGTAGAGATGAGCAACTCAGAGGGGGCGAGAGGACGAATGGGGTCAATTTGTGCAGCGCACGAGGGGCGTGAAGAGGTGCGAGGTAGATATCTACCGCCTGCGAAGACAGAGAGGGGACGAGGTCAGTACCTGGACCTGAGAGAAGAGAGAGAGGGCATGAGGTAGATATCTACCGCCTGTGAAGACAGAGAGGGGACGAGGTCAGTACCTGGACCTGAGAGAGGAGAGAGAGAGCATGAGGTAGATATCTACCGCCTGTGAAGACAGAGAGGGGACGAGGTCAGTACCTGGACCTGAGAGAGGAGAGAGAGGGCATGAGGTAGATGTATATCTCCACCTCACAGTGGAAGAGAGGGTAGGCTACCTCCAGCTCACAGGGGATGGGAGGAGGAATGAGGTAGATATCTGCACCTCACAGTGGAGGAGAGGGGAGGCTACCTCCATCTCACAGGGATGGGAGGAGGAATGAGGTAGATAGCCTCCCCTCTCCTCCATTGTGAGGTGCAGATATCGACCTCATTCCTCCTCCCATCCCCTGTGAGTTGGGCGTAGCTTACCCTCTCTTCCACTGTGAGGTGCAGATATCTACCTCGTTCCTCCTCCCATCCCCTGTGAGTTGCAGGTAGCCTCCCCTCTCCTCCACTGTGAGGTGCAGATATCTACCTCGTTCCTCCTCCCATCCACTGTGAGCTGCAGATATCTACCTCATTCCTCCTCCCATCCCCTGTGAGTTGGACGTAGCCTCCCCTCTCCTCCACTGTGAGGTGCAGATATCTACCTCGTTCCTCCTCCCATCCCCTGTGAGCTGGAGGTAGCTTCCCCTCCCATCCACTGTGAGCTGCAGATATAGTCAACTCCCAGGGGGAGAGAGGAGGAGTGCGGTAGATATCTACTGCCTTTGAAGGAAAAGAGAGGGGGGGATGAGGTCGGTACCTGGACCTGAGAGAGGAGAGAGAGGCATGAGGTAGATATCTACCGCCTGTGAAGACAGAGAGGGGACGAGGTCAGTACCTGGACCTCAGAGGGGAGAGAGAGGGCATGAGGTAGATATCTACCGCCTGTGAAGACAGAGAGGGGACGAGGTCAGTACCTGGACCTGAGAGAGGAGAGAGAGGGCATGGGGTAGATATCTACCGCCTGTGAAGACAGAGAGGGGACGAGGTCAGTACCTGGACCTGAGAGAGGAGAGAGAGGGCATGAGGTAGATATATATCTCCACCTCACAGTGGAAGAGAGGGGAGTCTACCTCCAGCTCACAGGGGATGGGAGGAGGAATGAGGTAGATATCTGCACCTCACAGTGGAGGAGAGGGGAGGCTACCTCCAGCTCACAGGGATGGGAGGAGGAATGAGGTAGATAGCCTCCCCTCTCCTCCATTGTGAGGTGCAGATATCGACCTCATTCCTCCTCCCATCCCCTGTGAGTTGGGCGTAGCTTCCCCTCTCTTCCACTGTGAGGTGCAGATATCTACCTCGTTCCTCCTCCCATCCCCTGTGAGTTGCAGGTAGCCTCCCCTCTCCTCCACTGTGAGGTGCAGATATCTACCTCGTTCCTCCTCCCATCCCCTGTGAGCTGGAGGTAGCCTCCCCTCTCTTCCAGGAATGATATCTGCAACTCACAGGGTATGAGCTAAGAGGAGAAATTAGGTCAATATCTGCAGCTCAGGGGTGAAGAGGAGGAGAGTGAGGCAGGCATCTGCAGCTCAGGGGTGAAGAGGAGGAGAGTGAGGCAGGGAACTGCAGCTCACAGGAGAATGGAAAGAGAATGAGGTAGAAATTTGCAGCTTACTTGTAAAGACGAGAGGAAGGAAGTAAGTGCCAGCAACACAAAGGGAAAGACAGATGTTAAGAGGAAAAGGTTTACAACTCAAAGGAGACAGTCAAGCGGGTGGCTGTAACTCACAAAGGAAACGTTAGAACATGGCAGCCGTCTTGCTTCGTGAAGTGAAGACAAGATGAAAAAGTTGCCTCAACACTCTGGAAATAATGCAATAACATAAGTGCTCATTAAAAGCTGCCTAATCTGTAACACGGCCTCCATTTTGAAAACATCCTGGGCAGTGGCAGCTAACTGGAGACCCTTAGGCTGGCAGGGCAGGGCCGCCATGGCAGGAAGCGAATATCCTTAGGGCAGGAAGGAGGGACAGGTGGGGCCACAGGCGAGGACCAGCCGAGGTGAAAGGTAGGTAGGCAACTGGGAGAGTAGGCAAACTAATGAGGAAACTGAACATGGCAACAAACCAGCTGCGTCGCTACAGTAGTACTGTGCTCGGACACAAAAGCAGAACCACTGGAATTATGCGATTGTGCAGCTGCTGCGATTTTCGCATAATTATACATTTGCCGCTTTTGCCACATAATCCTTCCTCTGGCGCATAATCTGCAGATTTTAACAAAAAAAATTGTTTCTAGCTCAAACGGTTAAAAAATTACTAAAAATGCAAAGACACGTGTTGGCGTGCAGTGGAAGGCCCTTTGCAATCTAGACTGGCCAACTTTCTGTTGCTTATTGCTATAAATGGGTATTAAACTAGTACTAATGAGGTGCAACCAATGCCCATAGAGTATTACCAAGTTTAAAAATGCTCAAATAATGAAGTAATCCTATTACAAAATGTGCCGTATTATGCTCAATAATTTTCCTTTTCTTGACGCATAATTTACTCAATCCTGCATCTTAATTTGGAGATCTCTCGCCGCATAATTCCAGGGACCCTGAATATAAGAGAAAACAAAGCCAGGCAATATTAAACTGAACATAGTGCTACTTCACTGTGGAGCAGGGCATCAAAAACTATGTGGATAGGAGCCGTGCCAAAATATTTGATATATACACAGACAAGCCTGAGCTACAGTGAGCTGCCTCTCCCCTCATGTAAAATGTCTCTATAATCTACAGAGGCATTGTCTCATTTCTCAGTATCAGGAAGTAAGGCATTAATTGTCAAATATGCCTGGATTGGGCGCACTCAAAGAATCAGGAACCATGCCCTTGGTGTCTAAGAAACAACATACAGGAGAGGGTCGCTTGTCACTGGACTAACTGTACAACTACGTCTCAGGGATCATAGAGCTCTGTGCCACTGGACTAACTGTACTTCTACGTCTCAGGGATCATAGAGCTGTGTGCACTGGACTAAATGTACTTCTACTTCTCAGGGACCATAGAGCTGAGTGCCACTGGACTAACTGGACTTCTATGTCTCAGGGATCATAGAGCATTGTGCCACTGGACTAACTGTACTTCTATGTCTCAGGGATCATAGAGCTCTGTGCCACTGGACTAACTGTACTTCTACGTCTCAGGGATCATAGAGCTGTGTGCACTGGACTAAATGTACTTCTACTTCTCAGGGACCATAGAGCTGAGTGCCACTGGACTAACTGGACTTCTATGTCTCAGGGATCATAGTGCTGTGTGCCACTGGACTAACTGTACTTCTACGTCTCAGGGATCATAGAGCTGTGTGCCACTGGACTTCTATGTCTCAGGGATCATAGAGCATTGTGCCACTGGACTAACTATACTTCTACGTCTCAGGGACCATAGAGCTGTGTGCCACTGGACTAACTGTACTTCTACTTCTCAGGGATCATAGAGCTGTGTGCCACTGGATTAACTGTACTTCTACTTCTCAGGGACCATAGAGCCGAGTGCCACTGGACTAAATGTACTTCTACGTCTCATGAACCACAGAGCTGTGTGCCACTGGACTAAGCGTACTTCTATGTCTCAGGGATCATAGAGCTGTGTGCCACTGGACTAAGTGTGCTTTTCCATCTCAGGACCATGTCTTCGTATTTACAGGACACCACACAGGAGCGCAGAGCTGTGTACCACTGGACTAACTACTTCTACGTTTCAGCAATCATGTAATTCGTATTTATAGGGCACTGCACAGGAGCACGGGATTGTGTGCCACTAAATTAGCTGTTCTTCTGCAATTCAGGGATTTACATACAGGTTAATACACAGAAGCATGGGGAAATTGCTCGTGGCTAGCCTAGCTGCAGCTATAAGGCCGTAGACAACTTCCTCAATATCTGCGAGTAACCAGACAGGAGCCTCGGTATCTGCGAATAACAAGACAGGAGCTATGTAACATTGTAAGACCACTTGCCACAAACCACTGAAAAACAGCGAAAGACGTGTTGGCACGAGGGGCGTGGCCGAACCACGGACCAAGATGGCCACGTAGATTCGAAACTCCGCTAATATCCCCGGAACTATCGACCAGTCCGGCGGCCACAAGCATTGCAGCGAGGCGGCAATGACATCAACTTGCTCCTGATACACCCCGGAGACCAGCGACCCCTTGAAATTAAGTCCCCGAGCCCGGGGGCCGCCACAACACCGAAGTGCGCACAGGGCCTGGAGCGCGAGTCGGAGCCGGGGACACAAGTCGCGCCGGTACACATCCGAAGTGAGGGGCACGCCGCGCTAAGCGGTGGGAGTCGGCGAGCCCCGGGACAAAGCTCGATTCCTCGCGACTTCCGGTGCGGCAGGACGAGGGAGCCCAACCTTCAGGCGGACAGACGAGCGGACAGGAGCCCAGATAGCGGCCGCACTATATCCAGGTCGGCCCGCCCGATACGCCCGGAGGCCCCATGGAGACAGGTTCCACGGGAGAGCCTGATGACCGGCCGCCCGGATCGTAGCGGTGCCCCCTTCCTTTTTTGGGCCTGCTCCCATACCACTGTCCCTGGCCCCGCGTGCTTAGAAGCACCCAAGGCAGCACGATCAGCGACCGTTACTCACACACTGAGGCCTGATTTGCCCCAACCACTCAGCGCGCTTGATAGTGGTGTGTGGCAACGAGAATGCAGGAGTAGGTGCAGGTCAAGAGCACAACAGTGACACTGTGTGAAACACGCCACCGTCATAAGCGACGCACCTGCGCTAGTTGAAACCCTGGCGAAGACGGCGAAACGGATGATCGTCCCCCCCCGCTAACCAAGGGCCGGTTAGTCGCTACCGACATTGAACACTGACTCGGCACAGGTCTGGGCCCATTCTCCCATCCCTACGGACATGGGTAAAGTGGATCCCAGGCAGAGAAAACTGCCCTTTGAGAAGACAACTGGTGGGACTGACCCCACAAGCAGCACCATGGCGGAGGGGGGAAGACACTGCTGGCCCACCCCAACCCCCCGGGCTGGGTAATGAGGCACTCATGGCGGAACTCAGGGCCGGATTTAAAGCACTGGACACACGCTTTGATGCACTAGATAGAAGACTGGACGTGATGAGGGGGGGATTAGACAAGCACCACACGATGCTGGACACGGTGGAGGGCAGAATCTCGGACTTAGAGGACGGCTCGGCGTAAGCATCCAAACGACTGGAAAGAATGGAAAAAGTGCTCAAAACCATCGCCATAAAGAACAAGGATTTGGAGGCCAGAGGGAGATGCAAAAACATACGCATTATGGGTATTCCAGAGTCGACGAACACTGGACGGCTTGATGGGTTCGTAGAGGGCCTCTTGATCGATCTATTTGGTCAGGACTCATTCACACCCACTTTTGTTGTCGAGAGGGCGCATCGAACCCTTGGACCCCGTCCCAACCCTAGATGTTCCCCCCCGCCCAATCATGGCACGGCTTCTGAACTTTAAAGATAGGGACATTGCCCTACGGATGGCCCGAGAGCGGGGATCTCTAGATTGGCAGGGTTCCTCCATCTCGCTGTATCCTGACTTTACTGCGATGGACCAGGAGGCCCGTCGGAAATTTGTGACAATCAAAGCCGCACTGCGTAAAGCTGGTCTGAAATACGGGATGCTATACCCAGCACGTTTGAAAGTAGATGCAGATGGTAGATCCCGGATCTTCGACACCCCAGCAGATGTGCAGGAGTTTCATAAGCATCGTACGAACACTGTCCAGTTGCAAAAATTGCCTACTCCAGACCGATCTCCTCGTTTGTCTGACTCTGGAGACAGTGCTGAACTGTTCTCCACTGGTTGATAAGCTCGCTGCATTGTAACGAATTGATAAGTACTGAACGTGTGTTTGAATCATTCTTTTTAAAATACAAGTGGTTTGCTAGGATTATGGTCATTACGATTTGTTTATATTACACAACTTTAAGGTCCAGGGATTAGACGTAGCGTTGCCTCCCCCCTGTGCTTTGGCACCTTTCTGTGGTTTATTCGTTTTGAGAATTGCAACGATTGTTTATGTTTCTAATTGGGATTTGGGATTTCCCCTATGTTCAGGATAAGGGGATGGGTGGGGGAATCGTAGGTTGATAACTCTTTTTTCCTTTCACAGATTAGTCGTTAAGCCCAATGGTATTTCAATTGATCCACAAAGCAGAATAGTCAGGAACTTTTTTAATGTCACGTAAAGCTAGCCTTCATGAGAATATCACCCTGATGTCCTGGAATGTTCGAGGGCTCAATGACACACGTAAACGTAAGCAGGTGCTCCATTATTTGCAGCGTCACCAGGCAGATATAGCATTCCTCCAAGAGACGCACTTACCCCCGCACACTTCCCCGAGTTTTGCTGCCAGCTGGGGCCCCAACCGACATTTTGCGGGTTATAGTACCTATGCGAGAGGGGTTTCAATACTTGTACACAAGCGTCTGCCGTTTAAGACGGTTGCAGTACATTCCGACCTGGCAGGCAGGTACTTATTGGTAAAGGGCTGGCTACTTGGTCACACGATTCTCCTGGTCAACGTCTATGCGCCCAATACAGACAGGCCAGGTTTTTTTGTGGAGCTTCATTCCCGCATAGACGCAATAGGAGCAGACCACATTTGTATGGGGGGGCGACTTCAACATTCTTCTAAACCCTGGATTGGACAGCACCGCCACCACACCTCACACAAAACCCAGGGCCAGGAGAACACTAACCACACTGATAGATACTTTTCAACTAACTGATGCGTGGTGCCACGCAAACTTGAACAAACCCGCCTACACACACTACTCGGCCCCGCATAACACATGGACACGCCTGGACTACTGGCTTATCGCCCCGAACATAGCAGTTTGGTTAAGCTCAATCACCCACCTTCCGCACACACTCTCTGACCATGCCCTAGTGGTGCTCGGACTGCGGATACCGGGGGCCAGGGACAGGGTGGGACAATGGCGGTTCCTGGAGATGGCCCTCCGAGACTCTGTCATTGAGGAAGAATTACACACAGCCGTGGAGGAATATTTTGAAATTAACTTAAATACAGTGGAGTCCAAAGCCACGCTATGGGAGGCATTCAAAGCCTATATTAGAGGGATTTGTATTTCTAAAAGTGCCAGTATATTAAAGGATCTACGTCGCACACTAGCTGGGATTGAGGCCAAGTTAGCGACAATAGATGCGAACCACAAGACGTCCCAGTCTAGCTCCGGCCTTCGGCAGAGAGCGGCATCATTAACTGAGTTTCAAGAGGCAGCAGAACGGGAGGCTCACTTTCTGGGGAAATACGCTACAGCCAGACGATATGGAGAGGGCGAGTGGCCCGGGCGTACATTAGCCAGACTGATACACCCCAATCGAGGGCCTACGTATATCACTAGCCTACAGGGCACAAATGGTGAGCAGATAACAGACTGTGAGGGTATCAATAACAGGATTTTATCATATTACCAGGACCTTTACAAGACCAAGGTCAACCCTGGCCCAACAGCCAGCAATGCCTACTTAGACGAGGTGGCCTTGGTTTGGTTGGAAAAGAAGCATAGGGATTTCCTAGCGGAGCCCTTCACGATCGATAAAGTGACTCAAGCAATAGAAGACATGGACGGCTCGAAAGCACCTGGCCTTGATGGGTTCCCCGGCTGTTTTTATAAGGTTTTCAAAAAAACTCTGGACCCGCACCTCATTGACTTGTATCAGGAAGCTATAGAGGTTGGCGAACTTCCGCCGACATTGCGTGAGGCGGTTATCACGATCCTTCCTAAGCCCGGCAAGGATGCACAGCAATGTGGATCCTACAGGCCCCTCTCACTGCTGAATTTTGACTATAAAATCTTAGCGAAAATGCTAGCCAATAGGTTATCCTTGATAATTGACCAGATGATATCTCCCGCCCAAGCGGGTTTCATTCCACATAGGTCTACTGCATTGAACCTGCGAACACTGTTTGCCACTCTCCACAGAATCAACCCCTCTCTCCCAGCGGCGGCGGTCCTCTTGGATGCCGAAAAAGCATTTGACTTGCTGGAGTGGCCCTTCCTCAATGCCAGGCTGGTGAGGTTGGGTATACCACCTAGATTCATATCAGTGATTGCGCTACTATAAACCCGTCCAATGGCCCGAATACGGCTGAATGGCTCACTTTCAGCTCCCTTCACGTTATCAAGGGGGACCAGGCAGGGTTGCCCCATCTCCCCGCTCCTCTTCATAATAGCGATGGATCCGCTTGTTCGTCACCTCTTAGATAATCACTCCCATCGGGGTATGCTGATGACATCATCCTCTCCGTGAGGAATCCAGACGAGAACCTAGGGCCGATTCTCCATGAAGTCACTCGCTACAGTGCCCTGTCGGGCCTGCACATTAATTGGGGTAAATCCGAGGTTTTCCCTCTGACCGATGCCCACTGCAACCAAAAACTTGGACTTTCCACTTAAATGGTGTGACGATTCAGTTAAGAATTTGGGTATCCATATTCACAGGGACCAGTCGCAAATCCTCCAACTCAACTATGGCCCGGCCATGGAGAAATTAAATGATAATATTGAGCGCTGGTTGAAACTTCCGTTGTCAATGGCCGGTAGAATCGCATTCATTAAAATGGTCGTTCTCCCGTAGTTCTTATACCTCTTCCAGAATATCCCTATACCTTTATACATGAGTTTCTTCGCAACACTTCGCTCCCATCTGTTGCGGCTGGTGTGGGGGGGTGGACAACCCAGGGTTAGTTGGGACGCCTTGACTCTTCCATGTGAGCGAGGGGGGTTTGGGGTTCCGAACCTCCGTATTTATTACTTAATCGCACAATGCAGCTTTTCACGCTATTGGTTCCACGCTGACTCTCAGATTCCCTATCTTAGGCCTGAAGCGGATCTAGCTCTTCCCACCCACCTCTCAGCCCTGTTGCCGGTGGGGTTGGCCCGAGATCCACAGGATCTACAAACGCTATCTACAAGCAGTTGGGCTTGGAAACAACTGATCCGGGCAACCGGGGTGCCACTATTATACTCCTCGTCCCTCCCTGTGGCGGGGAATCCGTGGATTCCCATCACTCAAGAAGCAACTGTACAGTGTACCCTAAATAAATACAACCTGAAAACATTTGGGGGATCTATTCCCAAACAATCATGTTTTTTCTCGCAGTGAGGATACCCGATTTACGGAGGCTACATTTCTTGACCAATTTATACTATGCCGACTACAGGGAGCACTGCGGTCACAGATTCCAACATACCCGATAGAGCCACTAGATTTGCCTCCACTGACACTCCTTATCAAGGACAGCAGCGGGGAACACTTAATGTCCAAAATGTATAAAGCTACTATTGCACTCCTCCCGCCCAGGGATTTGGGGCTAAGACAGGCATGGGAGCGGGACTTGGGTCAACCCCTGACAGACTCGCAATGGCACTTTTGCTGCGAGCAAACACACAAAATCTCTTTTAACCATAAACATTAGTTATTACATTTCAAATACCTGCGACGGGCATATATTACACCAAACAAAGTACACCGCATGGACCCCTCAAGACCGCTCACATGTCCCCGATGTAGGGTCCCTATGGCTGATTTTGCACACATGGCCTGGACTTGTGACAGGGTTGCCCTCTTTTGGGAAAAGGTATTTGAGACACTATCACATATGTCGGACCTGCCCATCCCTCCATCTCCCTTTATGGCACTGCTGGGATATGTCAGAGATCTCCCCAAGTCCCACAGACGTTTCTGCGCATTGGCACTGCTTCTGGCCAAAAGGGAAGTCGCTATAAATTGGGGGGAGTAAGCAACCCACCCCCGACACTGAAGGGATGGATGTTCAGCATGACTTACTGCAACACTAACTGTGAGTTATATGCCCAGCTACAACCCCCTATGTCTAGGCCACTTGATATATGGCAGCCCTTTAAAACTTATTTATTAGCCCAAACATCGGTGAGCTCACAAACAGAACAGGAGCCCTCCCTAGAACAGTGACAGAATAATCGCTATAATGGTAACACCACCAATCAGAACAAATTCAGGGAAAGCAATGAAGTAAATTGTTGTATCTTGGCTGATATGTATAAATGTGGATCTATATTGTTCTGATTGTCATTAAAGGAAAAACCATAAATAAAGATTTTTTTATTTTTTTTTAAAAAGACGTGTTGGCACAACCTGAATGTACCCGGCAATCGTTATTTTGCACACCATGCCAACTCAGTTTGGACCCAGCTATATTCAAATCAGTCTTGACCCTGCTCCAATAAGAACACCCCAGCCCGAACTGCGAAGCCAGGTCCTCCGTGAACCGGTACACAAGCAACCCAGGACCAGTTTCGTCCCAGTTATGGACTCATCGGCCGGGTACAGCTTGGTTCCAGTGACACAGTGTGCACATGACGCACATCTGAGCATACCCGTCCCACGTAGGGCAACACAATAAGTATACAAAACCGATCCTGGGTTGCTTGTGTTCCGGTTCTGGGAGGACTTGGCTTGCCAGTTCGGGCTCGACTGTTCCCATTGGAGCAGGGTCAAGACTGATTTGCATATAGCTGGGTCCAAACTGAGGTGAAATGGTGGGCAAAATAACGATGGATTGGGATGCAGCCCGAGTGATTAACAGTGGCTGAGATTAATTCAAGCATTCCATGCATTACTTTTTGTATACTTTAGCATAAGGCAATTCTGACACGCCGGTGTTGAGCTCACTGTGTAATGTTGAGTTGATCTGCACATCAGGACTTGATCATGTTGTGATCCTGTGCTCGTGTTGTGCTACAGTCATCAGCCTGATGTGCTTTGAAGATGTCTTGATACTTTGATGTGTGCTATGTTATGATAAGGTACTGCTGTGCTCTTGCTAATGTACACATTCTGTGCTGCTGAGGTCATGGCGTAGTAATGAGATGTTAAAGGTATAACGCTCTTGTGAGCTCCAGCTGCTGTGATCCTGGTGCACTTATTAAGATGCAATAGAGGTGTGCTCGAGGTGATCTAATGCTCATGGTATAATATTAGCATGGTGTGCAGCTGCTGTGATCTGGTGCTCTCATGAAGATGTGCTGGTGCTGTGCTCGTGGTGTGGTGATGCAATGCTCGTGGTGCCATTTTATCTTGGTGTGCAGGTGCTGTGACACTGGTGCTCTCATAAAGATGTGTTAGTGCTGTGCTCCTGGTATGGTGATGCAATGCTCGTGGTGTCATTTTATCATGGTGTGCAGGTGCTGTGAACCTGGTGCTCTCTTGAAGATGTGCTGGTGCTGTGCTCGCGGTGATGCAATGCTCATGGTATAATATTATCATGGTGTGCAGGTGCTTTGATCCTGGTGCTCTCTTGAAGATGTGCTGGTGCTGTGCTCGCGGTGTGGTGATGCAATGCTCATGGTATAATATTATCATGGTGTGCAGTGCAGGTGCTGTGATCCTGGTGCTCTCTTGAAGATGTGCTGGTGCTGTGCTCGCGGTGTGGTGATGCAATGCTCATGGTATAATATCATGGTGTGCAGGTGCTTTGATCCTGGTGCTCTCTTGAAGATGTGCTGGTGCTGTGCTAGTGGTGTGGTGTGGTGATGCAATGCTCATGGTATAATATTATCATGGTGTGCAGTGCAGGTGCTGTGATCCTGGTGCTCTCTTGAAGTTGTGCTGGTGCTGTGCTAGTGGTGTGGTGATGCAATGCTCATGGTATAATATTATCATGGTGTGCAGGTGCTGTGAACCTGGTGCTCTCTTGAAGATGTGCTGGTGCTGTGCTAGTGGTGTGGTGATGCAATGCTCATGGTATAATATTATCATGGTGTGCAGGTGCTTTGATCCTGGTGCTCTCTTGAAGATGTGCTGGTACTGTGCTCGCGGTGTGGTGATGCAATGCTCATGGTATAATATTATCATGGTGTGCAGTGCAGGTGCTGTGATCCTGGTGCTCTCTTGAAGATGTGCTGGTGCTGTGCTCGCGGTGTGGTGATGCAATGCTCATGGTATAATATTATCATGGTGTGCAGGTGCTTTGATCCTGGTGCTCTCTTGAAGATGTGCTGGTACTGTGCTCGCGGTGTGGTGATGCAATGCTCATGGTATAATATTATCATGTGTGCAGTGCAGGTGCTGTGATCCTGGTGCTCTCTTGAAGATGTGCTGGTGCTGTGCTAGTGTGGTGATGCAATGCTCATGGTATAATATTATCATGGTGTGCAGATGGTGTGATCCTGGTGCTCTCTTGAAGATGTACTGGTGCTGTGCTCGCGGCGTGGTGGTATAGTAATCACAGTGTAATGTTATCGAGGTGTGCAGCCGACCCGTGAACCTGGTGCACTCAAGGTGGGTGCTGACCGTCCTCGTGCTGCTGAGCTTAGGGCGCAGTGAGGTAATGCTCATGACGTAATACTGTTATGACGTAATGCTGCTATGACGTCGTGCTGGTACTTTGCTGTCACCCCCTCTCACCTGCATCCTGTGGAACTCCTCCTCTGACAGAGCCTGCGCCATCTTCAGACAGGGTCCGGGGACTGTACCACTGCGTGGGGAGGGGGTGCTGGACCACCCCGGGCAGAGGTCAGGCTATGGCACGGGCAAGGGGCACTGGGCTGTACTACCCAGGGCGCTCACAATGGGACGTTCCACCCTTCACATGACTGTCCGCGCGCAACAACACTGGGCTAGCGGACTGTTCCACTTGGAGCAGGGGAGTACATTTACCAGGGTGACCAGGGGAGCGGGCACCTGGACACTGCCACTCTAAGAAGGGAGCACTCTTTCAAGGAAAGGTGTGTGTGTGTGTGTGTGTAAAAGAGGAGGGGAAACCCCCGCAGGCACCGTAACACTTCCGGGGTATACCACCCCTCTCCTAGTTATGAAGAATGTGGAGACCCTGCTTTCGGATCGTACCACTAGTGACAGCAGGGGGGTTTGGGGCACACACATGCCTGCTCTTGCTCAAGCTCCGCCGCAGCGGATGCGGAGAGAGCGTGAACTGGGTGGGTTATGTAAACAATAACGTGAGGCTTTAGGTATGAGGAGGTATGAGGCTCACCGGTGTGTGGTCATTACCCTTAAATGAGCTCGTAACCCCCACAATTCCATGGAGCCGCCTTTAGCGGTCCAAAACAAACCACTAAATAGAGCAAGAAGAAACACGTAGGGCCACGGCGGCCATCTTGGGAAGGGAATCCGCACAAGAAAAGAAAGACTCGCTCTGAAGGTAACGCTGTTTTCACCGCCATCTTGGAAAAGGTGCCTGCACGCCCCCTACCTTCAAACCAGATGAAAAGATTGGCCGTAGTTCAAAAGTTGGAGACTTGAAAGGTTGATAATTTTGGGACGGCAGAGCTACACGTTTCTGTACTGCACGCTTTTATGTACATCCTGTTAAAGTCTTAAATGAATCTTTTTTTTATAAACGTCCCCGACCTCAAACACATTTTGACATGTTATAGGAAAAAAGACTGCCAGTACAGAAGTTTTTGTGGTCCAAAATAAAAATGATGCGGACCAGAAGTCACGTTTCCAATTTATTTATTTATTTATGCATTTCTATATAGCGCAGACTTTTGCCAAAGGTGTCAGAGCGCTTCACAATAGGACCAGTTACGTTACATGAGGAGAATGTTACAAATGTACATGTTACAGAAGCAAATGAGATACAAGAAGAGGTATAATACAGCAGTAGATGGCAGTCACTCAAAAACACACTGGGATGACACTTGTACAGGCATAAATTACAAAATTTACAGTAGTGAAAGAACTTCCTTGAGGGACTTGAAAGGGCGTGTATTAGTTCTGGAAGTGTCTTTGGAAGAGAAGAGATTTGAGGTCAGTTTTGAAGGTCCGGGTAAAGGTGGTAGTGCGGAGCTGCGGCGGAAGCGAGTTCCAGATTCTCACCGCATTGCCTGAGAAGGATTGAGCCATCGATCTTTCCCTTTTGAAAGTGGGAGGCACGAGCAGTAATTTTTCCGCATTACGAGACGGTCTAGAGCCTCCAGAGATTTTCAGTTTATTCGCCAGGTAGCGAGGGGAGGAAGTGTGCAAGGCTTTGTGGGTGATACAAGCCGTCTTGTAGATTGATCTTGCCTCGATGGGAAGCCAACGGAGGGAAGACAAAATGGGTGTGATGTGGGCACTTCTTTTGGCCCCAAATATAAAACGAGCCGCTGAATGGAGGATTTAAGAGGGGAAAGGTGGGATTTGGGGAGGCCAGGAAGAAGAGAATTGCAGTAGTCCAATCTAGAGAGAACCAGTGATTGGACCAGGGTTTTAAGGTCTTGCTCCGGGAAGAAGCGTCGAATCCCCCAAAGAAGGCGCAGTTGGTATCGAGCATTCTTTGCAATGGAGTTGATGTGGGAGAGCAGATTGAGCCTTTTGTCGAGTAAGACACCAAGGGATTTAGCGCTGTCGACAACGATAGGTTTATTGTTAAGTAGATTCAGCTGATCCATCCAAGATTGAACAGGAGGAGGAGAGAGAGAGGTTGAGAGGAGGAGGAATTCTGTTTTGGAGGGATTCAGAATGAGTTGATGAGTTAACATCCAGTTTTGAATAGAGCAGAGAGTAGAGTTGAGGATTGAGAGATCGTGTGTGGAGGACACCTTAAGGTAGATTTGGGTGTCATCCGCATAGAGATGGTAGAGGATCCCGGAATTGCTTAGGAGATTTCCCAATGGTTCCAAATAGAGATTGAACAATGTGGGTGCAAGGATAGAGCCTTGAGGGACACCTTGACCTACCGCCAATGAATATGAAAGACTATTCGCTATTTTGACCATTTGGGATCTGTCCGAAAGGAAAGAGGCAAACCATTTAAGTACTGTGCCTTCCAAACCCATTCTCTGTTGAAGAGTGTTAAGGAGAGTGTTGTGATTGACAGTGTCAAAGGCTGAAGAAAGATCAAGAAGAATCAGAAGACAAGACTCCCCTAAATCGAGTATACGCAGGCCATCATCGATCACTTGCAGCAGGGCTGTTTCAATGCTGCAGTTTTGAATGAAACCAGACTGGAAATTGTCAAGAAGATCATTGTCCTTGATATGGCGGGAAAGTTGTTTCGCTACACATCTTTCTGTGATTTTCACAAGAAAAGGGAGGTTAGTGATGGGGCGGAAGTTGGTGAGGTCGTTCACATCAGCGGTGGGTTTTTTAAGAAGAGGGGTAACCTGTCCTGTTTTAAAAGTAACAGGAAGGGAGCCTTGACTGAGGGAGAGGTTAATCAGACTGGTCCAATAAGAAAGAGTATGGGTGTAGAAGTCAATGGCAATGTCACTAGGGATGGGGTCAAGAGAATGGTTGGAGGGCTTTGATTCGAGGATGCATTTGAGGAGGGCATCTTCAGAGATGGCGTCAAAGTTCTGCCAAATGACTAAGGATTTACGCTCCTCTAGAGGGGTAGGATGAATAACCTGATCCACCAATGATTTCACTTTTTCGTCAAAGAATATAGCGAATTCCGCTGCTTTCTTTGGAGAATCCTCCGGCTTGGAGGTTGGGGGAGAGCAGTTTGGATTTTTGATGAGGTCGAACAGTTTTTTGGGTCTGTTTTTGGCTGAGTCGAGGAGGGTTCTGAAGTGTGATGCTTTTTCAAGGAAGATGTGTTTGTGGTACTTGGATCTTGCTGAACCTAACGTAGCAAGATTAGTGGTGGATGGAGCTTGTCTCCATTGTTTCTCCAGGATTCTCAGGTTCTTCCTTTCTTCATAAAGGGATTTGTTGAACCAAGGTGCTGAGGGAATAGGCCTTTTCCTTTTGCTTTGGAGAGGAGCGACATTATCGATTTCGACTGCAAGGACTGAGAGGCATTGGGAGGTGAGATCGTTGACGTCCAAGTTCGGGTCTAGCCTTGGAAGTGATAGCATAGCGGAATCACAGAGAGTATCGAGGTCAATGTTTTTAGTGTTACGGAACCAGGTAGTAGTCCTTTTAGGTTGGCCAAGAGTAATAGAGTGTGAAAGGTGAAGAGAGAAGGGGATGAGGAAGTGGTCAGACCAGTCTACATGAATAGGGATAGCAATAGTAAGCATGTCTGCTTTAGAAATAACAAGGTCCAGAATTGAGCCCTTAGAGTGTGTTGTTTCAGTGCAGTGTTGGATAAGATCGTTTGCCGAGAGAAAGGTGGCCAGCATATTAGCAGAGGAATCTTCCAACGAGCCCCAGTGAAGATTGAAGTCTCCCAGGAAAATCTGTCTGTCACTTTGCGAGTATTGGTCGCTGATGAAGTCAGTGAGTTCCTCTAAAAAGGAAGAAGAGCAGCCACCAGGCGGGTGGTAAATGACATGGAATCTGAATGGTGAGCAGTGTTGCACTTGAAGCTCAAGAGATAAGCATTCGAATGAACGGAAGGAGCTGTTAGGAAAAGCCTTAGGTTGAAGGGAGTTTCTAAAGATGATGAGAACTTTGTCTGTTCTGTCATTTCTAAAGATAGAGTAGTCGGTGGGTAACAGAAGATCAAACATAGAATGAGAGGTGTTGTTGAACCAGGTCTCTGTGAGGAAGAGCATGTCGAGATTGTGAAGGATGATGGTGTCAGAAATTTCCAGTTTGTGTTTCATTGCAGATCTACAGTTGTGGAGCAAACAGCGCAACTCTGACGAGACTGTTTTGGTGATGGGGGCAATTGGGCTATGAGGGGTGATGGGGATATTGTTCCAAGGTCTACGTGTGATTAGATCACCCAATCCAGGCTTGGCATTCCATTCTGGCACTTCTAGTCATTAATCTATAATGAAGTAAACTGAACTGCAAATGTCCAAATGAATTAAAAACGTCAGGAGTGGACGTGGGCGTGTTTTGACCTGGGAGGGCTGCTACCGTACCGATGTATTAGTGATTACTGGTGCTTTCATGTCAAAGTTGACAAAAAAAAGCTGATTAAGGTATTTTTTCCTCTAAAATAAACATAAAACAGCAAATGTAAGAGCAAATAATTGCAAAACAACCCTGCAAATTTCCACGCATCAGGAGTTATAACAATTTAAATGCTAGTGTCTGCAATACCGCATTAAAATGCTACGTCCCACATATTTAAAAGTAATGCGTATATTGCGACAAGGTGCTGCAGCTCTGAGAGCAAAGGTACTCTGGCGGCTTGCTTTGCTGCCCCAGGCAGAGTTGTTGGAGTTGGAGCCAGGCCCAGATTGAGGAAAGGTGAGTTGCTATGGATATTACATCCCTGCCTGGCCCCAGGCTTGTTTACTTTGTCTGGTGAACATTTACTGTATACATAGTTAAAGAGGAGAGGGGCTGCCGGTGGCCCTCCTCACGTGCCATCCTGATCTGTTCCAAAAACCTGTTTAGAATTTCTCACATCAACATTTATTATAAGCACAAACAAAATGTAGAGCTGAGGTGTTGTAATTGATGGCACGGTCCAGTTTGTTAATGTTTAATGACAGTTTTATTTCACTTGCCTAACAGCTAAGAGTTGTGAAAAGTACCATGGGATACTTCCTTGGCAGTGACCCACACATCCACCACCCCAAATCAGAGGGCAGAAAAAACAAGATTTTTTGGGATAGGAAACAAAAGTAGTGGGCAGAAGAGAAGACACAATGAAACACTAGAAGTCGGTGAGGTGTGGGAAACCAGCAGAATAGGCTGCCCTGGACATGACCATTCCAAAGGGGGCAATTGCTGCAGGTCACTGGGCAGATTATTGAATACTTTGCTGGTCAGTGAGAGCAGGTCGAGAGATCTGCAGCCATACACATTCACTTTATGTCCTAGAAGACACTACAACTCCAGTCGTGGAAATGCCTTCCCATTCAGAGGACTAAACCAAGATGTGTTCCGAAGTCTTTGAGATTGTTTATCTCTTCCTGTAGCCCTGCCAAGACGGGTGTTGCTGCATGACCCTGCGATCATGGCGCAGTCCAGTGCTGGTTGTGTGACTTCTAGTACTGCTGAGTGCACCCAGGTAAGCGGGTGCGGCATGTTAGTCTGCATGGAATTATTTTCTTCCTTACTTGGGCCATACAGCGGGGTCGAGTTTCACTTCCTGTCAACGAGTTCCAGAACAGGTGCACTTACTCCTTTCAGTTTGCATGCAGCTCTATGATGCCAGTGCATAACTCAGTGAGCTATATTTCAAGGGTTATATAACTTGTGACCTGTAGGTAACACATGAATATCTGCAGCAAAATCAGCAACAACATGAGCTGTCAGCACAAAATACAAATCTGTGACCTGTTATGCTTTGCAACAGGCACATTAAACCTCTATGATATTTTATGATGATTCAAACCTGTAATTAGACTGCACACAGATTTCTCCCGCATGTACATTAACTACTAATTAAGTTAGTGACTTTCCATTTTAGGGGATTTGCAGGGTGTCATAGCCCTTTTAAAGCCCCTCATTGCTCAAAACATGTAATTTCTGATATTTATGTCTTTACATGAACTTTATTACTTGATTTTCTTGGCAAGAAAGTGTCACTTGAAATGTCACACATTTGGCAGTAGAATGTCACTCACAAGTAGACTGAAACCATGGGAATGTCTTACATAAGAAATCTGAAAACCAGGCAGCTATGTCAAAAGTATTATCCATCTTTTCTCCGATAAAGGTTGTAACCCAGCCTGGGAAACTTGAGAGCTCTGTTACATCTCTCTTCTCTCAGTACTGCCGCACATCCAATGGTCCTTTCCCCTTTGTTATGTATTAGGTATACATGCATGCATTTCTGAGGTTAGTGGCCGCATGCTGCCATGGCGCATTCATGCAGCAGTGCGGCTGGCTCAGGCAACACATAAGAAAAATAAAAGGGGATTTGTAGTTGTCTTGCTTTACACTCCGAAATAAAAGAAATTCAGCATTCAGTAAAGTGCTCAGTAAAGCAGGAAAAAGCAATCCTGGAAAGGAGGCGAAACATTTACAAAATGAGGCAAATCAAAAGGCAGTGTCAAAATAAAGCGTGGGGTTTTAATGCAACACTCTAACAGAATGACTTTTCCAGATGTCAAATGAAACAGGTAAAACACCATGCAAATATATATATATATATATATATTCACTGAAAAAACCATAGGTTTCAGGCACGTTATAGTTAGAAATTTGCATTTAAAAAACCTTAGAAATTCACTGAAAAAACCATAAGGTTTTAGGGACAGTTATAGTTAGTTGGACATTGCACTCGTACAAAACCCGTGAAATTCCCCGTTATAGTTAGTTCAGGTAACTATAACTCGCGCCCCGCAATGCACTGCTGATGACGTCACATATTACATCACTCATGACATGGTCAGTGACATCACTGATGACATCTCAAATGACATCACTGATGACATCACTGATGACATCATCCAGTGACTGTGTGTTTCTGTAAAGTTTAAATATGTTTAATATATATAGGGAAAGGCGTATTGAAGAATGAGTGGGTGTATAAGTGTCTGAATGGATGATTTAGTAGGTGCGTGACTGAGTCTATAAGTGAGTGATTAAACGTATCTTACTGGATGCATGGGTGAGTGACTAAACTGTGTGAATGTCTGTATCCGTCTGTCTGTTGTTGTGTAAGCAGCTGCATGGGTTTCTGACTAGCTAAATGAGTGTCTATATGGGTTATGGATTGGTTCTCTGAGTATCTGTATGGGTGCCTCAGTGTTTGTGTGGGTGGGGTGAGTGTGACTCTGTGCATAGATGTGTGAGTGGGTGATTCACTGGGTGCATGGTTTCAAGAGTGCATCTGTGATGGACTGTATGGGTGGGTGAGTGTGTGTATGGGTGTGTTAGTGATTGAATGTATATCTCAGTGGTACATGTGTGAGTAACTACATATGTGAAAGGCAGTATATATGTGTGTTGGAGTATATAAATGGCTATAAGTGAGAGTGTGTGATTGTGAGAGTGGCTATATGGATGAGTGTGTGCTTGCATCAGTGATTGCATAGGAGCGTAAGAATGTGCTAGTATTTTTATGAGTAAGTGAGCTGGTGTGTATAACTGTATAGGTGAGTAAATTGGAGTGTGATTAATTATTTGCATGACTGACTAGGTGTGTGAGTACCTCTATGGATGAGTTGCGTTGTGTGAGTGTTTATATAGGTGTATGAGTGCATATGATAGTCCTGTACTGAGTGACTGTAAGTATGAGTGACTGTACGGGTGAGTGAGTAGATGTGTGTGTGTAGACCTAAGAATCAGTGAGTGGGTATGTACTTATTGGTATTGGAGTGTGTATGGTTTTGAGAATGGCAGTCTGTAATTTAGAGTGGGTGTTTCAAAACTTATATTAGGGTGTGAGAAGATGCATTAAATTCTCACATGGATGATGTCATCAGTGATGTCATCAGTGATGTCATTTGAGATGTCATCAGTGATGTCATCAGTGATGTCACTGACCATGTCATGAGTGATGTAATATGTGACGTCATCAGCAGTGCATTGCAGGGGCGCGAGTTATAGTTACCTGAACTAACTATAAAGGGGGAATTTCACGGGTTTTGTACGAGTGCAATGTCCAACTAACTATAACTGTCCCTAAAACCTTATGGTTTTTTCAGTGAATTTCTAAGGTTTTTTAAATGCAAATTTCTAACTATAACGTGCCTGAAACCTATGGTTTTTTCAGTGAATTTCAAAGGTTTTTAAATGCTAATTTCTAACTATAACGTGTCTGAAACCTATGGTTTTTTCAGTGAATTTCAAAGGTTTTTAAATGCTAATTCCTAACTATAACATGTCTGAAACCTACGGTTTTTTCAGTGAATTTCAAAGGTTTTGTAAATGACAATTTTTAAATGTATTAATTGTTATATTTATTTTTTTCATACTGATTTACTACATTTTTAGAAACATTTTTTTTTACGTATTTAATTTTTTAAATTACATTGTAATTACATTATACATTACAAAAAATACTTTCTCAGAATGAATTACTTTAGTTTAAATACTTTGCACATAGGCAATAGACTTTTAAGTACAGTAGTTACAGTTGTTGCAATGGGCAACACATTTTCAAACACAATGCAACATTCAGCTCAATGTGAATTTCTAGTTAAATGCAATTAGTTACTTTATGGATTACTTTACTAACCACAGGACTGGATCCTAGATTCAGTCCTGGGACATCTCCTGTAAACAGTTGAGTAAAAGCGTTTTGGTTACAGTAGTGATTTTTAAGGAATATTATTGTATTTTAAAAGTTGACACTTAGAAACTTTTTCTCATAGAATCACCAATGTTATCCTATGGAAGGAAATTCACTTAGCAGGTAAAAACTGTTATCGTTACTTTTTCTTACTCAGTGTTGGATCCTGGATCCAGCACTGGTGCATCTCCTGTAAACAGTTGAAAGAATGCGTTTAAGTCATACAGGCGATTCTTAAGGAATATTTGTAGTTTGTGAAAATCGACACTTTGAAACTTTTCAGCTGAAAACCAGACAATGGATTCCTATGGAAGAAAATATAAGTTACTGGTAAGTACGGTTACAATTACTTTTCAGGGTCAGTGCTGGGCTAAAAGATGCAGCACTGAGGTCTCTCCTGATAACAGGTGAGTAAATCGGAATTCGTATTTCGGCTGATTTTAGAGGAATATTTTAAAGTTCCAAAACTCCACACTTAGAAGAATTTCCAAGTGAAACCAGTCAATGTTAGCCTATGGAAGGAAATTCAAGTTACTGGTAAGTACGGTTAAAATTACTTTTCAGGACCAGTACTGGGCTGAAAGATACAGCACTGAGGTCTCTCCTGATAACAGGTGAGTAAATCAGAATTCGTATTTCGGCTGATTTTAGAGGAATATTTGTATGTTTCAAAAATCAACACTTAGAAACTTTTTCAGCAAAAAGCAGGCAATGATATCATATGGAAGGAAATTAAAGTTACTGGTAAGTACGGTTAAAATTACTTTTCAGGATTAGTACTGGGCTGAAAGATGCAGCACTGAGGTCTCTCCTGATAACAGGTGAGTAAATGCGAATTCGTAGTTCGGCAGATTTTAGAGGAATATTTGCACAATGGTGAAGGTAGGGGCGGGGCCTGAGGTGACATCTGTGCAAACGCGCCCGTGGCGCATTTTAAGTTGGGGATTAAGTCCCCTTGAATCATGAGGGTCCCTAGGGGCCAACTAGCCCACCAGGAACCTCCAGTATGCGCCAGGGGCTGCGTTGCAGAGACGTGTAGAGAGGCCACACCCCTTTTACACCTCTCTGCAACGCAGCTCTGTGGCGCTTTCTGGATGTACCTGTTGGGCTAGTTGGCCCCAGGGACCCTCAGGATTGAAGGGGATTTAATTCCCCATCTTAAAACGCGCCATGGGGCCTGTTTGCACACATGTCACCTGAAGCCCCGCCCCTCCCTTCACCACTGTGCAAACGCGCCCCTTGGCGCGTTTTAAGTTGGGGGATTAAGTCCCTTGAATCCTGAGGGTTCCTGGGGGCCAACTAGCCCACCATGTACCTCCAAAGCGCCACAGAGCTGCGTTGCAGAGAGGTGTATAAAGGGGCGTGGCCTCTGTACACCTCTCTGCAACGCAGCTCCCTGGCGCATACTGGAGGTTCCTGGTGGGCTAGTTGGCCCCAGGGACCCCCAGTATTCAAGGGAATTACTTCCCATCTGCAAACGCGCCAGGGGGCGCGTTTGCAGAGTGGTGAAGGAAGGGGGCGGGCCTGCGGCCCGATCGTTTTTTTTTTTTTTCCCTGAAGGGGGCTGTGTGGAAAAGCAATTGTCTTTGGATATTGGAGCGAGAGCAGGTTTCCTGCTCTCTCTTCCAATATCCAAAGCAGTTTGCAATGACAGGACGGGAGCCTCGAGGCTCCCGTCCTGTCATTGCAAACAGCAGTGTCCCGGGGGTAGGCACCCCGGGACACTGCAGGAGCCGGCCCTGGGGGTGGCGGTCCCCAGGGCCACCACAGGCTCCAGGAGGGGGCCGCGCGGCCCCCTCCCCACATCAGCAAAGCCCCGGGAGGTGGTGGTCCCCGGGCTTCGGGGTCCAAAACGGACCCCCATTTTAATTTGTTAGTGCCCCGGGGAGGTGGCGGTCCCCGGGGCGTGTGGGGGGGCTCGAGCCCCCCCCCCCCCACACAGCAAAAAGTAAAAAAAAAAAGAAGCCCCGGGGAGGTGGTGGTCCCCGGGGCTGCGGGAGGGCTCAGAGCCCTCCCGCACCATTTTAAAAAGAAAGCCCCGGGGGTGGCGGTCCCCAGGGCTTGGGGGCCCTTGAGGCCCCCATACATAAATTTAACCCCCACCATGCCCCCGGGACTTGGGCCACCCGGGGCAAAATACAATCGAAGCGCGGGAGACCGCCCTTCGATTTTTTTTTTTCCAGCAGGATTCACGCTCCCTGAGCGCATCCTGCCGATTAAAAAAAAAAATGCTTTTTTCTGCCCAGGGGGTCCTTGTGGGACCCCTGAGCAGACCTAGGGGGTCAGGGTGTTTCTACCCTGCCCCCTTTGTGCGTTTGCGCACTTTTTTACTGCTTTCTTGTTCCTCGGTTCTACCGAGGAACAAGATGGCTGCCAACACTTCCTGGTTTGCAGTGTTGACAGCCAATTAGCAGACAGCTCGTGATCGGGAGGGTGCGCGAATCCGACGCGGCCATAGATATATATGTACTTTTACTTTTGATTTTCTCAGCAACTACTGAACGGATTTACACCATTTAACAAAAAGGGTTCTTTCTGAACCAAGAACTACCTCTTTGCCAAATTTGGTGTAATTCCGTTCAGCAGTTCGAGCTGTAGCCGTGTCTAAAGTTTCCTATGGGAAATTGATTTTTTGACTCTTATTTTTTAATTTCTCCGCAACTACTGAACGGATTTACACCATTTAACAAAAGGGTTCTTTCTGAACCAAGAACTACCTCTTTGCCAAATTTGGTGTAATTCCGTTCAGCAGTTCGGGCTGTAGCCGTGTCTAAAGTTTCCTATGGGAAAATGAATGGGGAAAACACGTTTGGGACCCCCTTTTTCTCGGCCCCGCTTGACGAATCACCCTGAGACTTTCAGGGTAGGAGCGGACCGGAGCGGGCCATAAAGTTTGAAAATTTCGCGAAGATTCGTCAACCGACGCAAGAGTTATTTCAAATAGAATGTCGCGGATTTCCTATGGAAAATAGGTCCTAACTATAACTATCTACTGGCGACCGCCAGTAGATAATATATATATATACATATATATTATCTACTGGCGGTCGCCAGTAGATAGTTATAGTTAGGACCTATTATCCATAGGAAATCCGCGACATTCTATTTGAAATAACGTTGGCGCCGGTTGACGAATCTTCGCGAAAGTTTCCAACTTGTTGGGGCGCTCCGGTCCGCTCCTATCCTGAAAGTCTCGGGTGATACGTCAAGCGGGGGCCGAGAAAAAGGGGGGTCCCAAAACGCGTTTTCCCCATTCATTTTTCCATAGGAACCTTTAGTCGCAGCTACAGCCCGAACTGCTGAACGGAATTACACCAAATTTGGCAAAGAGGTAGCCCTTGGTTCAGTGTCGTGCCTTTTGCTTAAATGGTGTAAATCCGTTCAGTAGTTCCTGAGAAAATCAAAAGTAAAGTCACATATATATCTATGGCCACGTAGGGTCCGCGTACCCTCCCGATCACGAGCTGTATGCTAATTGGCTGTCAAGTGGCTGTCAACACTCCAAATCAGGAAGTGTTGGCAGCCATTTTGTCACTCGGTAGAACCGAGGGACAGAAACAAGTGCGCAAAGCGCAAAAAGGGGGCAGGGTAGAAACACCCTGACCCCCTAGGTCTGCTCAGGGGGTCCTTGTGGGACCCCCTGGGCAGAAAAAAGCATTTTTTTTAAAAAAAAATCGGCGGGATGCGCTTAGGGTGCGCGAATCCCGCCGAGAAAAAAAAAAAAAGCACAAGAAACACGTCGCCAAACGCAACAAGGGGGCAGGGTAGAAACACCCTGACCCCTAGGTCTGCTCAGGGGGTCCCACAAGGACCCCTGGGCAGAAAAAAGCATTTTTTTTTAAATCGGCAGGATGCGCTCAGGGTGCGCGGATCCTGCCGAAAAAAAAAACAATCGAAGCGCGGTCTCCAGCGCTTCGATGTTTATTTGCCCATCGGGTGGGCCAAGTCCCGGGGGCATGGTGGGGGGGGGTTTAGATTTAATGTGGGGGGCCTCTAAGGCCCCCCAAGCCCCGGGGACCGCCACCCCCCGGGGCTTTAGAAAATAATGGTGCGGGAGGGCTCTTTGCCCTCACGCAGCCCCGGGGACCGCCACCCCCCTGGGCTTCTTTTAAAAAAAAAATTTAACCTGTGTGGGTGGGCTCCAGCCCCCCCACACACCCCGGGGACCGCCACCTCCCGGGGCACTAAAGATTTGAATATGGGGGTCCGTTACGGACCCCCAAAGCCCCGGGGACCACCACCTCCCCGGGGCTGTGAAATGGTTGGGAGGGGGGCCGCGCGGCCCCCCTCCTGGAGCCCTTGATGGCCCTGGGACCGCCACCCCCCAGGGCCGGCTCCTGCAGTGTCCCGGGGTGCCTACCCCCGGGACACTGTAGTTTGCTATGACAGGACAGGAGCCTCGCGGCTCCCGTCCTGTCATAGCAAACTTGGTTTGCATTTTGAAAGAGAGAGCAGGAAACCTGCTCTCTCTTTCAAAATGCAAACCAATTGCTTTCCACATGGGGAGCAGCATGTTAGCTGCTCCCCATGTGGAAAGCAATGCCGGCTCCCGTAGGACGCGGGGAGCCGGCTGGGACTGTGGGGGATTGGGGACCCCCACAGTCCCCAACCAGAGGCCAGGCCCCGGGGGATGGGGTCCCCGGGGCCATAAGTGGCCAGGGAGGGGGCCACGCAGCCCCCCTCCCCAAATAAAAAAAAAAAAAAAAGGGCAAGGCCGGCCCCGGGGGATGGGGTCCCCGGGGCCTTAAATGGCCTGAGGAGGGGGGCCACGCAGTCCCCCTCCAAATTAAAAAAAAAAATCGAGGGCATGCCCCGGGGATGGGGTCCCCGGGGCCAATACAGGCCCAGGAAAGGGGGCCACGCGGCCCCCTTCCCGTTTTTTTTAATTTAAAAAATAAATAAATTGCTCAGGCCCCGGGGGATGGGGTCCCCGGGGCCAAAAGTGGCCAAGGGAAGGGGGGCCACGCAGCCCCCCTCCCATTAAAAAAAAACAACAACAAAAAAAAACGACCGGCATTGTGCCGGAGGCCCCGCCCCCCTCCCTGCAGTACTCTGCAAACGCGCCCCCTGGCGCGTTTTAAGAAGGGGAAGTAATTCCCCTTGAATACTGGGGGTCCCTGGCCCACCAAGAACCTCCAGTATGCGCCAGGGGCTGCGTTGCAGAGAGGTGTACAGAGGCCACGCCCCTTTTACACCTCTCTGCAACGCAGCTCTGTGGCGCTTTTAGAAGTACATGGTGGGCTAGTTGGACTCCAGGGACCCTCAGGATTCAAGGGGACTTAATCCCCCAACTTAAAACGCGCCACGGGGCGTGTTTGCACAGTGGTGAAGGGAGGGGCGGGGCTTCAGGTGACATGTGTGCAAACAGGCCCCGTGGCGCGTTTTAAGATGGGAATTAAATCCCCTTCAATCCTGAGGGTCCCTGGGGGCCAACTAGCCCAACAGGTACGTCCAGAAAGCGCCACAGAGCTGCATTGCAGAGAGGTGCAAAAGGGGCGTGGCCTCTGAACACCTCTCTGCAACGCAGCTCCCTGGCGCATACTGGAGGTACAGGGTGGGCTAGTTGGACCCCAGGGACCCTCATGATTCAAGGGGACTTAATCCCCCAACTTAAAACGCGCCACGGGCGCGTTTGCACAGATATCACCTCAGGCCCCGCCCCCTCCCTTCACCATTGTGCAAATATTCCTCTAAAATCAGCCGAACTACGAATTCCTATTTACTCACCTGTTATCAGGAGAGACCTCAGTGCTGCATCTTTCAGCCCAGTACTGATCCTGAAACGTAATTTTAACCGTACTTACCAGTAACTTGAATTTCCTTCCATAGGATATCATTGCCTGCTTTTTGCTGAAAAAGTTTCTAAGTGTCGATTTTTGAAACATACAAATATTCCTCTAAAATCAGCCAAAATACGAATTCCGATTTACTCACCTGTTATCAGGAGAGACCTCAGTGCTGCATCTTTCAGCCCAGTACTGATCCTGAAAAGTAATTTTAACCGTACTTACCAGAAACTTGAATTTCCTTCCATAGGATATCATTGACTGGTTTCACTTGGAAATTCTTCTAAGTGTGGAGTTTTGGAACTTTATAATATTCCTCTAAAATCAACCGAAATACGAATTCCGATTTACTCACCTGTTATCAGGAGAGACCTCAGTGCTGCATCTTTCAGCCCAGTACTGATCCTGAAAAGTAATTTTAATCGTACTTACCAGTAACTTGAATTTCCTTCCATAGGATATCATTGCCTGCTTTTTGCTGAAAAAGTTTAGTGTCGATTTTTGAAACATACAAATATTCCTCTAAAATCAGCCAAAATACGAATTCCGATTTACTCACCTGTTATCAGGAGAGACCTCAGTGCTGCATCTTTCAGCCCAGTACTGATCCTGAAAAGTAATTTTAACCGTACTTACCAGTAACTTATATTTCCTTCCATAGGAATCCATTGTCTGGTTTTCAGCAGAAAAGTTTCAAAGTGTTGATTTTCACAAACTACAAATATTCCTTAAAAATCGCTTGTATGACTTAAACGCATTCTTTCAACTGTTTACAGGAGATGCACCAGTGCTGGATCCAGGATCCACCACTGAGTAAGAAAAAGTAACGATAACACTACTTACCTGCTAAGTGATTTTCCTCCCACAGGATAACATTGGTGATTCTATGTGAAAAAGTTTTCAAGTGTCAACTTTTAAAATACAATAATATTCCTTAAAAATCACTACTGTAACCAAAACGCTTTTACTCAACTGTTTACAGGAGATGTCCCAGGACTGAATCTAGGATCCAGTCCTGTGGTTAGAAAAGTAATCCATAAAGTAACTAATTGCATTTAGCTAGAAATTCACATTGAGCTCAATGTTGCATTGTGTTTGAAATTGTGTTGCCCATTGCAACAACTGTAACTACTGTACTTAAAAGTCTATTGCCTATTTGCAAAGTATTTAAACTAAAGTAATTCATTTTGAGAAAGTATATTTTGTAATGTAATGTATAATGTAATTACAATGTAATTTAAAAAATAAAACATCTAAAAATAAATAGTTTAAAAAAATGTAGTAAATCAGTATCAAAAAAATAAATATAACAATTAATACATTTAAAAATTGTCATTTACAAAACCTTTGAAATTCACTGAAAAAAACCATAGGTTTCAGACATGTTAAAGTTAGGAATTAGCATTTAAAAAACCTTTGAAATTCACTGAAAAAACCATAGGTTTCAGGCTTGTTATAGTTAGGAATTAGCATTTTAAAAACCTTTGAAATTCACTGAAAAAACCATAGGTTTCAGGCCTGTTATAGTTAGGGTTTAGCATTTAAAAAACCTTTGAAATTCACTGAAAAAACCATAGGTTTTAGGGAAAGTTATAGTTAGTTGGACATTGCACTCGTACAAAACCCGTGAAATTCCCCCGTTATAGTTAGTTCAGCTAACTATAACTCGCGCCCCGCAATGCACTGCTGATGACGTCACATATTACATCACTCATGACATGGTCAGTGACATCACTGATGACATCACTGATGACATCTCAAATGACATCACTGATGACATCATCCATGTGAGAATTTAATGCATCTTCTCACACCCTAATATAACTTTTGATACACCCACTCTAAATTACAGACTGCCATTCTCAAAACCATACACACTCCAATACCAATAAGTACATACCCACTCACTGATTCTTAGGTCTACACACACACATCTACTCACTCACCCGTACAGTCACTCATACTTACAGTCACTCAGTACAGGACTATCATATGCACTCATATACCTATATAAACACTCACACAACGCACCTCATCCATAGAGGTACTCACACACCTAGTCAGTCATGCAAATAATTAATCACACTCCAATTTACTCACCTATACAGTTATACACACCAGCTCACTTACTCATAAAAATACTAGCACATTCTTACGCTCCTATGCAATCACTGATGCAAGCACACACTCATCCATATAGCCACTCTCACAATCACACACTCTCACTTATAGCCATTTATATACTCCAACACACATATATACTGCCTTTCACATATGTAGTTACTCACACATGTACCACTGAGATATACATTCAATCACTAACACACCCATACACACACTCACCCACCCATACAGTCCATCACAGACGCACTCTTGAAACCATGCACCCAGTGAATCACCCACTCACACATCTATGCACAGAGTCACACACACCCCACCCACACAAACACTGAGGCACCCATACAGATACTCAGAGAACCAATCCATAACCCATATAGACACTCATTTAGCTAGTCAGAAACCCATGCAGCTGCTTACACAACAACAGACAGACGGATACAGACATTCACAAAGTTTAGTCACTCACCCATGCATCCAGTAAGATATGTTTAATCACTCACTTATAGACTCAGTCACGCACCTACTAAATCATCCATTCAGACGCTTATACACCCACTCATTCTTCAATACGCCTTTCCCTATATATATTAAACATATTTAAACTTTACAGAAACACACAGTCACTGGATGATGTCAGTGATGTCATCAGTGATGTCACTGACCATGTCATGAGTGATGTAATATGTGACGTCATCAGCAGTGCATTGCGGGGGCGCGAGTTATAGTTAGCTGAACTAACTATAACGGGGGAATTTCACGGGTTTTGTACGAGTTCAATGTCCAACTAACTATAACTTTCCCTAAAACCTATGGTTTTTTCAGTGAATATATATATATATATTACCTACTGGCGGTCGCCAGTAGGTAGTTATAGTTAGAACCTAGTTTCCATAGGAAAAGCATTTTTTGATTTGCTAATAACTTTGGCGTCGTTTGACGAATCTTCACGAAATTCTCCAAAAGAAAAGTCTATCCAGGTCAGCTCCTATCCTGAAAGTTTGGGTGTGATTCGTCAAGCAGGGGCTGAGAAAAAAGGGGGGTCACAAAACGCGTTTTCCCCATGTTATTTACATAGGCACGCCCCTTTTTACACCTCTCTGCAACGCAGCTCTGTGGCGCTTACTGGAGGTAGCTGGTGGGCTAGTTGGCCCCCAGGGACCCTCAGGACTCAAGGGGATTTAATCCCCCAATTTACAACGGTCCAGGGGGCGCTTTTGCACAGTGGTGCAGGGAGGGGGCGTGGCCTGATGTGACAAGTGTGCAAACACACCCTGTGGCGCGTTTTAAGTTGGGGATTAAATCCCTTGAATCCTGAGTGTCCCTGGGGCCAACTAGCCCACCAGGTACCTCCAGTAAGCGCCAGGAGCTGCGTTGCAGAGAGGTGGTCCAAGGCCACGCCCCCTTTTTACACCACTCTGCAACGCAGCTCTGTGTCGCTTACTAGAGGTAGCTGGTGGGCTAGTTGGCCCCCAGGGACCCTCAGGACTCAAGGGGACTTAATCCCCCAATTTACAACGCACCAGGGGGTGCGTTTGCACAGTGGTGCAGGGAGGGGGCGTGGCCTGATGTGACAAGTGTGCAAACGCGCCCTGTGGTGCGTTTTAAGTTGGGGAATTAAGTCCCCTTGAATCCTGAGGGTCCCTGGGGGCCAACTAGCCCACCAGGTACGTCCAGTAAGTGCCACAGAGTTGCGTTGCAGAGAGGTGTAAAAAGGGGCGTGGCCTTGGACCACCTCTCTGCAACGCAGCTCTGTGGCGCTTACTGGAGGTACCTGGTGGGCTAATTGGCCCCCAGGGACCCTCAGGATTCAAGGGGAATTAATCCCCCAACTTAAAACCCGCCAGGGGGCACGTTTGCACAGTGGTGAAGGGAGGGGGCGGGGCCTGAGGTGACATGTGTGTACTTATGCAATCACTCCGCCAAAACCCAAGCACTTATAAATTCACCATGCACTCTCCTTGCAGCACTCTAATCATCCAGTCACTACCCATGCACTCATGCAATGACCCATGCACTAACTCATGCACTGCTACAATACCCTGAGCAGTACCCCTGCAGTCCAGCCATCACCCTGTCACTACCCATGCACTCCTCCAATCACCCCCCCAGCACCATGTACTTATCCAATCACTCCACCAAAACCCAAGCACTTATAAATTCACCATGCACTCTCCTTGCAGTACTCTAATCTTCCAGTCAGTACCCATGTATTCATGGAATGACCCAGGCACTAACACATGCACTGCTACAATCCCCTGTGCACTACCCATGCAGATCTCTAACCACCTACACAGTACTGATTCAGATTCACTCCTCCAATTACCCAGGTTGTACCCATGCACTCCAGAAATCCCTCTGTCACTACCCATGCACTCCTCAAATCACCCATCCAGCATCATGTACTTATCCAATCACTCCGCCAAAACCCAAGCACTTATAAATTCACCATGCACTGTCCTTGCAGCACTCTAATCATCCAGTCACTACCCATGTACTCATGCAATGACCTAGGCACTAACACATGCACTGCTACAATCCCCTAAGCACTACTGATGCCGTCCAGCCATCTCCTTGTCACTACCCATACACTCCTCCAATCACCCAGCCAGCACCATGTACTTATCCAATCACTCCGCCAAAACCAAAGCACTTATAAATTCACCATGCACTCTCCTTGCAGTACTCTAATCATCCACTCAGTACCCATGTACTCATGCAATGACCCAGGCACTAACTCATGGCAAATACAGAGGAGGTCATGCTAATCACAGGGGTACTCCAACACATAGTGTTCCCTAGTGTATGTAGGTGTTTTCACTGTATTCTAAGTGTCTTTTAGCATAGCACTGGCTCCGGTCCTGGTTAGTCAGTCAGTTACCACCAGTACCCGTCAGTAAAAAGTTGGGGGCACAGGAGGACTTTCTGCTCCTCTGTTGGTTCTTTCTGCACATCTCTTGCTTCTTCCTGCACTTTTCTTTGTATTTCTGGACTTCTGTTGCCTCTTTCTGCATTTGTCTTGCTTCTTTCTGCGCTTTTCTTCCTCTTTCTTCACATGTCCTACCTTTGTAGGCATAGTTAGAAATTAGCATTTAAAAAACCATTGAAATTCACTGAAAAAACCATAGGTTTCAGGCACGTTATAGTTAGAAATTAGCATTTAAAAACCATTGAAATTCACTGAAAAAACCACAGGTTTCAGGCACGTTATAGTTAGAAATTAGCATTTAAAAAACCTTAGAAATTCACTTAAAAAACCATAGGTTTCAGGGACGTTATAGTTAGTTGGACATTTCACTCGTACAAAACCATAGAAATTCCCCCGTTATAGTTAGTTCAGCTAACTATAACTCGCGCCCCCGCAATGCACTGCTGATGACGTCACATATTACATCATTCATGACATGGTCAGTGACATCACTGATGACATCTCAAATGACATCACTGATGATATCACTGATGACATCATCCACGTCAAAATCTGATGCACCTCCTCACACTCTAATATAACCTTTGATACACCCACTGTAAAATACAGAATACCATTTTCGAAACCATCGACACACCAATACCAGTTACTACATACGCACTCACTGATTCCTAGGTCTACACACACATCCACTCATTCACCCATACAATCACTCATACATACAGTCACTCATCAATACAACACTATCATATGCAATCATACACCTATACAGACACTCACACACCGCCACTCATCCATGGAGTTACTCACACACCTAGTCAGTCATGCAAAGAATCAATCACACTCCCATTTCCTCACCTATACAGTTATACACACACCACCTCACTTATTCAAACATATACTAACACATACTTACTCTCTTTTACAATCACTGATACAAGTACTCACTCATCCATACAGGCACTCTCAGAATCACTGACTCTCACGAATAGTCATTTATATACTCCAACTCTCACATACACTGCCTTTTACATATGTAGTTACTTGGACATGTACCACTGAGACATCCAATCTCTCACCAACACACCCATACACACACTCACCCGCCCATACAGCTGTTTCCACATGCACTCTCGAACCCATACACCCAGTGAATCAACCACTCACACATCTATGCACAGAGTCACACACCTCGCACCCACCCACACACACACTCAGTCTCCCATACAAATACTCAGGCAACCAATCAATAACCCATATAGACACTCATGTAGCTACTGACCAACACATGTAGCAGCTAACACAACAACAGACATACTGATACACATATTCAGACAGTTTAGTCACTAACCCATGCATTCAGTAAGACACATTTAATCACTCACTTATACAGTCAGTCACGCACCTACTAAATCCTTCATCCACACACTTCAATACACCTTGGCATATATATAAAACATATTTAAACTTTACAGAAACACACAGTCACTGGATGATGTCATCAGTGATGTCATCAGTGATGTCATTTGAGATGTCATCAGTGATGTCATCAGTGATGTCACTGTCCATGTCATGAATGATGTAATATGTGATGTCATCAGCAGTGCATTATGAGGCGCGAGTTATAGTTAGCTGAACTAACTATAACGGGGGAATTTCTATGGTTTTGTACGAGTGAAATGTCCAACTAACTATAACGTCCCTGAAACCTATGGTTTTTTAAGTGAATATATACATATATATAAATATATATATATATATATATATATATATTTGCATGGTGTTTTACCTGTTTCATTTGACATCTGGAAAAGTAATATATATATATATATATATATATGCAAGTAATAATAAAACACTCACAAGTAATCAAATGCATGAGATAAAACAAGCAGGTAATAATAATGGAACATCCCTAAGTCAAATGCAAGGGAGCAAAACATAAGCAAATAATAATAATAATGGAACATCCACAAGTCAAATACAAGGGAGCAAAACATAAGGAGATAATAATAATGGACGTCCAATGCAAGAAACAAGCACTGTCAAATGCAAGAAACAAGCACTGTCAAATGCCAGAAATAAACACTGTTAAATGAAAGAATCAATTATAAAGAGGACAACATGAAAACATCACAGAGCAATGAAACTTATAGCTCATACATTCACCTTTGAGAACACATCATTCTGGTCAGCTCAACTGGGAAGCCATTTCAGTCGTCCAGAAGTCTCAATGGGACAGCAAAACCTTCCTGTGTCTGTGCGCAGTGGCGTAACGAAACTTGAGGGGGCCCCCCTGCAGGATACGTGGAAGGGGCCCCTCCGGTTGACCTCTTCATGTAGGACTTTCACAGGGTACATGTCTTGGGGAGATGGGGGGGTAGGCAAAAGGCCTGGCTACGCCACTGTCCGCAGGTCTGCTTCCGAGGCTGTCGGTGCTTCTTCAAGGGTTGTGGTCTGTGGGTTCAGGTCAGAAGCAAGGGGTGCAGCGGACTAGAGGGGGGGAGGGGCCTGTGTTCCACTCTCAGTGCCTCCCTTCAAGAGAGCCCTCTGAGCGTTCACCTACATGTTCTAGGCTGTGAGGGGCCCACTGCCCATCCTCAACCCCCCCTGCTCATGGCTGGGGCAGGGTGGCCCTCTTCCCTCGCCTGCACTGCGGTCCGAGGCACCCTTGTGCACTCCACAGAGAGGCGCAGAGGCAGGCACGGTCCAGGCACCTGTCAAGAGCCTGTGAGGGGGGTAAAATTATAGTGCCGCGAAGCGGCATCAATCACTCTTCTACACAACCACCTCCTTCGTAGCCGAGGTGACCCAGGCCACAAAATATTAGAGGTTGATGCACAAGAGGAAAATGACTGGTTGTGCGACCTTCAGAAGCGGGAACAATGGTAAAGGTGCTTCATTTAAAGGGCTCCGCGCCTTTCGAGTGAACGTCTGTCCCCGAAGGCGCCTACCTGTGCGGATAGAGGCCGCAGAACCCCCTGGAGGGCAGAACACGCGGGGCTGTGCGCCCCAGAGCCCAGCGAGCAGCCCCCCCCCCTCCTCAAGGAGACGAAGACCCTGTAAGATGGAGGCTACAGAGCAGTAAAACAAGGGCCCCTTTTGAGGATCAGCATACATGCCCTTTGTTACGCTGGCTTTCCTTGTTATGGTTCATTAGAATAAGATGCCCCTCCCTCATTAATGACAATAAAGTACATATTATTCCTTATGGATCAGCATACATGGCCTTTGTTAGGCTGTCTTTCCTTGTTATATGATTCATGAGAATGAGACGCCCCTCCTCTCCCTCATTAATGACAATAAAGTACATATTATTCTCTGTAGATCGGCACATACGGCCTTTGTTAAGTTGTCTGTCCTTAGAATAATCTGTCACTGCAACCCCTTGACTATCCCAGGGATCCCCTCGCAGACTCGAGTAGGTACCGACTGCTTCTATATTTACACATTTTCAGAGTTATAACTAACGGTGAGACTCTCTATCGCCCCTTCACTTGTTTCCAGAGCCGCCTTTTATTGCGCCTCGTGTATTTTTCATGCTTAAAATATGTATTTCAATCTAAAGCTTTGCAGGTCACAGGGGCACAAGACGGCCTCGTGGGCTTTTAGTGAAGCCAGGATTCGGTTCAGTTGAACATGGAGTGTGCTATGTAAGAGTGCAGCAGGTGCAGTGGCACCGGGACCCCGCGACGTGGGGAGCCGCTTCACCTCATTTAGTGTCTGTTTTTTACTATAAAACCAGGGAGTGGCTTATCCAGTCTCCTTGCTTGCGTTGGGGCCCATGTGCCCATGGGGGGAGGGGGGCATGCAGGGTGTGTTGGGCCCAAAGCCAGAGAGGGAGGGGGGGTGATTTGCCACGTATAGTTTTCACACTAGTCTCAAAGGCTTGTATTACGTCGTGTGCGTGACTGACAGCCAAAAGAAACCAGGCTGTGGGGCCCTGTGTGGAGTGAGGTGCGTGACTGACGGCCAGGCTGTAGGTGTGTGTGTGTGAAGTGAGGTTTGTGACTGATGGCCAGGCTGGTGGTCCCTTTGTGGAGTGAGGTGCGTGATTGACGGTCAGGTTGTTGGTCCCTGTGTGGAGTGAGGTGCGTGACTGACAGCCAGACTGTCGGTGTGTGACTGACGGCCAGGGTATTGGCGTCTGTCTGGAGTGGGGCGGGTGAATGTGTGGGGTTCGCAATCAGTATCCTTGCGGTGACACTAATTGTGTTGTCACGGGTGGGGGCTGGGGGGAGGGGCAATAGTGCACGGCTCTCGTGGCAGTCTGGTTTACTCACCCCCTGATTGGTAATGAGTGACCTGCGGTCTGAAGGGAGGTGCGGAGAGGTCCTTCTGGACCCCGGGAGGAGGTAAAGGACTCTTACATCATGCGGGGGGTGAAGGGGGAGAGGGGCTGTGGGATGGACAACCGAAGAGGCCAGGGTTGTAGGGACAGAGGAGGCAGGACACACAACACGGGGTGCCCACGAGGGGGCAGGTACCAGGGGCAGCCTCAGGGTGCGGAGGACGGGAAGCGAAGAGGGCGGGAGTATCGGGAAGAGGAGGGCAAAGAATCCAGGAGAGGGGTCGATGTCACTGAGAGGAGCAGTGTTGAGGGTAAGAGGGTAGTAATAATCCAGAAGAAGAGTTAATGATCCGGGGGGTATACAGGGGAGCAGATAACCCAGAAGAGGGGTCGGTCGGTGTCAGTGAGAGGGTGGTATAGAGGGGAACAGATAATCCGGAAGAGGTATTGATGTCACTGCAAGGGGGAGTGTTGAGGGTAAGAGGAGAGTAATAACCCAGAAGAGGGGTCGGTGTCAGTAAGGGTGGTGGTGTAGAGAGAAAGAGGGGGAGATAAGCCAGACAAGAGGTTGGTGTCACCGAGGCAGATGGTGCGGATGGAAAGAGAAGACGGCCCGAGGCTGGGCTGTCAGGGAGGTGAGAAGAGAGAGTGAGGGGCATCAACAACCACAGCAGAGGGCTTGGAGGAGATGAGCCACTCACTCCTCTAGCGCCTAGACAGCCGCACCTACAGCGGTGTCACAAGCAGTGCTTTGACACAGGACTGTCAAATGTGGTAGGCAGAGGTGAGAAAAGGGGACACTTGTCAGGAACTTTTACAAGGTGCGCGTTCGGCAAAAGTGTAAAGAAAAGGGGTGAATAAGGTAATGAAGGACAGGTGGTTACTGAATGATTTTAAAACACGGTTACTCCAGAGTTCTTGAGGAGGGGGCGCTAGGATGCAGGTCAGCTGCTGGAGGGGGGAGGATCAGATGACCGCTTCTGCACTAGGCAGAGTGCAGGTGCAAGCCACCAGCATCACACAACTAAAGTCACGTGGGCTGGGAAAAATCAAAGTACTTCTTAAGGAGAAAGAGAAAAAAATGAGCCAGAGACATTTAGTGGCATTAGTGGCGACTAGTGGCGCATTCAAAGCACATAATACTAATATATGATTATATTGTGGCCGAATATTGCCACTTATAGAGAGTGCATCCACCAGTGAATAGCCGCCTTTTTGAATAACAAGTGCCCAGAAATAACCAGTGGACCGGACTCCCTTATGATGGGGAAAAGTAAGGCCTTAATTGCTTTTCACTACTTTTGACGGTCAGTTTTAAAAACACACCTGGACACGGTAGTGCACCGTTGTATGACCCTTCTCTTCCAGTTATACAGGTCCCAGACTCCGCTTGCGACTGGCCCCACCCCTGGTAGATGCAGTTGTCTGTTGTGATATTAGTGCGCCCAATGCCTCTATGCATAAAAGTAGAACAAGCATAGGGTTTCCACTGCTAGTTGTTTCCGACTGGCTCACCTGAGGTCTGCAGCTTTGGTGGCTGGCAGGGGCGGGCTGCAGAAGACCACGGGCAGCAATTATTAAATTATGGTCTCCGTCTCACTGCCTGGGACCCACCAGCCGCCTCACGTGCAGGTTACGCTGTACATGACAATACTGGCCCAGCCTTGTCCCACCCTATGCTTCACCCGGAGGGCAGAGGCTGAAAACCACGCAGCTGCGTGGCACGCAAAATTTCATCACGTATGCACCAGTTTATGTATGAGGCGCGGCGGCGGGAGTTACTTTAAAAGTACGTTCCAGCCGGACCCTGCTGTCGGCAAATGTACTGTGTGCCGAGGGGCCCCTGGAGCTCAAGACCACCCCCGCAACGCGGGGGCTGCGGGGGCCTGTGTTACGCCCCTGGGCCCCCTAGCACCTTAACTCCTAAAGGAGACCCCTGAAATATGCTTGCAAGTACCTGTATGCAGTATATGTTTCTTTCTCCATGGGAAAGCATTACCACGTAAAAACGCATTTGTGTGAAAGTTTTACTTACCTGTAAAACTTCTCCGTGTCAAAATGTAGATGAGCTAGTATCATCAGAACGTATCAGTCTATGATAGATCAGTACATGGACTATCTTAATTAATAGTATCTGGAATCGAGATGCGCACACACACACGTATTTAAATATATAAAATTTGAGTGGGATAATTTTGAAAATAAATGTCTCAGCGCAAAATCTCCCAGACTTCAACGCATGCGTGACACAACTCTATTTGTTGATTTCTTTGCTTGCGGCTGGGCTAGGAGTATGAAAATGAAATTGTGATATACTTCTCTTATGCACTCAACAATCTGTTTCAATCCTAGGGCTTACTGCCTGCCCCTTTGCCATTAAATAGCGTTAAATTCCCAAGTGTAACAATGTTAGCATCACCCTGTTACATTTTCAGGGGTGTGCACGGCAGGGTTGCAGAGAACTGGGCAAATTTCATTTTGCAAGAGATAAAGATTTTTTAAATACTCTGCAGCACCATCTGTTAACGTAGCCTCACTGTAAAACTATCCGGAACTGGAGTTCAACAAAGACGGAGCTACAGTAAGGGCCCCTAGAGTTATGCGATTCTTTGGTGATGTCCAATTAATGATGGATTTGCCACATTTGGTATATAATCCACCAACTGATGCCTAATATGCAGAGTTCAACAAAACATATTTTAACTCCAATGGATTATACATTTTTTTTTTAAGTGCCACTTGTAGTGTTACGCATGGGCAGGTGCTTTGAAAAGTTTAACAGTTCATCTTTCAAATGCTTTCTTTTTGTATTCAGGTATCAAATGAGATGAAACCTGAGTTTGGCTAGAGAGGCTTTAATGTACATTAAAATATCAAAGTAGCAAACTAATACTGCCCCAGAATATGCAGCATTTTACCGCTTAATTGGCCTATTTTGCCGCATAATTTAATCAACTTGGCGTCATAATTTGACTTTAAATTGGCACATAATTCATGCCATTTTTACTATAACTATTTTCCATCCTTCCCAATTGTACTCAGGCCAGTAACACTTCCTTGGTTACTGCTTAGTTCCAAACTTCTGAAAGCTGCACAGTACATAGAAATGCACGTTTCGAGCTGCTTGAAGCACTGTCGTAAAACACTGCACTGCATTTATATATTTGCTGGTTTAGTGAAAGGCTGGCAGAGAACTCAAACATTAGTCATTTATAAAAAGTTAAAATAGTTCTTGAGATGCCATTTGGTTCACAAGCAACAGTGTAATTTCTTCTAAGTATGGGGAAATATGAAGTGATGCCCACACCTTCTTTTCCTTTTCAGTTGTTCGTCACGCTGGGTAGCTACAAGAAAGCTGGAGCCAAGATTCCACCTTGTGATATATCAAGGTCATGGCCCTTTAGACCACCCCTCCGCCGCAGTGCTCTTCTCTCAGGGGGCGCCTGGAGCTCGGGGGCCCCCCGCAATGCGGGGGCTGCGGGGGCCTGTGTTACGCCCCTGTCTGTGCGCCCATCTCACGAATGAGCTTCTGTATGAGCGCCAAAACTTCCTGTCTTTAATATCTTTTACTAACACGGAGAGAGACTTCTAGAAATTCCCTCTCCCTTCACCTATTGCAAAACCAAGGCTGACCGTATCGATCTGTTCCAAGGTCAAGATGGAAGCCGGCCGAACCTCCGTGTTTTGACTCTGAGACAGAGAAGTACATTCCTCTCTCACGCCTTCAAACGCACATCCCACACATTCTGTTCTAAGCAAGGGCTGTTTTGCTCTCTGCTGAGAGGAAATGAAAGCATCATACTCTGGAGCTGCAAGAAGGCACAATATGAGAGCATAAAATGATGTTGTCCATTCAAAATGATGTCAGTTAAAACCTATTGAGTTAAAGGTCACCACAATCTCACAATACACATAAAAGCATCTTGCATTACACTAGTGCAGAAGCAGCAATCTGAAACTTGTGCCCCCATTAGTGATATAATTTAGTGTGATTGGAGATGAATAAGAGAAGAGTGAAGCATTGAAGCTAGTTTTCTTCCAGGACTTACCGAAGAGTCAACATTGGTGAAGAGTGGTCTGGGACTAGGGTGACCAGCTCAGTCCAGGTCATGACAGATACTATCTCCGGTCCTGAACCTTCCACCTACTAAATCGTGTTTTCTGTTGTGTTCAACTAATTAGTAAAAGAAAACTACAACTCCCTACAAACATTATGTTATCACACAAAAGTCTTCAACTGTAAACAGTGTCCGTTGTGACCTGGACGGAGGTGGTCACCCTAGCTATGACCTACGTGTGGGGATTTCTACACCCACACCTTATGCATGTGGATTTTCCCTGTGTCTCGTGCTGCTCTCCTGCAAGTTGGCAAGGCACTGGCATTGCATTGTTGCAGAGGGTGTGAAAGCCCTTGCTTCCACCCCCAGCAGCTCTCTACATCTGGTTAATGGCAACCCTTAACCCGATTCAGTAATTTGGCGGCTCTTGTGAATGATGATCTGAAACAGAGAGTGTGGCGAGGGGCAACTGCAAGTCTACTGCAGACAAACACGTGTAAAGTTGCATACATGCCAACACCACTAGACAACATCTCAGCCTGAACAACCTTACAAAGTAGCCACACATTTCCAGCCACATTCAATGTCCTATTTAAAAACCTTTTTGAAATCTACAGAATGGTAGGCACACATGGCAGATGGATGCTCCAGAAAACAAAGGATTACTCTCAGCCTTTAGGGCAGCCACCAGCGAAGGCTTTGTCCATAGCAAATGTCTGTCCCCACACTTCTTGGAAGGGTCTGCTCAAAGGAAAGAGGAAGTAGCAGGTACTGTCACAAGGGGCCAGTTTTTACCCTCATTTGGTGACTCTGGTGAGAAGTCTGGAAGAATTTAATTGCAATTTTATTTGAAATTTCAAAATCTTCATCCTCTTCGTCTATGTCATTGAATAGCCTCTTCGTCTATGTCATTGCAAACCTTCAGTTGCTGAAGTCATATGTATCCCAAATAGCCTAGTGCAGCCGGAGAAGTCCCATTGATAATCAAAAGCCCACAACACAGAAATTGGGGAGGAGGATTTAAATGGAGCTCAGTGGAAACCTGTGCTAAAAATGGAAGGTTCCTTCAGCTGCCCATCATGGAAATCCTTTTTCCTGGAGAGACCCTAAATAAGGGAACAGACAGGCTGTCACGTCTGCCTTGGACAATGGACACCTTCTGTTCGGGTGTATCACAAGTGAAACATGCATACATCTACGCACATATACCACACATGAGGATGCAGAAGGACTCCAGTTATAGGGGTTGAATGGCATTTTATAGGGGAGGATGAGTATGCAGCCTTCCTACTGATATCGGGGAGGGTTAAGTAAAACGTTCTGTACGGCTGAACAATACTCAGCTGCCGTCACCACCTGTGATCTCAAAACTTTGTAAGAGATGGCAGTAGCCGCCCCCTCTCTGGTTGGAGGTTCATCTTGGGTGATCTGGGACCTGTTGTTGAATGTCTCGGTGAATAGACAAGCACCTCCGTCAACCTTGTAAAATGTAGAGTCCAACAACTGACAAAGTTGGACAGAAGAAACAGACCAGGCAGATCAGTAAATTTTTACAAAGCTATGTAGAGGGCTTCAGTCCCACTAAAACTTGTTTAGAATAATAGATGAAATAACACAGATCACATTGGTGAAAATCCACAATTCATTGATCAAACACTTGGGAAGTTATCACCCTAAACATCTCCAACTGTTATCCTTACGGAATCAGCCAAAAACACTTTCTGTTTGCCTGTGGGAAGGGCTAGCAAGAGGGTGATGAAGACTTTCTAGATTTTGCTGCATCGGGGATAAGGGATCCAGGCCAGCCATACGGAACGCCAAGGTCTACTGGGGAAACATTAAAGCAGAATATGTCTGAAATCACTGGTTGTAGTACAATAAACCTATTTCACCAGAGGCTCACATGGTCACTTTTAAAAGGTGCCTGTAATGAAGTACGGCCCAAGTATGCTTGAATTCAAAAGGCAGTTTATTTGGAGAACTGCCCATGACGTCCTGCGACCAGCCAGACAGGATCCCAGTTCAGAAATGCCTCAACTGAGGTTGGAATTCACCCTCACCACTCGCAGGGCACGCAAGACACATTTATATGTACACACATTTGAATAACAATAAAACTACCCACGAGCCTGTCCCCAGCACTGGAACATGAACCACGAGACAGGCGCGTAACATATACGCCTAATACATCACCTTCCCTCTCAAAATAAAGCAAGAAACCCTGAACAATCAAGACTAACTCTAAAACTAAAACCCACCAAAAAACATGTAAAACTGAGGCACAATAAGCCAGAAAATCTTTGAACCTGGCTAGTACCCTAATATCACATCTGTTGCAGGCTCAATACATCAGAAAATCCTTGAACCTGGATGGCACCCTGATATCGCGTGTGACACCCTGTCTCCTGTGTATAGGTGTGGCCACAACAGCTGAATCAGTAGGGCAGGGAAGTTCAGGTTGCCCCAGATCATCAGTTGTGGTCAACATGGGTTGCACCCAGGTTGCCCAATCGGATTCCAACACTGGTTTTCCTTTGCTCAGTACGAAGTTGGCTTGTTGACCAGATAGCTTCACTAATTGGCGTTTATTCCACCACCCTCTGCCCTTAAGTAGTGCAGCAGCCTTACCGACCCTTGCAACCTTAACAGGAGCAGAGTAAATAAATTCTCCCTTCTTAACTTTAACTGGACTTCTGATTAGTACCCAGTCACCTTTACCAATGTCTTGGGATAACACATTGTGCTTTTCATCAAAATTCTCCTTCATCTTACTTTGATTAGCGATTACTTTTGAGACAACCTTTTCTTTGTGCACTCCCCCCCCCCTAAGTTGGCCAGCAGCTCCTGAATCCTAGTGAGAGGGTGACAATCTATGAGTATGTTAGCATTTAGGTTCCTCAAATAGGCACAGAGTCTGATCACCCCAGACGTCTTGCGCGCAACCACAGTGGGTGCAACCCAGAGTGAAAAGTCACAAGGCTCAATAATGCCCTGAGGGCACAAATCCTGCAACATGAGTTTCAATTCTTTTCTGATACTCAGTGGAACCGGTCTCACCTTGTGCACCACAGGCTGGGCTTGAGTCTTGAGTCTAATGCAGTGTTCAAAGCCTATTACACTGCCCATTTCTTCACTGAAAAATTCTTTAAACTCAGTCAGAATCCCCTTCAGGGGATTTGTTACTCCACAGACATAATCGGCAGGTAACCCCCCTGACACAATAGGAATATCAGCACCTGGTTTCAATAGCAAGCCTATTTTGGCCAAATCCAGCCACCTCAAAATGTTTTTACCCTTCACGGCTACATAGATCTTGGTGGTTGTTTTCCTACCCAGGCAAACCACTTTGGCCGAGAAGAAACCCAGCATCTCTATGTCTTTCTCGCCAAATGCCTTAGGGTTTACATCAGTAGGTGTCAAAGACCTATGCCAGGGCTCATAAAATGTAGTATCCCTCAGGATGGTAATTAGAGACCCTGAGTCAGCCATAACCTGTAAGGCAACACCATCTACCACATCTTCACAGGTAGGATCCTTAACAGATATACAGATGGAATTGCACTCTATTGTCAAAACAACATTATTGATAGACTCAGTACAATTATCAATATCAGCATCCACACTATTAATTCTGACAGTACTGTTCCTGTTACTTCTGCACACTGACTGGAAATGGCCCATCTTCTTGCAAGGGAGACAACGCTTCCCAATGGCTGGACATCCTGTGAAATTGCTAATGTGGCTCTTCGAACCACACCTGAAACACACAGTTGGAGTTTTTTGCTGTACACCTTTATAGTTTCTATTTTTGGTATTCATCAAACATACAGGCTGAACCTGACCACCCTCTTCAACAGTTAGTGCGCTCACGGAAGCCTCAGCATGTAGAACTTTCGATGAGATAAGAGATCTTTCGATGCTTTTAGCAAGGTCAATGACTTCATTAAGTGTAGGGTTGCGGCAACTCAGTAATCTTTCTTGAATTTTGCGAGAAGAGCACCTGAACAAAAATTGATCACGTATACTTGTGTCCACATTAGACCCAAAAACACAAGTGGACGCCAAGATCCTAAGCGCAGCAATATATTCCTCCACTCCTTCATCCTCAGCTTGCTTACGTTTGAAAATATTATGGCGCTCTAACATAATACTAGGCTCCTCTGAAATTTGTTTTCGTAATTCCTCAAGCGCTTTGAAGTATCGGCGAAGAAACACGAAGTGCTCTTGATTGTAATCAATGAAGTTATTTATTAATAAGAATAAAAGTAATATTAAGGCCCACAAACAGCTGGCAAGCAGCGTGGCTGTCAGGGGAACAGCTGACTCAAAAGCGCCTCAGGCATCTCATGACGTCAGTTAAATACCTTGCTGGGATTCCATTACACGTCACCCAGGAACCAGCATGTGTGTTATCAGTGTGGTGCAACCAAACCTGTTTCTGCAATACTTTATACAAACTGAAGGGTTACAACATCTCCCTTTTTTTCAAACAGCAACAATACATGGGTGAGTCAATACAAAACATACTCCTTATATATGTTAGGTAAGTGTGATATTCTACCAGAGCTGGTACAAGTACCCTCAAATAAATCACTTCTAGGTAAGGCATCATCTCCAGGTACATTGTTTGCTGATGTGGGAACCTCAGTTGCATGCAAACTCTCTGTACTCACATTCTTTTCAGATTCTTGATCAATTTCAGATGACAAGTGAACAGGTAAGGAAGAGCTTCTACTTACATACTCATTACTCTGTATAGGAACTGTACTACCTGACTCACTGGGTGTCACATTGTGACTTAACTCACAGGACTCAGAAGGAAAACACCAATAATCCTTTTCCAATTCCAGGTTATTCTTCATGGACTCTTCGATGAGTTCTCTTTGCCCTCTTTGCTCTCTTTGCCCTCTTTGCTCTCTTTGCCCCGGTTTGAGCTTAACCACGTCACTTTTGCTTCTCCACCCTAACTTGTCCAAAAGAACAGAGCTATGAGTGACTTCCACCACCTCAGAGGGTGCTGAGTACTTGGATTCTCCTTTTTGAACTCTGAACGGTTTCATAACTATGACCCAATCACCCTTAGTCTTTGCTGATTGTTCTATGGATTTTATCATGGTAAGTCTTATATTTGAGTTGCCGCTCCTGGATTCTTTCCTTAACTTTTATGAGTTCATCATTGATCTCCACAACTTTGGATCCACCTTTCCCACGACAATCAAACTTGGGGGTAAGTAACGTTTTACTCTTCCTGCCTCTCATCAGGAAAAAAGGGGAATGTCCCGTAACACTGTTTGTAGTGTTATTGTAAGCGTTAACCTTTTCCTGTATGAATTCTTTCACTGGGAATTTGGACGCAATGGCAAGTTGTATGCCTTCTTTCAAAAATCTGTTGACTCTTTCAACTTGTCCGTTTGATTTTGGAGAATAAAACGGTGTTTTTTCTTGTTTAATACTATTTCGCTCTAAAAATGACACAATTTTTTCCGAAGTGAGCTGTTTTCCGTTGTCAGACACTAAAGTACTTGGAAGTCCTTCTATTGCAAAACATTTTTCCAGGAAAGTGATAACAGTATTGGTGTCTATTGTCGTTACAAAATCAAAGTAGATCCACTTGCTGTAATAGTCACTAACAACTACCATAAATCTCAAATTATATTCCAATAGGCTAAATGGACCCGCAAAATCAATAGCAATTTTGCTCCAAGACATGTTAGGAATAGAAACTAATTGCATCTCATTTACTCTTGGTTTCCAGTGTTTATCAGATTTTAAACAAATTACGCAAGTGTCTACAAATAAGTCAACATCTGTATCCATTCCTGGCCACCAATAATGCATTTTTAACATTTTTTTTGTAAGTGTAGAGCCAGGATGGGTTCTATGTGCAATTTCGATTAACTGCTTTCTTAATTTCAACGGTGGAATCAAAAGATCTCCCCGGAAGAGAAAATTCTTTACAAGGCTTAGTTCACTTTTAACTTGGCAGTAAGTTTTCAACTCCTGAGACAAATTTCTTAACGGTGGCCAGTTACCTACAACATACTCTTTAACTTTATTCAACACATGGTCTTTGCTGCTGATTTCTAACCATTCAGACTCACTACAAGTCTGTTCCATGTTTGTAGCAATATCAACCGAAGCTACTACACATTCAGTGTCTTCTTCCACTTGTGGCTCTAAAGACAATAAAGGTAACCTCGACAAAAGTCTGCACGGACATTGTCCTTGCCAGAAATGTGTTTAATGGTGAAATTGTACTCTTGGAGCCTTGCAATTAGTCTAACTAACCTGGCAGAGGCCTTACCGTTACCTCTACCACACCCATCCATCATGTAAGTCAACGGTTTGTGGTCAGTGACCAATTCAAATTGCCTACCCCATAGGTACATTTTCAGTTTCTCCACTGCCCAAACACACGCTAGTGTTTCTCTTTCTATAGTGCTGTAATGACACTCAGAATCATGCAAGCGCCTGGAAATGAAGGCCACAGTATGAATTGAATTCTTAACTCTCTGAGTGAAAATAGCTCCTAAACCAACTGAGCTAGCATCAACAGTTATAATATTTTTGCCTTCAGCATCAAACGGGTGTAATGTTGGAGCATTAACAATTGAAACTTTTATCTCTGAAAAAGCTGACTCTTGGTCATCGGACCATACAAATTTTTCACCTTTGCGAAGAAGACTCCATAATGGTTCTACCTTGTCTGCATAGTTTTCTATAAATCGTGAGTAATATTCGCTGAGGCCTAAGAATGACCTCAGTGAATCCTTGTCCTCAGGTTTGGGTGCTTCTGAAATGGCCTTAACTAGATCTAATTTAGGTGAAATGCCATTACCACTGATAACATGTCCTAAATATTCTATTTCTTGCTGTAAAAATTTGCACTTATCTCTTGCTACAGTCATGCCTCTTTCGTTGAGTTTGTGAAGTACGGTGTCTAGAATGTTATTGTGTTCTGCAATAGTAGAGGCATGAATCAAAATGTCATCTTGAAATTTCTCTACTCCTTTCACACCTTTGAGAATATTTTCAATCAGTTTTTGGAAAACACTTGCTGATGACGCTAATCCAAAAGGGAGTCTAATAAATCTGAATGCCCCTAATGGAGTAATAAAGGTTGTATAATCTTTAGAATCATCAGCAAGTTTGACCTGATGATAGGCCGACTTGAGATCAATCAATGAAAAATATATGGATCCGGAGGTAGCAGCTAATATCTCCTGAATTTTTGGTAAGGGGTGGCAATCCACCAATATATTTCTATTCAAAGACCTCAAGTCGGCACATAGACGCAAATCTCCATTCTTTTTCTTAATGATCACAATAGAAGAAATCCATTCTGCGGAATCAGCTGGTTCAATGACTTCCTCTTCAACTAACTTATCTAGTAATTTTTGTAAGTCCTTCCTGATAGACAATGGCACTGCTCTTACCTTATGTTTGATAGGTATCGCATTCTTCTTTATCTTGATAGAATGCTCATATCCTTTTACACATCCTATTCGATCTTCAAACAAGGATTCATATTTGCATAACACTGCATCTAAATTGTTGTGACATGAAAAAGGGACACAAGAAAACTGGACAGATGCAACGACTTCACTGAGAATGATCGGATCCTCAGCCCCAGGTTTTAATATGATGCCTAATAGTGCTAAATCTTTCCAGCCCACTATGTTGCGGCCACGTTCAGCAACATAAATTTTTGTCAAAATTGACCTTCCTTTCACATTCAAATTCTCCTGAAAGTAGCCTAACATATTTATGTCAAAATCACCGAATGCTTTTGGATTAACATCTGACTCAATTAACCCCACATGTGACCAGTAGTCACTATACTTTGTGTCAGACACGATTGTGATAGGGGAACCGGAGTCCGCCATTATATTCACTTCTACATCACCAATGTGAGCAACACCAAGTGGTCCTTTTATAGTGCCATGTTTATCTTCAATCGTAAGTACAATGTTTGAGCACATCTCTTCATCAAATTCTTCAATATTGCTTACTTTAACCCTTTGTACATTTCCTGGTCTAAAATGTCTACATACACCAGCAAAATGCCCAATTTTAAAACATTTTGTACATTTCTTACCAAGCGCTGGACATCCTGCAAAATCAGCCTTGTGGTATTTTGATCCACATCTGAAACAAACAAATGTTTTAGAATCTACAAAACTGCTGGCTTTGTTTCTTTGTTCATTGTTAGACTTGGCATCTTTTGGCGTGTTTCCCCTGACTTTTTGCTTTCCGACCTCCCGGTTTTGACCCTGTTTTTGCTGGTGTGATGATTCTGCGCACTTTCCTCACTGCGGTCCAGTGGGAAAGTGCAAGTGCTCCTGTATGAAATGTGTTATGGATTAGTGTTTCCATGATTGGCCTATTTGGTTTATGTGTCAGTCCCTTGTAAAGTGCACTGCGAGTGCCAGGGCCTATAGACCAAATGCTGTTGGTGGGCTGCAGCACTGGATTGTGCCACCCACGCAAACAGCCCGTAAAGTGTAACTCGGGCCTGCCAACGCAGAGCCTGTGCGCAGCCTGGGGCTGCCATGTCGACTTGGCAAGTGCACACACTTGCAAGTCCCTAAACCTTCCCTTTGCTACATGTTAGTCACCCCTAAGGTAGGCCCAAGGTACCCCTGTGGGCAGGGTGCGGTGTATGCGAAAGGTAGGACATGCCCGGGTGTGTGCGGCATGTCCTGATAGTGAATTACAGCCTAGTTCGTTTTTCACTATTGCAAGGCTACCTGTTCCCCCTAGGCCAGAACGGGCAGTTTTGATTATTACAGCTTATAATCCTAACTGACCCCGGGAACATGGTAGAAATTCGAGTTTAGTATGCCTGGACTCAGAATGATAAAATGCAGCTTTTAGTGAAGTTGGTTTTAACATTCTGTGTTTGAAAATACCACTTTTAGAAAGTGGGTATTTTCTTGTCTAACCATCCAAGCCTGTCTCTGCGAGGTTGTGTATTCCTTGTCTGGAGTGTGAGTGACAGGGGCTGGGGGATGCTGGGAGACAGGGTGAGTCAGCGCAGGGCTGAATAGCAAGATCTACATGTAGATGGGTGGGAGGGGTCGCACCTGGGCCCTGAATAGGACAGTGCCTTCCCTCCACAATGCTGGCTCCACCTCCTGTGGTGCGTCTGATGTCCCTGGCCTACTCACTGAAAGAAGGGACGGAGACTTGTCAACAAAGTGCTCCAGAACTGGTTTGGACTAGGCAAAGGCCTCTCTGCCTTCAGAGAACAAAGGAATTTGGGATATAAATATTGGGGCCCTGACCCCATGAATTTAGATCTCGCTGGAATCAAGGAACCTGCCAAGACGAAGAGCTGGAAGAGCTGCCAGGAGGAGTACTGCCCCTTTGCTGTGTTGTTGCTTTGTTGGGTTGGCCTGCAGTGGCTGCTTCTGTCTTGGGCAGTGAAAGGACTGGACTGAACTTTCTACAAACTTGTGCTGAGTATCTCCAAGGGCCAGAAACCGAGCTGGCCTCCTGTTAAGAAGTCTCAGGGACTGCAAAGACTTCACAAGCCTCTGGGTACCGCTTCTGGAACGCTGTTTCAGTTGCCACAGAGGAAGGGAACCGCAACCGACTCCGTCAACCGAATCCATCCCTGGCCGGTGACCTGGTTGCACCGCAGACCGCATCGCCCCGCTTCACATCGCAACCCTGGTCTCACCGTGGGCGACGTCCGACGCCGCCAACATCGAGCCGCTGCTTGCACCGTGACCTGTGGGCACCGCAGTTCGCATCGCATCGCTTCACTGAACCAACCGGACCCGACCGACGCGGTCGCTGCAACTGGCTCAAGAGTCGAGACCGCACCGCATTTGGGGCACCGCTCGCACGTCTGCGACGCACCGCTCCGACTCCGCACCGCTGTCCGACGCCAGCTCCCGCACTCCGGCTAGGTCGCCTGCATCGCAACCTGTCAGCACCGCATCGAGCATCGTCTCGCCCTGCATCGCACGCCTTGGACTCACCGACTCCGTCTGCACGACGCTCATCGAGCCGCTGCCTGCACCGCATCGAGGGACACCGCACCTTGCATCGCTCCGTCTTGCACCGCAACCGCGACGAACGCCGACCGGCTCGTACACTCCGTACCAGCCACAACGAGAAAAGGTACTGTGACCGAGTCTGTTCATGACTCTGCTGGCCCGTATCGACGCGGTTGGCTGGAACTGTTAGACTCTGTGGTTTTCAGCATCACGGTAGGCTCGGACGGAGCTACCGACTCGTACGAACTTTGCTTTTGTGCTATTCCTGCAAAGAAGAAGTTACCGTATCAAGTATTCATTCGTAAAGTATAGTATTGTGGATTTTTGTCGTAATTGGTCTTGTCTGGAGTATATAAAATATTGGTTATTTTTCTAAACTGGTGTGGTGTCCGTTTGTAGTGCTTACACGGTATTACTGTTGGTTATGTGCAAATGCTTCACACACTGCCTCTGAATTAAGCCTGACTGCTCGTGCCAAGCTACCACGAGGGTGAGCAGGGGTTACTTCACGAGTGTAACAACCCTTACCCTGACTAGGAAGAAGGGTCCCTACTTGGACAAAGGTGCAAGCCCTTGCCAACTAGAGATCCCATTTCTAACATTCATTATTTACAACAAATTTCCTTTTATGGTGAAGAAAAAATACATTTTCTTTAGGATTCTTATCTGCCGACAGTTCCCTTGAACTTTCTAACGAGCGCTCGATTCCTTTGGCGATGTCTATTACTTCTTGTAGCGATGGATTTATGCACGCCAAAAGTCTTTCCTGTATTTTCTTTTCAAAACAATGAAACACAAATTGATCTCGAATGTACACATCTACCATTTCCTTGAATTCACATTTAGTGGCTAACACTCTTAGACTGGCAATATAGTCTTCCACATGCTCATTCTCATGTTGCTTACGCATAGCAAACCGGTGTCTGCCAATCATTATATTTGGTTCCTCACCGAATTGTTTTTCTAACCGTCTTAATGCTTCCTGATATTCATCCCATGTAACATCTTCCCCATGTGGAGCTTCACATTCAGGTAGACTATCAAATAACTCTTGACCGGCAATACCCAGTAACCCAAACATAATGGCTTTTTTTCTGTCTGGCTCATATTTTTTTCCGTCAATTGCTACCAAATAGTTCTCAAAAGCACGTACCCAGTTCTTCCACTTCATTGACGGTTTGCCTGGCTCAGCCAAAAATGCTGCTGGTACATTAATATTTGAGTTTTGTGACATGCTGTTCTCTGCACAGTAGCCTTCTTCCACTTTAATTTTAGAATCAATTTTTGTACATATGTGGATACCGAATTTATTGAACAGCCACTGTTGTAAAAATATTGCCGTGTAATGAATTGTATACCTAGAAACTTCTTTGCCACAAAGTCACATTGGTTCAAAGATTCCCACTCTATTCCAAAACAAACTTAAACTACTTAGAATGCCCAACAATCCTTAAATACGTTGCGTGTATTAATTTAATGAAATTTGCGCCTTAATACCTTGTAAACGCTGTTGCTCGCAATTGCCCTGTGATCCTTTGACGAAAACAACAAAGCTCCGGTAACTTACATGCAAATTGCCTGGTCTGAAAATGGAGTCACGCACATTACGTTACGTGGCGTGCGTCCGTAGACTCTACAGTAGAATGTGTCACCTGGACAGTTACAGCTGAGATCTGCAGAGGCCGCTAACGGATCTCCCAACTGCTGAAATCCAACTGTCATCGACTTCAATAGCAAGCTATGACAGAAGAAATTGAATGCAGAAGCATTCTGAAATTAGTCAAGGTTCAATTACCACATACTAACAACAACGTAGTAACTTGCCTGGAAAAGAATTTCTTTCGTCGTTGAATTAATCAAATGTTAATTCCTCTACGGTCTGTCGTGAGCCTGAAGAAATATTCTGAAATTCGCCGAGAGTCCTCGTCGCCAAATTGAAGTATCGGCGAAGAAACACGAAGTGCTCTTGATTGTAATCAATGAAGTTATTTATTAATAAGAATAAAAGTAATATTAAGGCCCACAAACAGCCGGCAAGCAGCGTGGCTGTCAGGGGAACAGCTGACTCAAAAGCGCCTCAGGCATCTCATGACGTCAGTTAAATACCTTGCTGGGATTCCATTACACGTCACCCAGGAACCAGCATGTGTGTTATCAGTGTGGTGCAACCAAACCTGTTTCTGCAATACTTTATACAAACTGAAGGGTTACAACACGCTTCAACAATATATTCCATTGAGTATCCCCAGACTGGGCTGCAAGCGGTTGTATGGGAGGCAAATAGTCAAATATTTCCTGCGATGCGAGACCCAGACTGTAGTGTTGCGCTCTAGTGGTCGCGCGCAGGCGCGATGACGTCGAGCGCGGCCGCCATTTTGGGTGCGAGTGAGCGCCCGATTTCGGAGCGGCACGGACGTGTTTCCCGGCGCTCTTCTGCATATTGATAAATAGTTAATAAAGAGAGTTCAGACATCCAAGTGTGGGGTATCATTGTGAAGGAAGGAAGCAGCTCTTTACAGTGGCGACGAGACAGGGATCAGAAAAAAAAAAAAACGAACCACAAAAGTATAGTAAAGAGGACACAAGGACCCACCGGAGCCCCAACGGACCAGACTACGACGACCACGGGCCCAGGGACGTGGCACAGCAGAAGAGCGTGGCAGAGGGCGGTCCTACCGCGAGGCAGCACCCAAGGAACAGGTAGTGGCAATCAAGTGAGAGCGCACAGCCCCCTACATAGGAGGGTAGACACCACAGGGGAGCAGGAAGCCAACCCTCCAGATCCTATAAGACATCCAGGGCCCTGGCGGAGGCGGTGCAGCGCAGCGACGGGGGAGACTCAGGGCCCCATCAAGACCACACACCTCCCAGAAGCACGGGCACACCGGGCAGTCCAAGAGGAAACGTAGAGGCACAGGAAAGAAACGCCACAATGTGCGCGCAGGCGTCTTCACTCACGACGCCTATACCCTTCCTACCAAAACCAGGCGAACCTCTGATGAAATGGGAAGACTGGAGGGAGTACTTCATGAACTACCTGGAGGCCATAGAAGACGAAAGTGGAGAGGTATTCCCCAGCAAAAGGAAGAAAAGAATATTACTCCACAACTTAGGCCCGGAAGGACTCCGAGTCTTTCAGAACCTGGTCCCCACGCAACGGCAGGTCGCAGACGATGATGTATTCCAACACGCGATTGAAGATCTAAACAACCATTACAGACCAGCAGTGTGCACTTCCATTGACAGATACAACTTCCAACAGCGGAAACAAGCGGGAGAAGAGTCCATAGATGACTACGTGGCAGCGTTGAAGAAATTGGCGATCACATGCAAATTTGGCGCCTTGCACGACGAATTTATCAAAGACCAGATTGTCATGCACACGAAGAACACAGCGATCCAAGACAAACTGTGGGTTAACGGGGACGCCACGCTGAAGGACGTCATTGCCATGGTGAAAAAGGCGGAACTATCGAAGAGATGTGCAGAGGCAGCGAAAAAAGAAAGTACAGAGCGGACCATGGTCAATAGAGTCACGATGTAGAACCGCCGGACAGAGGAAAAAGAATGGCGGCGGAAGGGAGAGCCCAGAGTAGATGGACCCCACGATCCACGCAGGCACAGAAATCACACAAGGAGGGCGCCACCACGTGCTACAGGTGCGGCAGTCCATCCCACGCGGCATATGACAAGCGATGTCCGGCCTTCCGAGCCAAGTGTATGTACTGCGGAATTGTCGGACACTATGAAAAAGTGTGTCGCCGCAAGGTAAAGCGGTCAACAGTCAAGTACGTAGCACACGACGGGGGAGGTGAAGAAGGAGAAGAAGAGGAAGATAATGTGTTGTGCATCGAAGGACAAGTTCTAGGCATAGAAGGAAGTCGCTCCAAGAAACCACAATGCAACATGGTCGTGGGAGGTGTTCAGATCAAGATGGTGGCGGACTCCGGCTCTCCATATACCATCATTCAAAGGACAGTGTGGACCGAGAACTTCAAACCCAGCCTGGGATCACACCTCGAGCCCCCAGACATACGTCCGGTCACATTCACAGGGGAACCCATCCCGATGGTGGGATATCGAATCCTGAGATTTGAGTTCAAGAACCGCAGCGCAGAGTGCAAATTATACGTGGCGGAAAAAGGGCCTTCTGTCCTGGGATGGATGGACCAGGGCGAGTTGGGCATACAATTGAACCCAGGAGGGGACACGCAAGTCCTGATGACCAGCGCAGACAACCAATTGGACTTCGAAAAGATGAAAAGAGAATTCCCCACAGTATTCGGAGGCAGAGTGGGAAAACTAACGAAATTCACACACAAAATTGAACTCAAGGACAACGCCAAACCGGTATCCCACAAGGTGAGGAACATACCGCTAGCAGTCAGGGAAGCAGTGCAAATAGAGTTACAAAGATTGGAAGACGAAGGGATCATCGAGCCAATTAACAGTTCGGAATGGTTGGCCCCGTTAGTGGTAGCGAGGAAACCCAACGGCAAAGTTTGGTTGTGCGTGGACCTGCGCGAATTGAACAAATGCATAGTAGTGGAAAAATTCCCATTACCCAGAATAGACGAAATGCTGGCAAAGACGAAAGGTATAAAATAGTTTTCCACTGTAGATCTCGCCTCAGCATATCATCAGATAGCACTGCACAGCACGAGCCGTAAACTTACGTCCTTCATTACACCATTTGGATGCTACCAATTCCGCAGGATGCCGTTCGGCTTGGCATCAGCAGCTGCGGTATTCCAAAAGCTGATGCACAAACTATTCAAGGACATAGAGGGAGTACAATACTTCCAAGACGACATCTTGGTAATGGGCAAAGACCAAGCTGACCACAACACAAAGCTAGCAACGGTGTTACAAGTCCTGGAAAGGAATGGCCTGACAGCTGAATGGGAGAAGTGCAGACTAGGAATGACGTCGGTCACATACTTGTGTCATGAGATTAGTGACCAAGGCATCACACCCAAACACGCGAATGTCAAGGCAATATGCGAAGCACCGGCACCGACAAGCAAGGAAGAAGTGAGATCATTCTTAGGGATGGCCGAATATTACAGCAAATTTGTGCAGCACTTCGCCACCAAGACACATCACCTGCGACTACTTGTACGAGACAAAACCGCCTTTCAGTGGACAGAGGAAGCGCAGGGAGAGTTTCAGAAAATCAAAGAGGATGTTAGCAGAGCGGTCCCCCTGCAAGGTTATGATCCGCATGGAGAATCCATATTGACCACAGACATGAGCGACAAAGGCCTAGGGGCAGTTCTCATGCAGGAAAGGAAGAACGGAGAGCAGGCGACCATCAGCTTTGCGTCAAGAACATTGTCACCAACAGAACAGAAGTTCAGCGTGATAGAAAAAGAGATGCTGGCTGTGGTGTGGGCCATGTCGAAATTCCGCCAATTTCTATGGGGCACAAGATTCCAACTAAGGACGGACCACAAACCCCTTGTCAAAGTACTAACGTCCTGCGGGCACGCAAGTGCCACACCCCGCATCGCAAAAATGACCCTGAAATTGTTAGACTACAGGTATGATGTGGAATACATCCCAGGAGCCAAGAACAAAGTGGCGGATTACCTCAGTCGAGCTTCAGCCATGGAGGACGCTCCCGCAAGTACGGACGAGGACGAGGTCAGAGTGGCATTCATGGAAGATCAGGAAAAGGTGATAAGTGGGCAGGAATGGAAGCAAGCCTATGAAGGGGACACGGACCTCGAAAACATCAAGGTATTCATAATACAGGGGTGGCCATAAAAAAAGGCACCTGAAAGCGGAACAAAGGAAATTCTTCGAAGTGAGGGAAGAGTTATCCGTAGGAGACCAAGGAACCTTCCTGTTTAGAGGGGAGAGAGTAGTCCCTCCTGGGTCGTTGACACCACGCCTGCTAGCAGTGTTGCACGAAGGGCACTTGGGCATCGTAAAGACGAAGTTGAGGACCAAACAGATGTACTGGTGGCCCGCAATGGATAGTCAAATCGAGAGACATGTTAGAGAATGTGATCAGTGCCAAAGAGCGGACAAGTCACAAACGTTACTACGTCCGTCACTAGGGAAGTTTGACAATCCAGCCAACCCTTGGGAGGAAGTATCTATCGACATTCTCGGTCCGGTATTGGATGCGGAAGAGACCCCAAAATATGTGGTAGTTCTCATAGACCGGTATTCTAAGTGGCCAGAACTGGACATACAGGAGGTGATGGACACAGAGACAGTGCTGAAGTTTCTTACAGCTACCTTCCTCAGAGAGGGCATTCCTCGTTCCATCTTGAGCGACAACGGACCTCAATTCACATCTGATAAGTGGAACCGGTACATGGAACGAAATGGCATCCAAATCAAGCACACATCGGTCTACCATCCGGCAGGGAATGGTCTTGCCGAAAGGTTTAATCGAGTAATAATGGGGTCCATCCAATCAGCCATAGGACTGGGAGAAGGAGGTGAGAAGTATGCTGTGGGCCTACCGAATCACACCGACCGGCACAGGGTACAGCCCGTTCCAAATCCTAAGGGGACGTGAACCGTTCACTAAGGACAATCTAGCGTGGAAAGAAAAGACGGTCACGAGTAAATGGTCCCCGGCAGTCGTGCACCACAACTTAGAGAAAGCACAGAGAACTTACACAGAACAGTACAATAAGAGACGCAATGTGAAAGGAACGTCCCTGGAAAAAGGGGAATGGGTCAGAGTCAAACTTGCCCAGTTAAGGAGGAAAGGAGACAGCAAATACAGCTTGCCCCTGAAAGTTGAACAGGTGTACAACAGAGCTGCCTTACTAAGTGACGGGAACGTCTGGTCGCAAGATCGCATGTCAAAGTGCAACAAGATATTACAGTGGGACAGAGAAGAAAGATCAGGGACACAAGAGAAACCAAGTTCACCGGCAGGAAACACAGCCCCAGGAGAAGAAGAGAAGGACCTAGGAGTAGAAGGCAATAGGGTGGAGCAGGAGGAGAAAGATAATCTAATAGCAGAGGAATGGCAGGAGGACAATAGCAGGACTCCGGAGAGAGTGAGCCCTAAAGGACAAGGAGAAACACTGGCAAGCCGAGCAGGCGGAAGGGGAGAAGTATCCACCTCCACTCCGGTAAGACGTACACGGGCAGGGAGACTTGTGGTAAGGCCTGCCAAATACAGAGACTATGATTTGGGAGAAGTAAAGTAACTTCCGGCCGAGAGACTCTGGGACTACCTTCCTAATGTTAATGTTTTGGTGCGTTTGGTAAAGAAGGGAGATATGTAGTGTTGCGCTCTAGTGGTCGCGCGCAGGCGCGATGACGTCGAGCGCGGCCGCCATTTTGGGTGCGAGTGAGCGCCCGATTTCGGAGCGGCACGGACGTGTTTCCCGGCGCTCTTCTGCATATTGATAATAGTTAATAAAGAGAGTTCAGACATCCAAGTGTGGGGTATCATTGTGAAGGAAGGAAGCAGCTCTTTACACAGACTGCAATACAATAATGCAAACTTCCGCTGGGGGCTGTAATTACCCGCATCAATGGCCCCAATGTGATTTTCAAAGACTCTAAGCCATTGTGACCACTTAATAGTTGGCTCGCCAAGCCTGGCCAAAAAGGGAGGTGGCTGGGTGATTTGTTGAGGAGTTGCCATGTCACAGAAAGATGCGCTGTAGTTTAAAATTAAGTGTAACCAAAGCTGCTGCTGAAAGCAATAGTATGTAGAACAAAGGAAAATATGCCCCAAAATATCTGTTCAAAAAGTCACAACACCTTGTCAAACACCAGCACTAAACGTGACAGTAATTGCCTAAGCGACCGCCAGCACGGCTGAGAGGCAATTGTTGCGGTCAGGGCCGGACTGGCCGTATCGGGCATCGGGCGTTTCCCCGGTGGGGCGCCAGGGTGGGGGCCGGTTTTGGGCCCCTTGGGGCCGTTTTTTGTTACCGGGGGCCGGCAATATCGGCCCCCGGTAACAAAATCGGCCGAAACCGGCACTAGCAAACAGCTCAGCCGCACCACCTCCCCCCTGGAGGGGGGGCAGGCCGAGCAGTTTGCCAGGGCCGGTTTCGGTTCCCAGTCCGGCCCTGGTTGCGGTAGACTTCGTGAGGAGAATGTGATTCTTGAGGTTGTGCTTGAAGCGGTCACTATGGAAACTGGCACAGCGTCAGAAATTAGCCCAGAAGCAATATGGCCGACACGTTGGACGCCGATGTGATGTCAGAGTGTTGCACGCTGAGATGTTGGCATAGGGACACTGCACGCTCACAGGCATGCTCACGTGCATGGGACAGTGCGAGCCACAATACCTGTATGGCGTACAAAATGAAGCATATACAGCCAAATCCACTCCCGGCAAAATGCAGATGATGTGTGCCTGGTGTCTGCGAACGAAGACGGCGTACAGCAAAGGAGAATCAAATCAATCCAGCTGATTCAGCTAATTTCAGCGATGTCGAGTAAACAGGTAAAATCTCCGAAAAAGCGTCAGTGGGCGAAGAATAGGGCAGGGTCCGCTCGTCGCCAATATGTAATGAAGTGCAGACCAAGTGTGTTTGAATTCAAAAGCCAGTTTATTTGGAGAAATGCCCACGACATCCTGCGATCGGCCAGACAGGATCCCAGTTCAGAAATGCCTCAACTGAAGTTGGAATCCACACTCACCACTCGCAGGGCATGTAAGACACATTTATATGTACACACATTTAAATAACAATAAAACTACTCACTCGCCTGTCACCAGCACAGGAACATGAACCACGCGACAGGCGCATAACAGCTATGATTAATACAATGCCACAACGCTCCAGAGGGCAAAGGCAGCTGGAATAACCAATGAGAGCCAAGAAAGTCTTGAAGTCTTTGGGACCCGAGTGTCTAGTGAGCACGTAGACGCATTCACAGCCCACCAGACTAGGGATGAGCTTTATGTCCACGCCCAGCCCTATGGACCACTAGTAGTGGGCCTCCAGATGTGGACAGACAGGCTGTCTTCGAAATGAGGGACAATGTTCTATTTTATTGGTAAAGGGAGAGGAAGTCCAAAAGCAGGATCACTCATCGTCTTTGTCTCACCTGTGCTTCATATGGAGATGAAGTCACTCTTGGACCCCTTGACTGACTCCTGCTCTGGGATCTTTCCTTAGTCACCAGGCAGCAAACATCTCCTTCGCTTATGTAGCTTCTTGGGCAAAATAAGCAGTTGGACTCCTTGTGCTGTGCCCGGTCCCAGCTTGGCAGGACCAGGCGATATAGGAAATATTCCATCCCGAAGAGTACAGTTCTGGCCCTGCAGATCAGGCTGACGTCCTTAGGATCCTCCAGATCTAGATAAAGCTGATGTCCTTAGCATCCTCCAGCTCTAGATCAGGCTGACGTCCTTAGCATCCTCCAGATCTAGATCAGGCTGACGTCCTTAGCATCCTCCAGATCTAGATCAAGCTGACGTCCTTAGCATCCTCCAGCTATAGATCAGGCTGACGTCCTTAGCATCCTCCAGATCTAGATCAAGCTGACATCCTTAGCATCCTCCAGCTCTAGATCAGGCTGACGTCTTTAGCATCCTCCAGATCTAGATCAAGCTGAGGTCCTTAGCATCCTCCAGATCTAGATCAGGCTGACGTCCTTAGCATCCTCCAGATCTAGATCAAGCTGAGGTCCTTAGCATCCTCCAGTTCTAGATCAAGCTGACATCCTTAGCATCCTCCAGATCTAGATCAAGCTGAGGTCCTTAGCATCCTCCAGATCTAGATCAAGCTGACGTCCTTAGCATCCTCCAGATCTAGATCAAGCTGAGGTCCTTAGCATCCTCCAGATCTAGATCAGGCTGACGTCCTTAGCATCCTCCAGCTCTAGATCAAGCTGAGGTCCTTAGCATCCTCCAGCTCTAGATCAGGCTGACGTCCTTAGCATCCTCCAGCTCTAGATCAAGCTGAGGTCCTTAGCATCCTCCAGCTCTAGATCAGGCTGACGTCCTTAGCATCCTCCAGCTCTAGATCAGGCTGACGTCCTTAGCATCCTCCAGCTCTAGATCAAGTTGACGTCCTTAGCATCCTCCAGCTCTAGATCAGGCTGACGTCCTTAGCATCCTTCAGCTCTAGATCAGGCTGACGTCCTTAGCATCCTCCAGATCTAGATCAAGTTGACGTCCTTAGCATCCTCCAGATCTAGATCAGGCTGACGTCCTCAGCATCCTCCAGCTCTAGATCAGGCTGACGTCCTTAGCATCCTCCAGCTCTAGATCAGGCTGACGTCCTCAGCATCCTTCAGATCTAGATCAGGCTGACGTCCTTAGCATCCTCCAGCTCTAGATCAGGCTGACGTCCTCAGCATCCTTCAGATCTAGATCAGGCTGACGTCCTTAGCATCCTCCAGCTCTAGATCAGGCTGACGTCCTCAGCATCCTCCAGCTCTAGATCAGGCTGACGTCCTTAGCATCCTCCAGCTCTAGATTAGGCTGACGTCCTTAGCATCCTTCAGATCTAGATCAAGCTGACGTCCTTAGCATCCTCCAGCTCTAGATTAGGCTGACGTCCTTAGCATCCTTCAGATCTAGATCAAGCTGACGTCCTTAGCATCCTTCAGCTCTAGATCAAGCTGAGGTCCTTAGCATCCTCCAGCTCTAGATCAGGCTGACGTCCTTAGCATCCTCCAGCTCTAGATCAAGCTGAGGTCCTTAGCATCCTCCAGCTCTAGATCAGGCTGACGTCCTTAGCATCCTCCAGCTCTAGATCAAGCTGAGGTCCTTAGCATCCTCCAGATCTAGATCAGGCTGACGTCCTTAGCATCCTCCAGCTCTAGATCAAGCTGAGGTCCTTAGCATCCTCCAGCTCTAGATCAGGCTGACGTCCTTAGCATCCTCCAGCTCTAGATCAGGCTGAGGTCCTTAGCATCCTCCAGCTCTAGATCAGGCTGACGTCCTTAGCATCCTCCAGCTCTAGATCAGGCTGAGGTCCTTAGCATCCTCCAGCTCTGGATCAAGTTGACGTCCTTAGCATCCTCCAGCTCTAGATCAGGCTGACGCCCTTAGCATCCTCCAGCTCTAGATCAGGCTGACGTCCTTAGCATCCTCCAGATCTAGATCAAGTTGACGTCCTTAGCATCCTCCAGATCTAGATCAGGCTGACGTCCTCAGCATCCTCCAGCTCTAGATCAAGCTGACGTCCTTAGCATCCTCCAGCTCTAGATCAGGCTGACGTCCTCAGCATCCTTCAGATCTAGATCAGGCTGACGTCCTTAGCATCCTCCAGCTCTAGATCAGGCTGACGTCCTCAGCATCCTTCAGATCTAGATCAGGCTGACGTCCTTAGCATCCTCCAGCTCTAGATCAGGCTGACGTCCTCAGCATCCTCCAGATCTAGATCAGGCTGACGTCCTTAGCATCCTCCAGCTCTAGATCAGGCTGACGTCCTCAGCATCCTTCAGATCTAGATCAGGCTGACGTCCTTAGCATCCTCCAGCTCTAGATCAGGCTGACGTCCTCAGCATCCTTCAGATCTAGATCAGGCTGACGTCCTTAGCATCCTCCAGCTCTAGATCAGGCTGACGTCCTTAGCAACCTCCAGCTCTAGATTAGGCTGACGTCCTTAGCATCCTCCAGCTCTAGATCAGGCTGACGTCCTCAGCATCCTTCAGATCTAGATCAGGCTGACGTCCTTAGCATCCTCCAGCTCTAGATCAGGCTGACGTCCTCATCATCCTTCAGATCTAGATCAGGCTGACGTCCTTAGCATCCTTCAGCTCTAGATCAGGCTGACGTCCTTAGCATCCTCCAGATCTAGATCAAGTTGACGCCCTTAGCATCCTCCAGATCTAGATCAGGCTGACGTCCTCAGCATCCTCCAGCTCTAGATCAGGCTGACGCCCTTAGCATCCTCCAGCTCTAGATCAGGCTGACGTCCTCAGCATCCTTCAGATCTAGATCAGGCTGACGTCCTTAGCATCCTCCAGCTCTAGATCAGGCTGACGTCCTCAGCATCCTTCAGATCTAGATCAGGCTGACGCCCTTAGCATCCTCCAGCTCTAGATCAGGCTGACGTCCTCAGCATCCTCCAGCTCTAGATCAGGCTGACGTCCTTAGCATCCTCCAGCTCTAGATTAGGCTGGACGTCCTTAGCATCCTTCAGATCTAGATCAAGCTGACGTCCTTAGCATCCTCCAGCTCTAGATTAGGCTGACGTCCTTAGCATCCTTCAGATCTAGATCAAGCTGACATCCTTAGCATCCTTCAGCTCTAGATCAAGCTGAGGTCCTTAGCATCCTCCAGCTCTAGATCAGGCTGACGTCCTTAGCATCCTCCAGCTCTAGATCAAGCTGAGGTCCTTAGCATCATCCAGCTCTAGATCAGGCTGACGTCCTTAGCATCCTCCAGCTCTAGATCAAGCTGAGGTCCTTAGCATCCTCCAGATCTAGATCAGGCTGATGTCCTTAGCATCCTCCAGCTCTAGATCAAGCTGAGGTCCTTAGCATCCTCCAGCTCTAGATCAGGCTGACGTCCTTAGCATCCTCCAGCTCTAGATCAGGCTGAGGTCCTTAGCATCCTCCAGCTCTAGATCAGGCTGACGTCCTTAGCATCCTCCAGCTCTAGATCAGGCTGAGGTCCTTAGCATCCTCCAGCTCTGGATCAAGTTGACGTCCTTAGCATCCTCCAGCTCTAGATCAGGCTGACGTCCTTAGCATCCTCCAGCTCTAGATCAGGCTGACGTCCTTAGCATCCTCCAGATCTAGATCAAGCTGACGTCCTTAGCATCCTCCAGATCTAGATCAGGCTGACGTCCTCAGCATCCTCCAGCTCTAGATCAAGCTGACGTCCTTAGCATCCTCCAGCTCTAGATCAGGCTGACGTCCTCAGCATCCTTCAGATCTAGATCAGGCTGACGTCCTTAGCATCCTCCAGCTCTAGATCAGGCTGACGCCCTCAGCATCCTTCAGATCTAGATCAGGCTGACGCCCTTAGCATCCTCCAGCTCTAGATCAGGCTGACGTCCTCAGCATCCTCCAGATCTAGATCAGGCTGACGCCCTTAGCATCCTCCAGCTCTAGATCAGGCTGACGTCCTCAGCATCCTTCAGATCTAGATCAGGCTGACGTACTTAGCATCCTCCAGCTCTAGATCAGGCTGACGTCCTTAGCATCCTCCAGCTCTAGATCAAGCTGACGTCCTTAGCATCCTCCAGCTCTAGATCAGGCTGACGTCCTTAGCATCCTCCAGCTCTAGATCAAGCTGAGGTCCTTAGCATTCTCCAGATCTAGATCAGGCTGACGTCCTTAGCATCCTCCAGCTCTAGATCAAGCTGAGGTCCTTAGCATCCTCCAGCTCTAGATCAGGCTGGACGTCCTTAGCATCCTCCAGATCTAGATCAAGCTGAGGTCCTTAGCATCCTCCAGCTCTAGATCAGGCTGACGTCCTTAGCATCCTCCAGCTCTAGATCAGGCTAACGTCCTTAGCATCCTCCAGATCTAGATCAAGCTGACGTCCTTAGCATCCTCCAGCTCTCAGATTAGCTGACGTCCTTAGCATCCTTCAGATCTAGATCAAGCTGACGTCCTTAGCATCCTTCAGATCTAGATCAAGCTGAGGTCCTTAGCATCCTCCAGCTCTAGATCAGGCTGACGTCCTTAGCATCCTCCAGCTCTAGATCAAGCTGAGGTCCTTAGCATCCTCCAGCTCTAGATCAGGCTGACGTCCTTTGCATCCTCCAGCTCTAGATCAAGCTGAGGTCCTTAGCATCCTCCAGATCTAGATCAGGCTGACGTCCTTAGCATCCTCCAGCTCTAGATCAAGCTGAGGTCCTTAGCATCCTCCAGCTCTAGATCAGGCTGACGTCCTTAGCATCCTCCAGCTCTAGATCAGGCTGACGCCCTCGGCATCCTCCAGCTCTAGATCAGGCTGACGTGCTTGGCATCCTCCAGCTCTAGATCAGGCTGACGTCCTCAGCATCCTCCAGATCTAGATCAAGCTGAGGTCCTTAGCATCCTCCAGATCTAGATCAAGCTGAGGTCCTTAGCATCCTCCAGATCTAGATCAGGCTGGCGTTCTTAGCATCCTCCAGCTCTAGATCAGGCTGACGTCCTCGGCATCCTCCAGCTCTAGATCAGGCTGACGTCCTCAGCATCCTCCAGATCTAGATCAAGCTGACGTCCTTAGCATCCTCCAGATCTAGATCAAGCTGAGGTCCTTAGCATCCTCCAGATCTAGATCAAGCTGACATCCGTAGCATCCTCCAGATCTAGATCAAGCTGAGGTCCTTAGCATCCTCCAGATCTAGATCAAGCTGAGGTCCTTAGCATCCTCCAGATCTAGATCAGGCTGACATCCTTAGCATCCTCCAGCTCTAGATCAGGCTGACGTCCTTAGCATCCTCCAGATCTAGATCAGGCTGACGTCCTTAGCATCCTCCAGCTCTAGATCAGGCTGACGTCCTTAGCATCCTCCAGCTCTAGATCAGGCTGACGCCCTTAGCATCCTTCAGATCTAGATCAGGCTGACGTCCTTAGCATCCTCCAGATCTAGATCAGGCTGACGTCCTTAGCATCCTTCAGATCTAGATCAAGCTGACGTCCTTAGCATCCTTCAGATCTAGATTAGGCTGACGTCCTTAGCATCCTCCAGCTCTAGATCAGGCTGACGTCCTTAGCATCCTCCAGCTCTAGATCAAGCTGACGTCCTTAGCATCCTCCAGCTCTAGATCAGGCTGACGTCCTTAGCATCCTCCAGCTCTAGATCAAGCTGAGGTCCTTAGCATCCTCCAGATCTAGATCAGGCTGACGAACCTTAGCATCCTCCAGCTCTAGATCAAGCTGAGGTCCTTAGCATCCTCCAGATCTAGATCAGGCTGACGTCCTTAGCATCCTCCAGCTCTAGATCAAGCTGAGGTCCTTAGCATCCTCCAGCTCTAGATCAGGCTGACGTCCTTAGCATCCTCCAGCTCTAGATCAGGCTGACGTCCTCGGCATCCTCCAGCTCTAGATCAGGCTGACGTGCTTGGCATCCTCCAGCTCTAGATCAGGCTGACGTCCTCAGCATCCTCCAGATCTAGATCAAGCTGAGGTCCTTAGCATCCTCCAGATCTAGATCAAGCTGAGGTCCTTAGCATCCTCCAGATCTAGATCAGGCTGGCGTCCTTAGCATCCTCCAGCTCTAGATCAGGCTGACGTCCTCGGCATCCTCCAGCTCTAGATCAGGCTGACGTCCTCAGCATCCTCCAGATCTAGATCAAGCTGACGTCCTTAGCATCCTCCAGATCTAGATCAAGCTGAGGTCCTTAGCATCCTCCAGATCTAGATCTGAGCTGACATCCGTAGCATCCTCCAGATCTAGATCAAGCTGAGGTCCTTAGCATCCTCCAGATCTAGATCAAGCTGAGGTCCTTAGCATCCTCCAGATCTAGATCAGGCTGACATCCTTAGCATCCTCCAGCTCTAGATCAGGCTGACGTCCTTAGCATCCTCCAGATCTAGATCAGGCTGACGTCCTTAGCATCCTCCAGCTCTAGATCAGGCTGACGTCCTTAGCATCCTCCAGCTCTAGATCAGGCTGACGTCCTTAGCATCCTTCAGATCTAGATCAGGCTGACGTCCTTAGCATCCTCCAGATCTAGATCAGGCTGACGTCCTTAGCATCCTTCAGATCTAGATCAAGCTGACGTCCTTAGCATCCTTCAGATCTAGATTAGGCTGACGCCCTTAGCATCCTCCAGCTCTAGATCAGGCTGACGTCCTTAGCATCCTCCAGCTCTAGATCAAGCTGACGTCCTTAGCATCCTCCAGCTCTAGATCAGGCTGGACGTCCTTAGCATCCTCCAGCTCTAGATCAAGCTGAGGTCCTTAGCATCCTCCAGATCTAGATCAGGCTGACGTCCTTAGCATCCTCCAGCTCTAGATCAAGCTGAGGTCCTTAGCATCCTCCAGCTCTAGATCAGGCTGACGTCCTTAGCATCCTCCAGATCTAGATCAAGCTGAGGTCCTTAGCATCCTCCAGCTCTAGATCAGGCTGACGTCCTTAGCATCCTCCAGCTCTAGATCAGGCTAACGTCCTTAGCATCCTCCAGATCTAGATCAAGCTGACGTCCTTAGCATCCTCCAGCTCTAGATTAGGCTGACGTCCTTAGCATCCTTCAGATCTAGATCAAGCTGACGTCCTTAGCATCCTTCAGATCTAGATCAAGCTGAGGTCCTTAGCATCCTCCAGCTCTAGATCAGGCTGACGTCCTTAGCATCCTCCAGCTCTAGATCAAGCTGAGGTCCTTAGCATCCTCCAGCTCTAGATCAGGCTGACGTCCTTAGCATCCTCCAGCTCTAGATCAAGCTGAGGTCCTTAGCATCCTCCAGATCTAGATCAGGCTGACGTCCTTAGCATCCTCCAGCTCTAGATCAAGCTGAGGTCCTTAGCATCCTCCAGGTCTAGATCAGGCTGACGTCCTTAGCATCCTCAAGCTCTAGATCAGGCTGACGTCCTTAGCATCCTCCAGATCTAGATCAAGCTGACGTCCTTAGCATCCTCCAGATCTAGATCAGGCTGACGTCCTTAGCATCCTCCAGCTCTAGATCAGGCTGACATCCTTAGCATCCTCCAGCTCTAGATCAGGCTGACGTCCTTAGCATCCTCCAGATCTAGATCAAGCTGACGTCCTTAGCATCCTCCAGATCTAGATCAGGCTGACGTCCTCAGCATCCTCCAGCTCTAGATCAGGCTGGCGTCCTTAGCATCCTCCAGCTCTAGATCAGGCTGACGTCCTCGGCATCCTCCAGCTCTAGATCAGGCTGACGTGCTTGGCATCCTCCAGCTCTAGATCAGGCTGACGTCCTCAGCATCCTCCAGATCTAGATCAAGCTGAGGTCCTTAGCATCCTCCAGATCTAGATCAAGCTGACGTCCCTAGCATCCTCCAGATCTAGATCAAGCTGACGTCCTTAGCATCCTCCAGCTCTAGATCAGGCTGACGTCCCTAGCATCCTCCAGATCTAGATCAAGCTGAGGTCCTTAGCATCCTCCAGCTCTAGATCAGGCTGACGTCCTTAGCATCCTCCAGCTCTAGATCAGGCTGGGGTCCTTAGCATCCTCCAGATCTAGATCAAGCTGACGTCCTTAGCATCCTCCAGCTCTAGATCAGGCTGACGTCCTTAGATTCCTCCAGCTCTAGATCAGGCTGACGTCCTTAGCATCCTCCAGATCTAGATCAAGCTGACGTCCTTAGCATCCTCCAGATCTAGATCAAGCTGAGGTCCTTAGCATCCTCCAGATCTAGATCAAGCTGAGGTCCTTAGCATCCTCCAGATCTAGATCAAGCTGACGTCCGTAGCATCCTCCAGATCTAGATCAAGCAGAGGTCCTTAGCATCCTCCAGATCTAGATCAAGCTGAGGTCCTTAGCATCCTCCAGATCTAGATCAGGCTGACGTCCTTAGCATCCTCCAGCTCTAGATCAGGCTGACGTCCTTAGCATCCTCCAGATCTAGATCAGGCTGACGTCCTTAGCATCCTCCAGCTCTAGATCAGGCTGACGTCCTTAGCATCCTCCAGCTCTAGATCAGGCTGACGTCCTTAGCATCCTTCAGATTTAGATCAGGCTGACGTCCTTAGCATCCTCCAGCTCTAGATCAGGCTGACGTCCTTAGCATCCTCCAGATCTAGATCAAGCTGAGGTCCTTAGCATCCTCCAGATCTAGATCAGGCTGACGTCCTTAGCCTCCTCCAGCTCTAGATCAGGCTGACGTCCTTAGCATCCTCCAGATCTAGATCAAGCTGACGTCCTTAGCATCCTCCAGATCTAGATCAAGCTGAGGTCCTTAGCATCCTCCAGATCTAGATCAAGCTGACGTCCTTAGCATCCTCCAGATCTAGATCAAGCTGAGGTCCTTAGCATCCTCCAGATCTAGATCAGGCTGACGTCCTTAGCATCCTCCAGCTCTAGCTCAAGCTGAGGTCCTTAGCAACCTCCAGCTCTAGATCAGGCTGACGTCCTTAGCATCCTCCAGCTCTAGATCAGGCTGACGTCCTTAGCAACCTCCAGCTCTGGATCAAGTTGACGTCCTTAGCATCCTCCAGCTCTAGATCAGGCTGACGTCCTTAGCATCCTTCAGCTCTAGATCAGGCTGACGTCCTTAGCATCCTCCAGATCTAGATCAAGTTGACGTCCTTAGCATCCTCCAGATCTAGATCAGGCTGACGTCCTCAGCATCCTCCAGCTCTAGATCAAGCTGACGTCCTTAGCATCCTCCAGCTCTAGATCAGGCTGACGTCCTCAGCATCCTTCAGATCTAGATCAGGCTGACGTCCTTAGCATCCTCCAGCTCTAGATCAGGCTGACGTCCTCAGCATCCTTCAGATCTAGATCAGGCTGACGTCCTTAGCATCCTCCAGCTCTAGATGAGGCTGACGTCCTTAGCATCCTCCAGCTCTAGATCAGGCTGACGTCCTTAGCATCCTCCAGCTCTAGATTAGGCTGACGTCCTTAGCATCCTTCAGATCTAGATCAAGCTGACGTCCTTAGCATCCTTCAGATCTAGATCAAGCTGAGGTCCTTAGCATCCTCCAGCTCTAGATCAGGCTGACGTCCTTAGCATCCTCCAGCTCTAGATCAAGCTAAGGTCCTTAGCATCCTCCAGCTCTAGATCAGGCTGACGTCCTTAGCATCCTCCAGCTCTAGATCAAGCTGAGGTCCTTAGCATCCTCCAGATCTAGATCAGGCTGACGTCCTTAGCATCCTCCAGCTCTAGATCAAGCTGAGGTCCTTAGCATCCTCCAGCTCTAGATCAGGCTGACGTCCTTAGCATCCTCCAGCTCTAGATCAAGCTGAGGTCCTTAGCATCCTCCAGCTCTAGATCAGGCTGACATCCTTAGCATCCTCCAGCTCTAGATCAGGCTGAGGTCCTTAGCATCCTCCAGCTCTAGATCAAGTTGACGTCCTTAGCATCCTCCAGCTCTAGATCAGGCTGACGTCCTTAGCATCCTCCAGATCTAGATCAGGCTGACGTCCTTAGCATCCTCCAGATCTAGATCAAGTTGACGTCCTTAGCATCCTCCAGATCTCGATCAGGCTGACGTCCTCAGCATCCTCCAGCTCTAGATCAAGCTGACGTCCTTAGTATCCTCCAGCTCTAGATCAGGCTGACGTCCTCAGCATCCTTCAGATCTAGATCAGGCTGACGTCCTTAGCATCCTCCAGCTCTAGATCAGGCTGACGTCCTCAGCATCCTCCAGATCTAGATCAGGCTGACGTCCTTAGCATCCTCCAGCTCTAGATCAGGCTGACGTCCTTAGCATCCTCCAGATCTAGATCAAGCTGACGTCCTTAGCATCCTCCAGCTCTAGATTAGGCTGACGTCCTTAGCATCCTTCAGATCTAGATCAAGCTGACGTCCTTAGCATCCTTCAGATCTAGATTAGGCTGACGCCCTTAGCATCCTCCAGCTCTAGATCAGGTTGACGTCCTTAGCATCCTCCAGCTCTAGATCAAGCTGACGTCCTTAGCATCCTCCAGCTCTAGATCAGGCTGACGTCCTTAGCATCCTCCAGCTCTAGATCAAGCTGAGGTCCTTAGCATCCTCCAGATCTAGATCAGGCTGACGTCCTTAGCATCCTCCAGCTCTAAATCAAGCTGAGGTCCTTAGCATCCTCCAGCTCTAGATCAGGCTGACGTCCTTAGCATCCTCCAGATCTAGATCAAGCTGAGGTCCTTAGCATCCTCCAGCTCTAGATCAGGCTGACGTCCTTAGCATCCTCCAGCTCTAGATCAGGCTGGCGTCCTTAGCATCCTCCAGCTCTAGATCAGGCTGACGTCCTCGGCATCCTCCAGATCTAGATCAAGCTGACGTCCTTAGCATCCTCCAGATCTAGATCAAGCTGAGGTCCTTAGCATCCTCCAGATCTAGATCAAGCTGAGGTCCTTAGCATCCTCCAGATCTAGATCAAGCTGACGTCCGTAGCATCCTCCAGATCTAGATCAAGCTGAGGTCCTTAGCATCCTCCAGATCTAGATCAAGCTGAGGTCCTTAGCATCCTCCAGATCTAGATCAGGCTGACATCCTTAGCATCCTCCAGCTCTAGATCAGGCTGACGTCCTTAGCATCCTCCAGATCTAGATCAGGCTGACGCCCTTAGCATCCTCCAGCTCTAGATCAGGCTGACGTCCTTAGCATCCTCCAGCTCTAGATCAGGCTGACGTCCTTAGCATCCTTCAGATTTAGATCAGGCTGACGTCCTTAGCATCCTCCAGCTCTAGATCAGGCTGACGTCCTTAGCATCCTCCAGATCTAGATCAAGCTGAGGTCCTTAGCATCCTCCAGATCTAGATCAGGCTGACGTCCTTAGCATCCTCCAGCTCTAGATCAGGCTGACGTCCTTAGCATCCTCCAGATCTAGATCAAGCTGACATCCTTAACTCCCTTCACAGCTGAGCCCAAACACCCAATACCTGTCCATTTTCTGGGATGTGTATACAAGTCCACCAATTGGGGCTGGTACTCCTTTTAAAAACCTTGGCTGGGGCCAGTCATGAAAAAGTGGGTTTTGCAGACTTTTCCTTTAAGGTTGACAACCAGGACTGGCTCCTTCTGTGGTTGGCTGACTGGGGTCTGGTGAAGAAGGATGCTAGAGCCTAGCGTTGAGAAGCAACTCCTTCATTAAGTATTTTGCACAACAGAGCTGCGCGTCAGCGAAGTACTGCTGCCAACCACCAGGACAGATTCCAACATATACATTCTGTGTACAGAACCAACTGGAACCATTCCATGTCCACACCTCGCTACTGTGGCCAATGCATTACAAAACATCCCACTCTTGAACTGCTTGGAACTTCCGGTACTGACAGAATTCTCTCTACCACAATAGCCCTTACTTACTGCCAACCTCACACTTATTGACGACTGTCTTCACTCCCTCTCTCACATCTACTAAAAGTACAGATGTTGTTCCCGTGTCCCCAAAACGTAGAATTATTCTCATTCACGTGAGTGGGTAATTTTATTTACATCCAGCCTCCTTCCATGATCATCTGTACTTTCACTCCATGTCTGGCATCAAATATTGTTTCATCTCAATGTGTTTCTCAGCTGTTGTCATTGTGTTTCTCAGTTGTTGTCATTGTGTTTCTCAGTTGTTGTCCTCCCATAATAAATGTTCATCTACCTCCACCTTACATCTGCTATCTAACATGTTTAAATTAAATACATCCAAGACAAAGGTGCATTTGACACAAAACTCGCCCAAGTTATCAGTCTAGAGGGTGTCACCCACCTCTCTGATCACCTGTCCGAAGTCGGCTGTAGCCACGAAAAACCCAGGAATCCAGATTATTGCAGAAACCTCATTAAAGCATCATTTTATCTCTCTTTTTAAAATCTGCTCTTTTCAGCTCAGGTTATGACGGAGAAGTTTGCTTAAAAAAAAAATCCGACATCAATTTGTAGTGATTAATGCAGTTCTTCACCCTCACTGGTTATTGAATTGCAGTCCAGGAGAGCTTGATGTCAAATAGTTGTCCTGCTCATCTAGAGATGTGTTTCCAGGCAGACTGTTTAAAGGTCGCTTGGAACACACCAATAGATCAGAGTGGTACAGGCTGCACGCCCCTCCTCTACTGGGGCGCGAGAGCGGGAATCTGCTGCAGTCGCGGCCTCCACGCCTCTCCGGAACCTCGACTGTTGTGGTAAGGCCCTGACAAAAGCCCCCAGAGCTCCAGCATATCCAAAATGCAACATTTCATTTGTCCTGCTGCAGAAGTATGTTTTTGTTTCCAGTAGTATTAAGATACTTGACTGGCTACATACAAACATGCATTTTATGGTGTTTCCTCTATACATAGAGCAGACCTTTTCCATCTATGCACCCAGGATCTGGAACAACATCCCTGTATCCATCAGCACCGCCCCAACGCTGCTGTCATTTACCTCTTTAAAGAACACTATGAATTAACCTCCCACAACTCAGCTTCCTCCGCTGCCTTTTGGCTAGGTTCACACTATAGAAACACCATATACTTATATACATGAATCGGAACCAGTGCTTTAAATGGGCCGGTACTCACCGGTACTGAGTACCGGCACTTCTAAATTTTCGGCGCTTGAGTACCAGAACTTCTCTTTGTCCAAAGAGAGTACCGGTACTCATGGGGATGTAAGCCAAGCTCAGTGAAATTGGCATTTACAAAAAGAAGCGCAACACAGCTGACAACGAGTGGATCCGTTTTCCTGAAACACTGTGATTGCTAATCTCCCCTTACAATGTGCTAATTGAGCGCAGCCGGTAGGCATTCATTCAGAGTTGGCAGGAAGTTTGGAAGGGGCCCGACTCACAGTGTGATTAATGACGCACTGTCCACTGAGGCTCTGTGGAGTCCATAGCACTGTAGGTGTATGAGCAGGGCCTGCTAACAGGCATATCTCGTGACTCCCGGGAAATCGAAGAGAAGGCTTCCTGCTGGCATAGCAGAGTAGGGCAGCACTTGTTTGAAGCCAGACTGAGGAGGAAGGTGGCGATAGTGATGCTTGTAGCACAGCACGTGGTAATCAAGGTTTAGTAATGTGGGCAGCAGCTAATGTAAGCGCTTCTAAAATACATGTACTGAATGCCCTGTCTGCGTGCATGAATGCTTAAAATGGGTGCCCCTGGCCGGATCCCTTTGCGCTACCCATAGCCCCGCCCCCTAGCCCCACCCCAAGCCCCGCCCCCTAGTCCACATCTCAATTTGGTGAGTACCTGCACTTATTTTTTTCCATTTAAAGCACTGATCGGAACCTCCATATCTAGCGAATAGATACTTAATTACTTGCCTACTGCATGCATTAGTTCAGGCCACCCAGAATATATTTGTGGTTCCTAGATTTATTTGATCTAAATGGGGCAGCAGAACCTTTAGGGTTCGGTTTGCCAGATTATGGAACACCATACCATCCTATCTGAAGGGATCATTTGATTTGTTTAAATTTAGAAAACGTGAAAATTTAGTTGTTGAACCAGTATGTTTAATTTTGTGTATCTGCTTTGTTGGAATTTTTTTCTGCAGCATCAATATACATACCCCTGCTTGGGTGTAATGTAAGATGGACGGAATAAAAAGCCACATAGATAGATGCAACCTGTATCCAGCCATCAGTGCCAGGATACCCTCCAGGGTGTGCTGTGCTCTGTCCACACATAACATAGCGTAACTTAGCATAACATAACATAGCATAACATAGCATAGCATAGCATAACATAACATAGCATAACATAGCATAACATGGCATAACATATAACAAAGCATAGCATAATATAGCATAGCATAACATAACATAGCATAACGTAACATGGCATAACATAACATAACATAGCATAGCATAACATAACATAGCATAACATAGCATAACGGCATAACATATAACAAAGCATAGCATAATATAGCATAGGATAACATAACATAGCATAACAGCATAACATGGCATAACATAACAAAGCATAGCATAACATAGCATAACATAACATAATCTAGCGTAACTTAACATAACATAGCATAGCATAACATAACATAACATAATATCGCATAACATAGCATAGTATTACATAGCATAACATAGCATAGCATAACATAACATAACATAACATAATATTGCATAGCATAGCATAAAATAGCATAGCATAGCAAAACATACCATAACATAGCATACCATAACATGGCATAACATAGCATAACATAACATAGCATAGCATAGCATAACATGGCATAACATAACATAGCATTGCATAACATAACATAACATAGCATAACATAGCATAGCATAACAGCATACTACAGCATAGCATAACATAGCATAACATATCATAGCATATCATAACATAGCATAACATGGCATAACATAACACAGCATAACATGGCACAACATAGCATAGCATAGTATAACATAGCATAACATAGCATAACATGGCATAACATAACATAGTATAGCATGGCATAACATAGTATAACATAACATGGCATAACATAGCATAATGTAACATATCATAACATAGCATAGCATAACCTAACATAAAATAACTTAACATAATATAACATAACATACAATAAAATTACATAACATCCTTTCTATAATAACCTGAAGGGGAATCTGCACCGTCAGCATTAATGTGGTCCACCTCTTCCACTGCACACTTTCAATCCAAGCTGGCCTGTCTTTCCAACTCTGTGCCTTCTTTTATCAGCTGCTTCTCTCTCCATTAGTCTATGCCCACATGATTCACACAGTGCTGTTCTTTGTAAATTATTCCATATTCTGCAAGTAAATCTTTCATACAGTTCAACATGTCTGTCAATGAATATTTCCGTGCACCCTCTCTCCACGACAATGTTTCTAAAAACACCCGGTGACAGGGCGACTTACTTCATTTACCTCTTACACAGAATGATCATCACACTGGGAAACAACCATCTGCCCAGAAGAAGTGACATATTTTCTCCCTGAAAACCACCATAATTTGTAGCAGAAGATAAGCACAAGCTTCTCAATTATAAGAAGAGCCAATCAGGAGGAGGGGGTGTGTCTTGAAATAGTTTGGGGACCCAAGGTGGTGGAAACGAGTAGTGAGAAGAGATGCTGAGATGTGACCGGACTCCGAGGGCCCAAACGGGGTTGGTGACAACCCACTACCGCACCCCAGGCTGGGTCGGGGACGGTGTGGACCCGGACAGCTAGGACCCCAGCAGAGAAGATTCATGTGGGCAGCATCTGCTCCCTTCATCAGATGCCACCTGGGAAGAGAGGGCGGTCACGCTGAAGACGAGGATCCGATGGATAACACTGGGATGCCCTCTTCCCGAATAATATGGGCTTTTGTGCAGCATCAGAGTCTGAAGTGTGGGAAGGATGAGATAGGAATCTCTTTGGAAGTGACCTTTTGCTGTGTCCTGTTCCTTCCTGGGGCACTCCTGTTAAATTAGATAGAGGGTGTGCAGATCTGGGGACAGAGGTCTCCTCGGAAGAGCCAGGTTCGCATTTTAACTGGAAGAGCCAATCAATCAATCAATCAATCATGTCACTTATAAAGCGCACTACATACCCGCGAGGGTCTCAAGGCGCTGGGGGAAGAGGGGGGTGGTGCTACTACTGATCGAAGAGCCAGGTCTTGAGGAGTCTTCTGAAGGCCAGTAGGTCTTGGGTCTGTCGGAGGTTGGTGGGGAGGGTGTTCCAGGTCTTGGCGGCGAGGTGGGAGAAGGGATCGGCCGCCGGCGGTCGTTTTCCGGATGCGGGGACTGTGGCGAGGGCGAGGCTGGTCGAGCGGAGCTGGCGGGTGGGGGTGTAGAAGGTGAGTCGTCTGTTGAGGTAGGCTGGTCCGGAGTTGTGGAGTGCTTTGTGTGCGTGGGTGAGGAGCTTGAAGGTTATCCTCTTGTTGACAGGGAGCCAGTGCAGGTCTCTCAGGTGGGGTGTGATGTGGCTGCGTCGGGGGATGTCGAGGATAAGACGTGCAGAGGCGTTCTGGATGCGTTGCAGCCGTCTCAGGAGCTTAGCCGTCGTTCCTGCGTAGAGGGCGTTTCCGTAGTCCAGCCTGCTGGTGACGAGGGCCTGGGTGACTGTTTTTCTTGTTTCGGTGGGGATCCACTTGAAGATCCTGCGGAGCATTCGGAGGATGTTGAAGCAGGATGAGGAAACGGCGTTGACCTGCTTAGTCATGGAGAGGGTGGGGTCGAGGATGACCCCTAGGTTGCGTACGTGGTCGGTGGGTGGCGGGGCTGTTCCCAGTGATGTTGGCCACCAGGAGTCGTCCCAGGCTGAAGGGTTGGAACCAAGGATGAGGACCTCCGTCTTGTCCGAGTTCAGCTTCAGGCGGCTGGTCCTCATCCATTCGGCGACGGCCTTCATTCCTTCGTGGAGGTGGGCTTTGGCGGTGTGAGGGTCTTTGGTGAGGGAGAGGATCAGCTGGGTGTCGTCGGCGTAGGAGATGATGTTGAGGTTGTGCTGTCGGGCGACGTGGGCGAGGGTGCCATGTAGATGTTGAACAGCGTTGGGCTGAGGGAGGAGCCTTGGGGTACGCCGCAGATGATCTTGGTGGCCTTGGATCAGAAGGGGCGAGGCGGACGCTTTGTGTTCTGCCGGAAAGGAAGGATGTGGTCCAGTCCAGGGCCTTCTCTTGGATCCCGGCGTCGTGAAGGCGTGTTCGTAGTGTGTGGTGGCGACCGTGTCGAAGGCGGCTGATAGGTCCAGGAGGATGAGGGCTGCTGTTTCTCCGTTGTCTAGCAGGGTCCTGATGTCATCGGTGGCGGCGATGAGGGCGGTTTCGGTGCTGTGGTTGCTACGGAAGCCAGACTGGGAAGGGTCGAGGATGTCGTTCTCCTCGAGGTAGCGGGTCAGTTGTTTGTTGACGATTTTCTCGGTGACCTTCGCGGGGAACGGGAGCAGAGAGATGGGTCAGAAGTTCTTGAGGTCCTTGGGGTCTGCCTTGGGTTTCTTGAGTAAGGCGGTGATCTCGGCGTGCTTCCAGCTTTCCGGGAAGGTTACTGTCTCGAAGGAGATGTTGATTATTTTCCGGAGATGGGGCGCGATGGCTGTACTGGCTTTGTTGAAGATGTGGTGAGGGCACGGGTCTAGCGGTGAACCAGAGTGGATGGTGTTCATGATCTCGCTGGTGTCCTCGTCGTTGGTCCAGGAGAGCAGGCGGTTGGTGGTTGTGGGGGCAGTGGTCTCGGTGGTTGCCGGGGCGGTCGTGGTGTTGAAGCTGTCATGGATGTCGGCGATTTTACGGTGGAAGAAGGTGGCCAGTGAGTCGCACAGGTCTCGCGACGGCTGGATGTCGTTGGTGTTGGAGCTGGGGTTGGAGAGTTCCTTCACGATGTTGAAGAGCTCTTTGCTGTTGTGTGCGTTGTTGTCTAGGCGGTCTTTGAGTGAGGCCCTTTGGCGGATCTGATGAGGTGATGGTGACTGCGGGTGGCGCTCTTGTGGGCGGCGTAGCTGTCCGCTGTCCGTTCGTGGAGCCAGATCTTCTCCAGTTTTCGGCATGTTCGTTTGGAGGCCTGGAGGTCTTCGGTGAACCAGGTGGCTTTCTTGCTGGTGTGGCTGTTGGGCGGATTCTTGAGCGGGGCGAGGGTGTTGGCGCAGTCGTCGATCCACTGTCTGAGGTTGCGGGCGGCGGTGTCGGGGTCGGAGGGTTCGGCGGGTGGGCTCAGGGCGAGGGTTGTGGTTAGCTGGTCTTCCGTGACTCTGCTCCAGCAGCGTCGAGGCATTTGTTCGGTGCGGTGGTGCGTGGTGGGCTTCCTGTAGGTGAAGTGGATGCAGTGGTGGTCAGTCCAGTGGGGTTCGGAGGTGTGGTTGAAGGAGACATGTGGGCTTGCGGAAAAGATGGAGTCTAGCGTGTGGCCGGCGGCGTGGGTGGGTGTAGTCACGAGCTGTCTGAGTCCGAGAGTGGCGAGGTTGTCGATCAGGGTGGTGGAGTTGGTGTCCTTGTTGTTCTCGAGGTGGAAGTTCAGGTCCCCGAGGAGGATGTAGTCCATGGAGGCGATGGCGTGTGTGCTGACGAAGTCAGCGATGGAATCGCTGAACTGTGGTCGGGGTCCGGGGGTCTGTAGATGAGGGTTCCTCTGAGGGTGGTGTTGGGATCGGTGTGGATCTGGAAGTGCATGTGTTCGGCGGTGCTGAGGGTGTCGTCGGTGTTGGTTGAGACTCTGAGGGTGTTCCTGTGGACGATGGCGATGCCTCCTCCGACTCCGTTGGTGCGGTCCCTGCGGGTGATCTAGTATCCGTCCGGGATGGCAATGGCGATGTCGGGGGCTGAAGCGGGATTCAGCCAGGACTCCGTCAGGAATGCGACGTCTGGGGAGGTTGAGTCGAGAAGGTCCCAGAGTTCGATGGCGTGTTTGCGGGCGGAGCGGGTGTTGAGGAGGATGCATCTGAGGTAGTTGGGTTTTTTCCTGGGCGGTGGTTTGGCGGGGCGGGTGCTGGCGAAGCTGCAGTTCCGGCAGGTGAAGGGCCCTTGGGTGCGCTCGGGGTGGCCTGGTAGCAGGCGTGATCTTTTCCGGGGTTGAGTGTGTGGAGGGTGCTGGCGTCGTATCGGCGTCTGTTGATGTGGCGGGCGCGGGGGATGCCCGGACCAGGGGTCTGGCGCTGGGCGCGGTCACGGCGCGGACGGGCGCAGACGGGCTTGCCTTAGGCGCGCCTTTGGCGCGCCTTCGGCAGCGCAGCGGCCGCCATAAATGGGGAGGTGGGAGGGAGGAGCAGGGAATGGGGCAGCGAATGGGCAGTGAGGGGCGGGGCCGCAGGGCGCAGCGGCGGGAAACAGGCACAGAAGGGAAAACGAGCACAATCAGGGTATCAAGGGGGCACAGAAAGGAAAAAAACCGAGCACAATCAGGGGCAGCAAGGGGGCACAGAAAGGAAAACGAGCACAATCAGGGGCAGCAAGGGGGGCACAGAAAGGAAAAACGAGCACAATCAGGGGCAGCAAGGGGGCACAGAAAGGAAAACGAGCACAATCAGGGGCAGCAAGGGGGCACAGAAAGGAAAAACGAGCACAATCAGGGGCAGCAAGGGGGCACAGAAAGGAAAAACGATCACAATCAGGGGCAGCAAGGGGGCACAGAAAGGAAAAACGAGCACAATCAGGGGCAGCAGCAGGGCACACAGACGGAGCTGTGTGGTGGGGGAGCGACCTACCAGTCAAGGTCAGGGTTCGCTCTCTTCACCACGCAGCGGCCGCCATAAATGGGGAGGTGGGAGGGAGGAGCAGGGAATGGGGCAGCGAATGGGCAGTGAGGGGGCGGAGCCGCAGGGGCGCAGCGGCGGGAAACAGGCACAGAAGGGAAAACGAGCACAATCAGGGCATAAAGGGGGCACAGAAAGGAAAAAAAAACGAGCACAATCAGGGGCAGAAAGGGGGGCACAGAAAGGAAAAACGAGCACAATCAGGGGCAGCAAGGGGGGCACAGAAAGGAAAAACGAGCACAATCAGGGGCAGCAAGGGGGGCACAGAAAGGAAAACGAGCACAATCAGGGGCAGCAAGGGGGCACAGAAAGGAAAAACGAGCACAATCAGGGGCAGCAAGGGGGGCACAGAAAGGAAAAACGAGCACAATCAGGGGCAGCAAGGGGGCACAGAAAGGAAAAACGCCAGGTTCGCCTTTTAACAGGAAGAGGCAGGTTCACCTTTTAACAGGAAGAGCCAGGTTCGCCTTTTAACAGGAAGAGCCAGGTTCGCCTTTTAACAGGAAGAGCCAGGTTCGCCTTTTAACAGGAAGAGCCATGTTCACCTTTTAACAGGAAGAGCCAGGTTCGCCTTTTAACAGGAAGAGCCAGGCTCGCCTTTTAACATGAAGAGCCAGGTTACTTTTAACAGGAAGAGCCAGGTACGCCTTTTAACAGGAAGAACCAGATTAACCTTTTAACAGGAAGAGCCAGGTTCGCCTTTTAACAGGAAGAGCCAGATTAGCCTTTTAACAGGAAGAGCCAGGTTCGCATTTTAACAGGAAGAGCCATGTTCACCTTTTAACAGGAAGAGCCAGGTTCGCCTTTTAACAGGAAGAGCCAGATTAGCCTTTTAACAGGAAGAGCCAGGTTCGCATTTTAACAGGAAGAGCCAGGTTCGCATTTTAACAGGAAGAGCCAGGTTCGCCTTTTAAGAGCCAGGTTCGCCTTTTAACAGGAAGATCCAGGTTCGCCTTTTAAACAGGAAGACGCAGGTTCGCCTTTTAACAGGAAGAGCCAGATTAACCTTTTAACAGGAAGAGCCAGGTTCGCCTTTTAACAGGAAGAGCCAGGTTCGCCTTTTAACAGGAAGAGCCATGTTCGCCTTTTAACAGGAAGAGCCAGGTTCGCCTTTTAACAGGAAGAGCCAGGTTCGCCTTTTAACAGGAAGAGCCAGGTTACTTTTAACAGGAAGAGCCAGGTTCGCCTTTTAACAGGAAGAGCCAGGTTCGCCTTTTAACAGGAAGAGCCAGGTTCGCCTTTTAACAGGAAGATTCAGATTCGCCTTTTAAACAGGAAGAGCCAGGTTCGCCTTTTAACAGGAAGAGCCAGGTTCGCCTTTTAACAGGAAGAGCCAGGTTACTTTTAACAGGAAGAGCCAGGTTCGCCTTTTAACAGGAAGAGCCAGGTTACTTTTAACAGGAAGAGCCAGGTTCGCCTTTTAACAGGAAGAGCCAGGTTACTTTTAACAGGAAGAGCCAGGTTCGCCTTTTAAACAGGAAGAGCCAGGTTCGTCTTTTAACAGGAAGAGCCAGGTTACTTTTAACAGGAAGAGCCAGGTTCGCCTTTTAACAGGAAGAGCCAGATTAACCTTTTAACAGGAAGAGCCAGGTTACTTTTAACAGGAAGAGCCAGGTTCGCCTTTTAACAGGAAGAGCCAGGTTCGCCTTTTAACAGGAAGAGCCAGGTTCGCCTTTTAACAGGAAGAGCCAGGTTACTTTTAACAGGAAGAGCCAGGTTTGCCTTTTAACAGGAAGAGCCAGGTTACTTTTAACAGGAAGAGCCAGGTTCGCCTTTTAAACAGGAAGAGCCAAGTTCGCCTTTTAACAGGAAGAGCCAGGTTACTTTTAACAGGAAGAGCCAGGTTCGCCTTTTAACAGGAAGAGCCAGATTAACCTTTTAACAGGAAGAGCCAGGTTCGCCTTTTAACAGGAAGATCCAGATTAACCTTTTAACAGGAAGAGCCAGGTTCGCCTTTTAACAGGAAGAGCCAGGTTCGTCTTTTTAACAGGAAGAGCCAGGTTCGCCTTTTAACAGGAAGAGCCAGATTAACCTTTTAACAGGAAGAGCCAGGTTCGCCTTTTAACAGGAAGAGCCAGGTTACTTTTAAGAGGAAGAGCCAGGTTCGCCTTTTAACAGGAAGAGCCAGGTTACTTTTAACAGGAAGAGCCAGGTTCGCCTTTTAACAGGAAGAGCCAGATTAACCTTTTAACAGGAAGAGCCAGGTTACTTTTAACAGGAAGAGCCAGGTTCGCCTTTTAACAGGAAGAGCCAGGTTCGCCTTTTAACAGGAAGAGCCAGGTTCGCCTTTTAACAGGAAGAGCCAGGTTACTTTTAACAGAAAGAGCCAGGTTCGCCTTTTAACAGGAAGAGCCAGGTTACTTTTAACAGGAAGAGCCAGGTTCGCCTTTTAACAGGAAGAGCCAGGTTACTTTTAACAGGAAGAGCCAGGTTCGCCTTTTAAACAGGAAGAGCCAGGTTCGCCTTTTAACAGGAAGAGCCAGGTTACTTTTAACAGGAAGAGCCAGGTTCGCCTTTTAACAGGAAGAGCCAGGTTCGCCTTTTAACAGGAAGAGCCAGATTAACCTTTTAACAGGAAGAGCCAGGTTACTTTTAACAGGAAGAGCCAGGTTCGCCTTTTAACAGGAAGAGCCTGGTTCGCCTTTTAACAGGAAGAGCCAGGTTCGCCTTTTAACAGGAAGAGCCAGGTTACTTTTAACAGGAAGAGCCAGGTTCGCCTTTTAACAGGAAGAGCCAGGTTCGCCTTTTAACAGGAAGAGCCAGGTTCGCCTTTTAACAGGAAGATTCAGGTTCGCCTTTTAAACAGGAAGACGCAGGTTCGCCTTTTAAACAGGAAGACGCAGGTTCGCCTTTTAACAGGAAGAGCCAGGTTCGCCTTTTAACAGGAAGAGCCAGATTAGCCTTTTAACAGGAAGAGCCAGGTTCGCCTTTTAACAGGAAGAGCCAGGTTCGCCTTTTAACAGGAAGAGCCAGATTAGCCTTTTAACAGGAAGAGCCAGGTTCGCCTTTTAACAGGAAGAGCCAGGTTCGCCTTTTAACAGGAAGAGCCAGATTAACCTTTTAACAGGAAGAGCCAGGTTACTTTTAACAGGAAGAGCCAGGTTCGCCTTTTAACAGGAAGAGCCAGGTTCGCCTTTTAACAGGAAGAGCCAGGTTCACCTTTTAACAGGAAGAGCCAGGTTCGCCTTTTAACAGGAAGAGCCAGGTTCGCCTTTTAACAGGAAGAGCCAGGTTACTTTTAACAGGAAGAGCCAGGTTTGCCTTTTAACAGGAAGAGCCAGGTTACTTTTAATAGGAAGAGCCAGGTTCGCCTTTTAAACAGGAAGAGCCAGGTTCGCCTTTTAACAGGAAGAGCCAGGTTACTTTTAACAGGAAGAGCCAGGTTCGCCTTTTAACAGGAAGAGCCAGATTAACCTTTTAACAGGAAGAGCCAGGTTCGCCTTTTAACAGGAAGAGCCAGATTAACCTTTTAACAGGAAGAGCCAGGTTCGCCTTTTAACAGGAAGAGCCAGGTTCGTCTTTTTGTCAGAGCCCCGCTTATCTTACCGTATTCTGGCGGGGCGATCTCGCAGAGATGACATGAGCATCCACCACCGATTCCACCTACCACTTAGTAGAAGCTGACACTAACAAGGATGTAGATGGACCGGGGAAGATGCCAGGGAAACAAGGATGGATGTGGAATAAAACGGATGGTGACCTCTTGTTCCTACGACCCCTAGGGAGATGCCACCTGAAAGGAAGAGCAGGAAGAATTAACACTACCGAAACATGCACTCCCCCACTTCCTTCCCGAATCCAATCTACAGACACACCCACATAGTCACCTTGTGAAAGCACCTGGAAACATCATAGCAAGGTCAGCAGGTCACCAATGGAAGCTGCAAGCACACCAGCGCTCCTGCGCATAAGGAATCAAACAATAAGCAAGCGCTCCTGCGCGTAGTAAATCCCCCAATGTAAAGTAGCGCTCCTGCGCACGGAAACCCTAAAACAATAGGCAAGCGCTCCTGCGCATAGAAATCCCCAAAAGTAAAGTGGCGCTCCTGCGCACGGAAACTCTAACACCCAACCAGTACTCCGGTGTGAGAACACCCGGAAGAGAAATAAACAAGCGCTCCTGCGCTATGAACCAGGATCGCTGGTTCCAATCTCAGCGTGTAGTAAGACGTGGCAACAACAGCAGCGTACCTGAATTGCCGAGATGCGTTCAGCGCGAAGATCTCTGCCAGCAAGAAGATCCGGAGGCGGTAGTTCAAAGACGTCCTGTCAAGGCGAAGGCGTTAATCCAAAGCACGGACGCAACGGGAACCGCGTTAGTTATGCGGATTTCCCGGAAGCGCCGTGATCGAGGTGACGTCAGCTTCCGGCCACTGGAAGCTGGAACGCTGACCTTGCTCCGTCTACCCAGCGCGGATTCAGCCTTCCGCATACATTCGGGGAATCAGGGAGCCGGAATCGTGACAGTACCCCCACAAAACAGACCCCCATCCAACCCCGCAGATCATACAGGGCCCACAGGCCGAGGACACAGGGGATGACCAGCATGGAAGGCCCGAATTAACCGGGAGGCGTGACGGACATGGGACAGGGGTTCCCAGGACCTTTCCTCCGGACTGTATCCTTTCCAGTCCACCAGATAAAAGAGTCTACCCCGTGTCCTACGGGAATCAAGTATAGACCTAACCTCGTACTCCTCGTGGTCACCCACGAGAACAGGAGGAGGCGGGGAGGCAACCCCACTCTCAGGGTGAGCAGGCCGCAGAAGGGACACATGAAAAACCGGGTGAACCCTCATCTGGGAAGGCAAGGAGAGTTTCATGGAAACACGGATTATCACTTTAACGATACCATAGGGACCTATAAAGCGAGGCAACAGTTTCTTGGGACCGTGGACATTGAGGTTGCTGATGGACACCCAAACCCTATCCCCCACCTTATAGTGTGGTTCGGCCTGCCTGCGGCTATCCGCCTTTTGTTTATAGGACTCCTTCGCTTTAGCCAACTCAAATCTTGCCTGCTGCCAAAGAGTGCAAAGAAGGGCGTGATAGGCCTGTACTGAAGGGAAAGGGCTCTCCTGTGGTTGCTCCCAGGGAACTGTACGAGGATGGCGCCCTAGGAGACAAAAAAAGGTGACATGCCTATGGCGGAATGTTTGCTGTTGTTATAGGCGTATTCCACCATCCACAGTACCTCCGACCATTCTTTCTCTACGGACAACAACAAACAACGAAGGTATTGTTCCATGGTCTGGTTCGTTCTCTCCGCCTGTCCGTCGGTCTGTGGGTGGTAAGCCGACGATAAGCGCACTTCCATGTTCATAGTGCCACAGACTTCGTTCCAGAACCGAGACACGAACTGGGAGCCTCTGTCCGTGATCACCACAGAAGGTATGCCGTGCAACCTGACTACGTTATGCATGAAGATCACAGCCAACTCGGCCGCTGAGGGCAGTTTCTTCAGAGGAACGAAATGCGCCATTTTGGTAAGGTGGTCCACAATGGTGAGGATAGTGGTGTATCCTTCTTGGGTTTTTGGTAACTCAACAACAAAGTCCATGGAAACCGTGTGCCAGGGGTAAGGTGGCACAGGGATAGGGTGTAGTAATCCTACCGAAGGCTGAGACGTGGTCTTCCTTTGGGCGCAAACGGTACAACGGTTAATATAGGCGTACACGTCAGTACCCATTGAGGGCCACCAAAAATGTCGCTGTAGCAGGTCTACGGTTTTAGCATGTCCAGGATGATCGGACAGCAAGTGGTCATGACACATGTATAGGGCTTGTTGTTGGTGTTCCATTGTCGGTAGGTAGAAGCGGTCTCCTTTATACAGGTATCCATCCTGTACGGTGATACCCTTGAGCTTCCCAATCCAGGACGCGGTGTCTTTCTGTGCCAAGTCGTCGTGGAGGTGAGAGAGAAAAGCCGAGGTAAGGATCACCCCTTGAAAACAGTGTTCAGGAATTATGGGTACGGACTCAGCTACCGGCGTGGTCTCATCGGTTTCCTCTAGTCGGGACAACGCATCGGCTTTAGCGTTTTCTCTGCCAGGTCGGTAAGTGATGAGAAAGGAGTATTCGTTGAAGAACAGAGTCCAACGTAACTGCCTGGAGGTAAGGGCTCGAGCTGAACGAAGGAACTGTAGGTTCCTGTGATCTGTGTAGATAGTCACTGGGTGTTTAGCATCCTTCAGATAATGACGCCATTCCTCGAACGCGGCTTTGATGGCTAACAGTTCACGGTCTGAAATAGTGTAATTGCGTTCGTCTGGTAGCAATTTCCTAGAGTAGAAGGCCACAGGGTGCAACAGGCCCGTTTCGGTGTTTCTCTGGGAGAGCACACCCCCCAGGGCTTCTTGTGAGGCATCGGCCTCCACTATGTAAGGCTGTTCGGCGTTTGGATGGATCAAAATGGGAGCCGTGGTGAACCTTGTTTTCAGGTCTTGGAAGGCTTGTTCGGCCTTGGGGTCCCATTGGAATCGGGCTCCTTTTCGTAACAACCAGGTGATGGGAGCGACCAATGCGGAGAAACCCACAATGAAGCGGCGATAGTAATTCGCAAATCCCAGGAATCTCTGGACGTGTTTCACGGAGCTGGGGGACGGCCATTGCAGTATAGCTTCCACCTTTTTATTATCCATGTGAATACCCGCAGGGGTTATAATGTGTCCCAGGAATTCAACGGAAGCGGTGTGGAAAACGCTCTTCTCCAGTTTCACGTATAAGCCAAACTGCAGTAGCCGTTGCAAGACGGAACGAACATGTTGAACGTGCTCAGGTATGCTATCGGAAAAAATCAAGATGTCGTCTATGTATACGACGCAAAACAGATCAAGGTATTCCCTCAACACTTCGTCGATGAAGTACTGGAAGGCAGCGGGGGCGTTGCAGAGTCTGAAAGGCATGACCTGGTACTCGAAGAGACCGTATTTGGTTCTGAACGCTGTCTTCCATTCGTCACCCTTCCGGACTCTGACGAGATGGTAAGCTCCGCGCAGGTCAAGCTTGGTATATATAATGGCGTTCTTCACCTGGTCCAGCAGATTGGATATTAAGGGCAAGGGGTATCGTTTTTTTACCGTGATAGCATTTATGGCCCTAAAGTCGATACACGTGCGGAGATCCCCCTCCTTCTTGGCCACGAAGAAGAGAGGAGAGGAGACAGGTGATCTGGAATGGCGTATAAACCCGTTAAGCAGGTATTCGTCTAGGTAGTTGCGTAGGTGCTCGTTCTCCTTTTCCGTAAGGGAATATATACGGCTACAGGGAAGCGTGGAGCCTGGGAGAATATCGATCCTGCAGTCAAAGCTGCGATGCGGAGGAAGCGTGTTTGCTCCTTTCTTATCAAACACGGTAGCAAGATCCGAGTAGTCTTCAGGCACTTCTCCTTGGGCGACCATACCCATCCCAGTCAGGGGCAATACATGGGCCTGTACCTCCATGGTGCTCGGGGGGTTTGTCTGTGGGTAACAGGATGCAGAACAGTGAGCCGAATCCAGTGACATAACCCTGGATGCCCAATCAATACGGGGGTTGTGGTACACTAACCAAGGAAGGCCCAATATCAACCGAAACTGGGGTGCATCGATCACGTCGAATGCAATGCTTTCCGTGTGGTCGTTACCAAATGTCATCCTCATGTCCTCGGTCTGAAAGCGGATAAGACCAGATGTAAGGTCCGTGCCATCGACTGCTTTTACCGTTTCGGGCTTTTCCTTGTGTACTGTGGCCATCCCTAGATCCGTCATGTATTGAGTGTCGATGAAGTTTCCGGTGGCTCCTGAGTCAATAAGGGCTCTCACCCGCCACCTCTGGCCTGAAAGAGTCTGTAGAGTGACACTCACCCCCAAATGTTGGTTGTTGACACACGAGGAAGGGGTCAGGGTTGTTGAACGCGAAGAACCCAGTAGGCGAACCCCACAGTCTACCGGGTTTCCTCGTTTCCCGGTCTGTCTCCTTTGGTGATCGGAAGCACAAACGGTTTCTTCCCTCTTGGTCTGTTTGGCTTCACGGGGCATTCCCGAACGAAGTGCCCGCTTTTGCCACAATACAAGCACTGGTTCAGTTTCCTCCTCTTGTCACGTTCTTCTCTGGAAAGGGGCCCCGAAAACCGCCGATCTGCATCGGTTCAGGTGTCTCAGGAGGCGAAACCGCTTCCTCGGTGTTCCTTTCTTTGTGTGCTAGGAATCGGGCATCGCTTCCCTTGGTCTTTTCGGTCCTACGCTCCTGCACCCGGAAGTTAAGCTTGACCACCAGATCAATAAAGGGACCTATTTCTTCCGGGGGTTCTGGTATCTGGGAAAGCAGGTCCTTGAGTTCATCGCGTAGGCCTCTGTAGAACACGGATACCTTTTTGGTTTCAGGCCAACGTGCTTCGATGACCAACCTACTGAACATGGTAATGTAGTGTAGTAGGTCTGAGCTGCCCTGTCTCAAACCAAGGAGTTCGTTGTCTGCTGCTTGCATGAAGGTATGACGGGCAAACATCCTTCGCATGGTCTCTTTGAACACCGTCAGGCTGTACAACATAGGGTCATCGTTCTCCACCAAGGATATGGACCACTGGGAAGCATCACCACCTAAGTAGGACAATATAAAGGCGACCTTGGATGCATCGTCTGGAAAGGCTGAGGCTCGAGCCATGAAGTGTAGTTGACACTGATGTAAGAAGACACTATATTTGGTGCTATCCCCAAAAAAGCGCTCTGGTGGTGCTAACTGAACTGTGTGAGGTGCTATCACCTGTATAGATGTATCATGGGAGGCAGAACCCCCCGGATTAAACAAAGGAGGCCTCAATAGTCCTTCCTGCCTAACCCTGGTGGAAGGGGACGGACCCCAAGGCCCTGTGAGGCCACCTGCCACCTGGCTCTGTAACACTGTTAGGTCCTGCCGTAGGCTACGGTTTTCTGCCTGCATGTTAGTAAGCATGACAGCTATATCCTGGAGGGTGATCGCAGGATCACTCATGTCACCTGGGCGAGATATAAAAACGTGGGCTTTGGATTCTGTCAGAGCCCCGCTTATCTTACCGTATTCTGGCGGGGCGATCTCGCAGAGATGACATGAGCATCCACCACCGATTCCACCTACCACTTAGTAGAAGCTGACACTAACAAGGATGTAGATGGACCGGGGGAAGATGCCAGGGAAACAAGGATGGATGTGGAATAAAACGGATGGTGACCTCTTGTTCCTACGACCCCTAGGGAGATGCCACCTGAAAGGAAGAGCAGGAAGAATTAACACTACCGAAACATGCACTCCCCCACTTCCTTCCCGAATCCAATCTACAGACACACCCACATAGTCACCTTGTGAAAGCACCTGGAAACATCATAGCAAGGTCAGCAGGTCACCAATGGAAGCTGCAAGCACACCAGCGCTCCTGCGCATAAGGAATCAAACAATAAGCAAGCGCTCCTGCGCGAAGTAAATCCCCCAATGTAAAGTAGCGCTCCTGCGCACGGAAACCCTAAAACAATAGGCAAGCGCTCCTGCGCATAGAAATCCCCAAAAGTAAAGTGGCGCTCCTGCGCACGGAAACTCTAACACCCAACCAGTACTCCGGTGTGAGAACACCCGGAAGAGAAATAAACAAGCGCTCCTGCGCTATGAACCAGGATCGCTGGTTCCAATCTCAGCGTGTAGTAAGACGTGGCAACAACAGCAGCGTACCTGAATTGCCGAGATGCGTTCAGCGCGAAGATCTCTGCCAGCAAGAAGATCCGGAGGCGGTAGTTCAAAGACGTCCTGTCAAGGCGAAGGCGTTAATCCAAAGCACGGACGCAACGGGAACCGCGTTAGTTATGCGGATTTCCCGGAAGCGCCGTGATCGAGGTGACGTCAGCTTCCGGCCACTGGAAGCTGGAACGCTGACCTTGCTCCGTCTACCCAGCGCGGATTCAGCCTTCCGCATACATTCGGGGAATCAGGGAGCCGGAATCGTGACACTTTTTAACAGGAAGAGCCAGGTTCGCCTTTTAACAGGAAGAGCCAGATTAACCTTTTAACAGGAAGAGCCAGGTTCGCCTTTTAACAGGAAGAGCCAGGTTACTTTTAACAGGAAGAGCCAGGTTACTTTTAACAGGAAGAGCCAGGTTCGCCTTTTAACAGGAAGAGCCAGATTAACCTTTTAACAGGAAGAGCCAGGTTCGCCTTTTAACAGGAAGAGCCAGATTAACCTTTTAACAGGAAGAGCCAGGTTACTTTTAACAGGAAGAGCCAGGTTCGGCTTTTAACAGGAAGAGCCAGGTTCGCCTTTTAACAGGAAGAGCCAGGTTCGCCTTTTAACAGGAAGAGCCAGGTTCGCCTTTTAACAGGAAGAGCCAGGTTACTTTTAACAGGAAGAGCCAGGTTCGCCTTTTAACAGGAAGAGCCAGGTTACTTTTAACAGGAAGAGCCAGGTTCGCCTTTTAAACAGGAAGAGCCAGGTTCGCCTTTAACAGGAAGAGCCAGGTTACTTTTAACAGGAAGAGCCAGGTTCGCCTTTAACAGGAATAGCCAGGTTCGCCTTTTAACAGGAAGAGCCAGATAAACCTTTTAACAGGAAGAGCCAGGTTACTTTTAACAGGAAGAGCCAGGTTCGCCTTTTAACAGGAAGAGCCTGGTTCGCCTTTTAACAGGAAGAGCCAGGTTACTTTTAACAGGAAGAGCCAGGTTCGCCTTTTAACAGGAAGAGCCAGGTTCGCCTTTTAACAGGAAGAGCCAGGTTACGCCTTTTAACAGGAAGATTCAGGTTCGCCTTTTAAACAGGAAGACGCAGGTTCGCCTTTTAAACAGGGAGACGCAGGTTCGCCTTTTAAACAGGAAGAGCCAGGTTCGCCTTTTAACATGAAGAGCCAGATTAGACTTTTAACAGGAAGAGCCAGGTTCGCCTTTTATCAGGAAGAGCCAGGTTCGCCTTTTAACAGGAAGAGCCAGATTAGCCTTTTAACAGGAAGAGCCAGGTTCGCCTTTTAACAGGAAGAGCCAGGTTCGCCTTTTAACAGGAAGAGCCAGGTTCGCCTTTTAACAGGAAGAGCCAGGTTACTTTTAACAGGAAGAGTCAGGTTACTTTTAACAGGAAGAGCCATGTTCGCCTTTTAACAGGACCTTTTGCTCCCCTGAGGTGCTGCTCCCAAAGGGTTGAGGGGTGACAGATCTGAAGTCCTCTCTCCTCTTTGTGCTCATGTTTGGGGTTCTCCCATTGGGGACTCCCAGCATTACCTGGTCCTGCTTGCCCTGCCTGGAGACAAATAATCTGGAACTTCTCACTGACCAGTGTAGGTGACAGACACCCCCCCCCAGTGTACAGGAGAAATGCTCTAAGATCCAGGCTGATGTTCCGTGTCTCTGATAACCTGCTTCCCACGGTGTTGAACATTCACCTGAAGGAGTCTGCAGCAACCTGCTGGAGGAGCTGTGGGCCTGCTTGGCCTGGGCTGCTGTGAGACCATGCTGGAGGTGTCCCTTCAGGAGGAGTCCAGCCATGGCTGTCTGGAGCAGCGCTGCCCAGAGGAAGCGCATGGAGTAAGTCGTCTTGGGGACATCAAACCTAGCATGGCAGCAGCACTGCCTGGAGTCTGTGGTGGGCTCTGCTGCTGATGGCCCCTCCATGATTATCTTGGTCCCATCCCTGTCCTCGGGGTGACAGAGACCTGGCGACGGGGTGATTGGTGGGGTTGCTGGAGAAAGAACCAAAGGGCGCTGTTAGAAATGGGATTCTTGGTAGGCTAGGGCGCGGGCCAAAGCCAGGCAAAGACCACCACTCTAGTCAGGATAAGGGAGTTACACTTCTAAAATAACCCCTGCTCACCCCCTTGGTAGCTTGGCATGAGCAGCCAGGCCTATCTTAGAGGCAGTGTGTAAAGCATTTGCACATAACCAACAGTAATACAGTGTACGCACTACAAAAGGACACCACACCAGTTTAGAAAAATATCCAATAATTTTTATATAATTAAAACAAGACCAAAAACGATGAAGAACCACAATACTATACTTAAAAGTTCACAATTCAAAAATACGCTGATTAAAAAGAGTTCCTTGTGTGGATAGCGCCGTCCGGGCTACCACGGCGTCGTGAACACACAAATCCAAAACAGTTCTGGCTGACCGCGGGGTTGCAGGCCAGCTACGGTGTCGGGAAGACCCGCAAACAGTACCTTTCAGAGATGCAGGGCGATCGGGCCCTCGAAGTCACACGCGTTGCAGGTCGACCTCCTCTCTGATGGAGTGAGGAGCGCTGGCGTCGGCAGGCGTCGGGTGCTGCGGTGCGAAGTGCAGCGGTGCAGCGTGCGGTGCCCTCAGGTCGCCGTGCGAGCAGCGGCTCGGTGGCGGCATCAGATGGCGTCATCGGTCGGTGCAGCGTGCGGTGCCCTCAGGTCGCCGTGCGAGCAGCGGCTCGGTGGCGGCATCAGATGGCGTCATCGGTGAGAACAGGGTCGCGGTGCGAGATGAAGGCGGTGCTCGTCACGGTGCTGGCAGATCACGGTGCAAGCAGCGGCGTCGTCGTTGCTGAATCGCTGTCGTCGGCTGATGAACTGGAGTCGATGGCGCTGGCCTCGGTAGGCCAAGGCTGCGGTGTGGGATGAGGGCGGTGCGTCGTGTAACTTACGAGCGGTGCCCCCGAACCACGGTGCAAGCAGCGGCGTCGAGCTCGGTGGGAAGTGGCGGCGTCAGGCAGGCCAAGGCGTCCTCGTGAAGCCAGGCAGTGCGGAGTGCGGTGCCCACAGGTCGCGGTGCGAGCAGCGGCTCGGTGGCGGCGTCAACAGGCGTCGTCGGTGAGACCAGGGTCGCGGTGCGGTGTTGCGCGGTGCCAAAGCTTCGGCGTGAAGCGAGGCGGTGCGGAGTGCGGTGCCCACAGGTCGCGGTGCGAGCAGCGGCTCGGTGGCGGCGTCAACAGGCGTCGTCGGTGAGACCAGGGTTGCGGTGCGGCGTTGCGGCGGTGCCCTCTGCGTTGCCTTCAGGACACGGAATCGGCAGTGGCGTCGTAGACGTCGTCGAGTTGGTGTTCTTCGGGTTGCAGCACAAAACACACAGTCCCCAGTGCTGCGGGTCGAAGAACTTGAAGTCTTTGCTGTTCCTGAGACTTCGTGAACAGGGGGCAAGCTCTACCTCAAGCCCTTGGAGAGACTCACAAATTTAGGTTGCAGAAAGTCCAGTCCAGGCCTTTCACTACCCAAGACAACAGCAGCCACTGCAGGTCAGCCCAGCAAAGCACCCAGCAAAGCAGTCGTTCCTTTCTGCAGCTTCTCCGGCTCTTCTTCTTGGCAGTCTTCTTGTCCAGATGAGTTCTAAAGTTCAGGGGTCTGGGACCCAGCATTTATGTCCAAAAATCCTTTGATCTCTTAGGCAGAGAGGGCCTGTGCCCGTCAGGACCAGTTCTGCCTTCTCTGGTGTGAATTCCTGGCAGGAGGTGGAGACGGCATTTGTCAGAGGCAGAGCAGGCCCTTTGAGGTGCAAGGAAATCTCCTCCCCCTTCCCCCATCATAACCCAGGTCTCTTCAGCCCTTTCCTGACCTACCTAGACCATCTGGCGCCCCTCCTGCTCCCCCAGCCTTCTGTCATCCAAAACCCAGACAGGCAATCCACATTCCAGCAGAGGCACACGGGATGACTGAGCAAGAAAATACCCACTTTCTAAAAGTGGTATTTTCAAACACAGAATGTAAAAATCACCTTCACTAAAAGATGCATCTTTAGATTCTGAGTTCAGGCATACTAAATTCTATTTTCTTACCGAATTCCCTGGGCCAGTTATGTTTATAAGATGTTATAAACAAACCTCCCATTCTATCCTATGGGGAACTGGTAGCCTTGCAATAGTGAAAAACGAAATTGGCTGTAATTCACTATCAGGACATGCCACACACACCAGGGCATGTCCCACCTTTCACATACACTGCACCCTGCCCACAGGGGTACCTTGGGCCTACCTGAGGGGTGTCTGACATGCAAGAAAAGGGAAGGTTAGGGACCGGCCAGTGTGTGCACTGGCCAAGTCGACATGGCAGTTCCAGGCTGCGCACAGGCTCTGCAATGGCAGGCCAGAGTTCCACTTTACGGGCTGTTTGCGTGGGTGGCACAATCCAGTGCTGCAGCCCACCAACAGCATTTGATTTATAGGCCCTGGCACTCGCAGTGCACTTTACTAGGGACTGACACATAAATCAAATAGGCCAATCATGGAAACACCAATCCATAACACAATTTACACAGAGAGCATATGCCCTTTAGCACTGATTAGCAGTGGTAAAGTGCCCAGAGTCCTAAAACCAACACACACAGGGTCAAAAACAGGAGGCCAAAAAGCAAAAGTCTGGGGGTAAACCCGCTGAAAAAGCCAAGTCTAACACAACCCCCTCCCAGCCTAAAGCCAGGGTAGACTAATCAATCCCTTGATGGACTTCCTGCTTGGGGCGATAGAACATAGACCTGGCCCACAACAGCGGGGGCACGTTCTTGTTCTACGCCTTTCCAAACCCAGTTGGATCCCTCTATCCATACTCTCAGGGCCCACTAAGCTGACCCATGGGGTACCCTTCTCTTCACCTGTGAACCCCATCTGTGCAGCGCCTAAACTTACTTTGCTCACAGATGTGTCCCAACAGGCCGACAGTGCCCACATGGCCAACACAGTGGTGTGGCCCAGTCCACCCCCTGGGTGTGACTCCTGTCCCCCTCCCAGGGGCAACTCTGTCCACCAGGACAGTAAGCCACAGTGGCTACCGACAGTTGTCAGTGGGGAGACCCAGGCCTTATGCCTCTCAGGGCTCTCTAACCTCTGTGGCGTCAGAGAGTGGGGGGCGGTAGCCCCAGGTGCCTGGCACCCTTTGTCCACTCTCCCTCTTGTCAGGCCAGGGATGACATCCTGGCACTGACCCACCAGCCTAGGGTCTGTACCCGGCGGCTGGACAGGAGACTGGGGTAGGCTTTCCCACCCCCGGTCTTCCTCCCAGGGGCTCCGTACCCTCCCACCTGGAGCGGTACCCCCTTCCATTATTGTCAGGGCACCTGTGGCAGGTGCCTTGCACAATTCGCCCACCAGTTCAGGGGTGCTATCCTGCAACTGGTACACCAGCCTAGGGTCTGGACCCTGAGGCTGGACACAGGACTGGGGTGGCCTCTCCCACACCCTGTCTTCCTCCCTGGGGCACTGCATCCCCCCACTGGGAGCAGTCCCCCTCAACTCCAGAATTGTCAGGCCACCTGTGGCAGGCGTTCTGCACAATTCAGCCACCAGTTCAGGTGAGCTTTCCTTCAACTGTTACACCACCCCCGGTACTGGTCCCTGAGGCTGAACAAGGGACTGGGGTAGGCTCTCCCACACCCGGTCCTCCTCCCTGGGGCACTGCATCCCCCCACCGGGAGCAGTCCCCCTCAACTCCAGAATTGTCAGGCCACCTGTGGCAGGCGTTCTGCACAATTCACCCACCAGTTCAGGGGTGCTATCCTGCAACTGGTACACCAGCCCAGGGTCTGCACCCTGAGGCTGAACAAGGGACTGGGGTAGGCTCTCCCACACCCGGTCCTCCTCCCTGGGGCACTGTACCCTCCCCCCTGGAGCGGCACCCCCAGAAGACAAACTGGTAGTGGCACTGTTAGCAGTTGCCCCTTCCCCCAGGTCAGGGGGGACACCCTGAACCTGGTCCTCCAACCCAGGGCCTGTACCCTTAGGCTGGACCTGTGCCTGGCAACCCAGGACTTCCGGGGAGTACACCAACCCCCCAAGGGAAACACACCCCTCATGAGTTGTGCCAGAATCCGCCTGGCGCAGGTCTCAAGCCTCCTGTCCACCTGACAGAGCATGAAGACCCCCAGGCCAGAAGTGGCCTCACCAGGGTCAGTCCTGGGGTGCTCTGACCTCAGAGCTGGCAACCCCTGACCTACTGGTCCTTCCAAAATTGTCAGGGCACCTGTGGCAGGTGTCCTGCCCAACTCGCCCACCAGTTCAGGACCTCCCTCCAGCAACTGGTCTCCCAACCTAGGGTCTAAACCCTCAAGTTGAACCGGGGTCAGAGGCGAGGACTCCCTCCCTCTGCACCCCCTTCCAGAGTTCTGCACCCTCCCACCTGGAGTGGTACCCCTAGAAGACAAACCGGTCAGGACACTGCTTACAGTCGTCCTTCCCTCCAGGTCAGGCAGGACCTGAACCTGGCTTCCCAACCCAGGGACTAAATCCTGCAGCTGAGCACCTGCCCGGCACACCAGGACTTCCTTGGGAGCACGCATGCCCCCCCTGAGGGTAACACATGACTCATGTGTTGTGTGACAGTCTGCCTGGCGCAGATCTCCTGACCTCTGTCCATCTGACAGTGCGCGAAGATCCCCCAGGACATAAGTGGTGTCACCATGGTCACTGCTAGGAGGCTCAGCCCTTCTGGCTGGCCCCTGACCCACTGGTTCTCCCACTGGGGAACACATCCCCCTCTCACCCCTCACTCTGGACTTCTGCACCCTCCACTTAGGAGCGGCACCGCCAGACACCAGAACCACTGGAGCTCCATTTACGGATGCTCCAGGTTCTCCTGACTCTAGGAGATCCCCCTCAACGGACGGCCTATCAGTACAGCCTAGGCTCCCCACCTGGTGTTCCCTCCTGGAACCACCCAGGCTTTGGGACCGGGTTTTGGGCACCTTGGGCCGCAGCCCCTTCCCACTCCTTCTCCGCAGAGACAGGACGTGAGTCCCTACACCCTTCCCATGACACCGGGACCTAGCTGGGCTACCATGAACCTTTCCCACCACCCTTGGTGGGGAAATACCTAAGCCCCTTCCTTCCGGGTCACCCCCAGATGCTTCTCCAGACCCTCTGGAATCCACCACAAGGTCTGCCTCCAGTGCAAGCTCCCTGGTGTCAGAGAACTCACACTCCACCGGGTGTTGGCCTAGCTCTGGAAAACAGGGACTTAAAATATGCTCTCCAACAATTGAATCACACAGCCCCTCACAGGTGTTAACCAAACTACCCTTCACCCAACCATCCAGTGCCTCAGAAAAGTACCCCACATCATTCTCACAAGACTGGTGAGACAGTGTCTGACTGTTGCTGTCCCTCAACCCATACTCTTCTGGCTGGTCTCCATACTCACTTACCAGGGCGTCTATCATGGGGGAACCCCTCTCCCTGCACCTCTCCTCTAGAGTCAGTAGAGTGTCCCTCCCACTACCAGGAATATGATCCCCTGTGCCAGTTCCCCAATCCACCTCAGGGACACTGCGTACCACGGGAGTAACCTCACAATCCTGAACCCCCTGGCGTATGTCAACCCCCTCTTTGAAGCAGGGCCCCAAATCTGTGTGTGTGTGTACCTCCCCTCAGTACTAGACACTACATTTTTGCTGCCACCATCTGGGCTGGACAAAGCCCTACCGGCTTCCCAATCCAGCTCCAGCTCTCTCATTTTAAGCTCATGATCCAAGATCATCTTCTTTTCCTCCATGGCTATTCTCTTGTCTTCCCTCTCACTTTCTATTCTGAGTTTCTCCAATTCAAACCTCCGTGCTTCCGCCTGTCCTCCAGCTCCTCTGGGGACAAGCTACTGCTGCCTGTCCTGGAGGGCTCCCCTCCTCCCAAAAGCACATCCACCCTAGGAACAGGCTCCTCCACCTCTCCACTGAGATCACCAGATTGCCCACTGGCATGTCTGGCTGCTACCCAGGCCCTCAGCGCCTTTTGTAGCTCATCCTTCCTGGTGAGGCCTCTGACCTGGACTTTCAGGTTCTTGCAAATCGATTTTAACTCCTTGACATTGTAGGCTTCCAATCGATCCTCCTCAAAGGCAATTTCTACTGATGCAATTGATGATACTATATATTCAGGCATGTTGAAGTAGCAAGTTCAAATTGGCAAGATCAAAAATAGGCCAAAAAGAAAAAGAACCTGTATGTGGTACGTAATGGTCTGCGATATGGTAGTAGTCCACACCAATCACTGTAAGTCAAGTGCAAACGCAAGTCCTATCCTCACCGCTGACAACCAATGTTAGAAATGGGATTCTTTGTAGGCTAGGGCACGGGCCAAAGCCAGGCAAAGAGCACCACTCTAGTCAGGATAAGGGAGTTACACTTCTAAAATAACCCCTGCTCACCCCCTTGGTAGCTTGGCACGAGCAGCCAGGCCTATCTTAGAGGCCGTGTGTAAAGAATTTGCACATAACCAACAGTAATACAGTGTACGCACTACAAAAGGACACCACACCAGTTTAGAAAAATATCCAATATTTTTTATATAATTAAAACAAGACCAAAAACGATAAAGAACCACAATACTATACTTAAAAGTTCACAATTCAAAAATACGCTGATTAAAAAGAGTTCCTTGTGTGGATAGCGCCGTCCAGGCTACCACGGCGTCGTGAACACACAAATCCAAAACAGTTCTGGCTGACCGAGGGGTTGCAGGCCAGCTACGGTGTCGGGAAGACCCGCAAACAGTACCTTTCAGAGATGCAGGGCGATGGGGCCCTCGAAGTCACACGCGTTGCAGGTCGATCTCCTCTCTGATGGAGTCAGGAGCGCTGGCGTCGGCAGGCGTCGGGTGCTGTGGTGCGAAGTGCAGCGTTGCGGTGTGCGGTGCCCTCAGGTCGCGGTGCGAGCAGCGGCTCGGTGGCGGCGTCAGATGGCGTCGTCGGTGAGACCAGGGTCGCGGTGCGAGATGAAGGCGGTGCTCGTCACGGTGCTGGCAGATCACGGTGCAAGCAGCGGCGTCGTCGTTGCTGAAGCGCTGTCGTCGGCTGACGAACTGGAGTCGATGGCGCCGGCGTCGGTAGGCCAAGGCTGCGGTGTGGGATGAGGGCGGTGCGTCGTGTAACTTACGAGCGGTGCCCCCGAACCACGGTGCAAGCAGCGGCGTCGATCTCGGCGGGAAGTGGCGGCGTCAGGCAGGCCAAGGCGTCCTCGTGAAGCCAGGCGGTGCGGAGTGCGGTGCCCACAGGTCGCGGTGCGAGCAGCGGCTCAGTGGCGGCGTCAACAGGCATCGTCGGTGAGACCAGGGACGCGGTGCAGAGTTGCGGCGGTGCCCTCTGCGGTGCCAAAGCTTCGGCGTGAAGCGAGGCGGTGCGGAGTGCGGTGCCCACAGGTCGCGGTGCAATCAGCGGCTCGGTGGCGGCATCAACAGGCATCGTCGGTGAGACCAGGGTTGCGGTGCGGCGGTGCCCTCTGCGTTGCCTTCAGGACACGGAGTCGGCAGTGGCGTCGTAGACGTCGTCGAGTTGGTGTTCTTCGGGTTGCAGCACAAAACACACAGTCCCCAGTGCTGCGGGTCGAAGAACTTGAAGTCTTTGCTGTTCCTGAGACTTCGTGAACAGGGGGCAAGCTCTACCTCAAGCCCTTGGAGAGACTCACAAATTTAGGTTGCAGAAAGTCCAGTCCAGGCCTTTCACTACCCAAGACAAAAGCAGCAACTGCAGGTCAGCCCAGCAAAGCACCCAGCAAAGCAGTCGTTCCTTTTTGCACCTTCTCCGGCTCTTCTTCTTGGCAGTCTTCTTGTCCAGATGAGTTCTAAAGTTCAGGGGTCTGGGACCCAGCATTTATGTCCAAAAATCCTTTGATCTCTTAGGCAGAGAGGGCCTGTGCCCGTCAGGACCAGTTCTGCCTTCTCTGGTGTGAATTCCTGGCAGGAGGTGGAGACGGCATTTGTCAGAGGCAGAGCAGGCCCTTTGAGGTGCAAGGAAATCTCCTCCCCTTCCCCCATCGTAACCCAGGTCTCTTCAGCCCTTTCCTGACCTACCTAGACCATCTGGCGCCCCTCCTGCTCCCCCAGCCTTCTGTCATCCAAAACCCAGACAGGCAATCCACATTCCAGCAGAGGCACACGGGATGACTGAGCAAGAAAATACCCACTTTCTAAAAGTGGTATTTTCAAACACAGAATGTAAAAATCACCTTCACTAAAAGATGCATCTTTAGATTCGGAGTTCAGGCATACTAAATTCTATTTTCTTACCGAATTCCCTGGGCCAGTTATGTTTATAAGATGTTATAAACAAACCTCCCATTCTATCCTATGGGGAACTGGTAGCCTTGCAATAGTGAAAAACGAAATTGGCTGTAATTCACTATCAGGACATGCCACACACACCAGGGCATGTCCCACCTTTCACATACACTGCACCCTGCCCACAGGGGTACCTTGGGCCTACCTGAGGGGTGTCTGACATGCAAGAAAAGGGAAGGTTAGGGACCGGCCAGTGTGTGCACTGGCCAAGTCGACATGGCAGTTCCAGGCTGCGCACAGGCTCTGCAATGGCAGGCCAGAGTTCCACTTTACGGGCTGTTTGCGTGGGTGGCACAATCCAGTGCTGCAGCCCACCAACAGCATTTGATTTATCGGCCCTGGCACTCGCAGTGCACTTTACTAGGGACTGACACATAAATCAAATAGGCCAATCATGGAAACACCAATCCATAACACAATTTACACAGAGAGCATATGCACTTTAGCACTGATTAGCAGTGGTAAAGTGCCCAGAGTCCTAAAACCAACACACACAGGGTCAAAAACAGGAGGCCAAAAAGCAAAAAGTCTGGGGGTAAACCCGCTGAAAAAGCCAAGTCTAACAGGCGCCTATAAGAGTGACCCAGAGGCGGGTTCTGTATGTCCTGGCACACTGCACCCCTTCAAGACACATCTCCCTTTTACCATCTGTGAGAAAGTGCCCCCTTTCTGCATGGTTGCCCCCACTTTTTGCTGAACTTCTGATGTGCTTTGACTGAGTGTGCCCTGGGCTCCTGCTAATCAGGTACCCAGGGCCTATGTTCTTTCCCTAAAACTACATTGAAGACCAAACCCAATTGGCACTCTCTGGCCACACGGCAGTCCCTGGTAAATGGTACCACAGGTACCCAGGGCACTGTGACCAGGGAAGGCCTCTAAGGGCTGCAGCACTTATTGTGCCACCCTTAGAGGCCCTATACTTTTACACGCACACACTGCCTTTGCAGGCTGCGTGTTTTGGTGCAGAACAAAGTGAAGAGTCGACATGGCACACATCCCTGTGTGCGATGCCTACAACCCACTGCCCTGGCATAGATCAATCACCCCTCTAGCTGGGTGCACTGTACAGTGGTGAGTGTACAGGTGCATGAGCCCTGTACCCCTACAGTGTCTAAGTCCATTCTTAGACATTGTAAGTGCAGTGCTGCCATTAAGAGTATATGGTGCTGGGAGTTTGTCATTACGAACTCCACAGTATCCTAATGGCTGCACTGAAAACTGAGAAGTTTGGTATCAAACTTCTCAGCACATTAAACCCACACTGATGCCAGTGTGGGATTTAATGAAAAATGCACACAGAGGGCATCTTAGAGATGCCCCCTGAAAAACGACCTACCACTAGTGTCCAGGCTGAGTGGCTGCTTTCAGCTGCCACCACCAGACATGTTTCTGGACCCCTGGGTCAAGAGCCTGCTGCTCTCTGGGGCCTGAAACAATGCACATCCTGGAAGGAGGTGCTAAGCCTCCTCCCCCAGGATTGGCAGGATCCACGAAGGGGAAGCTTCAAAAGCTTGCCGCCTTTGTGAGTTTCCCCAGGCCACTTGCTGCTGCCAGCAATTGGTTCCCACTGGTTCTGACCCCTACTTTGGGCGGGAGAACCGGCAGGAAAACCAAGTGAGGAAGGGAGGTGTGCCCACCTCTGCCAACCCACCCCCCCAGGTAGGGGAGGCGAGGTGAAGCACAACTCTCAGTCCCCACCATCTTGCAGATGGGGGGTCCAAGCCAACCAGAGTGAGGCATATGCCCCCCTCCCACTGGAGGGTGGCATAATAGGGAGTGTACCCACCACAAGGAAGGGACCCATTGGTCCCAACCTATTACTTACCTGTAACACCCCTAAATCTAGTATTTAGGGGGCAACCTGAACCTTGCCTCCTCAGACAAGAAACTACAAGAAGAAAAGAGGAAGAAGGACCGAACAGCCGTGCCGAAGCTAACAAGAGGAGGACGCTTACTGACTTGGCCCCAGCCCTACCGGCCTATCCCCACCTCGAACCTGCAGAAGCAAAACTCTGGTGTGTCCTGCAGTCAGCAACCTCAAGAACCCCGAGAAACTGCCCTGCCTTCCAAACCAAAGACTTTGTCTCCCGTGAACACTGTATTTGTTCACCAACAGACTCCAGCTCGAGTCTGCACCACTCTGCACCCGACGCCCACCGCCCGAGTTCGAGTGGCCCAACACTACGAGGAGGTCTCCCCGGTGATCCTGACCTGAGATCCGGTGATCCCTGTTGAAATGTAAATGGTTAGCTTCTGCTAAAAGGAGGGTCTGTTGAAATGTAAATGTTACACATTCATTTTGCTTGCATATTACTCTATGTAAAGTTAGCATTCGCAGCACCATTTTAAGTTGAGCCGCCATTTTGAACTGCGATTGAAACTAACCCTAGCTTGCTGAGAAATGTCTCCATTCGTTTTTTTTCTTTTTCTCAAGGTTTAACGCTGTCTCACTGAGTACATTGTCCTCGTTAGCACATACCTTTCCCACTAGATAGAGGCCTTCTCCCACCATCCCAGCTGCGGGCACGGGCAGGATGACCTTCAATTACAGATAGCATGTACCCAGCCTTAGAGTTGAAACTTATCCTACTGTACCCCTTTGTTTTAGCTGTATGTGCCTGGAATATTCCATTCTGGGCGGTGCCTTCATTGGTTTGAAATGTACTTAATGTATCTTTACGCTGGCTGAAGCCAGTCCCTCTCCAGCAATCCAAGGAGGCTGGTCAGACCGGACTCCACTCGAGTGTACTTTAATAAAATATCTTTGGTTTGTATTTTCTACTGTCTGACCGACTCTTCATTTGTGAGGAAGGCTGAGGGGTGGTCGCGAGTGACCCGGGTGACCGTAATCGGGTCACCTCCTTCAGTTGGCGCCCGAACAGGGACACCATTGGGTGACCCATCCTCACCCGCGGACGAGTGAGGAGGGCGGGGCCACATCGGGTCGGACGGGCGGACCAGGGATCCCTGCACGAGAGAGACTTGAACTCGCAGCTGCCCCGTCTGTCAGACCGGGCGGTGCCTCGCCCAGCGATCATCCCGACTGGGGTCCTGAACGGCGAAACCCTTGGATCTGACCGTTTTGTCCGAAGAGTCGGCAGTAGAGAATAAATTCGTTTGACCTGTGTGCACTAGGTGAGTTTGCTTTGGTTCTTTGTGGATATGGCGCCATTTTGGTTTGTATTTGACATGGTCTGAGGACCGTCTTTGGACAAGCGCTTGAATTTGTTTGAGTTCTTTATGAACATGGTACCACTTTGATTTGTATTTGATGAGGTCTGAGGACCAACTTTGGTAAAGATATTTGCAAATATCTGCTAGACATAAGTAGTGAACTTGTTTTCTTTTGAAAATGCCGTGTCTTAGTAAGATGTTTTGTTTGGTCTGTCGTTGTTGTTCTGCTGATGCTCGATTGGAAGAAAGTCAGCCAGTGCCTCCGGAAGGCACTCCAAATTTTGATATGTATGTGAAGCATGGCTTTGGCCCTATTATGTTTAGTATGTTATGGCACAAATATGCGAGGGACGATGCCGAGTTGCAGTGGCCGTTGACGGGCACTTTTGATGAACAGAAAATTTATTTTATACAGGAGAAATTGTTTGCGAAAAGAAGTAGGCAGTCGATGTTTGATTCCCTCAGAACATGGCAAAAGGAGGCTAAACAGAGGCGAATGAAAGCAGAGAAAGAGGCCCGGAAGGGGAGAAGGCAGACATTGACTCAGAAAGCTGTTGCGCATGATAGAGAAAACATAGAAAAAGGAATAGAGTGTGCAGATAGGAGATTTCGATTACAATGTGAAAAGTCTTATGTTGCCCGAGAAGGGAACAACACCTTTGTGGAGGAATTGTTCGATATTCGACCTCCACCTCCATACACCCCGCAGAGAATATACCCTGCCATGCCACAGCCTCAGTCATCCGTTCCTTCTGTCTCTGCTGCTTCTGTTTCTTCTGCTATTGATCAAGCTGTTTCGGCCACAGCGCCTCCTGCCCTTTCTTTGACTTCACCTTCTGCGGCTACGATGGCTGCTATGCCTATTGTTTCAACATCCCTCTCGCCACCTTACACCTATGATGCAGCCAGCGACGACATTGGTGCCTGTTACTTCTGTTGCTACTCCTTCCCTGTTCCTCTATCGTTATTGAGCAGTGGAACGCCGGTACGTGGACTAGGGGACGGAGACTGGGCAACAGCTAGGGAGCGACTGGGGCGGATATTGATACGATCTGATGTGGGAGATGAAGAGAAAAAGGTGGTAGCCAATCAGGCCGCCCAGTGGGCTCATAACCCCATTTACAGTGTGGAAGATGTGTGGAGTGTGATGAAGGATTATGAGCCTTTTGTGCAGCAGCATGCCCATAAGCACATGTCGGCTACTTTGATTGGACTACGGGAACAGTGTTTCAACGATGTAGCATCCCAGGTTATTTATGACATTAGGGATCATGTAAATGCTGCTGATATGGCACCTGGTAAAGTTTTTGGTAATGTTGCGACGTTGGTCGCTTATCGAAGTAGGCTGTTTGAGAAGAGCCCGAAGACAGTATCCCAGTTTCCGATGAGGGAGGTCCACCCCATATATCACCCCGAAATACCTGAGCTGCGGGATCAGCATGATAATGTGACTAGACCATGGGTAGAGGCCCGGTTTCAAGAACAGTGGGTTTACACTCCATGGAAAAGGAGTGAAGTTTTATCCCTTAAGACTCAGTTGCCTGACCCTAGGAAAAACCCGACAGCATATTATAAAGAATTGACTGAGGTTGCATCCTCGACGGTTATGGCTCTTGTGGATATTGAAATGTTCTTTGGTTTGTTGGTTCTGGTTGATATTTGGAGACAAGTGCACACGCAAGATCATGTTGCGGAATTGGGGTGTACCTGGGATCAAATAAAGGCATGGGATCAGGAGAGGAAGCCTGGTGAGAAGCCTAGAGCAGAGATACTAGCCTTGCCAGGCCGTATTATCACGTATATGCATTCTCTCATCCCGCCAAGAAAGGTAGATTGGGACAAGCTCTCAGCTTGTCATCAGAAAAAAGACGAGAGTGTGTCAGATTTTTTCACTCGGTTTGAAGGTGTATTTCTGGACTACAGTGGGCAGGACTTGTCTATCGACGGAGGTGTCCGATTGTTTGTTAATAGGTTTGTATTGAATTTACTTCCGGAGATCACGACTCGGTTGCAGGCTTCTGAAAGTACTTGGTCCACTTCTTCCCCTTCTGGTATTTTGAACATGGCACAGTATTATGAGCATAGGGAGAATGAGGACAAGGCAAAGACGGAGAAAAAGCATAAAGACTTGAAGACGAAGGTGTTGTTGCAGCAGGCTTCTAGGGGGAATGGTAGAGGATGTGGTGGTTTGGACCGGCAGCTTCCGCGTACTAGCAGGAATACTACGCCGGTAGGGCTGAATCAGTGTGCGTACTGTAAGAAGGAGGGACATTGGCGTAGTGAGTGTCCAGTGTTGTTGCAGAAAGTCGCGGCCCCTGGAGGACGAGGTTCTCATGGACGGGGTCGTGGAGCTGGTGGACAGGACAGGGCTCAGCATGCCGCAGCCTCACAGGATCGTCCGGATAGTAACTACTTCAATGACAATAGGGGCGGACAGTATTATCATGATGACTATGATATAGACGAGGTGACAGGAATGTCTCACAGCTAGGACAGCCAGGGACAGAGTGAAGGACCAGTTCAGATACCTGTAGAACAGCGCGGTCCTTACTTTACTGCGGATTTGCATGACTCAGCTAAGGAATTTTTGGTGGATACAGATGCAATGAATAGCTCTATTTCTTGTTCATTGGTCCCCGGGGCAGCTCTGTCTGGCCATAATAATGTTCGGTAGGATTTTCTGGTGTACCGGTTGTGAGCCCCATTTCCAAACCTCTTACACTGACTATAGGTCCTTTCACTGTGGATTCACCATTTTTGTTGACATCCAATTGCGGAGAAAATTTGATGGGTTTGGATTTATTAAATAAGTTGCATGCTACCATTTATTGTTCCCCGGCAGGTGTTTACATGACAATGGGTCCGAATGTGGTCAGCGCTAAACAGTGTCTGTCCAAAGATGCGCCCCTCCCTGTTGAATTTAAGGATGTGCCGCCCACTTTGTGGGCAATGGGTGACACAGACGTAGGACTATTGCAGATACCCCCAGTTTCCATCAAAGTTAAAGCTAATGCCATTTTGCCTCGTATTCCTCAGTACAAAATACCGCAAGCAGGGGAGCGAGCCTTGTTGCAAATTATACAGGACTTGATTAAATCAGGAGTTGTTGAAGAGACGCCTGCTAATGTGTCTAATAGCCCTATTCTTCCCATTCTTAAGAGGGCACCTTCGGGTTCCTCTGATGATCATGCAGATGTTTATCGTTTTGTGATTGACTTGCGCGAGGTTAATAAAATAGTAGTTCCCCAGTTCCCGGTGGTCCCTGACATTACTGCCCTTTTGACGATGATTCCTTCTACTGCTAAATTCTTCTTTGTCATTGACCTAAAAAATGCATTCTTCAGTATTCCGATCCATCCAGACAGCAGGTACTTGTTCGGTTTTACACTAGCTGGCAGAACCTTTAGATTCTGTCGAGCTCCTTAGGGCTATACTGAGAGCCCTAGTATATATAGTCAAGCTTTAAAAGCCCAATTGGACTCCCTTACCCTTCCTTCAGGTAATGTATTGCTCCAATATGTAGACAACCTTCTCATCGCTTCTGACACTGAAAAGGGTTGCAAAGACAGTACAGTTAAATTGTTATTGCATTTGGCACACCACGGACATAAAGTGTCCCTTTCCTAATTTCAGTATTGTCGACAGGAGGTCACCTACTTAGGTCACCTACTGTCAAAGGAGGGTAGGAGATTGACCCCTGAGCACATCAGTACCATTGTTAAAATGCCTATCCCTCAAACTCAAAGGGATGTGCGCACTTTTATTGGCATTACTTCCTATTGTTGTCAATGGATCCCTAATTATTCGTTATTAACAAAACCTCTGCTCGCACTAACCACTAAAGATGTGCATAAACCCTTGCCTTGGACGCCTGAATGTCAGCAGTCTTTTGAGCAATTAAAAGTTGCGCTTTGCTCTGCGCCTGTGCTTGGTACGTCTGATTATGCAAAGCTGTTCATGCTGTACTTACACGAGACGGCTGGTTGTGTGCTTTCTGTTTTAACACAGGCCTTTGGAGGTAAGCAACGGCAGTGTGCTTATTTTTCTGCTCTTCTTGACCCTGTCGCAAGAGCCCTCCCGAGCTGTCTAAGAGCGGTCGCGGCTGTGGCCATTTCTATAAGGCAATCGCCCGGGCTCGTACTTGATACTGACCTCACAGTCATGGTGCCCCATGCTGTGGATACCCTTTTGAATAAGACCAAGACGCAGCACCTCACCAGTGCACGTCTGACCGGTTATGAGCTAACTCTCTTTGCATCACATGTCACGATTAAAAGATGTGCCACTCTGAACCCAGCCACGTTACTACCCCTCCCTTCTGAGAATGAGGAAATTGACATACATGATTGTATCTTCCGGATGGAGGAAGAGACGAAAGGACGGGTAGACCTGACTGATGTTACCTTATCTGACCCCCAAGGGGAACTATATGTCAATGGCTCTTGTTTTAAGTTACCAGATGGCATTACAACTGCCGCATACGCAATCACAACACTGCACACGGTAGTTGAGATGTCACGAGTTCCCTATCAGTCGGCCCAAGCTGCAGAGCTTGTGGCCCTTATTCGAGCCTGCGAGTTGAGTGATGGACTGGCTGTCAATATTTATACTGACAGTCAGTACGCCTTCGGAGTCGCCCATAATTTTGGGCGGCTCTGGGCAGAGAGAGGGTTCCTCACTTCCCATGGGATGAAGATCCAACATGGCCCTCTTATACATAGGCTTTTGTCTGCTTTGACACTCCCCAAGAAATTGGCAATAGTGAAGTGCAGCGCCCATAGGTAAATTACTGACAATGTGGGTAAGGGGAACGCCTTTGCAGACCAGACAGCCAAGGAGACAGCCCGAACGAAGATGAAAAGGATGTTTGTAGCAGGTCCCGCTAGGTGGGTGCCCGAGGTCACCATGTTCGAGGATACACTGGAGAATGTTAAGGAAATACAGAGTGAGGCAACAATAGAGTAATTAGCAATATGGCAGGAAAGCACAGCACGTTTGGATGAGGAGGGGTGTTGGACTGATAAGTCAGGGAAACAGAGATGGATGCTACCAGATGCATATGTTCTTCCGTAGTCACCATGGCACACGAGCCAGCTCATATCAGTGCTCAAGGTATTTGTAAGTAGTTAGACCCTGTATGGCAAAATGATAATATCCCAAAGACCACCGCTCATTTGGTAAAATAATTGTATGGTGTGCATGTTGCACAATCCTGGAAAAGGTACCCCTACGCCACCTGGTAATTTTGCACCTCCCACTTTCCCTTTCAAGGTCCTTCAAATGGACTACATAGAAATGGATCGAGTCAATAATTTGAAATATGTGTTAGTGGTTGTTTGTGCTTTCAGTAAATGGGTTGAGGCTTATCCCACGAAAGAAAATACAGCCACGGCGACTGCAAAGATACTCCTGAAAGAGTTCTTTCCTCGCTTCAGCTTGTCCCGTTTGATCTGGAGTGATAACGGAAGTAATTTTAATGCCAAGGTTATTCAGCTAGTTTGCGAGGGACTACATATCAGACAAAAGTTTCATGCTGCAAATTACCCCCAGTCTGCTGGTTTGGTTGAGAAGTACAATGGTACTCTCAAACTGAAATTGGCAAAGATTCAGGAGACCACAGGGTTGCAGTGGCCAGATGCTTTACCATTAGCCCTTTTGCCCACAAGAACAACAGCACATTCTAGGACAGGATTGTCACCCTACGAGGTCATGTTCGGACGACCGGCAAATGTCTGGGGCGTCCAGCGTCCGCGTAGGTTCTCCGAAATTGAATACCCTTTGCTGATAGACTATCTGTATGAATTAACTAAAAGTCTGCGTTCTATTCACCAACAGATCTAAGACTCCCTACCGCCAGTACCCGAGGGGCCAGGACATGATATTTGGCCTGGTGATTTGGTTTGAATAAAGAACTTTCAGCGGAAGAAGAGTTTGGAGCCCCGGTGGAAGGGACCGGTCCAGGTCCTCCTTGCCACCCGCACATCGGTAAAGGTCACCGGCCGAAAGAACTGGATTCATAGTCAACACTGCCGCAGAGTGCCTCTACCCTTGCCCTATGATCAGTGGGTCAAAGAAGGAATAGGGGACTCGGAGTGGGGGCAAGTCCCACGATTCGTCCCCTTTTCGGATGCCAAGCTCATGTGGACCCAAGCGGAGGACGAGAATGATGAGGTGCTAAATGCGGCAGTGCCCCCGGAGATTAAGGCCATTCAAGCGCCCCTTTCCACTGGGCCCTCTGTGTCTGAGCCCCTTTTTTACTGACCCCTCTGTGCCTGGAGTATCTAGGTACAATTTGCAATCCAGACGGAGGAACAGTGCACCAAAGGAGAAGTCAGATTAGCAGGGATGGACTGCACAAGTCAGGGTGTACTTTGCCTATAGTACCAACAGTAGTTTAGGGAGAGGCGAGATTGGTGCATTGTTCTGACATTGGACAGGATAGATCAAAGGTGCTCCCTTGGAAGGGGGTACATTATCCTGGACGACGTGGGATTCATCGCGAGCTAGGACTGAGCAGCTCCACCGCCGGTGCTCAAGAGTTGATGAACAATAGGAGCCTGTACCAGTGAGGGTCAGACGGACACTGGGAACACTTGCCCCCCTTTTTTTTGTCATCAGTTCTATTGCATTCCCTTCCCTTTACTTCACAATGTATCCGTTTGGTCAGCCCGTTACTGAGGAAGAACAGCTATTTGCACCTTCGCGCCCAGAGGGGGGTTGGTGCACAAAAAGTAAAATAGTTTTTGCATCCATAATTGCAATTGCATTGATATTTGTATTAGGGATATCTTGGTTCTACGCACTTTGATTGGGACAACACCTGTTCCCCCTGAACACATGTTTGTTACTTTGGCTCCTCACAAAGGGGAGCACCGAAGTAACTTACACAGATAATGTCTTTATACAAATGTTACACCAAGCTCATGATGTGTCTAACACAACAAATTGTTGGGTCTGTGGATTGCTCCCCTCAGTTACTCACAAAAGCGATAATTTGTTGTCCATGCCTTTGTCATACCTAGGAAGTTGTGAGGGATGGTTTGAATTGTTTGTCATGGTACACTACCATTTTCACCAGTCCACTCAGGTTATGACATCCGCTGATTCATGCACTGTGGTTGATTATATACGTATTCATTATGGGTTTACTCCTATAGGTGTGGCAGGTCAAAATATCTCTGGTACTTTGTACCCAGACTCCTGTATGAGCAAATATGATAAGGTGAAGAACATTACATGGCTTCGAATGGAAATGGCAGATTTCGAGAAGTTTAACACCTCTGAGTATTTCCAATGTTTCCAAGATCGTAATGTCACTAAGGACAAACCAATACCGGTGTCTATGGTCAGCCCAACAGCTGCCTTTTGCGTCCAGGGGAAGGGGGAGATAGAGGTGGGGGAAAGTAGATGCAATTTCACCTACCCACTCAGCACGATCAATAGTCCTCCTCTGATCTTACCCCCAAATATCGATTTCGTCTGTGGATCCCAAGCTTATGTCTGGCTTCCTAGGGGATGGTCTGGCAGGTGTACCCTCTCTTTTCTTCTTCCCCCGGTGTATGTTGCTCCGCCCAATTACCATAAAGATCACCAGCTGCAGCGTAGGAGTGTATACTTGCCCCGAGTCAGAAGGGTCATTGACATAAAGGATATAGATCAAACAGATAGCACCTTACAACAGTTTGAGGATGCCATGAAGGGTATAGTACCCTTTTGGGGCCCCATGTCTAATAGCCTTAACATTCGTCGGTTAACAAGGGTTGTTGAAGGGGTTATTAATACAACGGCTGGTATACTGACAAACATCACTGCCGAGCTCCAGGCCACGAGGCTGGTTACCTTACAAAACCAGATGGTGTTTGACATCATCCTTGCTGATAGGGGAGGGGCCTGTTGCGTTATTGGCAGTAGCTGTTGTGTGTACATAACTGACCACGCCCCCAATGTATATGCTGCCATACAGAAATTGCATAGACTCCCATCTGACATTCACCACGAAAATGGCACTTGGACCCTATCTGGGTGGTTTTGGGGTATGTTTACATCCTGGGGTTGGAAGAACCTTGCTTTCCTAGCTGTGGTCGCTGGTATTTTTCTCACATTTTGCCTCTGCATACAATGTCTCCCGGGCTGTTGCCCTTATTGTGTTACCCTTCTCACCCCAAAGCAGAAGACGCCCATCCATGATACAAATGCTGTGATTATGACGCAGAAGGAAATAGATAGCTTTATGCAGATAGACGAGGGTATATTTGAGGACTCATCTTCCCTTGATGCTGAGTACATGGATTGTTCTGAACTCTGAAGCCCATCTGTTATATACATGCTATGTTACCCTTCCTATTTTCTCAACTTCAACTGGTTAGCTTCTGCTAAAAGGAGGGTCTGTTGAAATGTAAATGTTACGCATTCATTTTGCTTGCATATTACTCTATGTAAAGTTAGCATTCGCAGGACCATTTTATGTTGAGCCAACATTTTGAACTGCGATTGAAACTAACCCTAGCTTGCTGAGAAATGTCTCCATTCGGTTTTATTCTTTTTCTCAAGGTTTAACGCTGTCTCACTGAGTACATTGTCCTCGTTAGAACATACCTTTCCCACTAGATAGAGGCCTTCTCCCACCAGCCCAGCTGCAGGCATGGGCAGGATGACCTTCAATTACAGATAGCATGTACCCAGCCTTAGAGTTGAAACTTATCCTACTGTACCCCTTTGTTTTAGCTGTATATGCCTGGAATTTTCCATTCTGGGCGGTGCCTTCATTGGTTTGAAATGTACTTAATGTATCTTTACGCTGGCTGAAGCCAGTCCCTCTGCAGCAATCCAAGGAGGCTGGTCAGACCGGACTCCACTCGAGTGTACTTTAATAAAATATCTTTGGTTTGTATTCTCTACTGTCTGACCGACTCTTCATTTGTGAGGAAGGCTGAGAGGTGATCGCGAGTGACCCAGGTGACCCTAATCGGGTCACTTCCTTCATCCCTGACCTGCCTCAAGCCTCCAGCCGACGCCTGCAGCCTCAAACCGGAAGGTCCCCCCAACCGCGACCAGGAGCTGGTAAGAAGATCCGACCCTAAAAGGCACCCCTGCACCCGACGCCCCACGACCTTGGGTGGCCCAGCCGACGGTGCCTAACCAACCCCCAGCATCCCAACTTACCTCTCCAAGTGGTGGTCGCACCTAGAAGACCTTCGTCCCCGAGCCTGCAGTGTGTTTGCAAACCGGAGACTCCCCATTGAAAGCTACTGGGCGCCCGACGCCAAAACAGCACTCTGCACCCGGCCGCCCCGGTGCCACTGAGGGTTCACCTTTTGTGCTGGCTTGAACCCCCATTTGCCCTGAGCTTAAGTCCAGGAGCTTTGCTCCCACAACCCTGTGGCCTGCTCGTAAGCAGCCATCAACAGGAGGCCCCCTATCCCCCATTGGATAACATTGGGCCTCAGCATTCTGCCCCCGGTTGCCCTAGTGCCGCTGAGGGTGTAACAAGAGTGCATCCTTGACCCTGGGGGACCCCTGAGTCTAACTCCAGAATACCAACTCCCACAACCGAATACTTACCTTTGAACCGATAACACTATTTTCCTCCATAGGATAACATTGACTGTTTTTCTGTGAAAAGTTTCTAAGTGTGGAGTTGGAAAATCTAAGAAACCCTTTAAAACTGTAACTAAATAACAAAAATGCTTTTACTTACTGTTTACAGGAAATGTCACAGTGTAGTATCCAGGTATACTGCACTGTGTAAGAAAAGAAATCTGTAATCTACTTGACATTCTACTAAAAATCCAATACAAAGTATATGTACAGTATTTCAAAGCATTGCATTGCTAGTAGCTCTACTGTAATCAAATAAAAGTACATTTACAATTGAAATTCAAACTGTTTACAAACTGTATTATTACTGCAAAGTACTTATCACTTACCTGTGCCAGGCTTGCTTGGTTCTAGGAAATAAAATAACTAAAAGAATATTTTGTATACAAAACCAATTGGTTTGAAGTTCACTCTTTGAGTGAGTGATATCATTTGATGATTGAGTGTGTACAACAAATGCTTAACACTACCCTCTGATAAAGCCTTACTGCTCGACCACACTACCACAAATAGAGAGTAAGGTGTTATCTACTTTTACCTCTGCCTACCTTTGGGGTTCATTGGACTTTGGTATAGTATATACAGAGCCAGCTTCCTACATTGGTGGATCAGCGGTGGGATATACAACTTTGCATTTGTTGGACTAACTTGGTTACCACCTGATCACACAACACAACTCTTAAATTGTCTTTAGAATTCAGATTTTTTAATTGAATTTTTTTCCAAATTACTAAAGTCTTGTTAGAGCCTTGGTTAAGTCCCTTTAGAATTTTAGAAGAATAAAAAGTCACTTTAGCTAGGGAAAAGAGGGGTTAGAAGTTTTTTAACAATGTCTTTTAACAAGAACCCAGCTGTTAGTGAAGATAACCATAATGGCATAGAGGACCAGCTTGAGGAGCTTGACCTCACCCCTTACCTTCACTTGTCTTTCAAGGAGGTAAGGTCCCTATGTAAAATTAAAAACATAACCATGGGGTCCCATCCCACCAAACAAAAGCTCCAGGAGCTGTTGGCTGGGTATGCTAAGGACCACCCATCTGAAAATGGCCGATGACCAATCTGATGAGGATGGAGGGAATGAGGATGCTTATCAACACCCTCCCCCCCCCCACTTCATAGAGAGAGAAGGGCCCCAATGGCCCTGAATCCAAGAATAAACCTCTCAGTACCTAGAACCCACACAGGTGGATCAGGTACCACTAAGGACATTGAGGACAGCCTCAATGAGGAGGACAACCTGCTAGCCAGGTTGACCAAAAGTTTGGACCTAGAGACCAGACTCCTGGCTCTAGAGAGAGAGAGCAGAGATGGGCCTAGCACCCACCCATGGTGGCAGCAATTTACTTAATAAGGATAAAGAGCAATCTTATGATCCTAAAATCCCTAAAGGGATTGTCCCTAAATATGAAGAGAGTGATGATATCACAAAATGGTTCACAGCCTTTGAGAGGGCTTGTGAAATGAGAAAAGTGAAGAAGTCACACTGGGGGGCACTCCTTTGGGAACTGTTCTCTGGTAACTGCAGAGACAGACTCCTGACCCTTTCAGGGGCAGATGCTGGGTCTTATGACCTCAGGAAGAGAACTCTGATTGAGGGATTTGGACTCACAACTGAGGAATACAGAATTAGATTCAGGGGGCTCACAAGACCCAAAACCAATCCTGGATTGACTTCGTTGACCACTCAGTTAAAACACTAGATGGTTGGTTAACTGGACACAATGTGCATGATTTCAATGGACTTTACAATTTGTTTATGAAATAACATATTTTAAATAATTGCACTAATGAAAAGTTACATCAGCATTTGGTAGACCTAGGTCTAATTTCTCCCCGAGAATTGGGAAAGAAGGAAAACTACTGGGTCAAGACAAGGGTGACTAAAACAACCACTGGGGGTGACAAAAAGAAAGGGGTTACAAAACCTCCCCAGGGGAAAGGTGGTGAGAATCTCCAAGATAAAAAGTCTGAGTCTTCTAAAGGGCCCCAAAAACCTGCACAGGGGGGGTGGGTCCCAAAACTCTTCCCAGTCCAAATATAGGTACAGGGGAAATAACTTTGATCCTTTAAAGGCCTGGTGTAACAACTGTAAGAAGTTGGGACACTTAACTGGAGATGCTGCTTGCCCAAACAAGAAGGCCCTAGTCCTACTACATCTACTCCTGGGGTAGCAAGTCTCCAGATGGGATCACCAGTGTGCCAAGAGCAAATCGGGTTACACACTGAAGCAGTTCTAGTCACAGAAGGGGAAGTTGAGTTTGCCACTTTAGCTGTGTGGCAACCCAACTTAAAGAAATACTTACAATACCCTTGGATTAATGGGACTAGGATAGAAGCCCTGAGGGATACAGGTGTCAGTGTCACTATGATGAGAGATACACTGGTTTCCCCAGAGCAATACTTGATTGGGAGAACTTACCCAGTCACCAATGCTGACAGTGTTACCACTAACCATGCAATGGCTATGGTGACATTAAACTGGGGGGGTACTGGCCTGAAACAGGTAGTGGTCTCTCCAAAGCTACCAGCTGCATGTCTGCTTGGCAATGACCTGGAAACCTCAGCATGGGCTGAGGTTGAATTGAAAACCCATGCAGCAAATGCTAGATATCCCTGAGATGGTGTGTGTAAAAACAAGAGCACAGAGTAGAAAACAGGGTGAAAAAGAAGTGTTGGAGCCTGAAAGTATGGCCCAACCTTCCAAGAGAAAAGGTAAGAAGACTGGGAAACCAGCTTCTGTACAGCAAAAGGATCAGGACCCCTCTCCACAGGGAGAGGACTTGGACACCCCAGAGGGAACTGAGCCCATGGAGCTTGACCCTTATCAGGTTGAACTCTTAGGCCCAGGGGGACCCTCTAGGGAAGAGCTGTGCCTTGGACAGCAGGACTGTCCAACTCTTGAAAGCCTGAGGCAGCAAGCTGCTGCACAGGAAAAGGGAGATGTCAGTGGTACCCACAGAGTTTATTGGGAGGAAGGACTACTGTACACTGAGGACAGAGACCCCAACCCTGGAGCCACTAGGAGAGTGGTAGTGCCTCAGACGTACAAGGAATTCTTACTAACTTTAGCTCATGACATCCCCCTAGCTGGACATCTGGGCCAAACCAAAACCTGGGAAAGGCTAGTTAGCCACTTTTACTGGCCCCAGATTTCTGAGAAAGTAAAGGAGTTTGTCAGCTCCTGTGTCACCTGTCAAGCCAGTGGCAAAACAGGTGGACACCCAAAGGCCCCCTTAATTCCACTACCAGTGGTTGGGGTTCCCTTTGAAAGGGTAGGTGTGGACATAGTGGGTCCACTTGAACCTCCCACAGCATCAGGAAACAAGTTTATACTAGTGGTAGTGGATCATGCCACTAGGTATCCTGAGGCAATTCCCCTTAGGACTACCACAGCTCCTGCAGTAGCCAAGGCCCTCATTGGTGTCTTCCCCAGGGTAGGGTTTCCTAAGGAGGTGGTTTCAGACAGAGATTCCAACTTCATGTCTGCTTACCTGACACACATGTGGAAAGAGTGTGGAGTGCAGTACAAGTTTACTACACCCTATCACCCACAAACTAATGGTCTTGTTGAGAGGTTTAACAAGACATTGAAAGGCATGATTATGGGGCTCCCTGAAAAGCTCAAAAGGAGATGGGATGTCCTCTTACCATGCCTGCTTTTCGCCTACAGAGAGGTGCCTCAGAAGGGAGTAGGGTTTTCCCCCTTTGAACTTCTGTTTGGCCATCCTGTCAGGGGACCACTCTGTCTTGTAAAAGAGGGTTGGGAGAAGCCTCTCCAAGAACCAAAACAGGACATTGTGGACTATGTACTTGGCCTAAGGTCCAGAATGGCTGAGTACATGGAAAAAGCATCCAAGAATCTTGAGGCCAACCAGGAGCTTCAGAAGCACTGGTATGACCAAAAAGCTGCACTGGTAGAATTTCAACCAGGGCAAAAGGTGTGGGTTTGGAACCAGTGGCACCAAGGGCTCTCCAGGTCAGATGGAGTGGCCCTTACCCCATCTTTGAGAAGAAAAGTGAGGTCACATACTTGGTTGACCTGGGCACAAGAAGGACACCCAAAAGGGTGATCCATGTGAACCGCCTTAAGCTTTTCCATGACAGGGCTGACATCACCATGCTGATGGTAACTGATGAGGATCAGGAGACAGAGAGTGAACCTCTCCCTGACCTCCTCTCATACAGCCCCAAAGATGGGTCAGTGGATGGAGTTGTCTTTTCAGACACCCTCACTGCCCAACAGCAGACTGATTGCAAGCAAGTCTTGCAACTGTAAAAAGCAGCGAGTCTCCTGAGATCCCCAATGCTGCCCGGCGCAAGGTCACCTTTAATCCACTTTGGATTCGCTATCTAAAATAACGAGGCAGGCGCTGGAAGCTGGAAGGCAAGAAAAAGGTTTATTACTCTTAGAGGAGACCACGTCAACTGCTGACACCAGGATGTCTTCAGGGAGGTGTTCTACTGGCAATGCTTTTGGCTCTTCCTTTTATACAGGTTTTACACAATGTATTTGTTTCATTTATCATGGTTACAAGCTTGGAGTCTCCGCCCCGTGCAGGTTGTCACACAAGCCCGACATTGTTTCATCAACATGGTTACACAAGCCCAACATTAACTCTCCTCCCGCCCAGGTCAAAAACAGACAATTTAATTGCAGCTGGACCTTGCTTCAGGGTCTAAACACAAGTGAGACCGGCCAGATCTAAGAGTCCGTTCTGTTGATAAAAACAGGTCCCATTGTTGGCAAAAACAAGTCTTGCTGTGTGCAGTGCAATAAACCATGCTTGCAAGAGTCTGTTTGGTATTTGTAACCTGTTTGTGCAGGGATGAGAGGAAAGACGAGTTTGAGGCAGCAGGTGATGTTGATGTTTGTCGTGGAAATAGTTTATAGCCCCCAGCACACATATCAGGTTTGGTCAGAGAGTCAGAAGGCTGCTAGAGGACAGGGTGAAATGAAGGTGACCAACAGAGTACAAAATGGCTGTGGTCAATCAGAATAACTGTAGTTTATGTGCACGTAGGAACTTTCATCAGACAAGATGGCGCAGAATGTTCATGATTGTCGTTTTGTTCTTAACAGTCGCCCCTTTGAACATAACTAGCCATCTCGTCAGTCTATTTCGATCTCCATAATGTCCTGTATTTCTTGTTCATACATTACTCTCATTTTTGTTAACTGAGTGTCCATATTCTTAGGGCGCAAGGCACTTATGCAAAGAGAACACAAAGGTGGTATACAGTGTACACCCAAACAGCAACCACATATTGCCAATACTGGGACCAAGAGAAACATTGATATTTTCCAACCCCAGTCCTTCAAGATGCCCCAAAGCCAACTTCCAATTGTCCAAGTCTCTGACCCTTGATGAATTTCTGAAGACAGTCTGTGGAGATGTTCGATTGCTTCATAGACAGAGGGTGAATTATCAGGGATGTATATGCAGCAACTGGCACCAATGATGCGACATGCTCCTCCACGATCCGCTAGTACCACGTCCAGGACCATGCGGTTTTGTAGGGCCACCAGACGGACCGCTTGAAGCTCGGCAGTGTTGTTGGTGAGGATGCCAGCTGTGACGTTCAGGGCGGTTTCTACCGCTTGAGACAGATGTCTGATGGTTCGGCTGTTTGCCATCGGATCCCATAGCGGGACGAGCCCTTTTGCTGCGTCAACGAACTGTGATGCGACAGAGTCTGCTTGATCAGTGTCTTTAGAACGCTTTTCTCGATGATGCTCTGCAGGGGCTGTGTAGGTCGGTGGCAAAACAAAAGCGATGTAGCACGTGCCCCCCAGTTTCTTGGGAGCCAGGTGTAGGCTTTGGTTCCACAGACAAAGTACATATTGGGTGATGCAACAAATGCTGGAGGGTTGGCAGTGTTCAAAGTCCTTACAATGTTACAAGTGCTGTGACCCACATTCTTAGTCCCACGGCCTTCAATGCATACAAGGCCAGAGACGTTCACCACAGATAGGGCCACAGTCAGTGTTGCAGCAGTTCTTTTCTTCAGGTAGGAAAATGTGGCTCTGACAGGATTATTGAACACTTGTATTTCCACTCGTTCTTTGGAGGGGACATTCATTGGGAATGTCGTATTGGAGGTGTGAGGGCAAAAGGGAGCTGCTGTTCTTCCTGTTTGGTTTAGCCAGAACTCGTTGTAGAACTGAGCGATTGTCCCATCGGAAGTGGCATTGTCTTTGTAACTTTCTTGTAGGAGCATCATCCAGGCAAGGCAAGATCCATGAACAGAAAAGGGTGAAGGGATGAAAGGGATGGAATGTTCAGTGGCATGTGGTAGCAGCCCACAGACCCAACAGTTAGTGGCATTGGTGGCAAGATTGTGCTGGTGCAGCATCTGTACGAAAGAATTATTCCAGAATTCTTTGCGTCGTTCTCGGAGATGTGGCGGTAGTGATACCAGGTAGTGTTCTTTCTTTGTGATTGGTTGCATGGTTGGTGACAATGTTCTGTATGCAGGTGCATTCTCTTCAATGATCCAGAGTGTGACCATTAGTAGGAGGCAGGTGAGAAATGCAGCTACAAGTGCAATTGTCTTTGTACTGTGCAGTTCAAAAGTCTTGGTGTCTTTGCGGTGGCTTTGCAGGTGTTCCGTTTCTTCCATCATCTTCGAGGAGCTCACCAACTGTTAGGACCACAGACTTTTGTCTGGTGTTTTTCCTGGTAGCGTTGTTTGGCTGTGCTACCGATCTGAGACTCTGACTCAGTTAGTGGCCTGGTTGTTGGAGCTCCCCCTTTTGTCGATCTTAGGTTGTACCCTTCCTTGGATGGCACCGTGGGGTCGGGAAATTCAGACAGTTGGAGGGTGTCTTCTTGTGGGTAGCAACTCAGAGCTGGTCGGTCTTTTGCGAGTACTTCCTCTTGCACCTCCACCTCTTCACAGGTTGCCAGCGTTGGAGGGACTTTCTTGCAGTGGTGGGCGTGCAGCCAATTTCTTTTTCCTTCCACTCGGAGGGCAGTTCGAGTGGTGATCAAGACTTGCCAGGGGCCCGTCCACCTGGGCTCCAGATTCTTCGTTCTTTGGAAGTTGCGAACTAGGATGAAGTCCCCAGGCTTTATCACATGTCCTGGGCCCCTGGATACGTCAGGCAAGGCTTGCTGCACCTGTTGGTGGATAATTGTTAGCTCGTTTGTCAATTTATGCAGATAGTCTGACATTAATATGTTCGGGACATCGTTAATGGAGGTGGGTCTTGGTGCCGCCCAAATGTTCATAGGCCTGCCGAAGACCACTTCATACGGGGTCAGTCTGTGTTTGGTCGGGGTGGAGCGCATTGATAGCAATGCCAATGGAAGGGCGTCGGGCCATTTCAACCCGGTTGTGGCAACTATATTGGCTAGCTTTAGTTTCAATGTTGCATTGTGTCTCTCTACCAGGCCCGCTGATTGGGGGTGGAAGATGGCATGGAATTTTTGTTTTACCCCCAACCCTTTCAGTATGTTCTGTATCACTTCGGCTACGAAGTGTGGGCCGTTGTTGCTCCATAAAATTCTGCAAAGGCTGTACCGGGGGAAGAATTCTTTCAACAATACTTTTGCAGTGGCTATGGCAGTATTGTCGCGGGTGGGATATGCCTCCACCCATTTGCTAAAAGCGCACACAACCACCAGGACATATTTTAGACCATGGCATCTCTCTAGTTGGATGTAATCCATTTGAAGGACTTCAAAGGGGTGATCAGGGACTCCAAACCCTCCCCGTGGTACTACTGTCCCTTTCCCTGGGTTGTGTTGTAGGCATACTATACACTGTTGTACTAGGCGCTTTGCAGATTCTGTTATCTTGACATTATGCCATACTCTTGTGATTAGTTCAATCAGGGGGTGGAGCCTATGTGTGCTGGCAAATGTGCCATGGTCAATATGGGGATGAGGTAGGCATTGGGTAACAGCCATTTATTTCCGTCTTTAGTTCTCCAGCAATCTTCCTCGTCTTTTAGTCCCACCTTTTCCCACTCGGTCAATTCGTCTTGTGTGCCTGTAGTCTGTATGTCCCTTACAGTGGTCCTAGCATCAGTCCATTGTTCAGCTTGTGACCTGGTCACATACATTCGTGTCATAGTTCTGTCTTCTGCCGTGGCTCGGGCAGTAACGTCTGCTAGCGCATTTCCCTGTCCAATGAGATCTGTCACTTTCCTATGTGCTTGGCATTTTATCACTGCTAGCTTTTTGGGGAGGAGGACTGCTTCCGTCAAGGCGGAGACTAAATCTCCATGCAGGATGGGTGTACCGTGTGAAGTCAGGAACCCTCTTTCTTTCCATAGAATCCCGAAATGGTGAACCACCCCGAAGGCGTATTGGCTGTCGGTGTATATGTTAACTGTCGTGCCAGCTGCTAAAATACATGCTCGTGTGAGGGCAATGAGTTCTGCTGCCTGGGCGGAACGTTGGGCAGTACGGGCTGTTTCTAGAATGGTTCGGGCTGTGGTGACAGCGTATGCAGCTGAGGTGGTGCCGTCGGGAGTTTGATGCACGAACCATCCACCCATAGTTCTCCATCTGGCTCTAGAAAGTCGGTGTCTCTGAGGTCTACTCTACTTTTTGTTTGTTCATCGGTTAGTGTCACACAGTCGTGTAGTGGAGCCACGTTAGGATCGTTCTCGGGTAGGGGTAACAGCGTGGCTGGATTGAGGGTGGTGCATCGCTTTAGGGTAATGTGCGGTGCTAGCAGGGTCAGCTCATATCCTGTCAGTCGGGCGCTAGTCAAGTGTTGGGTTTTGGTCTGGTTCAGTAGTGTGTCGACTGCATGGGGTACTAAAACAGTGACTGGATTGGAGAGCACTATTCCTTCGCTCTGGCGTATTGATACTGCTGCAGCTGCCACAGCGCGCAGGCACGCTGCCAGTGCTCTGGCTACTGGATCGAGGGTGGCAGAAAAATATGCACAAGGGCGTTGTTTGTGACCAATTGATTGTGTTAGGACAGACAATGCACATCCCTCCCTTTCGTGTGTGTAGAGGAAGAATGGTTTGGAGTAATCTGGGGTTCCTAGGACTGGTGCTGAGCAAAGGGTATTGCGTAGTTCTTTAAAGGCTGTCTGGCATTCGGGGGTCCAGGGGAGAGGTGAGGGGATGTCCTTAGCTAGAAGGGAGAGAAGGGGTTTGACAAGGAGGCTAAAGTTCGGTAACCACTGTCTGCAAAACGAGGTGAGGCCTATCAAAGAGCGGACTTGCTTCTGATTTTTGGGGACAGGGGTGCCTAGAATTGTCTGGATCCTGTCAGGCGTGAGTTTTCTCCCTTCTTTTGATAAAAGGTGACCCAAATAGGTCACTTGTGATTTACAGAACTGCAGTTTCTTTCGGGAGACCTTGTGACCATTCTCAGCAAGGAAATGAAGTAGTTTAATGGTGGCTGTGACGGCTATTGGTATGGTGTCTGCTGCTAGAAGGATGTCGTCTACATATTGTATTAGTGCCACTCCATCTGGCAATTGTATGGCGTCCAACTGTCTTTTAAGCGCCTGGCTATAGATACTTGGGCTCTCAGTGTACCCCTGAGGTGCTCTACAAAATCTATACGAACGGGAATTTAGGGTAAATCCAAAAGATAGCGGCTGTCCTCGTGTATAGGTATGGAAAAGAAGGCGTTCTTGAGGTCGATCACAGTGAAGGTGGTGGCAGTGGAGGGGATTAAAGTCAAAATTGTCGTGATGTCGGAAACTACTGGGTATTGTGGTACTACGATTTTGTTTACCTCCCGCAGGTCAATGATGAAGCGGTAGGCTTTCCCATCTCCCTCTCCCTGTCTCTTTACAATCGGTAGTATGGGACTGTTACAAATGTTGCTCACTACTTCCTCTACCACCCCTGCCTCTACCAAAGAGTGTATGATCTCTGTTAGTGCTTTCTCACCCTCTGGCGATATTTTGTACTGCGGTACCTTCGGTAGGGTTGCGTCCTGTCGTATTGTTACGTGTACTGGGTCAATCATCATTCGTCCTACATCTGAATCAGCCCTAGCCCATAAGTGTGATGGCAAAGTGTCCAGTAGGGATGTGTCAGTCTCAGAGATGGAAAACATGTGCTGAAAAGGGTTCTCTCTATGGCGTTGGGGGTTGTCATACAGGATGACACGCACTCCGTCTGGTGAGCATCTGATAGTCGCATGGAAGTGTTTCAAAAGGTCGAGGCCCATAATGGCGTCTGGGGTGTTAGATGAGAGGAGGAATGTCGTTTCGACGCCATTGCTGTCAAGATTAAAAGGGATGGGTCGGGACAAAGGGTTGGTGGAGGGCGTACCGTCAAATCCTATTGAGGTCACATGTGAGCCTGACAAGGGTGCCCTTGGAATCAGTCGTTTGGATAGTGCACTACGTGTTGCTCCTGTGTCTACCAAAATGGCGACCTTGTGCCCAGGACCTCAGCGGTAACATAAGGGCCTTGCTGATCAACGCAGAGCTCGACTGGATCCCTTCCTTGCCCCTGGCTGTCCTATGCAAAGTCGTACGTATTGTCATAATCTGTCTGTTGGTACTGATTCTGTCTGGGATGGTCAAATGCGTTCATTCTTCCTGGCCTTTCCTCGCTTGCTTCACTCGCGTACCCTCTTCCACGTCCTCTTCCTCTCTGTCCACTTGCTATTTCCCTCGCCCCTCTGCCCCTAGCAGCTCCTAACAAAGCCGTGCATTGGGATTTCCAGTGTCCATATTTTTTGCAAAATGCACATTGATCCTGTCCTAGGTCTTGGCGTCCTACATATGATGTAGATGGATTGTTCCTAGGGGGCTGTACTCTAGGGGTATTCTGCTGGTTTCCTCCCCTATATTGCTCCCTTCCTGTATTCGCCCCCTGGAGTTGTGCTAGCATTACCCTTTCCTTCAAGTCCTTCTTTTTCCTTTCTGTAGCCCTGTCATTTTCGTTTCTCTGATGCTCGTAGAACTGGCCATTTGGAGAATGGCCGTCGGTTTAGATGCTACCCAACTACTTTCGCTGGCTTGTAGTTTCTGGGATACATCTGGCAGTAATCCTTTGACGTAGTTCTGCACAAATAAGTGGTTTCCGGTTGCGGTGGACATGTCTTGTCCACTGTAATCAGAGAACACAGTTTCAAATCTGGAGAAGTACTCTGAGACGTCCTCTTGTGGTTTCTGGCGGCATGCGGTTACTATGGACCAGTCTATCTTTTTCTCTGGGATCAGCGTTTTCACTTTCTGCACTATTTTGTCAGGGAGGTCTAATATTGCTTTAACTGGTTTTTGACCAGGGTTCCGCTGTTTATCTAGTGTGTCGAGTTGTTCCCAGGTATGACCAAACAGTTCGGTATGGTCTACTTTCCTAACCTGTTTCCACACATCTGCTGGCAAACATAACCCGAAGAACAAGTCTATGTCGGCAAGTGTCATTATTGTTGATCCCAGAGCGGTACCTAGCTCGGTGTAAAAGGCGGTGGGGTTCTTTCGTGAATCCGGCAAAGATTTACGGAAGGTCAGGATGTCCTGTCTGTCCCATGGCTGATACACCCAATTGTAGACCACCCTTCCTCTAGCGTCTTGATGGTTTATATCGTCATTAGTCCCTTGTCCTCTAGGAGGTATCCAGTAAGGGGCAGCTTCTTTTATTGGCATCATGCTATCTGTTTTTTCCACTGGGGGTCCTGCTACCTTAGTTGTCCTATCCCTATCTATCTGTCCTTGTTCTATGAGGTGACGCAATACTTCTAGTGTGGATGAAAATAGTTCTGCAACATCGTTGTCGCCTTCATCTCCGATGTCTACCTTTCTGTAGAGAGCCACTAATCGCTCGGGCCCTACGTCTTGGTACTTCTCTTCATATGCAGTAAGGGTGTGGTAACAGAGACGTACAATAAAGTATCGTTTGCGGTTTTCAACATAGGAGTTGCATATGTCAGTTACATGCTCTTCTGTCTCCTTCCTATCTATGAGGGATTTAACTACTTTATCAATGCCTGCTCGCTCATTTTTACTTAATCGCGGGACCCTGGGCGCTCCTTTTCTTTTGATCCTACCTCTACTACTGTATCCTTTGATGAGGCATTTGGTGTGGGTGACTCGGTGGGAGCAGAGGCGGTGGAGACTGAGGCGATCGTGCCATCTCCGGCTATACTTTGGTGGTCCTGGCGTTGTACTATGGGATAAGTAGGGGCGTAAGGGGGTGGCATGTATATCATTGGGGGACCTAACAATAAATCATCATCTACCCCCTGTTTTGCTGGTAACTCGGGGTAATGAGTTAAGGGCGTTCTAACAGGGCATTGACCTGATATTTTTGATTCCTGTTCCTTTTTATCGATTTTTTTTTCTTTTAGTTCTTCTTCTAACTTGTTACAGGCTTGGTAAGCTGATTTTCGCGTTTCTTTATCTTGTCTAGCTTCGTCTCTTTTCTTTCGTTGAGCTGCCTCTTTTCGCCATAAACCAAAACTATCAAACATGGCTGGTCTAGCTTTCTTTTTGTGGAGAGCTAATTCTAACGTTTCTATTTTAGCGGGATCGAAAGATCCCGTCAGTGGCCACTGATTTACCCGGTCCTTCCTAGTGTACTTATGCCATAGTTTGCTATAAGATACGGTGGCTAATCCATATTTCACGTACATGTCCTTGTTAGGGTGCCTTCCGGCGGTGCCGGATGACTGACCTCTAACAAACGGTCCGGTCCAAAACAATCAAACAATCTAGAGAAAACAGGCATGACGTATTTAGCGGTCAAAATGAATATCTCAATTAATGTTAGACAAAAGTCTGCACTACCTGTCCTTCGCTGTCTGCAAAGAGAGAATATTCCTATTCTACGTTGTTTGCAAGCAGGGAATGTCTCAAATAACTCAAAAAGGAATACTAGTATTTCTATCAATCAATCAATTTAAGTCATGTTTTCTCACGACCTTACCCGGACCGTATGGACAGTTCTTCGTATTCCCCTTCCAGCGCCTGGTTGTCCTCTTACTCCAACAATCAATGCGGCGTTCCTGTAAGGCCCCAGTCAGGACCGCAGGTCACTCGAGAGAGGTCCGTTCGGAACCGGTGAAGTTCAGTCGATTGGCAGCCAGACGAGGGTCTCTTTCAGGCAGGTGCACTCCAATCATTTAGTCGTTCACTCCGTCGTTAGGACCTCTCTACTGGACCCAGGTGTCTCTGATGGGCCCCCGTTGGGTCGCCAATTTGTGAAAAGCAGCGAGTCTCCTGAGATCCCCAATGCTGCCCGGCGCAAGGTCACCTTTAATCCACTTTGGATTCGCTATCTAAAATAACGAGGCAGGCGCTGGAAGCTGGAAGGCAAGAAAAAGGTTTATTACTCTTACAGGAGACCACGTCAACTGCTGACACCAGGATGTCTTCAGGGAGGTGTTCTACTGGCAATGCTTTTGGCTCTTCCTTTTATACAGGTTTTACACAATGTATTTGTTTCATTTATCATGGTTACAAGCTTGGAGTCTCCGCCCCGGGCAGGTTGTCACACAAGCCCGACATTGTTTCATCAACATGGTTACACAAGCCCAACATTAACTCTCCTCCCGCCCAGGTCAAAAACAGACAATTTAATTGCAGCTGGACCTTGCTTCAGGGTCTAAACACAAGTGAGACCGGCCAGATCTAAGAGTCCGTTCTGTTGATAAAAACAGGTCCCATTGTTGGCAAAAAGAAGTCTTGCTGTGTGCAGTGCAATAAACCATGCTTGCAAGAGTCTGTTTGGTATTTGTAACCTGTTTGTGCAGGGATGAGAGGAAAGACGAGTTTGAGGCAGCAGGTGATGTTGATGTTTGTCGTGGAAATAGTTTATAGCCCCCAGCACACATATCAGGTTTGGTCAGAAAGTCAGAAGGCTGCTAGAGGACAGGGTGAAATGAAGGTGACCAACAGAGTACAAAATGGCTGTGGTCAATCAGAATGACTGTAGTTTATGTGCACGTAGGAACTTTCATCAGACAAGATGGCGCAGAATGTTCATGATTGTCGTTTTGTTCTTAACAGCAACAGTATGCCAAGCTCTTTTCCTTTACCCCTGGTCAGACAAACTGGTGTACCCATGATGTGGACACTGGTGACAGTTCACCTGTCAAGAACAAAATCTATCGACAGTATGATCAAGTCAAAGAAAGCATCAGAGCTGAAGTCAGCAAGATGCTGGAGTTAGGGGTTGTTGAACCCTCTGAGAGCCCCTGGGCCAGCCCAGTGGTTCTAGTCCCCAAACCTCATCCACAGGGTGGAAAGAGAGAAATGAGGTTCTGTGTGGACTATAGAGGGCTCAACTCTATCACCAAGACAGATGCTCACCCTATCCCAAGAGCAGATGAGTTGATAGATAAATTGGGTGCAGCCAAATTTCTAAGTACCTTTGACTTAACTGCAGGGTACTGGCAGATTGGCATGGCACCAGGAGCAAAGAAAAGACAGCATTCTTCACACCTGATGGGCATTATCAGTTTACTGTTATGCCCTTTGGTTTAAAGAATGCCCCTGCCACCTTCCAAAGGTTGGTGAACCAAGTCCTTGCTGGGTTGGAGTCCTTTAGTGCAGCTTATCTAGATGAGATTGCTGTCTTTAGTTCCACCTGGCAGGATCACCTGATCCACCTTGGGAAGGTTTTAAAAGCCCTGCAGACTGCAGGCCTAACTATCAAGGCATCCAAATGCCAGATAGGGCAGGGAACTGTGGTATACTTGGGCCACCTTGTTGGTGGAGGCCAAGTGCAACCCTTACAGGCCAAGATCCAGGCCATCCTGGACTGGGCAGCTCCAACAACCCAGACCCAAGTCAGGGCATTCCTTGGCTTGACTGGGTACTACAGGAGGTTTGTGAAGGGATATGGGTCCATTGTGACTCCCCTCACAGAACTTACCTCCAAGACGATGCCCAAAAAGGTAAACTGGACAGTTAGCTGTCAACAGTCTTTTGACACCCTGAAAGAGGCTATGTGCTCAGCACCAATTCTCAAGGCTCCAGACTATACCAAGCAGTTCATAGTGCAGACTGATGCCTCTGAGCTAGGGATAGGAGCGGTCCTATCCCAGACCATTGATGAAGGCCAAGACCAACCTGTTGCTTTTATAAGCAGAAGGCTTCTCCCCAGGGAGCAGCGTTGGAGTGCCATTGAGAGGGAGGCCTTTGCTGTGGTTTGGTCCCTGAAGAAGCTGAGACCATACTTGTTTGGTACTCACTTCCTGGTTCAAACTGACCACAGACCTCTCAGATGGCTAATGCAGATGAAAGGTGAAAATCCTAAACTGTTGAGGTGGTCCATCTCCCTACAGGGAATGGACTTTGTAGTGGAACACAGACCTGGGACTGCCCATGCCAATGCAGATGGACTTTCCAGGTTCTTCCACTTAGAAATTGAAGACTCTCTAGGGAAAGGGTAGTCTCATCCTCTTTCGTTTGTGGGGGGGAGGGTTGTGTGAGAAAGTGCCCTCTTTCTGCATGGTTGATCCCACTTTTTGCTGAACTGCTGATGTGCTTTGACTGAGTGTGCCCTGGGCTCCAGCCAATTAGGTACCCAGGTTCTTTCCCTAAAACTGCATTGAAGACCAAACCCAATTGGCACTCTCTGGCCACAGGTCAGTCCCTGGTAAATGGTACCACAGGTACCCAGGGTACTGTGACCAGGGAAGGCCTCTAAGGGCTGCAGCACTTATTGTGCCACCCTTAGAGGCCCTGTACCTTTACACTCACACACTGCCTTTGCAGGCTGCGTGTTTTGGTGCAGAACAAAGTGAAGAGTCGACATGGCACACATCCCTGTGTGCCATGCCTACAACCCACTGCCCTGGCATAGATCAGTCACCCCTCTAGCTGGGTGCACTATACCAGTGGTGAGGGTACAGGTGCATGAGCCCTGTACCCCTACAGTGTCTAAGTCCATTCTTAGACATTGTAAGTGCAGTGCTGCCATTAAGAGTATATGGTGCTGGGAGTTTGTCATTACGTACTCCACAGTACCCTAATGGCTGCACTGATAACTGAGAAGTTTGGTATTACACTTCTCAGCACATTAAACCCACACTGATGCCAGTGTGGGATTTAATGAAAAATGAACACAGAGGGCATCTTAGAGATGCCCCCTGAAAAATGACCTACCACTAGTGTCCAGGCTGAGTGGCTGCTTTCAGCTGCCACCACCAGACATGTTTCTGGACCCCTGGGTTGAGAGCCTGCTGCTCTGTAGGGCCTGAAACAATGCACATCCTGGGACGAGGTGCCAAGCCTCCTCCCCCAGGATGGGCAGGGACCACAAAGGAGAAGCTTTAAAGGCTTGCCGCCTTTGTGAGTTTCCCCAGACCACTTGCTGCTTCCAGCAACTGGTCCCCACTGGTTCTGACCCCCACTTTGGGCGGGAGAACCGGCGGGAAAACCAAGTGAGGAAGAGAGGTGTGCCCACCTCTGCCAACTCCACCCCTCAGGTGGGGGAGGTGAGGTGAAGCACAACTCTCAGTCCCCGCCATCTTGCAGATGGGGGACCCAGCCAACCAGAGTGAGGCATATGCCCCCCTCCCACTGGAGGGTGGCATATTAGGGGGTGTACCCACCCCAAGGAAGGGACCTATTGGTCCCAACCTTTTACTTACCTGTGACGCCCCTAAGTCTAGTATTTAGGAGGCACCCCAATCCTTGCCTCATCATACAAGAAACTACAAGAAGAAAAGAAGAAGAAGGACCGAACAGCCGTGCCGAAGCTAACAAGAGGAGGACGCCTACTGACTTGGCCCCAGCCCTACTGGCCTGTCCCCACCTCGAACCTGCAGAAGTGACACTCCGGTGTGTCCTGCAGCCAGAAACCTCAAGAACCCCAAGGACCTGCCCTGCCTTCCAAACCAAAGACTGTGTCTCCCGTGAACACTGGATTTGTTCACCAACATACTCCAGCTCCGGCAGGATCCGCGAGTCTGCACCACTCTGCGCCCAGGGCCCGAGTTCGAGTGGCCCAACACCACGAGTAGGTCTCCCCGGCAATCCTGACCCGAGATCCGGTGATCCATGACCTGCCTCAAGCCTCCAGCCGACGCCTGCAGCCTCAAACTGGAAGGTCCCCCCAACCGTGACCAGGAGCTGGTAAGAAGATCCAACCATAAAAGTCACCCCTGCACCCGACGCCCCACGGCCTTGGGTGGCCCAACCGACGATGCCTAACCAACCCCCAGCATTCCAACTTACCTCTCCAAGTGGTGGTCGCACCTAGAAGACCTTCGTCCCCGAGCCTGCAGTGTGTTTGCAAACCGGAGACTCCCCATTGAAAGCTACAGGGCGCCCAATGCCAAAACAGCACTCTGCACCCTGCCGCCCCTGTGGGGCTGAGGGTGCACCTTTTGTGCTGGCTTGAACCCCCATTTGCCCTGAGCTTAAGTCCAGGAGCTTTGCTATCACAACCCTGTGGCCTGCTCGTAAGCAGCCACCAACCGGAGGCCCCCTATCCCCCATTGGATAACATTGGGCCTCAGCATTCTCCACCCGGCCGCCCTAGTGCCGCTGGGGGTGTAACAAGAGTGCATCCTTGACCCTGGGGGACACCTGAGTCTAACCCCAGAATACCAACTCCCACAACCGAATACTTACCTTTGAACCGATAACACAATTTTTCTCCGTAGGATAACATTGACTGTTTTTCTGTGAAAAGTTTCTAAGTGTGGAGTTGGAAAATCTATGAAACTCTTTAAAACTGTAACTAAATAACAAAAACACTTTTACTTACCTGTTTACATGAAATGTCCCAGTGTAGTATCTAGGTATACTGCACTGTGTAAGAAAAGTAATCTGTAAAGTAATCTACTTGACATTCTACTAAAAAGCCAATGCAAAGTATATGTACAGTTTTTCAAAGCATTGTATTGCTAGTAGCTCTACTGTAATCAAATCAAAGTACATATATATTTGCAATTCAAACTGTTTACAAACTGTATTATTACGGAAAAGTACTTATCACGTACCTGTGCCAGGCATGCTTGGTTCTAGGAAATAAAATAACTAAAAGAATATTTTTTATACAAAACCAATTGGTCTGAATTTCAGTCTTTGAGTGTGTGAATTCATTTGCTGACTGAGTGTATACAACAAATGCTAAACACTACCCTCTGATGAGCCTTACTGCTCGACCACACTACCACAAATAGAGAGTGAGGTGCTATCTACTTTTACCTCTGCCTACCTTTGGGGTTCCACTGGACTCTGTGCACACGATACCTCACTTTGGTATAGTATATACAGAGCCAGCTTCCTACACCATCTGCTTGTGTTTGCACTCTGGACATTCACAATGCAGCCCTAGAGGAAGCGAAACACACCCTGTGGCTTATAGGAACTGAGCTCAGTGTGCGGTTCTGGTCCCAGCGCCCTGAAGGACTGATTGAATGCTGCAGCACTACTGAGCGCCTCACAGACCCAGGGACCCCTGTCACCCTGCCTGAGGACTTCAGAGCACCCAGTGAAGCCTCAGCTATGTCCTCCTCCATGGGCTGCGTTCCTTGCTTGGGTATGTTTTTTCCTTGGGTCTGACAAGCACCTTGACCGCTCCCCTGCCCCACTGCGGCCTGTCTGCAATGCCAGACGTCTGGAGGTGGTGGGGATGGGGCAGAGCAGGTTGCCCCAGCAGTGTATTCAGGTCTGACATCCCCTCTGCATCTACAGCAGGTAATCCCGGCTCCCTCACAACTCAAGCCCCCATATGGGGCAGAGAACCGTAACAGACCAGGGGCTAGATGTACGAAGAACTAGTAATAGCGATTACCAAATAGCCATTTGTTTCTGAATCGCTATTACTAATGGTCAAAGGGGTTATCTAGCCCCTATTTCCTAAATAGCGATTCGAAGTGGGTCGCAAATGGGCCTACCTCATTAATATTAATAAGGTAGGTCGCTGCCATCACAGGGATGGTGGCCTGCTGGGTTCAGCAGACCACCATGTCTGTGACTGCTTTTAAATAATGCAATAATTTTTTTAATGCAGCCCCGTTTTCCATAAAGGAAAACGGGATGTGTTTAAAAATAAACATGAAATGTTTCATTTTCATTTTTGTAGGAGTAGGCAGTGATCCATGGGACCACGGCCTGCTCTTAAAAAATATTTTTTAAACATTCTCCAAGGGGAAGGGGTCCAATGGGGACCACTTTCATTTGCGAATGGGTTACCACCGACTTTGAATTGGTGATAAAGTACAAATGTACAACTCCATTTCGCTCGCAAAACATTTGTACATACCATTCAGATTTTATCTTTGGAAGGGATGCCCATAACACGCCCCTTCCAAATAGTGATTCTGTTTTGGGTCGCAAACCCAAACTTCGATTCAGTAATACGTTACCAACTCACAATTTGGTGTTTGTACATTTCAAAAAGCATTTTGTGGTCACAAATGGCCCAATTCTGTGAATCAGGCCATTTGCGACTGCACAAATGCTCCATACTCCTACATCTGGCCCTAGATCTGTGGGCAACCGAGCAACAGGGGACATTATAGAGACTGACTCTTAGACCACTGAACTTGTGGAAAGAAGCTCTAACACACACAAGAGCCATAAACAATAGCTATTCGCATGCTGTTCGCTCATGTTGTTCCGGTACTACCATGATAGGATTTTGACCTGAACAGACTAGAAATTATGCAGCGTGGAATAATCGTGTAATTTCAGGAATTGCGAGTAACAAGCATAACACAAATTGTTGGAAATTATGCAACAATATGCCAGCGTGACAACAATTTTGCCTGGGCCTGGTTCTGAGCTTTTGCCCCCACAGATCCCCTCTATGAGTAAATCTTGGAGTGCTTGCCCTCACTGCCATGGGAGTCAAGTGCTAAACGGATGTACCTGAGGTCAGTTATGAGCATCATAAGCCAAGCCCGAGACATCAGTGGTAAACGAAGTTATCCACCTCAGTTGAGGCCCAGTAATCCCTTTGTGTCCTGGTACCCCAAAACTGGGTCGAACCCTCTATCTGGTCTTCTATTACTATAGCGTACCAATATCTTCCCCAATCCACCATTCAGTCCAATAATATCTATTGCTGTTTTTTATCGTGCAACATATGGAACCTTCATCATCTGGAGCAGCGGACCCTCTTCTTCGGTGTGCCCCCTGAATATCGAGGACAAATTATCAAAACTGAAATATTGAAAGGTAAGTAAGTATAGATTTTCAATTCCTAACTCCACACCTACCTACCTTGAAGATATAAATATCTTCAAGGTAGGTAGATGTGGAGTTAGGGATAGTAAATGGATACTTCCTCTAGATGTACTTATCTTTCGATAAATAAATATCTTCAACATACGCATATGTGGAGTTAGGAATAGTAAATTTATGCTTCCTCTATATGGACTTACTTTCCGATTAATAGTAAATATCTTCAAGGTACGTAGATGTGGAGTTAGGAATAGTAAATTTATGCTTCCTCTATATGTACTTACTTTCCGATTAATAGTAAATATCTTCAAGGTACGTAGATGTGGAGTTAGGAATAGTAAATTTATGCTTCCTCTATATGGACTTACTTTCCGATTAATAGTAAATGTCTTCAAGGTACGTAGATGTGGAGTTAGGAATAGTAAATTTATGCTTCCTCTATATGGACTTACTTTCCGATTAATAGTAAATATCTTCAAGGTACGTAGATGTGGAGTTAGGAATAGTAAATTTATGCTTCCTCTATATGGACTTACTTTCCGATTAATAGTAAATATCTTCAAGGTACGTAGATGTAGAGTAAGGAATAGTAAATTTATGCTTCCTCTATATGTACTTACTTTCCGATTAATAGTAAATATCTTTAAGGTACATAGATGTAGAGTTAGGAATAGTAGCTCTCTATATGTACTTACCTCTCGATATTTTGGTCTTCAATATTCTGTCCACGGTATTCTTATATAACGATATTTCTGCCTTCGATATTCAGTAGAACAATCCTCTTCTTCATCACCTTGTCTCCTTTTCACAAGCCACATAGTGTTTTACCAGTTGAAAGTTCTATTCCCCCCTAAACATGGGCAAACTATTCCGAGGAATGCTCACATTCTTCATCCATCTCAACACTTTTCGGGGCTGATGTGACGAGGTGGTTCATTACCTAAGGGATCAGAGAGCCGCCTAGCTAGGGAGTCCCCAAAGGTGAACATTGGAGAGGGGCAGCCGCAAGGTCTCGCTGTGGAGTCTTCCCAGCAGCTTGAATGTTAATATATATATGTGTGTGTGTGCATATATATATATATATATAGATTTACACACCTATATTTTTATGGCTTATCTTAAATCAAATCTATTGGACTGATATAATCTTTTATGAAGAATTAGGGAATGATGTTTTATGATTGTATGATTATGCTGTGATGTGCTTTCATGGTTTATTCTTTGGCATAAACCTAATAAAGATTGAATTGATTGATTGATTAATATATATGCATGTATTTAAAGCTACTGGAACCAAAACAAAAACAAAAACGTAGGCCTTAATGCGCTGTGTTTGTGATTCACTCCAGAGAATGTTTATTCTGGTAGCATTGTAACGTCTGCCTTAAATACAACTACATGTGGTAGCTGCATACCTCAGTCAGCATTTAACACACCTCTCCCGTGAGACAGCAGCTCTTCTATGCTGAACGTTCAGCAACACCATACTCTCTCACCTTCATCTATACATATTTGTTTGCCCTATCTTTGCCCTTTTTGTCATATTCAATATGGGAAATTTAGATTTTTCACAGCCTGGTGGGCAGAAAATCTGGATTTTATTAAAGACACGGGGGCTAAGATTATGCAAATCTCCTTTGTTGCGCAGCTCCCAGCAGCAACAATGAAGAGATCTAGAACGTCAAAACATTCCAACATAGTACATAGTCCATGTGCACGTAGTCTTCTCCCTTCTTTGTGCAGAGAACAAGATAACTTTAACATTCTTTTTTTGAAACTTTAATGTAGTCATCCATTACTTCTTTGAAATATCTAATCTGCAAGACAAAAAGAGCATCCACTTTAGTTGTTTTCCCAGGGTGGGTACTTAGTGGAGGGATAATCTTAGCCTCCTAAATTCTAAATTTTATGGCATGACACGGAGGCTAACATTATGCAAGTTTAAAGTGTGTTCAACACATTATCAATAGCATTTGTTACCGGTTTAAAATAACAGCTTTTGAAGATACTTTCATTGGACCAGTCCGCAGCTCTAAGGATGTCTTGAAGGCCACCACCCAGAATAAAAGCTTTAGAGGCTGAGGCCCCTCTAAGAGGGTGTGCACGAAAAATGGAAATATCTATTCCTGCTTCTTTCATAACATCCTTTACCCATCTTGCTAAGGTGGGAGAGGAAACTGCTCTATGGGGAGTCCTATGGGATATTAGCAGTTGTTCAGCATTTCCTCTTAATCCTATGGTTCTTCTTTCATACTTCAACAGGCACTTCACTACACACAATCTTTCATTCTGTGGAAAGAAAGGATAGAAAACTGAGGTTGACATCATTTTAGTTCGTCTTTTTAAGAAAAAACAGACCCCTTCTGGTTGGTATGCCCTACTGGTGATATCTAGGCTTTAACATCTGATGTTTGTCTGAAGGAAACTAGGCACAGTAAAACAGTGAATTTATAGGATAGTTTCATTATTGAAAGTGTAGAGTTCTCAACCCAGTCTGTAATTACTCTGAGGACATCCCTCACATCTCATAGGGCAGTATATTTGGCTGATGGTGGGTTTAAAACACGCATACTTCTCATTAATGTTTTAGTTAATACCTTTTGACCTACAGAGGTACCGTCTACCAAGCAGTGGCCTGCTGCAATGGCCGATCTGTAGACATTCACAGTCCGATAGGCCAGACCCGATGCAAAAATCTCAGATAGGAAGTTGATTACTTGTACTAGATCAGCCAAAACGTGATTGTAGTTCCGTTGAAGGCACCAACAAACCCATTTTTGCCAAGCCAATCTATAAGCTTTCCTTGTGCCAGGCGCCCATGACTCTGATATGAGTCTGAAAGCGTTCTCCGAAAGTCCTGGCAGCTGCCACTGTCTCCTGAAATCCTCCAGGCCATCAATGACAGAAGGCCCTGCTGTACGAGGGGGTGACATTCTCTCTGAGACCTGAGATTACTTCCTCGAAAGTAGGTATAAGGATAGGAAAGTCTATACTCATTTCCATCAGGATTGGAAACCATGCCTGGGACCTCCAGAGGGGTGTTATTACTACTGTTACCTCCTTGATCCTGCGAACTTGTAATAGAAGACGTGGGAGCATGGCAAAAGGAGGGAAGGCATAGGGTGTTAGTCCTCGCCAATTCTGAAGGAACGCATCTACCCCCAAGGCCTGAGGGTCCGGCCTCCAGCTGAAAAATTTGGGTAGTTGACTGTTCACTCTGTCTGCAAACAGATCTATTCCAAAGGGTCCCCAAATCGACTGAATGGTCAAAAAGATTTTCCTGTCTAGTCTCCAGTTGCTGGAATCTCTGAAATTCCTGGAGAACCAATCTGCGACCCCGTTGTTCAAGCCCTGGATATGTTCGGCAATCACTGAGATGCCTTTGTTGAGACAATAGGCCCAACATTTCTTGGCTAGGTCTGACAGTCCCTTGGAGTGAGGACCCCCATCTTGTTCACGTAGCTGACCGCAGATACATTGTCCATGCGAAGCATGACTGAACACTTCATTAAGCCCTTGGTAAAGCTGCGGATTGCGAAGGAGCCTGCCAGTAGTTCCAGGCAATTGTTATGTAACTCCTTCTCCTCTTCTGTCCATCGTCCCCCTGTCGATGAGTCACCACATGTGGCACCCCATCCCTCTAAGCTCACGTCTGTCTCTATTATTATCCTCGGTTCTTCCCCAAAAATGGCCCTGCCATTCCACGCCTCTGCATTCCTCAGCCACCAGAGTATCTCTTTCCTCGAGTCCGAGTCCAGGAAAACTGTCTGTGAATTGGATTGATTCAATCTCAAAGCTTTGGCTTTGAGTCTCTGAAGGGCCCGGTAGTACAGGGGGCCGGAATATGTGGCTTGGATCATTGAGGACAAGAGGCCTAGCACCCTTGCTAATGTTCTTAACGGGAATCCCTGCTTCCTTAGAATTTTCCTTAACTCCTTCCGAAGTTTCCTCAGCTTTTCCCCAGGCAATTTCATTTCTGCTTGAACTGTATTTATCGTAAAACCTAGGAACTTAGTGACCTGGCTTGGAGTGGTGACGATTATTTTGGGTTTATAACAAATCATAGGTGTTCTAAAAGTTTTCTTGTGAGGTCGGTGTGTTGTGATGCTACCTCTCTGGATTGAGCCATTATTAGAATGTCGTCTAGATACAGAATTAATCTTATTCCTTTGGCTCTTAGCCATCCGGCTACTGGGCATAGCACCTTGGTGAAACACCAGGGGGCTGAGGAAAGGCCGAAGGGGAGGCTGCAAAACTGCCAGAGTTTTCCCTCCCACATGAATTGGAGAAATTTATGATGTGTGGGCCAGATAGGGATAGTCAGGTATGCGTCTTTCAGATCTAGACGAGTTAGCCAATCTCCTTTCCTCAGTACATCCCTGAGAAAGTGGATTCCCTCCATTTTGAAATGACGATAAACGACCCATTGGTTCAGATTTTTTTAGATTTATAACAGGTCTCATCCCTTTGTCTTTCTTTTCTACTAGAAACACATTGCTGACGAAACCTATTTCCTTTCCCTCTCGAATTGCCCCTTTGGCGTATAGATCTTTTACCTCTTGTGTCACTAGGGCTGAATCTTTCTGTGAGAACGATATCTCTTGGGGTAGTCTCTTTTGTATTGGTAAGTCTATGAACTCTATCTTGTACCCTTTGACCGTATCCAGTACCCAAGGGTCTTGGCTCACCAGGTTCCAGTTCCCACAAAATTGGGCTAGTCTTCCTCCCACCTTTATAGGGGTATCTGAAAGGTCTTTCGTAAGTCTTACCTGCTGAAAAGCCTCTTTGCCTCCGTTCACCCCTGAAGCCTCTGGCACGGAATCTTTGCTTCTGAGGGTAGAAGGTTGATTGGCCTGCAAATCCACCTTGAGAGGGTCTTCCTCCTCATCCCATGTAGGGTCTTGTTGAGAACTGGCCACGGCCGGGGAAACGACCCTGTGTTCTCCCGGCCCTTCCAAAAACCCTATCGTGGAAAACTCTCTTTATATCTTTCTGAGATTTCTGAATGGAGTTAAACACTCCCACATATTTCGCCATTTCTTTGATAAATTCCTCCCCAAAGAGAAGGCATTGAGAGGATGCTCCCCCTTCCTTGTTAGCTAGTTCCACTAGCTTAGGGTCGATTTTTAAAAGGACACTTTTTCTCCTCTCGTTTGAGAGTGCAGTGTTGGCGTTGCTGAGTAGGCAAATAGCCCTTTGCGCCCACTGGCGCAGCTCTCTTGGGTCTATGGGGGTGTTCTCAAGGTAGGCTCTTTCGGCGAATTTTTGTTAAGGGGCCCGCAATATCCAAGAGTCTGTCTTGGCAAGACTTTAGACCTTTGTCAAGGCCTTTCCTTGGGTCTCTTCCACTCTTGGCGATGAAAGCCACTACTTTGTTGTCTAAGTCTGGGGTCGAGGCCACCTTGTCAGGGAGAGAAGGTCGAGGGCATTCAGATCTGATGCGAGATCTCACCTCTTTGGGATTTCATTACGGAGCCAGAAAGAAAGATATTCGCCTATATGTTGGGCGGGGACCCACTCAGGGGAGAGGGGGTGTTTGATGAGGAGGGGATCAAACATGTACTCCCCAAAGGGGTCTACAATTCCCATTTTTGACCCTGAGGCCCTTGATGCCTCACCTGATGTGTCCACATTTCTTATCTCTCCTTCTTTCTCAGAATCAAAGTCAGAGGAGTAGGAGGAGAGGTTAATCTCATCCTCCTGGCCATCGTCGCTGTCGATGGGGATGGATGGTAGTGGGCCTTTCTCTTGCCCATCTATTGTGCCCAAGGCACTGTCATTGTCACCGCCACAGCGTGAAGTCATAGTCTTAGGGTTGGAGCTCTTTGCTTTTTTGGCACCTTTGGGAGAGTTACCGGTTGTTGGTCTCTTTCTTTGCCCTTTATCAGACTCCGTGGGCTCCTCGTGAGGTCCTGAGGTTGCCCACCCTTTTTTTGATAGGGTTTCCAATTTTTTTTAATGGTGTCATCAAGTGACCCCATTACCCTATCTTAGGGCTTTATTAATAAGACCCTCCAATTTGTCTTCCATGGAGCTGGTTGAGGGTTCAGAAGACATAATTAAAATTAAGGTCAGACACAGTAAACTGCTGGAGTAAGGGTGGATGACCTAAGGGTTAGTGAGGTTCGAACTGTCAAAACAGGTAACAATGCATAGGTACATAAAATGGCTGCTTTTTACAGTTATAGTAACTTGACTTGGTTCAACAAAATGGTTGCCAGGAGTTACTAAGGGTCTTTTCCTCAAATGTGGGGCTGCTAATAGTGTCCCTTTTCTATTTTTGGTCTATTGTGTGACCTTTGCCCTTCTTGTGTCTCTGTTCTCTCTCTTTTTTTTTTTATCAACTTTATGAGTTCAGCCGGTAACCACTGTCAGAGAGGGTTAACCGGCATTGAAATGAGGAGGGTGACCCACCGCACTGCTAAGGAGGGGTGAGTCACTTTTACTTTGTTAGTGATTTGTTTTAAAAATGGTGGAGTGAATTTTTATTTTTATGATCTGTAGAGCAAATCCCTCCATGAGCCTGTGTCCCGGCTCAGCTCGCGGACGTGGTTCGCTTGTTATTTGTAGTCATGGCAAGCCTGTGCGGCCCTCTGTTCGACCCATCGGGTTGCCATGAGAGTGCGAGGACGCTGAATATGGAGGCGCCGTCTAGCACGGGATCGGACTTGAAAAATGCTGATCCCGTGTAACGAGCGCCTCCTTTGCCATATAACGAACGCCTCCCGTGGCCTTAAGTGGCCGAGGGAAGCACAGAAATGAGTCGGGTGGAGGCGGAGAGCCTCTGCCCCGGCTCAAAGGGGGATAAGCGCAGAAGTGATTAAATTGAAGGATACCGCGTCAAGGCAGGAATTCTAATTGTTATTAAAGAAGCTGAACGGAGGTGAGGAGCCTCCGGTTCTCAAACAAAAACAGATATTGGTCACAAAAAGAGATATTGGTCACATGGGGAGCCCCCTCCCCTGAAAGGAATAGTAGGAATACAGAGATATGCTACATAGAGTGTATCATTATGTGACACAATGCACAGTCCTAATTAGGTGTGAGGAGAGGGGGGTCCAACCAATAATGAGTTAATGCTCACAACAGACATACAGCACACATACGAAGTATAAGAGATGTATTTATCTGTGAGCAGCAGCAACAAAGAAGGGAGAAGACTACGTGTGCATAGACTATATACTATATTGGAATGTTTTGAAGTTCTATATCTCTTCACTGTTGCTGCTGTGAGCTGCGCAATACAGGAGATTTGCATAATGTTAGCCTCCATGTCATGCCATAAAATGTATATGGACACACCACAAACAGACTTTAGACACTTTAACGATAGTTGTTATTACTAATTGCTCATCTCGAATGCTGCTCATTTGATCGACCTTGGAAGGATGAAAGGATGTGTTCACCCTGGCTAGGTTGAAAAATGTGACCGGTAGGCTACAGAGCAGTCTCCCAGCTGATGATAAACCCACTAATCTTACTGGCCAGCTGCTTCCTTCTGAAGGCGATGTCTTACAACAGCGCGGCAGCTGGTGTGTTCGATCACTCTGTCCTCAATATATCTTACTTTGCTTCTTGGGACACTCATTCCTGGTCCTAAGAGCTGGATGTGTCCTAGCATCCTTGTGTTTCCTCTGTTGTTCCAATATAGGAATCGCAGCCTGTGACGTGCACTTGCCAAGGTAGCGTTGCACAGATTTTTCGTGGTTGTAAAACAAATAATTGTGTTACTGCGCCTGATACGTGTGATGCACAAGTGTGATTTCACTGATGTTACCACAAATGTTGCTTTAAATGGGGAATAACATGAAGAAACTAAGGGGCATATTATCAAGGGCTTTATCGCCGCTTTAGCGGCACTTTTTGCCGCTAAAGCGGCGATATTTTTAACGCCCTATTAGCAAGTTGTCGCTAACAGGCGTTAGCGACAGCTATCCAGCGATAGCGGCCGGGTTTTATATCGCCTTGCATGTCAGCGATAATTATCGCTAATGACATGCAAGGTAGGCGTTCCCAACTAAAAGCGACAGAAAACAGTCCCTTACATACCTATCGCCTATTAGCAATACCCGCGAAGCGATAAAAAAACGCGCGCTAACCCCGATTAGCGCTTGTTTTTTAGAACTGATAAAAACATGACTTAGCAATGAAAGTCAATGGGAGGTGGATTGTAAGGTTAAGTCCCCAGAATTAGCGATAGGATTTTATCGCTGGATTTCTCGCGTTAAAGCTGGGTTTCGCCGCTATCGCTGGATATTTTATCGCAATGGAGATAAACCTTGCTAATAGCATGTTATTTCCGCGGTAATATCCAGCGATAGCCGGCGATAAAAAAAGGCACGCTAAGCAAGGTTTGCGATATTTATCGCATGTTCTTGCTAATATGCCCCTATGTCTCTGAGTGTTTTCACGAATTTTTGTTGGTGCTCTGAGCCATGGCGTTCCTGTGCGTTAAAGTGGTATTACCCCATTGTAAATATGGCAGAAAAAAGTGTTCTAACTATATACATAACCATTCGCCCCACATTCAATACATTTTTTTACACTTTAGAGATTTGGAAATAAGGCCTGTAGAATCAAAGAATCGGGGCAGCGAAGACACACTTGTTGGGAATCTAAGCAGGGCCCCGCCCTTCGCGCCGGCCCACGTCACTGCCCGCGTTACAAATTTAAGGCTAGTTTATGATGACTGGCTGTGGCACAAGTAAGGGGTAGAACTACTCATGTCACCTGCAAACAGAGGGCCAGATATTATAAGCAGTTTTGCAACCTCAAACCCTGCGATTCGCAAAATCACATAGTTTGCGACTGCAAAAATGACTATTTGCAATGTGTAAAAACCATTTTAAGAGTCGGAAAAGGTTTTCTGACTTGTAAAATAGGCTTTGCGACTCATACTGACTTGCAGTTTGAAAGGTGTGTAAAAGGGGAGTTCCTGCCATACCGAATCACAATTTGGAAGGGGCGTGAAAGGTGCGTTCCTTCCAAATTGCAATTCGGTATGGTAATTGTCAATGGTTTGCCACTGCAATTCTGGTTGCAAACCATTGACCAGTTACCGATTGATCAACAGAGGTGGTCACTGATCTGCAAAAGGGGAAGGAGTCACCGTGGGACGTCTTCTCCTGTGGGACTCGCACTTGAAGCCTCAGAGTGTCGCGTGTGTGGGCCTAGGCCCCCTGCCTCCTCCCCCCCCTGATGTTTTCCTAAACTGGAGGTTTATATGTTTTTTAAAGCAGCACCATTTTCTTTAAGGAGCTGAAGTTGCATTAAAAAAGTTCCCGTTTTGGAATGCAAACACAGGGATGGTGGTCTGCTGTCCCTTGCAGGCCTCCATCCCTGAGTGCCTGTAGCCAATCACAGGAATTTGCAAACTGCATCCTATCTAATTAATATTCATTAGGCAGGTCAACCGGCGACCCCTGCAAATGGTGGCCTAGTGACTCCACCACCTAATAGTACATAGGTCAGTTTGCAAAATCAGATCCTGGTCACATGGAGTCAGTGCGCAATTTGTGGTCACTTTTGGCAACAGGCACATTAGTACATCTGGGTCAGAGTTCATTAACGTCTGCCAATCAGACCTGTTAGGGTTTAAGTCTAAGGGGCTCCTTCCGGGTGCCCCAAAAATGACGTAATAATACTGCATGGGGAGTTGTTCTTACCCCAGGGGTCGGTATTAAAGCTTCACTGTGAGCTTTACAGGTCGGAATGGGAGATACCTGCTCAGAATATTCCCAAAAGAAACAACCCGCCACAACAAATAGCAGCAGGAGAAAGTGGCCCAAACGTGGGCCAACAGTGCCACCTGGTGGTTAAAATCTGGTCAGCTTTAATTACATCAAAAGAGAAAGTGGCCCAAACGAGAGCCAACACTGCCACCTGGTGGTTAAAATCTGGTCAGCTTTAATTACATCAAAAGAGAAAGTGGCCCACACGAGAGCCAACACTGCCACCTCGTGGTTAAAATCTGGTCAGCTTTAATTACATCACAAGAGTTCAATGATAGGTAGGGAGACTTTCGGGGAAAAAGTATGTCTAACAATCGCACGTAATAACCTGAGGGCACAGCACTGGCGTAAGAACACACAGCAGCAAATGAATCCCGGCTCCATGCTTCCACACTGCGCATGCGCTCACTCTTCTTGTACATGCTCGCTAGAGAGGACACCGAGCCAACAATTTTATTGGCAAACTGTGCTGGAAACTGGGCACTCCTTGGAAGAAGACCGCAATTTGTTCACTCGATTTTAAGTAGCGAATTAAGACTATTTCAGACCCGCAAATCTATAAGAATGGCTTGGATGCAGGTATTAGTTGTTTTAATGTATATTGTATTAATAAACAACTGCTGTTCTGCTCACCTCTAAATTACACAAACAGTGCCACCTTGTGGCAGACTGTCATAAGTGCCAGTGTAGAAAACTGGTTGCTGGGGTAGAGCAGCAGAAACCACTGGCTCAAATCAAGCACTGCTTGAACAGAGTCATATGCGCTACGTTGGTGTTCAGTTTAGTGACTGGGATCTGGGAAGAGACCAGTGCATCTTCTAAGTGAGGTTGTAAAGATATAGCTTCCTGTAGAGCTTTACTGCAAGAGACAGCTCAGAGCAGGGGTGTAAGTACAGGACCATGTATGACCTAGAGGGGGCGACCCATAATGTTAACAGGGGGGGCCGTGGGTCTGGCTTGGCTCTAGGTGCCTGTGCATGAGCAGAGCCTTGAAAATATTCGGCATGTAAAAATATGATTACGTCTCTAAAAAAAGGGGGTATTTCTTGAATATGCGGAAGCGTTTCACCTTTGTAAATTAGATTATACCGCTACATTGGGAGTCATTTATAAAAAATGTTAGTCTTTAAACGTGAACTAGATTATTATTAAACATTAGGCAACATTATAATCCGGGCCACTGGAATTTTGCGATTCTGCGGCTGTAGCAATTTTCGCATTACTATGTATTTGCCATATTTGCCTCACAATCCATAATCTGCTGCATTACCTGCAGATTTAAAAAAATTGTTTCTAACTCTAACGGATCAAAAGTTACAAAAAATATGGCAACTCGGGTTCCTGCTCACCGCAAGACTTTTCGCAAAGGTTGACTGGTCATCTTTCTGTTACATATTGCTGTATTTGGGTGTTAAATTGAGGTACGGCCGGCACGGCTCGCGGGTGGGAGGGGCAGGTGCAGGGGGGCTGCTTTTAAAAAAATTAAAAAAAACTTACCTTGCGCCGCCACCACCAGGTCCCGCGTCTTTTCTCCTGCTCGCCTGTGTCCGACTCCAGGTCGGAACAGGAAGCAGGCAGCCAGGCTCCCACCCCTAAGCTAATCACAACGCTGCAATGCAGTGTTGTAATTGGTCTGAGCGCCGTGACACGGCGCTCAGCCAGGGGCTGGAGGGGTGGGCATGTTCTCCATGCAGGTTGTAATGCATTGTGTAATTCAGCCACTAGATGGGTATCACTGCTTTGTTTTTAATTCTCTGTGCATGATGTTAGAGCATGGGTGGCAGGAAGAACTCACGTGTAAGCTCTGCTTGTTTTGGACTGAAAGGTCCAAGAGGACCTGGTGCTGAGCTAGAGCCCGGCATGTTGCTCATCACCAACCTCTGGAAGGGTCCTGCAATTATACTTTTTTCAGCACACATGTGGCCAGAGCTGACTTGTGCATCACCACTTGGCTGAAGATTACTTTTGGTATTGGTCATGTGGGCAGTGCGGTGCGCCCAATGTCTATTTTTATTGTTTCAACATAGTTTTTGGCATTGGGGAGGGAGTACAAAGCAGCCGCAATCACAACTCCCCTCCCTCACTTTGTGCTGCAGAGAACCGGAGGGGCTGCAGTGGGCTACCAGGTCTTGTGGTGGAATAACTGGAACAGCGCCTTGTGAGTGCCTGTCAATCAATCAGGGATTTGTAAAGCGTAGCAAATCACCCGTGAGGGTCTCAATGACCTGGAATTGTTAGCCACTTCATGGTGATCTGTTCATTCGAACAGCCAGGTCTTGAGTACTGTTTTTTCTACGGCACAGCAAATATGGCCTCCTTTACCCCAGCATCACAGCTCAAGCCCCAGAGCACAATCCAGTCATTATGGATGGGACGCACAGCCCTGGTCTCCATTGGGCATGTGTAGCGAGGATACAAACCCACGCCAACCAGTGCTGGGCGGCATAAGTGAACCAGCCATTGATTTGTACCTTTTGCCTTACCCTTTTGGAGGAACAGTGCTCTGGTAATCCCACAGCTTTGGAGGTTTGGGGGCCTTTTGAAAATGCCACAAAGTAAAATAAAAACCCTTCCACCTGCCCTGGACTTTGTGCCCACTCACAGCAGGGCTGGGCTGGCCATATGGGGCAGAGAGAAAACCCTGGTAGGCTGAGAACAAGAGGGCAGCTTATAGTGGTGGTGGATGTATGCATCACCTGCTGTACAGACTAGCAACAGTCCTGAGGGAACACTCACACGTTTCTCGTAGGCTCGTATATCAGGTGTCCTCCCACATCCCGCTGGGGACAGTCGGACTCACTCATTACAATAATTCATCACACTAGTGGACCGGTATGAGCACCGCTTCCAGGCCTGATTTTGTACCTTCCTATCCAGCTCCAGTACACATGGCAGGCAGCTGACACAGGCAGGCAGACATGTGCAGCCCTTCCTGACCAAATGCGGAAGTGAAAGCTCTGAGCAGGCACTTTTCATTCACCGAAGACAAACAAATTTAGAAAATCTCACCACAGACAAGCACACACTCATGGAAACTCACTGCAGTGGTGTGTAGGGATGGCACAGAAGGGATTTCTCAACAGCAGGGTAACCTGCTGGCTGGCTGACCGTGAACAACAGACATCACAAGATGGCCGAAGTGTTGGAGACGTCTGCATCACATGCAAGGCATTACACTTGGATATCTCAAAATACAAGGCAAACATGTTTACCATGTCCAGAGGAAGTACAGATACATGGGTGGAGGACTAGCTATGCCTGGACCTTCCCATAAAAGAAAAAAAAAAAACTTGAAATGCACCTTTTCAGGCAAACCCACAAAAACCTTGAAGAGGCTCCAAATCAACATAACATGGCTGCCGCCTTTTCATTGTTCAAGCCTATTCTAAACAAGCACTTAGGCCTAGATTTATCGTAACATGGTGTTGCACTTGCATCATTCATGGTGACGCAAGGGTAACGTAAACCTTAAGTCATATTTACAAAGCCTTGCAAGGTCACCTTGCTGGGCTTGGCAACTCTGGAGTCACATAGCCAGCACAAGTCGCTGCCTTCGGTTACTCTGCCCCAGGGAGGCGTTACATGGGTGGAGCGTGGGCGTTCCCACGCATCCACCCATGGGTTTTGGCGCACTCACAGATTTACCAAGACAGGAAAACCTGGGAATGCTTCAAAATGCTACACCTTCCTGATAAAGTCGAGCGAGGAGAAATATCTTCATTTCTCCTCATTTCTTCCTCGTTCTAATTGGGCTGCATTCTGCAGCACGCTTACAAAGAGGAAAATGCCTCAAAGGATTGTCCCTTCATGCACTAAAACAATCCTGTCTGCAACGCAGACACCCGTGCGCTATGACGCAAGGATATCTGGGCGCTAGGCTGTACTGAGTGCTCCAGCACAGAGAGAGAGCAGGCATGCGCCACATGTTCGTAAATATGGTCAGTGGCAGCTGCTGCGGACTGGGGGTGGTGGGGTGGGGCAGGGGGATGAAAAAAAATAACACTTACCTGTGAATGGCCGCCGCCTTTCCTCCGTCTCTTTTCTTCCAGGCAGCATGGAACTGAAGCACACAGGCTCCCAGACTCCCCTAAGTCAATCACGACGCTGCTGTCAGCATTATGATTGGTCTTAGCAGCTGTGTGGCCACTCAGGCAGTGCCTGGGAGCCTGGGACAGTTCTTCACCCGAGAAATGCTAATTGCGCACGTCTGTTTGGCCGGCCCAAGACACCCAGCCGAACTGACATGCGTACTTATGGTGCACATATTTCCTCCCCCCTGCTCTGGCAGCCCAGCCCCCATGCCCTAACCTGGCTCCGAGTCTGCACTGAAAAATAAAATGATAATAACATTGTGTTATCATCATTTTATTTTCCCTTTTTTGTACTGCTCAAAGAATAGTGGGGCGACACTCCTCCGCCTTAGCGGAGGAGCCGCCGCTGAGTATGGCGCATTCCTGCTCTCTCAATTTGATGCAGCGCAGCAAGTTGTATTGCTGCGTCACGCTGCGTCAAATGATGATAAATGTGGCCCTTAGAGGCTGCCTTTTGATTTAAATTTATGCTAACCTGTATGTTACATACAGGCGCGGCCAGCACAGGTAACAGCAGTGGGGCGGGGCGGGACCATGGAGGTGGAAATGGACAGATGATGGGATAGGGAAAGTAAAATTAAAAAATAAATAAAACCACTTACCTTGCGCTCGCCACATCGCCGAGTCGGAACCACCTGACACAAAGACGCTTGTCTCAGAAAAGAACATAGTGGAATAGTGTTGATGTTTGGTGGCCATCTTGGATGAGGGCCTGTATTTGGTGGCCATCTTGGATGAGGGCCTGTATTTGGTGGCCAACGTGTAATGGAGTCTCACTAGGAGAGGTGCTCTGTAGCTTCTCCCTTACAGTCATGCCCTTTACTGGCCTCGAACCATAACTAATGGGAGTGATCAGTGGCCACGCGCTTTCAATTTTCCATTCAGGATGTGTGGAGGCTCCGGGTTCAGAACCATGCCTGTTTTGACCCAGGAGATCTGACACAAATGACAGGTATACGGATTTGGAGGACCAGTGGCTTGCAGACGCCAGGCTGCTGGTACAATGAAGAGGGTGCCGTGCTTTGCAGACCAACCGAACACAAAATGCATGACAAGGGATGAGTTTCAAACGTGAACACCTGAAGTGGTGCTTACATGGAGGTTTTGTACCTGACCTGGACGTTGATTGACAAAAATGCCAAGGGAAGTGGAAATGCCATGAACCAGCATCACAAGGATGGTTCCTTCTCCCGCCTTTAGCTCCTCAATAGCCTCATATTTAATGCTGGGTGTCTGGAGGAAGGGCTTGGAGTTGAAACTACAGGAAGTGAATGTTGACCTCTCTACTTCCTGTTCCTGCTGCTGTCTTTGTGATCCCTGAGACCAGTGGTAGCAAGGGCAGAGCAAGGAGTACTGAAAGCATTGTGCAGCCATATCCTCTTGTGTCCGTTCTCCTGGTGCCACAGCAAGCCCTCACCTTTCATGCACCGTCCTCCGTAGTCCGCTGACATGTTCAGGCCCAACCCTCAGCGGCTCACGTATGCATCTGTTGGTCCCGGGAACAGATGTGCTGGCTTCAAACAACACAACATATGGGACAGGAGCTGGTTTTCTGAGGTGCTGGGGGTGTTCCACTGGGCTGGGCAGTTTCCATACCAGGATCCTTTCATTGTCTCACTGGCCACGTGATAAGCACACACTCTTCCATTCATAGAAGATGCATGGAGTAACATGCTGCCTGTCCATGAAGGTGCTTTGGTGCCTCATCAGGGATATGAAGCGCTACATATATGTAACTACAATACAGTACAATGGTGAACGGAGGGCAAGCTCTGCCGGGAGGGCCTCGAAGGGGTTTGAGCCGGATTACACATAGACTGAGACTTAAGGACCGGCTTGACACTATGGACTAAATGTGGCTTCTGAGAGGCCAAGAGGTCTGGGCAGAGTCAGTCACAGCAAGTCTGTAGGAAACTAGAGAGACTTCAGAACAAGATTGTGGTCTTTGACACCCAGTAGAGCTGGGGAATAATTAATCAATGAGTTATTCTGCTTTGGAAAAGGAGACATTTCAGAACATGATGGAGCATGCAAAACGTTGGTAGGATTGGGGCAGAGTCAAATAGAGTAGCTATTGCACCCCCCTTCAGGGGTAGTTTGCTTTACTCCTCACAGGATGAGGAATTCATAATAACAGCCATAACTCCTGATCGGCTGTCCTTGGTTTTTAAACTGTCTGATGCTAATCCACCTGTAGGGCGGCGTGATGGCGAGAGTCCACACCAATCATACCACCGCAAGACCTTTTGCAGTTCTATGATGCACCAGACAGGTGTGTCCTTTACCTGGAATGCTCTTCATCTTGGTGTTAGCATGACTACGTACCAATAATCTTCATTACTCTGAGTCCAGGTCTTCCTCATCAGAGTCCTGGAGTTTCCTCTCTGAGCCTGTACTGGTCTCGGCCACAGGACAAGAGAAGGACACTAATGCTTTTCATGGTTCAGCAAGGGCAGGAACTAACCATAAGAGCAGGGTAGAGGGAAACTAGTTTTATTTTGTGGATTAGGTTTGGTAATTCTGTCTTCTGGTCGAGGTAAACCTCACTCCCTTAGGACTGGAATGAGAAGAATGGACGAGGGGTAACGACGCAGCCCTCCGTCACATCACACTGGCCGACTCTGGGTGTCTGGATAAGTTCACCCAACATCATCTCTTTCTTTGTTTACATTTTCTTTATTGATTTTCATTTGCAAGAATACAAAAAGATTAATTAATACATGTCGTGACATTTCTTCACATAATACATAATACATGAAATAAAGGAGAGAGAAAGGGATAAAATGTAAGTCTATTAGGCTTTTAACCTTTCAATTCATTAGATATATACCAAGAATAGCAGCTCAAATCACCTCAAGGGTTGTTGCCTACAGAGGAAAAGTGCAAATACTTTAAATAGAATGATCAGATGTAAAATTCACTAATCATCATCATCAACAGTCGAGCAAAGCAGGATAAAAGATAAGATGACATAATCCCTGCCTGCCTCCTTGCCCAATACTCAAAGGTACCAAACCCCAAAAGTGGAAAGTAGGCATTTAAAATTTGTTTTGACTATCCTTTATTGATTTACCAGTCTGGCAATCGGAGCCCAGATTCTCTGCCCTAGCTCCTTTTTCCTCCGTCCTCTTAACTTGTATACCGAAGATTCTATATTAAAGATAGCAAACATTTTAGACCGCCAGTTGGTAAAAGTAGGAGGGTAATTGCTTATCCATTGAGTGGTAATACATAGACGGGCGATGGCCATTGCGATGAACACAAACCCTAACTCTGCCCTTACCCTTTTATTTATCTCCGTACAATCTGATAGCCCCAAGATTAAAAGAGCTGGGGTTAATCGACACAGAAAACCCTAAAACCATAGTTAAAAAAGCCTCGAGGTCCTGCAAAAAAGCAGCCATTTTGGGGCAAGAGTAGAACATATGTAGGGTGGTCAGCAGCTTGTAAACCACATCTGTTACACTTCCCTCCACTCATTCCACCCCATTTAGCTATCTTTGCTGAGGTGTAATAGAGATCAAAAACAGACCTAAAATGTTGGCTCCTGAGACTCCCAGTTATCAACACCTGGTTCGCCAATTCCAATGACTCTTTAATATGTATTGCTTCCCTTCCGAGCCTGCTCTCCCATTTTGCATTCTGGGCCTCAATGTCATCTGGGGAAGCTTGGATCAGAATTTGGTAAATTTTCCCAATCCGGGACTTACTCCTCACTGTCTCCACCAATGGTATCTTTTCTGGTATCAGAGCTGCCCTATTCCCACTTCCCCCAAGGAAGCTCAGTAACTGCAGATATTTGAAAAAATCTCGTTTATCTACCCCATACTCTTCCTGTAAGTTCGTAAACGATGAGAGCTGGCCTTCCCTAACAGGTCTCCCAAAGATCTAATCCCATTTCTCCCCCATATGAAAGTGACTTGGTCCTGAAAAATTGGCGGGAGGATACCCGGAGCAGAGAGTGGAGTATATACGTTTAGGTTTGGGATCTTCAGTTTCCGCCGTACCTGTCTCCATACTCTATAAGCAGCTTTCAGCATTTTAAATTTAGTCTTTTTGTAATAGCTGGGTTCAAGTATCCTGACCAAGCAGCCCTTGGCCCCACTCCCCAGCCCTAGTTCGTATATAGTCGGTCTCACCTCCACGGGAATTTCTGCCTTATCCCCCACTAGTAGAATACCCAGGTGTTGTAAAATAGATGCCCAATGAAAAGAGAGAAAACTGGGAATAGCCCAACCCCCGCTGTCTTGGACGGGCCATCCATTTGGCCGCCCTCCTTGGTCTACGATACCCCCATAGAAATCTAGAACATATCCTCTCTAGCCTTGCTAAGCAGAGTGAGTACAATTCTAGAGGGACAGTTCTGAAGACATATAACAGTTTTGGGAGGACTGACATTTTGAGAACATTACTTCTACCAAATAATGAAAGATGGAGATGGTCTAGCCTCTCCAGTTTTTTGCTTACATAATCTATTATTGGGCCAATATTCAAATCTGGGATTTTGTCTATAGCAGCTTTGATTTTGACCCCCAAATAGGTTGCCTCTTGAACAACCGAGAGGCCTGTAGGTCGCATATTCCCTGAGCAAAGAATCTGAGTTTTCTCCATATTCAATTTATATCCTGAAAAGGTACGAAACTGCTCGGCTAGAGTCTTCACCTCTGGAAGTGCCAAGACGACATTAGCGGTGAGCACCGCGATGTCGTCCGCATACGCCAATGCTCTATAGTCGATATCATTGCCGCTCACAGCTTTGATATTAATCTTTTTTTGATCTTTGGCTTTGTTCTCTTTCTATGTGAAAGATGTTTCTCTTTATGGTGATGGTTTGTCAGATGATGTTTGCTTACTGACCCGCCACTTCACTTCTGCTTATTTTCCTGGCAATCAATAATCACAGTAGCTATCCCTGAACTCTTCCCTCCAACTAGAGTTACCCTGGAATCTAGAGCACACCTGCCTTTCACCTGGTCTGGGCAGGGAGTCTGATATCCGTGGATGCAAATAAAAGAAATGCATGTGGGATGGATACTCAAAGCTAGTCTCTGCCTCACAAGACATCACCTTCTGGAAAAAAGATGCTCCATCCTAATAGGTAACTTGCAAGATGCATAACATAGACTTTCAGCACACTCGGTCGGACGATTTGTCAGTGTCCAGCTTTGGCAGCCACAGCAGGTCAGTGCCTTACAAGAGTGACCTTCTTGTCTTGACATGGACAGGCAGAGTGCAGAGTTTTAAACCGCCACACCAACTCTCTAATAATCGGATGGTGGCCTTGCTCCCCTTTCTGAACATTAGCATTGGGTTGGAAAACTACAGCTTATCTCTGCCTGGTCCCTGCATATAAATCCTCTGCTGGTATTTGATGGATATGTGCCCTTTATGCAGTATCACCCCAGAATATTTGTTTGCCTTTTTGCTGCCCCAATTTATGCTGGCTATACAACTCTGTGCACTTTACCCCTGCGTCCCAGGGATAAAGTGATTGTGCTGCTCCTTTCAACCTGGTAAAATTGAGATACACCTGATTGATTTATTTAATTTACCTGTACATCCCTTCTATATGGCACCAAGTGTACAAGGCCTGTAAATTAAATGGTAGAAGTGGACTACAGCACTCATTGTGCCATCCTCTGCATTGGCGCTGTAAAGCTTATCTCCAGACCTACCATTGTAGCCTGACTGGCCAGTTTTAAACTACAAATTCAACGTGTCAAAGTAACTCCTTTTGGCAGGCTTAAGCCTTCCTTTTAAATATTAATAAGTCACCCCTAAATAGGCCTTATTGTCCACAATGCAGGGTGTGTGGTATTCAAAAGTAGGACATGTAGGACATCTAAAAATTTACTGTTCCACCTGTCCTTACAGCGAAATAGGTTCAAAAGCTATTTTCACCATTGCAAGGCTGGCTGCTCCATAAGAAAACACTGGCTTACACTATTTCATTTAAAGTTGCTTATTTCAGTTTGGAAGCAGCTTGAAATATAATTCAATGACTCTTTTTAATAGTTATTTCAAATCCAATGTAATTGTAAAACCACATTTGTAATAACTATTAAGGAATAGGCCCTTTTAGAAAGTTACATTTTCTCTGCTTAAAGCCTCTGGAGGCCCATTTGCATTTGTTCTTCCACTTCTGCCAGCCAGTAATTCGTATTTGAATAGGTGTGAACGAGGTGTGAGCTTGCTCCCAGGATAGGGACAAAAGGTCTTGGGTGTGGAGAGCTGTTGTGCCCTTGACAGGGTGGCCTGTGGGCTGCACCCAGGAACTTCATTAACGTCAAAGAGGCCTACCATGTCATAAGCAGGTATAGCTAATACCCAGCCCTTCACCCTTCTTTTGTACCCCACCAGCCAGACTGGCCCCAATCAAAGTGGACTTCTTGTTGACTTCACAGTGTCAAATCCTGTTGGAGTGTCAAGACCTGCTTGACATGTCTGCTGAGGTTTTACATATCACACTTGAGGCGCACTTTAAAGCCGGATGCCAAAATAATTCTTGCGTATCCTCTGTCTGGTTGCTAATGAAAACTGCCTTGTTTAACCAGACTTTTGTCTCAGGGTTTTTTTGGGTGTACAAGGACTGCCTCAAACTGGGTTTTGGTGTTGGATGTGAGAGAACACCAGGATTAGCATAGTAGACTCCCCACATACACACCAAACCCTCAGAGCCCAACTTTAGTGAGACCGAAGACTACTGCCATTTTGAAAATGCCCAAAGTGGGTAGGGTTAGCCCTGGGAACCTTTACATAATTGGTTAGGGTGTCCCCAGGGGTCATTACAACCACTAGCTCGTGGCAGACATAAATGTGGCATCTCCAGCACACTCTTGGACCTGTGGAAGATCAGAAGAGGACTGAACTTGCTATCTGAGACCTGAGACCAGCATGCAACACTGGACCTGCTCTCCTTCTTGTAACCAGGACAAAGAAGTGGACTCGAAGTGTCATGATGCTCACATTCTGTTTAAGCTCAGGGATGCAACAAGATACAAGAGGCCTTTCATGTAACTACCCAGCTGATCAGTGGCAACTGGACTTGGGCCGGATTCTGTCTCCCACCCTGTGAGCCTAAAAGTCCCTCCCTGAGGTCCTAGGGGGCTTTAGAAGCATATTCCTGTGGTGGATTGGAACTTATTTGACAAAAGTCAGACGGTAACATCTTTGACCAGGACATACCTGGTTAGTGTATCTGACCTGCGTTTCATCACAGTCAGTGTCAAATTGTGCCTAGGTCCTGCTCTACCGCTACAATTGACTATCATTGGCACTTTGTGCTTCTTGGTGATATTTCTACTTTAAAAATTCAGATCCCCTGTTACCCTTATTGGATTTTTGTCATTTTGGTGTCATATTGTTTACTAACATTAACTCTATTTTTCTAATTTGTTTTTTGGATTTTTATTGTTTTGCATTTCACCTTTATTACTATTTTAGTACTACATAAATACCTTACACAATTCCCTAAGTTAAGCCTGTCTGCTTTGTGCCTTAGCTGCCAGAGAGTAGAGTGCAGGTTAATGGGGTGTCTTTGAGGGCTCACCCTGACAAGGACTGTGATTATTACTTGAGATGGGTGTTCCCTCCTCTCAACTAATAATCCAATTTCTTACATTGGTGTTCAGTAGGGGTATACAGGACTTGTGTTTTGCAGTACCATTCTGTCAAAACCCCAAATCACTTTATTGTGCTCTGATATCAAAATCCACTTTTGATTTTTAAATTCTACTTTTAGTTTTAATTGGTCATTTTATAATTTTTTTCCCTATATTTCATTCCTACCATCCAGTTTTCCACCTGTGGTTTTCGAAAGGATGGAAGTGGATCTGAGCAGCATTGAGAGCCTCAGCATGGCAGACCTGAGAACGCTGGGTAAGGACAGAGGGCTGAAGTTGACAAAGAGGCCCAAGAAGGAGGAGTACCAGATAGCCCTCAGAGCATGGGAGGAAGTCTGCTTACTACAGCCCACCACACAGGAGCAAGAGAGTGATGAAGAGGAAGAGGAGGCGGTGGAAGAAATAGAGGAGGAAAATAATGACCTTGAAGTGGCGCCCGAGCCAGATGGGGGGAGGGGGTGCCCACAGGAGTGAGGTCACATGCATTTTCCAGAGCAGAGAGAAGGGTGTCTTCTTGCAGCCTTGCCCAATCAGATATGGAGGACACGCTGGTGGAGAGGGTCTTCAGGCTACAACTGGCTACCCTTGCCCTGGAGAAAAGAATCTGGCCTTAGCCCTGGAGGAGAAGAAACTAACATTGGCCTTGGAGGAGAAGAAGGCTATGCTAGCCCACAAGAGGGCCAAGCAGGTGCCATAGTTCAGTGATGATGGAGGGAGCGACGGTGAAGTGCCGACAAGATGTAAAAGAGCCCACATCCCCAAGGACATATACAAGTGGTTTGAAGCCTATGAGCACCAGAGTATCCAAAAAGGTACCTGGGAGTAATCCCAAGAACAGTGGTTCAGGCCCCCCTCAGCAGAAGAAGAGGGATGTCCAGGATAAAACAGGGATGTTCCTTAAAAGGTCCTGGAACAGTTTGGAGGGATAGGATTTCCACACTCCTTCTGAGTGCATGAGGGGAGGTTCTGATGGGCAGAAGCCTGGGGCGCTCTTTTTCCCACCCAGGTGTTGTGTTTGGTTCAAGTTAGAGCACAAGCGAGGGGACTCTATCTGTATTAAGAAACACCCCACAGGTGGGCACTCCATAGGGGTGGCCATAGTGGCCTTGGGGGGTGGTTTTCCCCAGGAAGAGAAGGTAGAGCAAGTTCTAGTGTCCCTTGGTTGGGAAGTGGATCCATAAGGTAAGCTGGTGATCACTGAGGATGGGAGAGGTCACTTTCACCAGATCACAGTGAATAGGGTCCCGGTCACTGCTCTGAGCGATACCTGTGCCAGACAGTTTGTGGTGGGTATTTAATCAACTCAACTAATACTCCAATTTCTTACAGCACGCATCACATAGGTGATAGAAAATTCTTTATCCTTGTGCTCTACATGAATGAATACATTAAAATATTTCTATAGCACAGCAGCTACCCTACCAAGGCGGGCTCTCATTATTGGGGTCCTCTGGACTCACTTTTAAGAAAATGGTTTAAAGTGCAGCAATAACTGAGCATCTCCACTGCCAACCTTTCAGATACTCCATGGAATTACCACCACTGCCCCATCTTGCAGACATGGCAATGGCCTGGAAATGCACTGGTTCCACCCATCTTCAGAATCTATATGAAACCCTGGGGCTTATTTACAAGCCCCTTGCGCCGCAGGTGTGCGTTACTTTAAATATGGGGGGAAAGTGACGTACCGGCGGCATAAGAATCTCGTAAATAAGCCTCCTTCTTTTTAAACCTTTCACCACTCCTCAGTGACTGAAAGACAACCCTAGCTCCCAGTTGTTGAATTGTGAGCATGTGAGGTTTGTGGTGACACAATAGTGGCATTGTATCGGCTCCCCTCCCCCAAAAACAAAAAGGCTTCTGCTCCAGGTTCTTGCAGGCAGTCTGGATGGACTAGAGTGGGTCACAACGCTGAGTCGCTGAATCCTATGATCTCCTCTGAATCCAAGTGAACCTCATTGCAATAAAGTATAATATGTTAGTGGCATGAGGCGGAATCTATGAGTGGATGAATATATGAAGCAAAACTCTGTTAAATATATACTACAAACCGTTTGGCAGATTTACTCATTTTTCACACAGTGCAGTATCCAAGGGGGAAAATACAGCACAAAGCCATGTTGGCTGAGATTGGCCTGGTGCTATACAAACTCCAAAGATGCCACGTACAGGATGTGTGCCGTGTACTGCAGCACACATGCAATGGGTGGGATTTTATTGAATGAAAACATTTCCCTTTGTTAATTCCTACTTCAGGGAGGTGTTATTTTTTGATGCAAAGCCCAATCTGGCCATCTTTGTAGATTCGGCGTTGCGCGGATCCATCCATGTACCACCCCAGTAATGCCCCCTTGACGCAAAGTGACATAGCCCAGTCTAAAGCGTTTCTTGCACTGAGAAAAGGGCACCTTGACACTGCAAAACACACTTTGTGCTGGAAAGTTAAAAAAACAATATATCACTCTGCATCACTTTGCGACTTCACAAGCCCTTAATAAATCTGGGGTGTGTGTGTTATGCACAAGTACCTTCACAGAACATAAAACTCAATCCTTGGATTCAACTTAGGCTGATAAATGCAGCAGATGCTGATTCCCATTAGGGACATTTCCAGCGGGGGCTCCTCCGCTATAGTGGAGGAGTGTCGCCCCCCAAGCTGCGTTGCCAGGTTGGAGAGGGCAAGCACAGGCTCCCAGTCTAACTGGGAGCACAAATCAAGGGCGCTCAGGCCAATCCTGGCGCTGGTTTCAGCAGCATGAAAGCAGCGTCAGGATTGGCCGCAGTGCACTCTGGGAGCCCGTGCCTACAGAGGAGAGGGGTGCGATGCGGCGATGCAGATAAGTGTTTTTTTATTTTTTTGTCTTGTCCGGCCGCGCTCCCGCTGCCCCGCCACTGTATCAATACACCGGCCGCTACTGGACATTTCTCCATCAGGCCCTTCAATTAAAGTAAGTAAGTAAGTCCAGTATTTGTATAGCGCACGAATCACCCCCGAAGGGGTCTCTCGGCGCTGGGGGGGCCATTGGGAAGATTAAGCGAGCTATTGCCCAGAGTCGCATGGTGCTGGGCAGACCCCTGCCGCCGGAGCCAGGGATCGAACCGTGATCCCTAGCGTCTAGCGTCAGTCGCCCTAGCCGCGGCGCCACACCTCTTCCCTAAATTAAGCTACTGTGGTCAGAAGTACGACTACCCCAGCTGCCATCAGGGGTGCCCTCGACCGCTGTTCATTTCCTTCTGAATCTAAGGGGTCATCAAACCACATATTGGCTGTTTGTTCTCATTTAAAATTATCCTGTTAGGTCATTTTATGGTTAAACTGTATTACCCTGGTTACACCTCTTTGCACCTACACATCTCATCCATTTACTTGTGCAAATCGCAAAAGCCAGAGTTCTGGAGCATTCAACGGATGCCAAGTCAGGCAATCAATTCAATTTCTGTAATCTATTTCTGGACTTCATAAAGGATTTGAATGTGGCATTAAAAGAATAATCCTATATGGTTTTTTTTTACGTCTAGCACAGACAATATTCAAAGGGATGTTAGAGCGCCGTACATGGGAAAACATACATTTGTGCATCACATTGGTTACATCAGGAGTATAATAGATATTATTAATTTCAAAAGCATGTGAAAATGCAATCATCCAATTTTGTAAACATTCCAAATTGTTTATAATAGCTTATGGCTGCTCAGTTGCAGATATTTATGGAGCTCCAGAAAAAAAAAATTGTATTGCTTGGGCACTCTGACTTTCCTAACACAAGACCATTTTGAGTCAATGTGTTGCAGTTAGTGCCCCCTTGTGGCTTCTTGCAGCAGCGCCATAAGGCAGCTGGCAGCAGTGGCCTTTCTGTAGCACAGGCTTGTCTGTTCCCCATGAAGTAAACACACGTGGGTCCCGTGCTCTCCATGCCACCAGATTCAAGCTAGCCTGGCTGATGAGGGGTGTTACCCCGAAACTGACCCTAGGATGCTTGTTTCTGGTCCAGGGAAGACCTGGCCTGGCAGTTTGGGCTGGACTGTTCCCATGAGGAACAGGGTCAAGACTGATTTGCATATGGCTGGGTCTAAACTGGAATGGTGTGGTGAACAAAAAATGTTAGATTTAACCCAGATCTGTGACTGGGGGTGAATGTGTGATTAATTCAGCATTCCGTCCAACATCTGTTCTTTTTCCAACTGTGGCAAGCAAGAGTGGGATTCAGAGTAACGACAGACTACCAATAAGTAATCATTCGGGAGGCCGGATGTGCTAATCAAGATTTAGAAAGGAAGTAGGATGTAATAACGAGACTCTAAGATAAAAAATTGTAAATTGCTATGTAATAGTAGAGAATATATCTGCAAAGGTTTTGTTTAATGATCCTTTCTAATTGAGAGTTTCAAAGAGAACATTTTCAATGATAATATGTATAGTATGTAGTTTCAGCCTAGTAGGACATGGCTGGGACCCCGGGGTAAGTGGTAGGAAGATGTTGTTTCAACAAACACCAGGAGAAGTGGAAATCATTTCAGACGTTCTTTTAACCCCCTGATGACATCAACAGGTTGACCCCTTGACTTATCTTGGCTACCGAACAGCCTTTTTGCTGCCATGGATAGAGGAAAGGCACAAAAGGTAAAGTACAGAAAGAAACGAGGGCTGGTGGAGTCCTGTACACTTTGAGCCAGATGTATGAACCGATTTAGCAATTCTTAACTGACTGAATCGCTATTTCGGGCCGTGAAGAAATGCTAAATAGCCTTTCGGCTTGTACAAAGGTGAAAATGGGTTTGCAAGATGTGATTTCTACCCAGTAGAAATCGCATTTTGTGATTCCCAAAGTATGAAATCGCAAATAGGGATTTCCTATTTGTGATTTGCTAAGCATATGTACAAAGCATTTCCTACATGATAAAATGGGCATTTTGGAAATGCGATTACCATTGAATCCAATTCTATGGTAACCATGTACATTTTTTGTTAATGTACCTAAGATGCATTTTTAGGTCGAACCTGGGCAGCGCATGCGCTGCTCTGTGAGGCATTCTGTATTAGAGTATTCACTTGAAGCTCCGCCCACTCCCCGCCCATATTTTTCATTGGCTTGTGTCTTTGTCCTTTGTAAATGCTGACTTGTGATTCGGTAATCCGCTTGTTAGTCCCTCATTAGTACCGCCTTGTCTTTATTTGGAACCTCCCATGAGGACTGGCCCTTTTACTTTTGTTGTTACACCGTCTGTGTTATTTAGTCTGTAGGCACTATTTCTTGTGTGAGTTTTGTCTTACTGCAGGCAGGAGATGCTTTGCAGCAACATTCAGCGCGCCATGCGCGCTTTCACTTTTCAAGCAGCCGGGAAAATGGCAGCCGCTTCTTTGGAATGCCATAGGTCTCGCATTTAAGAGAGGTTGAGCTGTTGGCATTGTAAATGACAATAGCTTAAACTCTCACAAATGCGACACCAATTGCTTTACAAATATTTGTTTTTTGTGGGTTGTTTCCAAGCGTCCCATGCTGCGCTTGCACTTAATAGAGGCCACACCCCTTTTTTTAGATGCATCTCGTCTAAAGAAAGGGGCGTGGCCTCTATTAAGTGCGAGTGCGGCATGGGGCGCTAGGAAAAAAACAATATTTGCAATTCAATAGGTCTCGCATTTGCGAGAATTTAAGCTATTGGCATTTACAGTGCCAATAGCTCAAAGTCTCGTAAATGGGAGACCTATTGCATTGCAAATGCTTGTTTCCATTGTCATAGAGCACCTACTTGCCCCGAGGGCTTTTGAGCGTTCTACACGAGCACCATTTTTTTCCCTTTGATTTAAGGGGGGACCTTAGACCCATAGGCACCCTTAATTGTTTATTACCTTATTAGTGATTTCCTATTAGGAAATTGCTATTTAGGAAATACAAACCTATTCATACCTTTGGACCTTAGACCTACTGGAACGAATGAGTTTGCATTTCCTAAATAGCGATTTTCCAATAGCGATTGCTACTCCGTAGGAATCACTATTAGGAAATCACAATTTTAGTACATTCCATTTTGCATTTCCTAAATAGCAATTTCTTGGGATTCGCTATTTAGGAAATGCAAAAAGGTTATTTCCCACATATGGCCAAGTGTCCCTGTCCCTCCCGTTGAGACCTCGGGTAGCAAGGGCAGTGCTGGCCTCGTTGTCAGCACCAAAACGCGAACCAGGGATAGCATCTGTTATTCCTGGCTACTCCTAATTGAAGTCCATGCATCCACTCATCTCACCCGGACATATTGAAGAGTATCGCAGCGAGATGCCCTACTTAGGAGAACCCTTTGCACTTCCAAACATGTGCCCTTCATGGCCTCGTGCGTTGGCTCATCACTGATGGACTTGTCTCTTATCTACTACCCTTAAGACACTTCCTATAAGGTTCCCAGGCTAGTGCGAGGGTGCTCCCCTGATCCTGTGACACAAAGTGCTCTTTCGCTCATTTCTGTCCATTATGTGCCCACCTCTGGGTCTGCCACCATGCCCTCCCCTCAAAATGTCCTCCTTCCCACCAGTAAGGCTGTTCCTACCCACCTCAATGCGTAATGTTGCCTGTGGGGTGTTTGTGAGAAGGCGTGAAGTGGCATGTTCTCAGAAGTCTCTCAATCCTGGTTCCCATGACCTCCGCCAGTTTACTCCTCGAAGCCTCCCAGTGGATCCGCAGAGTTCGGCAGCCTCTACGGAGTCCGCTGGGCCTCAACCGCGTGTCACACATTTAATGCAAGTTAGATTCTTGGCTTTGACGTTCAGGTAGGGCATGGAGACTTGGCTTGGAACCCCATGCCACGGGCTAAGAAACTGAAATGAGAGAGTCGTGCCTTCACCGACGGTATTCCAGTATTATCGCTGTATATCCAGCGTCTTTTCCAACCTCTCTAAAGTGAGTGCATCTTTTATCACACAGCGCTTTCACCATTTCTTTGTATGTTCCTCTGATGTCTAGCATGTCTGTTATACAAGTATCATGAGTCGCAAAACCCCCTTGCAGAGACCCCTCTCTACTGTGCCAGATATTGAAGAGGTCTCCATTTTGTAGGATTTGAAGCTGAATTTGACCTATCGCACAACAGAAGTCAACATGTCTGGCTTTGATATTGGGTCCTTTATTTTACCCATTCAGGGTCTCCACAACTACAAAAAACCTTTCTGTCCAGTCCAGACAGGCGCGCTGGATGGCCTTGTAGCTCCGGTAGCACGATGGATGCTACGAGTTGCTTAAGTTGGATGAATAAAAGGATTTGCTGCTAAAATATCGGTAATTTAAATGGAGAAAATAAATTTAAGACGTATAATGAGAGAAGTGTGGAAAAGGCTGCAAATTGAATTCATAGTAGGCTGTAAGCAAGGAAATGGGAGAAGGCTGGACAAAACCAATAGGTCTGACTTGGATTTTGAGTCCTGACTAAAACATTCAGGAAATGTTTTCTGCAGTAAAAAAAAGCAAAAAACAATCACTTTCTCTAGAACTGTAAATTTGTCCCTCTTGTATTTTGAAGAATTCATTCTATATGAGGTAGGAAGGTCCATCAAATAGCCAATATCATGAGGCGGAAGAGAATTACACCTCTGGGTGGAGCCAAAGCTTGATTTACACATGTTTAATAGAAGTGTTAACAATGGGTCATGCAGACAGTTGTGCTACCAAGCCAGATCTAAATAAAAGTTGAGGAGAAACAGTTAGACCCTCTTAGAATGAAAAAAAAAAGCAAAACCTGTAACGGGTGATTGAGAGAAACGCTGAAATTCCTAAGATCTTGATCCATTTGTGAATACCTGAAAATGGTCTTTCCTATCTTTTCCAGTATTTGCAGAGCTCGGGGACACTGTAAAAGGAAATGTTTCTCTTGAAGAGGTCGGCGTGCGACGGTATGCTGTACACTGAAGATGCTCCTGTTTCTGTCTGTTGCCATGGTTACACCACAGCTATTCTGGGACTGACAGTCTGTGTCCTGCCTGTTCTCTCCCAGTCATGTCTCGTTCTGTTTTACCTGCTTCCTGACTTTGTTTGCAGACTCACTGCAGTCTCTTTAGTCGCCGCCATTCTGCCCCCTGCTGGTGCATATGTCAAGCCACTTCACGTCTTTACCCTCAATCCATGCTCATCTCCTGATAATTCTGCTATGATTAAGCCACTGTGTATCAGAATCATTTCCTTGTTACTTTCCAATCACTTCTGGATCATAACTACAGAGACTGTGTCCAAGCTCCTTCCACGACCACCGTCCACCCTGCTGGGTATGTCCAACTGCCCTGCACATCTCTTCTCGGCCGGGCTGTGTTGAATTAGCAGCTCAAGGACGGACTGTGAGCGGAGACCCAAAGGCGCTGTTCTTATCTGCTCTAGACTGCCATCCTTTCTCTTATTCCCAGTCCAGGATATATCAATGAACACATTGGGCCTTATTACGATGCCGGTCGGACGAGCGTCGACCGACATCGTTTCAGGAGTAGTCGACGGTTCCACTCCCGATATTATGATGTGACCGTCAGCACGGCGGTCGGAAACACAGCCTTTACCATTGCAGCTTGTGCTGTGGCCTGGAAAAGGGTTGCAGCACAAGCTGCAATGGTAAAGGGTGTGTTTCTAAACATCTGTGCACCGTATGCCAGGCACCATGTGGGACCTGGCATACGGTGCATAGATGTTTGGGGGGCACCACATGTGCCCCACAGGCCACACAGAGGAGGCCTAGGAGGGACAGGGGCCCTGCTAGGGGCCCCCAAAGTCACTTCCCAACAGCCTTTCCATGTCAGAAAGGCCGACATGGAAAGGCTGTCAGAAAAGAACATCCTAATCCCTCCAGCGGAGCCTCCACAGGCACCGCCTCCATTGTAGGGATGAGCCCTCTGACCAACGCCCCGACGAGATCCTTGAGCCTGTCAGAGGCAGCGATCGGTGCCTCCGACGACATCGCTCCAAGCGCCGGCATCGTAATCCGGCGGTCGAACCGATGCCTTGGATGTCAGACGGACCACCACCGATGGCCTGTCTGTGGCAGTCCATCCGACATCCTAAAGCCCACTGTTGCGTTCTAATGAAGTTCAATGATGTTCGATTTAAATGTGAGAGCTGAAGGCCCCAGCACTGAAGGGGCAGTGTAGGGATCGGGGAACTGGCAGCACCAGAGCTCAAACCCAACCCAGGCACTGCTGGTAGGGGGCTCATCCTCAAAGAGGTGGAGGGGACAGACTCTAGGAACCACAGTACACCAAAGAGGCTTATGTCTAACCCTCAAAGAGGTGGAGGAGAGAGGTTCCAGGAACCACAGCACCCTAAAGAGTCTTATGTTACACCCTCAAAGTGGTGGAGGGGAGAGACTCCAGGAACCACAGCACCTAGAAGAAGGCTTATGTCTCAGCAAGGTGAGGAATCATAATGCCAAAGTTTTATTATCAACCCACGCTTATATAAACTCAACGGTATCGACTACCACTGTATTTTTAGATGTGGAGTTAGAATAGTAAATCTATACTTCCCTGTACATGCGCACCCTAACAAAACAGCCGTGCAGTGGAGATGATGCACGTGCGGGTCCATATTATTGACCTCAGTACTGTGACATGTAAACCTCAGCAAATGGAGTGTTGTGTTTAATTTAAGAGTCTGAGTGACAGAGCATGTGACTGGCTGGCAGACTGATCACTGTTCATGGTACTGGACGTCGCATTGCAAAAGACAGAAGAATACGTATCGGTTACACTGTGGTTTTTGCTTGTATTTTTCATACGATATCTGGTTTCAATACTTTAGTGGAGCTACCAGCTGAGGACTGATTTGGACTTCTTGCATGAGTTGTTGGCTATGAGACTGATGGCTGGGTGGCCTCCAGTTGCGAGCACCAGGGCAGTTCGATGACCAAAAGATTCAGGCTGGGAAGAGGAGACCACTCTGACCCTGGGGAGATGTTCTCAGAGCACAGCATGGAGAGTAGACACCATTTGTCCCCATAGGGAGCTGATGGGAAGCAGGCCTTATCCCAACCCAGTGAAGCTGAGGACAAGACGGATGGAACAGAGGGAGCTACTAGTCTGGGTAGCAGAGGACGGGCCTTAGAAGATGGGCCACCGGGGGTCAGCATAGCCTCGGCACTGGAGGCAATCTGAGTACAGTGTAGGGGTGTGCCAGGAGCAATACATATTGAATCGCCAGATGCAGCAGAAGTGGATTCACCTGGAGCGGTGGATCGTGAAATGCCTGGAGCAAAAGAACTTAATTTATACGCGTCATGAGGAGCCAAATCGCCAGGAGTGATAGATAGTGAATACCAGGGGAAGGAGCAGCTTAATTACCAGGAGCAGCAGAAGGAGGACACTGAATTACTAGCAGCAGCAGAAGGTGAATCACAAAGGAATCAATGCTGTATCAGCAGGAGCAGTGGACATTGAATCACCAAGAGCTGTAGAAGCTGAATCAGCAGAAACAGCAAAAGCTGAATCAGCAGGAGCAACACAAGCCGAATCAGCAGGAGCAACACAAGCCGAATCAGCAGGAGCAACACAAGCCGAATCAGCAGGAGCCATGGACATTGAATCACTAGAAGAAGGAGAAGCTCAATCGGCAGGAGCAACAGAAGCTGAATTGTCTCGAGTAAAGCAAACAGAATCCGCAGGAACAGCAGGAGCTGAATCCCATGCAGCAACAGAAGCAGAAAGAGCAGAAGCAGCAAAAGCTAAATCACCAGGATCAGTGGACATTGAATTACCATGAGCAGCCAAAGGTGATTTGCGCGAAGCAAAACATATTGCAAGAAGCAGAATAACTTGGAACGGCAGAAGCTGAGTCAGCAGGAGCAGCGGACATTGAATCAGTATGTAAAGCAGAAGCTGAATATCCATGAGCAGCAGAAGCTGAATAAGCAGAAGCAGCAAGAGCTGAATCAGCAGGAGCAGCAGCCATTGAATAACTGGGAGCAGCCAAAGCTGAATTAGCAGGAGTACCAGCCATTGAATAACTGGGAGCAGCCGAAGGTGAATCGCTGGGTGCAGTCAAAGCTGAATCAGCAGGAGCACTGGACATTGAATCTTTAGGAGCAGCAGAAGCTGCATAAGCAGGAGCAGTGGACATTTAATCTTTAGGAGCAGCAGAAGCTGCATCAGCAGGAGCAGTGGACATTGAATCTCTAGCAGAAACTGAAACAGCAGGAGCTGTGGGCATTGATTCTCTAGGACTAGCAGAAGCTGAAACAGCAGGAGCAGTGGACATTGACTCTAGCAGAAGCTGAAACAGCAGGAGCAGTGGACATTGAATCTCTAGGACTAGCAGAAGCTGAAACAGCAGGAACAGTGGACATTGAATCTCTAGCAGCAGCAGAAACAGCAGGAGCAGTGGACATTGAATCTCTAGCAGAAGCTGAAACAGCAGGAGCAGTGGACATTGAATCTCTAGGACTAGCAGAAGCTGAAACAGCAGGAGCAGTGGACATTGAATCTCTAGGACTAGCAGAAGCTGAATCAGCAGGAGCAGTGGACATTGAATCTCTTGCAGAAGCTGAAACAGCAGGAGCAGTGGACATTGAATCTTTAGGAGCAGCAGAAACTGAATCAGCAGGAGCAGTGGACATTGAATCTCTAGCAGAAGCTGAAACAGCAGGAGCAGTGGACATTGAATCTCTAGGACTAGCAGAAGCTGAAACAGCAGGAGCAGTGGACATTGAATCTCTAGGACTAGCAGAAGCTGAATCAGCAGAAGCAGTGGACATTGAATCTCTAGGACTAGCAGAAGCTGAAACAGCAGGAGCAGTGGACATTGAATCTCTAGCAACAGCAGGAGCAGAAACAGCAGGAGCAGTGGACATTGAATCTCTAGCAGAAGCTGAAACAGCAGGAGCAGTGGACATTGAATCTCTAGGACTAGCAGAAGCTGAAACAGCAGGAGCAGTGGACATTGAATCTCTAGCAGGAGCAGAAACAGCAGGAGCAGTGGACATTGAATCTCTAGCAGAAGCTGAAACAGCAGGAGCAGTGGACATTGAATCTCTAGGACTAGCAGAAGCTGAAACAGCAGGAGCAGTGGACATTGTATCTTTAGGACTAGCAGAAGCTGAATCAGCAGAAGCAGTGGACATTGAATCTCTAGCAGAAGCTGAAACAGCAGGAGCAGTGGACATTGAATCTCTAGCAGCAGCAGGAGCAGAAACAGCAGGAGCAGTGGACATTGAATCTCTAGCAGAAGCTGAAACAGCAGGAGCAGTGGACATTGAATCTCTAGCAGAAGCTGAATCAGCAGGAGCAGTGGACATTGAATCTCTAGGACTAGCAGAAGCTGAAACAGCAGGAGCAGTGGACATTGAATCTCTAGGGCTAGCAGAAGCTGAATCAGCAGAAGCAGTGGACATTGAATCTCTAGGACTAGCAGATGCTGAAACAGCAGGAGCAGTGGACATTGAATCTCTAGCAGATGCTGCATCAGAAGGAGCAGTGGACATTTAATCTTTAGGAGCAGCAGAAGCTGCATCAGCAGGAGCAGTGGACATTGAATCTCTAGCAGAAGCTGAAACAGCAGGAGCTGTGGGCATTGAATCCCTAGGACTAGCAGAAGCTGAATCAGCAGAAGCAGTGGACATTGAATCTCTAGGACTAGCAGAAGCTGAAACAGCAGGTGCAATGGACAGTGAATCTCTAGCAGAAGCTGAAACAGCAGGAGCAGTGGACACTGAATCTCTAGGACTAGCAGAAGCTGAAACAGCAGGAGCAGTGGACATTGAATCTCTAGCAGCAGCAGAAGCAGAAACAGCAGGAGCAGTGGACATTGAATCTCTAGCAGAAGCTGAAACAGCAGGAGCAGTGGACATTGAATCTCTAGGACTAGCAGAAGCTGAAACAGCAGGAGCAGTGGACATTGAATCTCTAGGACTAGCAGAAGCTGAATCAGCAGGAGCAGTGGACATTGAATCATTAGGAGCAGCAGAAGCTGAATCAGCAGGAGCAGTGGACATTGAATCTCTAGCAGCAGCAGAAGCAGAAACAGCAGGAGCAGTGGACATTGAATCTCTAGCAGAAGCTGAAACAGCAGGAGCAGTGGACATTGAATCATTAGGACTAGCAGAAGCTGAAACAGCAGGAGCAGTGGACATTGAATCTCTAGGACTAGCAGAAGCTTAGTCAGCAGAAGCAGTGGACATTGAATCTCTAGGACTAGCAGAAGCTGAATTAGCAGGAGCAGTGGACATTGAATCTCTAAGAGTAGCAGAAGCTGAATCAGCAGAAGCAGTGGACATTGAATCTCTAGGACTAGCAGAAGCTGAAACAGCAGGAGCATTGGACATTGAGTGTCTAGGACTAGCAGAAGCTGAATCAGCAGGAGAAGTGGACATTGAGTCTCTAGGACTAGCAGAAGCTGAAACAGCAGGAGCAGTGGACATTGAGTCTCTGGGACTAGCAGAAGCTGAATCAGTAGGAGCAGTGGACATTGAATCTCTGGAACTAGCAGAAGCTGAAACAGCAGGAGCAGTGGACATTCAATCTCTAGGACTAGCAGAAGCTTAATCAGCAGGAGCAGTGGACATTGAATCTGTAGGACTAGCAGAAGCTGAATCATCAGGAGCAGTGGACATTGAATCTATAGGAGCAGCAGAAGCTGAATCAGCAGGAGCAGTGGACATTGAATCTCTAGCAGCAGCAGAAGCTGAAACAGCAGGAGCAGTGGACATTGAATCTTTAGGAGCAGCAGAAGCTGAATCAGCAGGAGCAGTGGACATTGAATCTCTAGGACTAGCAGAAGCTGAATCAGCTGAAGCAGTGGACATTGAATCTCTAGGACTAGCAGAAGCTGAAGCAGTGGACATTGAATCTCTAGGACTAGCAGAAGCTGAAACAGCAGGAGCAGTGGACATTGAATCTCTAGCAGAAGCTGAAACAGCAGGAGCAGTGGACATTGAATCTCTAGGACTAGCAGAAGCTGAAACAGCAGGAGCAGTGGACATTGAATCTCTAGCAGAAGCAGAAACAGCAGGAGCAGTGGACATTGAATCTCTAGCAGAAGCTGAAACAGCAGGAGCAGCGGACATTGAATCTCTAGGACTAGCAGAAGCTGAAACAGCAGGAGCAGTGGACATTGAATCTCTAGCAGAAGCTGAAACAGCAGGAGCAGTGGACATTGAATCTTTTGGAGCAGCAGAAGCTGAATCAGCAGGAGCAGTGGACATTGAATCTCTAGCAGCAGCAGAAGCAGAAACAGCAGGAGCAGTGGACATTGAATCTCTAGCAGAAGCTGAAACAGAAGGAGCAGTCGACATTGAATCTCTAGGACTAGCAGAAGCTGAATCAGCAGAAGCAGTGGACATTGAATCTCTAGGACTAGCAGAAACTGAAACAGCAGGAGCAGTGGACATTGAATCTCTAGCAGAAGCTGCATCAGCAGGAGCAGTGGACATTTAATCTTTAGGAGCAGCAGAAGCTGCATCAGCAGGAGCAGTGGACGTTGAATCTCTAGCAGAAGCTGAAACAGCAGGAGCTCTGGGCATTGAATCTCTAGGACTAGCAGAAGCTGAATCAGCAGAAGCAGTGGACATTGAATCTCTAGGACTAGCAGAAGCTGAAACAGCAGGAGCAGTGGACATTTAATCTCTAGCAGAAGCTGAAACAGCAGGAGCAGTGGACATTGAATCTCTAGGACTAGCAGTAGCTGAAACAGCAGGAGCAGTGGACATTGAATCTCTAGCAGCAGCAGAAGCAGCAGGAGCAGTGGACATTGAATCTCTAGCAGAAGCTGAAACAGCAGGAGCAGTGGACATTGAATCTCTAGGACGAGCAGAAGCTGAAACAGCAGGAGCAGTGGACATTGAATCTCTAGGACTAGCAGAAGCTGAATCAGCAGGAGCAGTGGACATTGAATCTCTAGCAGAAGCTGAAACAGCAGGAGGAGTGGACATTGAATCTCTAGCAGCAGCAGGAGCAGAAACAGCAGGAGCAGTGGACATTGAATCTCTAGCAGAAGCTGAAACAGCAGGAGCAGTGGACATTGAATCTCTAGGACTAGCAGAAGCTGAAACAGCAGGAGCAGTGGACATTGAATCTCTAGGACTAGCAGAAGCTGAATCAGCAGGAGCAGTGGACATTGAATCTCTAGCAGCAGCAGAAGCAGAAACAGCAGGAGCAGTGGACATTGAATCTCTAGCAGAAGCTGAAACAGCAGGAGCATTGGACATTGAATCTCTAGGACTAGCAGAAGCTGAAACAGCAGGAGCAGTGGACATTGAATCTCTAGCAGAAGCAGAAACAGCAGGAGCAGTGGACATTGAATCTCAGGCAGAAGCTGAAACAGCACGAGCAGTGGACATTGAATCATTAGGACTAGCAGAAGCTGAATCAGCAGAAGCAGTGGACATTGAATCTCTAGGACTAGCAGAAGCTGAATCAGCAGGAGCAGTGGACATTGAATCTCTAAGAGTAGCAGAAGCTGAATCAGCAGGAGCAGTGGACATTGAATCTCTAGGACTAGCAGAAGCTGAAACAGCAGGAGCAGTGGACATTGAGTCTCTGGGACTAGCAGAAGCTGAATCAGCAGGAGCAGTGGACATTGAGTCTCTGGGACTAGCAGAAGCTGAAACAGCAGGAGCAGTGGACATTGAGTCTCTGGGACTAGCAGAAGCTGAATCAGCAGGAGCAGTGGACATTGAATCTCTGGGACTAGCAGAAGCTGAAACAGCAGGAGCAGTGGACATTGAATCTCTAGGACTAGTAGAAGCTGAATCATCAGGAGCAGTGGACATTGAATCTATAGGAGCAGCAGAAGCTGAATCAGCAGGAGCAGTGGACATTGAATCTCTAGCAGCAGCAGAAGCTGAAACAGCAGGAGCAGTGCACATTGAATCTTTAGGAGCAGCAGAAGCTGAATCAGCAGGAGCAGTGGACATTGAATCTCTAGGACTAGCAGAAGCTGAATCAGCAGAAGCAGTGGACATTTAATCACCGGGAGCAACATAAGCTGAAACAGCGGGAGCAGTGGACAATGGATCTTTAGGAGCAGCAGAAGCCGAATCAGCAGGAGCAGTGAATATTGAACCTTTAGGACTAGGAGAAGCAAAAACAGCAGGAGCAGTGGGCATTGAATCCCTAGCAGCAGCAGAAGCTGGAACAGCAGGAGCAGTGGACATTGAATCTCCAGGACTAGCAGAAGCTGAATCATCAGGAGCAGAGGACATTGAATCTCTAGGACTAGTTGAAGCTGAATCAGCAGAAGCAGTGGACATTGAATCTCTAGCAGCAGCAGAAGCTGAAACAGCAGGAGCAGTGGACATTGAATCTCTAGGACTAGCAGAAGCTGAAATAGCAGGAGCAGTGGACATTGAATCTCTAGGACTAGCAGAAGCTGAATCAGCAGGAGCAGTGGACATTGAATCTCTAGGACTAGCAGAAGCTGAATCAGCAGGAGCAGTGGACATTGAATCTCTAGGACTAGTTGAAGCTGAATCAGCAGAAGCAGTGGACATTGAATCTCTAGGACTAGCAGAAGCTGAATCAGCAGGAGCAGTGGACATTGAATCACCAGGACTAGTTGAAGCTGAATCAGCAGAAGCAGTGGACATTGAATCTTTAGGAGCAGCAGAAGTTGAATCAGCAGAAGCAGTGGACATTGAATCTTTAGGAGCAGCAGAAGCTGAATCAGCAGAAGCAGTGGATATTGAATCTCTAGCAGCAGCAGAAGCTGAAACAGCAGGAGCAGTGGACATTGAATCTCTAGGACTAGCAGAAGCTGAAACAGCAGGGGCAGTGGACATTGAATCTCTAGGACTAGTTGAAGCTGAATCAGCAGAAGCAGTGGACATTAAATCACCAGGGCTAGTTGAAGCTGAATCAGCAGAAGCAGTGGACATTGAATCTTTAGGAGCAGCAGAAGCTGAATCAGCAGAAGCAGTGGACATTGAATCTTTAGGAGCAGCAGAAGCTAAATCAGCAGAAGCAGTGGACATTGAATCTTTAGGAGCAGCAGAAGCTGAATCAGCAGAAGCAGTGGACATTGAATCTCTAGCAGCAGCAGAAGCTGAAACAGCAGGAGCAGTGGACATTGAATCTCTAGGACTAGCAGAAGCTGAATCAGCAGGAGCAGTGGACATTGAATCTCAAGGACTAGCAGAAGTTGAATCATCAGGAGCAGTGGACATTGAATCTTTAGGAGCAGCAGAAGCTGAATCAGCAGGAGCAGTGGACATTGAATCTCTAGCAGCTGCAGAAGCTGAAACAGCAGGAGCAGTGGAAATTGAATCTTTAGGAGCAGCAGAAGCCGAATCAGCAGGAGCAGTGGATATTGAACCTCTAGCTGCAGCAGAAGCTGGAATAGCAGGAGCAGTGGACATTGAATCTCTAGGACTAGCAGAAGCTGAATCATCAGGAGCAGTGGACATTGAATCTCTAGGACTAGCAGAAGCTGAATCATCAGGAGCAGTGGATATTGAACCTCTAGGACTAGCCGAAGCAGAAACAGCAGGAGCAGTGGACATTGAATCACCAGGAGCAACATAAGCTGAAACAGCAGGAGCAGTGGACATTGGATCTTTAGGAGCAGCAGAAGCCGAATCAGCAGGAGCAGTGGATATTGAACCTCTAGGACTAGCAGAAGCAGAAACAGCAGGAGCAGTGGACATTGAATCACCAGGAGCAACATAAGCTGAAACAGCAGGAGCAGTGGACATTGGATCTTTAGGAGCAGCAGAAGCCGAATCAGCAGGAGCAGTGGACATTGAACCTCTAGGACTAGCAGAAGCTGAATCATCAGGAGCAGTGGACACTGAATCTCTAGGACTAGTTGAAGCTGAATCAGCAGAAGCAGTGGACATTGAATCTCTAAGAGTAGCAGAAGCTGAATCAGCAGATGCAGTGGACATTGAATCTCTAGCAGCAGCAGAAGCTGAAACAGCAGGAGCAGTGGACATTGAATCTCTAGGACTAGCAGAAGCTGAAACAGCAGGAACAGTGGACATTGAATCTCTAGGACTAGTTGAAGCTGAATCAGCAGAACCAGTGGACATTGAATCTCTAGGACTAGCAGAAGCTGAATCAGCAGGAGAAGTGGACATTGAATCACCAGGACTAGTTGAAGCTGAATCAGCAGAAGCAGTGGACATTGAATCTTTAGGAGCAGCAGAAGCTGAATCAGCAGGAGCAGTGGACATTGAATCTCTAGCAGCAGCAGAAGCTGAAACAGCAGGAGCAGTGGACATTGAATTTCTAGGACTAGCAGAAGCTGAAACAGCAGGAACAGTGGACATTGAATCTCTAGGACTAGTTGAAGCTGAATCAGCAGAAGCAGTGGACATTGAATCTTTAGGAGCAGCAGAAGCTGAATCAGCAGAAGCAGTGGACATTGAATCTTTAGGAGCATCAGAAGCTGAATCAGCAGAAGCAGTGGACATTGAATCTCTAGCAGCAGCAGAAGCTGAAACAGCAGGAGCGGTGGACATTGAATCTCTAGGACTAGCAGAAGCTGAAACAGCAGGAGCAGTGGACATTGAATCTCTAGGATTAGCAGAAGCTGAATCAGCAGGAGCGGTGGGCATTGAATCTTTAGGAGCAGCAGAAGCTGAAACAGCAGGAGCAGTGGACATTGAATCTCTAGGACTAGCAGAAGCTGAATCAGCAGGAGCAGTGGACATTGAATGTCTAAGAGTAGCAGAAGCTGAGTCAGCAGGAGCAGTGGACATTGGATCTTTAGGAGCAGCAGAAGCCGAATCAGCAGGAAAAGTGGATATTGAACCTCTAGGACTAGCAGAGGCAGAAACAGCAGGAGCAGTGGACATTGAATCTCTAGCAGCAGCAGAAGCTGGAACAGCAGGAGCAGTGGACATTGAATCTCTAGGACTAGCAGAAGCTGAATCATCAGGAGCAGTGGACATTGAATCTCTAGGACTAGTTGAAGCTGAATCAGCAGAAGTAGTGGACATTGAATCTCTAAGAGTAGCAGAAGCTGAATCAGCAGACGCAGTGGACATTGAATCTCTAGCAGCAGCAGAAGCTGAAACAGCAGGATCAATGGACATTGAATCTCTAGGACTAGCAGAAGCTGAAACAGCAGGAACAGTGGACATTGAATCTCTAGGACTAGTTGAAGCTGAATCAGCAGAAGCAGTGGACATTGAATCACTAGGACTAGCAGAAGCTGAATCAGCAGGAGCAGTGGACATTGAATCACCAGGACTAGTTGAAGCTGAATTAGCAGAAGCAGTGGACATTGAATCTTTAGGAGCAGCAGAAGCTGAATCAGCAGAAGCAGTGGACATTGAATCTTTAGGAGCAGCAGAAGCTGAATCAGCAGGAGCAGTGGACATTGAATCTCTAGCAGCAGCAGAAGCTGAAACAGCAGGAGCAGTGGACATTTAATCTCTAGGACTAGCAGAAGCTGAAACAGCAGGAGCCGTGGACATTGAATCTCCAGGACTAGCAGAAGCTGAATCAGCAGGAGCGGTGGACATTGACTCTTTAGGAGCAGCAGAAGCTGAATCAGCAGGAGCAGTGGACATTGAATCTCTAGGACTAGCAGAAGCTGAAACAGCAGGAGCAGTGGACATTGAATCTCTAGGACTAGCAGAAGCTGAATCAGCAGGAGCAGTGGACATTGAATCTCTAGGACTAGCAGAAGCTGAATCAGCAGAAGCAGTGGACATTGAATCTTTAGGAGCAGCAGAAGCTGAAACAGCAGGAGCAGTGGACATTTAATCTCTAGGACTAGCAGAAGCTGAATCAGCAGGAGCACTGGACATTGAATCTCTAGGACTAGCAGAAGCTGCATCAGCAGGATCAGTGGACATTGAATCTCCAGGACTAGCAGAAGCTGAAACAGCAGGAGCAGTGGACATTGAATCTTTAGGAGCAGCAGAAGCAGAATCAGCAGGAGCAGTGGACATTGATTCTCCAGGACTAGCAGAAGCTGAATCAGCAGGAGCAGTGGACATTGAATCTCTAGGACTAGCAGAAGCTGCATCAGCAGGAGCAGTGGACATTGAATCTCTAGGAGCAGCAGAAGCTCAATCAATAGGAACAGTGGACATTGAATCTCTGTGAGCAGCAAAGCTGAACCAGTAGAAGTGGTGGACACTGAATCACTAGAAGCAGCCAAAGGTGAATCACTGGGAGCAACAGATATTGTATCTCAAGGAGCAGAGGACGCTGCATTACTTGGAGCAGCAGAAGCCGAATTGTCAGGAGTAGTCAAATGCATTGCATCCACCACGGAAGCCCTTATGATTTCATGGGACCACTTTGGGCTTTGATCCAGAAATATGCCGGCTTTGAGGAGATGGTAGTCACCTCTCCTTCCTTCTGCTTTAATCTTAGAAACACAGTGGGTCTACCGTAGTACAATTTTAGAAAGGAAAGAGTTGGCATGTGTGGGGCTGGGGGGGTGGGGGGCAACATATTTTTGACTAGACTTGTGTTAATTAATATTCAGACTGGGTTAAGCTGGCTCACGCAGGTGTCAACACCAGCAACAGAGGCAAGGGTGGGATTAATATCAAGTTTGAGGTCAGATTGACCACACCCACCCCTACTCTTCCCTCACAAGTACCTCTTAAAGTTACCTTGCTCTTACTTACTTTTCCTTTTGACTCACTGAGAAGGCCTCCAAGGAAACTGCACTGAGAAAACACCTAGAGATCGATTGGTTGAACTACGCCATGGGGTCGCCCCCACCTCAACTAACCGTATTTACTTGAACTCTTTTGTCTCAACAAAACATGACTTTCATTTTGTTACCTTCAAGGGTGCCGCAGGTGAACACACATTGCAACTCACAAAGTATTTACAATTTTTAGAGGAACTCAACGCGTCCATTTCGGATCAGAGTGAAGGCTCTTGGTTGACGGCGCTTGGCTACTTGGTTTTGAGGTAGGATCCGTTTTAGTCATGTATTTTCTTGGCAGGCCCTGGCCCACATCGAGCTGTGACTGGGAATAACACCTGTGGCCTCAGGTCATGGCAGGAGGTAAGGCAGAGGACATTGGCCAGCCTGGGTCCGGCCAAAGCTTGTAAGGTCACCCCGATCAGTGTCCTGAAGCAGAGAGCCAAGACTCACCATTGAGTGAGAGCTCGAGCCCAGAACCGCTGCCATGTTGACGACAAGGGATGCGCCTCAGTCAGGAAGTAGGGTTCTCCGGAGAGCAGTCTGGGTCGCTGTGGGCCAAATGGGCTCATATGGGCATGACACCAAAAAAAATGGTGACGAAAGTGTAATTTGAACTGGATCCTTCAATTCTTTCAGAGCTTTTGCTAGCAGCTTCACAGTTTGGTAAAAACACTGCTGTGTCCTAATCTTTCCAAAGAAGCCCCGGATGCTGGACGCCCTGTGGCAGCGCAAGGCATAGGGTACCACCAGTTCACCTCACCTTCTCTTCCCTTTGGTGACCCTAGGTCCACCCAGAGCCATTGTAGCTAAAGACCACCCTGAACTGTGAGTGAGGTCGAAGAGGGGTACCCATTGATGGACTGGCCAGCCGGGCAAGCGGGCAATCCCTAGGGAGACTGAAGCCCTAGGAGTCCGGTTTTGACACTTGAAGGCTGGTTTCAGCCTCCAGGAGACGTGGTGCACGTTACCAATCACGGCAGCTACTTGAAAGAGTTGCTCTGGCTCTAGCACGCATTAGCGCGTCTGCACATGGGGGCTGATTTTATAACTTTTGCCAGGGCTGTTTTAAGTTACCAGTCCGGCCCTGGGGGTACCCAGGGCAAATCAGAGCTACTTCGCCAGCTGACCTGCAAACAGGATGAATTTAGAGGTAGGAAGAAAGTGCTGAGACAACCACCTCTACTTCCCCGGGACATTTTAATGCAGGAGGATCAAAGATAAACACTAAGGGGCTTATTTACAAGCCCATTGCGTCACTTTTATTGACGCGCCGGCAGCGCAATGGGCTTGCCGATATTTACAAGGGCATGTAAAGTCACCCTGCGCGACTTTTCATGGCCTTGTAAATATGCTTCCCTTTGAGGCATAACTCTGCGTGAAAGGGGCGTTCCATGGGTGTTGCTGTGGGTGTTCCCACGCAACAAATCCATGGAACTTGACGCATTCCCAAATTTACAACATTTTGTAAACCTGGGAACGCGACGGAATCCTACGCCTCCCCAGGGGAGGCGTAAGGAGGCGCAACGAGGAGAAATAGTATTATTTCTCCTCGTTTTCGCCTCTTTCTATGCATGCAGCATTCTGCAGCACGCATAGAAAGAGGAAAATGGTTTAATGATTGTTTATGTGCAGGAATGTGTCCCTTCCTGGACAAAAACAATCATCCCCTCAGCGAAGGCACCCTTGCAAAATGACGCAAGGGTGTCTGTGCTGGCGCATGGCCGCTGTTTGTGCGCCGGCGCAGGGGAGAAGGATGGGAATGCCCCATATCTTGTAGATTCGGCGCATTCCTGCCCTTTTATTTTGACGCACGGCAGCGCAGCAGGAAGGCTTTCTACGCTGCCGTTCATCAAAATATTGTAAATAAGGGCCTATGAGGCTGATTCACAACAGCATTGATGAGTATGTAAAGTATTAGTGCAGGAGTACTCCTTTGCATACTCTGACATGTCTTAAACCTCCAACTCCATAGGAGTAAAAGTGCTAACAAAACACCGTCCTTTCTAAAGCCCTTTTAGCCCCGTGGCTGATGCGCCCCTTTAGGGAGGAGCCCTGGTGATACTGTGAGGTCAGAGCAGTGCTGGCGTCTGGTAATTGTCCTGCTCTGGTGTCATCGTCGTGATAACACAACAGCCGTGACGTCACATCCGTGTTGTTATCGCATTTCTGTTCCCCTAAACTGGACAGAGGTGTATCAGCCCTTCCGGTGACCTGAAATGACCGGGGTTGGTTTGAGCCAGGCCTCTTACATCAGTCACGGACTGATGCTGAGGGGGGAGGGAGGCTGTCTGTTGCCCACTGTCGCCCCCCCTCCAGATCCTGGAGTCCACCTGCACTCTGGTGTGGAATGTCACACTCGGACTCGGCTGTGTGCGTGACACGGGCGCCGCGCGTGCACTGTCCGCTATGGAATGTGTACAGCAGACTGCTTCACTGCAGCGCTCCGAGGCCCCTCTGGGGCTGCTGTCGCTTGTGAGGCGCTGCTGTTGTAGTCAGTATCGTGCGCACTTATAGTGCTTAGTCTGTATAGAAATAAGTGCCGGGGCTCTCGTCAGGAGGCCAATGTAGCTTGCACCACACATTGCTCCTGCAGCGCTGCCAGTGACAGTACAAACACACCTACTAACCATCACACTCCTGCAAGTGTGACAATTCAGACTATTTCAGGACGCCAAAGCTATAAGAATGGCTTGAGCGAAGGTATTTGAAGTTTTCAATGTATATTGAATTCAGGGCTTTAAATGGGCCGGGTCTCACCGGTGCTGAGCACGGCAGTTTTTTAAAGACGGCCTCTGTTTTGTGCCCTGAAGCGGTCCGTTTTTTCCCGGACTGAAGTGACAGCAGGTACATCCATGTGCCGTGCTCACACTGCTCACTTCTCACTAGTGGAGAAGTTACGGCATGACATCATGCCAGGTGAGCGTTGTAGGGGAAGGGAAATCCTTTAAAGAGAGTCATTTTCTTTCTGGATTTCCTTCTCTTTCTGAAATTCAGGAGCAGCAACATTGTCGTGATGTCACCAGGGCTTCAAGTGGAAGCTTTTTCAATATTATATACAAGCCATAGTTGTTGCCTATTTATCTTATGCAACTAACAACGATTGACAAAGCCAATAGTCCTGACTTGTTGTAGGTATGATGTTACTTGTTGTATCATATATCTGGATGCAATGACAGAAACAGCAAAATACCAGTCGGGCAACACACTATGCTAAGCACAGATTTTTAGCTTATATGTTTTTAAGCCGCACCCTTAACTACATTGGCCACTCCCCTTTGAGAGACCCCCCAGTTTTTTCATCCCACTTAAAGCCCTTATTGAATTGATAAACAGCTGTTATAGTGCCCATTTCTAAATTAGGTAGACAGCGCCACTAAGTAGCCGACTGTCATAAGTGCTGGTGTTGACAGTAGTGCCGGTGCTGAGCACCGGAAACCACTGGCTCAAATTAAACTATAACACAGCATGCTGAGTTCATGGACTGGGGTCTGCTGCTGGTGCTGATAGCGTCCAAGCTAAGCTCCCCGCCTGTCTGTGCCCCCTTTCCTTCCCTTACCCCTCCGGGAGGGCCTGTATTTCTCTGTTTCCCCTGAAAACTCGGAGAAGGAGCAATCAAGGAGAGGGGTGCACAGAACCCCCCAACCCACTTTCCATCCAGTTTTTTTGTTGTTGCAGATTTATATAGCGCGATCTCGACCCAAAGGAATTGGAGCGCTTTACATGAGCACCAGTTACAGTACACAAGGACACCTTCATTTTTTAAGGCACAGGAGATTAAGTAATTTGCCCACAAATCACAGGATTTTGAGTCGACTCCAAGACTCGAACCTGGTTTCCCAGCTCCAAAGTCATCAGCTCTGGCCTTTACGCCACATCTTCCATGTAGTATCAATAGGTGATAGTGCCCAGTTCTGAGGGCCACATCTGGAGTATAGTGCTTGGTTCTAGAGGCTAATTTTGTATTACTGTGCCCAGTTCTGGAGGCCACACCTGGAGTAATGCAGCGACATCTGCAGAACTGACAGCAAGGATTATTGTCAGTCCTGGAGGCCACATTTGAATTATAGTGCCTAGTCCTGGAGGCCACGTTTGAATTATAGTGCCTAGATCTGGAGGCCACATTTGAATTACAGTGCCTAGTACGGAAGGCCACACCTGGGGTATAGTGCCCGGTTCTAGAGGCTACATTTGGAGTACTGTGCCCAGTTCCGCATGCCACCCTTGGAGTATAAAGACCAGTTCTCACGGCCACATTTGGAGAATAACGACCAGTTCTCACGCCCACATTTGGAGAATAACGACCAGTTCTCACGCCCACATTTGGAGAATAACGACCAGTTCTGAAGGCCACATTTGGAGAATAACGACCAGTTCTGAATGCCACATTTGGAGAATAACGACCAGTTCTCACGCCCACATTTGGAGAATAACGACCAGTTCTGAAGGCCACATTTGGAGAATAACGACTGAAGGCCACATTTGGAGAATAACGACCAGTTCTGAAGGCCACATTTGGAGAATAACGACCAGTTCTGAAGGCCACATTTGGAGAATAACGACCAGTTCTCACGCCCACATTTGGAGAATAACGACCAGTTCTCACGCCCACATTTGGAGAATAACGACCAGTTCTGAAGGCCACATTTGGAGAATAACGACCAGTTCTGAAGGCCACATTTGGAGTACTGTGCCCAGTTCCGCATGCCACCCTTGGAGTATAAAGACCAGTTCTGAAGGCCACATTTGGAGAATAACGACCAGTTCTGAAGGCCACATTTGGAGAATAACGACCAGTTCTGAAGGCCACATTTGGAGAATAACGACCAGTTCTCACGCCCACATTTGGAGAATAACGACCAGTTCTCACGCCCACATTTGGAGAATAACGACCAGTTCTCACGCCCACATTTGGAGAATAACGACCAGTTCTGAAGGCCACATTTGGAGAATAACGACCAGTTCTCACGCCCACATTTGGAGAATAACGACCAGTTCTGAAGGCCACATTTGGAGTATAACTTTGCACTGAAGTTTAAAGGACACAGTGCATATGATGATACGGCAACGCTGGGCTTTCTGCAGAACTTAGCCAATGTGGCTGTAGTGACACACGCCATCACCTCCCCAGTGTTAGAGCATCGCCTGCATTCCTGTGGCTTGAGGGTGGAGACCAGACACTGAAGTGAAAAAGAATGGAGACAGGGCTCCCCTTAGAAATCCAAGGGGGTCCTAGTTAGGAAGGGGCTGCTGGTTACGTGTTTTTCCTGAGCACTTCAGGTTTGGTGGATAGTAAGTGTGAGGGGTGGGACTAGAGTTTTATTGTTCAGGTGAGAATTTCTATGAGAGGGGGGAGTTCTTTAATTTTGTGTGTTTGATTACTGCTCTAGGAAGGCTGAATGATAACCAGATGCAAGACCCGACACTTCATTGTGCCTCTGTTGTGGGTGCTCCTGGTTGGAGAGAGCCCCAGTGCTATCTGCCCAGTGAAGCATTACTTTACACAAACTCACTAAAACAGGCTCTGTTGTCCTTCACCACCCCCCCCCCCCCCTGATCAGCAGAGGGAAAGGGGGGAGAATCTCCAGCACACACTTTTGAAATATTTCTGTTTTGCGTTTTCCTTCCATTGGAGTTTATGGGAAAATGAAACCATATTTATTTTAATTCTATTTACCCGTGGGTGATGGTGGTGTGTGTGCACACTGGTGTTCTCATGGCCTACAGTGAAATTGTAACACATACATATAATGTTGTTTCTTTCTGCTGTTTTGCATCTCAAAAAGCCTCCACAATATCCCTAAAGATGTTGCATGAAAACCGATTCTGACGTAAAATTTCTGATTGTTGACTCTCCTTTTTCATTCAAATGATTCTCTCCTTCCATTCCATCCTCTGCCCGTCTCCTCTCTCTTAGTATAGTCTTCTCTAAGCCACATGCATATTCGGCTTAATCCTTGTTGTTGTTTCTCTGCACATTGCCCACACCTCATTTCAAAGATCACAACGTCTCCTTTACAGGGGCGGCTCCTCCATGTGGGCGCAGGAGGGTCGCCCCACTGCTTTCTCGCAGTGCGAGAAGCAGAAACATAAAATGGTATTATGAATACCATTTTATATTTCTGCTTCTCGCACTGCGAGAAACCAGAAGGGTTTGGTTGGGCGATCCTGCAGCAGGGCAGGGTAGGAGTAACTTGCCCACTGTTGTGGGCGCTGACTGTTTGGTCGGCCCCAAGGCCGACCAAACCAGTCATACGCACTGTCCCGTTTTTCTCCATGTAGGCTCCATGCAGCCTGCATGGAGAAAACGACCTCCCCATAGACGCCTGTGTGGTCGGCGTCCCAGGCAATCACAACGCTGCATTGCAGCGTTGTGATTGGCTTAGGGGAGGAGAGGGAGGCTGCCTGCTTCCTGGGACTCGGAGCAGAGAGAGACGCGTCGCGGGACCGGAGGCGAAGGTAAGTTTTCATTTTTTTTTTTTAAATTAACCCCCCCCTCCCCGCGCGACCCCCCGCCACCTCCACCCGTGAACATTGCCGCCTGCGACTGCTCCTTTAAATCTCGTACCCCTGCAGCCCTACAATACTTAATCTCCTGTATCTCATCTATTAATCCCACCAACCAAAGTAAGAATGCACATATCCCCCTCTCCCACTAAAGATCCCACCAAACTCCCATGAATTTAAGCCCCTGCATAGAAAGTGGAGTAAATCCATGGCATGGCTTCCTTGAGTGCAAGACTAATGGCAATAACCAAAAAAGAAGTACTGACCCTGGGTTCCTGTTGCAATACTATCAACAGGTTGGTACCAGTACTTCAAAGGAAGATTGAATAACTACCAATGGAATGGCTAGTACTTCTCAGCGAGGATGCTTTACTACCAGTGGGAGAGTACTCGTACATCTCAGCAGGGATGCACTATTATCACTGGGAGAGTACCTCTGGGATGCTCCGCTACCAGTGGGAGAGTACCTGTACCTCTCAGCATGGATGCCTTACTACCACTGGGAGAGTACCCACACTTCTCAGGAAGGATGCATTTCTACCACTGGGAGAGTACCCACACTTCTCAGGAAGGATGCATTTCTACCACTGGGAGAGTACCCACACTTCTCAGGAAGGATGCATTTCTACCACTGGGAGAGTACCCACACTTCTCAGGAAGGATGCATTTCTACCACTGGGAGAGTACCCACACTTCTCAGGAAGGATGCATTACTACCGGTGGGAGAGTACCTACACTTCTAAGGAAGGCTGCATTACTACCAGAGGGAGAGTACCCACACTTCTCAGGAAGGATGCATTACTACCAGTGGAAGAGTACCCACACTTCTCAGGAAGGATGCATTACTACCAGTGGTAGAGTACCCACACTTCTCAGGAAGGATCCATTACTACCAGTGGGAGAGTACCTGCAATTCTCAGAAAGGATGCATTACTACCAGTGGAAGAGTACCTACACCAATAAGGAAGGATGCATTTCTACCACTGGGAGAGTACCTAAACTTCTCAGGAATTATGCATTACTACCAGTGGGAGAGTACCCACACTTCTCAGGAGGAATACATTACTACCAGTTGGAGAGTACCCACACTTCTCAGGAAGGATGCATTACTCCCAGTGGAAGAGTACCTACACTTCTAAGGTAGAATGCATTACTTCCAGTGGGAGAGTACCCGCACTTCTCAGGAAGGATACATTACTACCACTGGGAGAGTACCTACACTTCTAAGGAAGAATGCATTACTACCAGTGGGAGAGTACCCACACTTCTCAGGAAGGATGCATTACTACTAGGATCCATTACTACCAGTGGTAGAGTACCCACTCTTCTCAGGAAGGATCCATTACTACCAATGGGAGAGTACCTGCAATTCTCAGGAAGGATGCACTACCACCAGTGGGAGAGTACCAACACTCCTCAGGAAGGATGCATTTCCACCAATGGGAGAGTACCCACACTTCTCAGGAAGGATTCGTTACTACCAGTAGGAGAGTACCCACACTCCTCAGGAAGGATGCATTACTACCAGGATGCATTGCTACCAGTAGGAGAGTACCCACACTCCTAAGGAAGGATGCATTACTACCAGGGGGAGAGTACCCACACTTCTCAGGAAGGATGCATGACTAACGTTGGGAGAGTACCCACACTTCTCAGGAAGGATGCCTGACTACCAGTGGGAGAGTACCCACACTTCTAAGAAAGGATGCATTACTACCAGAGGGAGAGTACCCACACTTCTAAGGAAGGATGCATTACTACCAGTGGGAGAGTACCCACACTTCTCAGGAGGGATTCATTACTACCAGTTGGAGAGTACCCACACTTCTCAGGAAGGATGCATCACTACCAGTGGAAGAGTACCTACACTTCTAAGTTAGAATGCTTTACAACCAGTGGGAGAGTACCCACACTTCTCAGGAAGGATGCATTACTACCAGTGGGAGAGTACCTACACTTCTAAGGAAGAATGCATTACCACAGGTGGAAGAGTACCCACACTTCTCAGTGAGGATGCTTTACTACCAGTGGTAGAGTACCACACTTCTCAGCGGGGATGCATTACTACCGGTGGGAGAGTACCCGTACATCTCAGCAGGGATGCACTATTATCACTGGGAGAGTATCTACACTTCTCATCTGGGATGCTCCTCTACCAGTGGGTTAGTACCTGTACTTCTCAGCGGGGATGCTCTACCAGTGGGAGAGTACCTACACTAATAAGGAAGGATGCATTACTACCAGTGGGAGAGTACCCGCACTTCTCAGGAAGGATGCATTACTACCAGTGGGAGAGCACCCACACTTCTCAGGAAGGATGAATTACTACCAGGATGCATTACTACCAGTGGGAGAGTACCCACACTTCTCAGGAAGGATGCATTACTACCAGTGGGAGAGTACCCACACTTCTCAGGAAGGATGCATTACTACCAGAGGAGAGTACCTACACTTCTAAGAAAGGATGCATTTCTACCAGAGGGAGAGTAACCACACTTCCCAGGAAGGATGCCTTACTAACAGTGGGAGAGTACCTACACTTCTAAGGAAGAATGCATTACTTCCAGTGGGAGAGTACCCACACTTCTCAGGAAGAATGCATTACTACCAGTGGGAGAGTACCCACACTTCTCAGGAAGGATGCATTACTACCAGTGGGAGAGTACCTGCACTTCTCATCAGGGATGCATTACTACCAGTGGGAGAGTACCTACACTTCTAAGGAAAAATGCATTACTACCAGTGGGAAAGTATCCGCACATCTCAGGAAGGATGCATTACTACCAGTGGGAGAGTACCCACACTTCTCAGGAAGGATGCATTACTACCAGGATGCATTACTACCAGTGGGAGAGTACCCACACTTCTCAGGAAGGATGCATTACTACCAGAGGGAGAGTACCTACACTTCTAAGAAAGGATGCATTACTACAAGAGAGAGAGTACCCACACTTCCCAGGAAGGATGCATTATTACCAGTGGGAGAGTACCTACACTTCTAAGGAAGAATGCATTACTACCAGTGGGAGTACCCACACTTCTCAGGAAGGATGCATTACTACCAGTGGTAGAGTACCCACAATTCTCAGGAAGAATGCATTACTACCAGTGGGAGAGTACCTGCAATTCTCAGGAAGGATGCATTACTACCAGTGGAAGAGTACCTACACCAATAAGGAAGGATGCATTTCTACCACTGGGAGAGTACCTAAACTTCTCAGGAATGATGCATTACTACCAGTGGGAGAGTACCCACACTTCTCAGGAGGGATACATTACTACCAGTTGGAGAGGACCCACACTTCTCAGGAAGAATGCATTACTACCAGTGGGAGAGTACCCCCACTTCTCAGGAAGGATGCAATACTACTAGGATGCATTACTACCAGTGGAAGAGTACCCACACTTCTCAGGAAGGATCTATTACTACCAGTGGGAGAGTACCTGCAATTCTCAGGAAGGATGAATTACTATCAGTGGGAGAGTACCAACACTCCTCAGGAAGGATGCATTTCCACCAGTGGGAGAGTACCCGCACTTCTCAGGAAGGATGTGTTACTACCAGTGGGAGAGTACCCACACTTCTCAGGAAGGATGCATTACTACCAGGATGCATTGCTATCAGTGGGAGAGTACCCACACTCCTAAGGAAGGATGCATTACTACCAGAGGGAGAGTACCCACACTTCTAAGGAAGGGTGCATTACTACCAGTGGGAGAGTACCCACACTTCTCAGGAGGGATACATTACTACCAGTTGGAGAGTACCCACACTTCTCAGGAAGGATGCATCACTACCAGTGGAAGAGTACGTACACTTCTAAGGTAGAATGCATTACAACCAGTGGGAGAGTACCCGCACTTCTCAGTCAAGATGCATTACTACCAGTGGGAGAGAACCTACACTTCTAAGGAAGAATGCATTACTACCAGTGGGAGAGTACCTACACTTCTAAGGAAGGATGCATTACCACCGGTGGAAGAGTACCCACACTTCTCAGGGAGGATGCTTTACTACCAGTGGGAGAGTACCACACTTCTCAGCGGGGATGCATTACTACCGGTGGGAGAGAACCCGTACATCTCAGCAGGGATGCACTATTATCACTGGGAGAGTATCTACACTTCTCATCTGGGATGCTCCTCTACCAGTGGGATAGTACCTGTACTTCTCAGCGGGGATGCTCTACCAGTGGGAGAGTACGTACACTAATAAGGAAGGATGCATTACTACCAGTGGGAGAGTACCCGCACTTCTCAGGAAGGATGCATTACTACCAGTGGGAGAGCACCCACACTTCTCAGGAAGGATGAATTACTACCAGGATGCATTACTACCAGTGGGAGAGTACCCACACTTCTCAGGAAGGATGCATTACTACCATGGGAGAGTACCTACACTTCTAAGGAAGGCTGCATTACTACCAGAGGGAGAGTACCCACACTTCTCAGGAAGGATGCATTACTACCAGTGGGAGAGTACCTGCACTTCTCAGGAAGGAAGCATTACTAACAGTGGGCGAGTACCTACACTTTTAAGGAAGGATGCATTACTACCAGTGGGAAGGTACCCACTCTTTTCAGGAGGGATGCATTGCTACCAGTGGGAGAGTACCCACACTTCTCAGGAAGGATGCATTACTACCAGTGGAAGAGTACCTACACTTCTAAGAAATGATGCATTACTACCAGTGGGAGAGTACCCACACTTCTAAGGAAGGATGCATTACTACCAGTGGGAGAGTACCCACACTTCTAAGGAAGGATGCATTACTACCAGTGGAAGAGTACCCACACTTCTCAGGAAGGATGCATTACTACCAGTGGGAGAGTACCTGCACTTCTCAGTCAGGATGCATTACAACCAGTGGGAGAGTACCCACACTTCTCAGGAAGGATGCATAACTACCAGTGGAAGAGTACCTACACTTCTAAGGAAGAATGCATTACTACCAGTGGGAGAGTACCCACACTTCTCCGCGAGGATGCTTTACTACCAGTGGAAGAGTACCACACTTCTCAGCGGGGATGCATTACTACCGGTGCGAGAGTACCCGTACATCTCAGCAGGGATGCACTATTATCACTGGGAGAGTATCTACACTTCTCATCTGGGATCCGCTACCAGTGGGAGAGTACCTGTACTTCTCAGCGGGGATGCTCTACCAGTGGGAGAGTACCTACACTAATAAGGAAGGATGCATTTCTACCACTAGGAGGGTACCTAAACTTCTAAGGAAGGATGCATTACTACCAGTGGGAGAGTACCCACACTTCTCAGGAAGGATGCATTACTACCAGGATGCATTACTACCAGTGGGAGAGTACCCACACTTCTCAGGAAGGATACATTACTACCAGTGGAAGAGTCCCACACTTCTCAGAAAGAATGCATTGCTACCAGTGGAAGAGTACCTACACTTCTAAGAAAGGATGCATTACAACCAGAGGGAGAGTTCCTACACTTCTAAGACAGGATGCATTACTACCAGAGGGAGAGTACCCATACTTTTCAGGAAGGATGCATTACGACCAGTGGAAGAGTACCCACACTTCTCGGAAAGGATGCATTGCTACCAGTGGAAGAGTACCTACACTTCTAAGAAAGGATGCATTACTACCAGAGGGAGAGTACCTACACTTCTAAGACAGGATGCATTACTACCAGAGGGAGAGTACCCATACTTCTCAGGAAGGATGCATTACTACCAGTGGAAGCGTACCTACACTTCTAAGGAAGAATGCATTACTTCCAGTGGCAGAGTACCCACACTTCTAAGGAAGGCTGCATTACTTCCAGTGGCAGAGTACCCACATTTCTCAGGAAGGATGCATTACTACCAGTGGGAAAGTACCCGCACTTCTCAGGAAGGATGCATTAATACCACTGGGAGAGTACCTACACTTCTAAGGAAGAATGCATTACTACCAGTGGGAGAGTACCCACACTTCTCAGGAAGGATGCATTACTACCAGTGGTAGAGTACCCACACTTCTCAGGAAGGATCCATTACTACCAGTGGGAGAGTACCTGCAATTCTCAGGAAAGATGCATTACTACCAGTGGAAGAGTACCTACACCAATAAGGAAGGATGCATTTCTACCACTGGGAGAGTACCTAAACTTCTCAGGAATTATGCATTACTACCAGTGGGAGAGTACCCACACTTCTCAGGAGGAATACATTACTACCAGTTGGAGAGTACCCACAATTCTCAGGAAGGATGCATTACTCCCAGTGGAAGAGTACCTACACTTCTAAGGTAGAATGCATTACTTCCAGTGGGAGAGTACCCGTACTTCTCAGGAAGGATACATTACTACCACTGGGAGAGTACCTACACTTCTAAGGAAGAATGCATTACTACCAGTGGGAGAGTACCCACACTTCTCAGGAAGGATGCATTACTACTAGGATGCATTACTACCAGTGGTAGAGTACCCACTCTTCTCAGGAAGGATCCATTACTACCAGTGGGAGAGTACCTGCAATTCTCAGGAAGGATGCACTACCACCAGTGGGAGAGTACCAACACTCCTCAGGAAGGATGCATTTCCACCAGTGGGAGAGTACCCGCACTTCTCAGGAAGGATGCATTACTACCAGTAGGAGAGTACCCACACTCCTCAGGAAGGATGCATTACTACCAGGATGCATTGCTACCAGTGGGAGAGTACCCACACTCCTAAGGAAGGATGCAATACTACCAGTGGGAGAGTACCCACACTTCTCAGGAAGGATGCATGACTAACGTTGGGAGAGTACCCACACTTCTCAGGAAGGATGCCTGATTACCAGTGGGAGAGTACACACACTTCTCAGGAAGGATGCCTGACTACCAGTGGGAGAGTACCCACACTTCTAAGAAAGGATGCATTACTACCAGAGGGAGAGTACCCACACTTCTAAGGAAGGATGCATTACTACCAGTGGGAGAGTACCCACACTTCTCAGGAAGGATGCATCACTACCAGTGGAAGAGTACCTACACTTCTAAGTTAGAATGCATTACAACCAGTGGGAGACTACCCACACTTCTCAGGAAGAATGCATTACTACCAGTGGAAGACTACCCACACTTCTCAGCGAGGATGCTTTACTACCAGTGGGAGAGTACCACACTTCTCAGCAGGGATGCATTACTACCGGTGGGAGAGTACCTGTACATCTCAGCAGGGATGCACTATTATCACTGGGAGAGTATCTACATTTCTCATCTGGGATGCTCCTCTACCAGTGGGAGAGTACCTGTACTTCTCCGCGGGGATGCTCTACCAGTAGGAGAGTACCTACACTAATAAGGAAGGATGCATTTCTACCACTAGGAGAGTACCTACACTTCTAAAGAATGATGCATTACTACCAGTGGGAGAGTACCCGCACTGCTCAGGAAGGATGCATTACTACCAGTGGGAGAGTACCCACACTTCTCAGGAAGGATGCATTACTACCAGGATGCATTACTACCAGTGGGAGAGTACCCACACTTCTCAGGAAGGATGCATTACTACCAGAGGGAGAGTACCTACCCTTCTAAGAAAGGATGCATTACTACAAGAGGGAGAGTACCCACACTTCCCAGGAAAGATGCATTACTACCAGTGGGAGAGTACCTACACTTCTAAGGAAGAATGCATTACTACCAGTGGGAGTACCCACACTTCTCAGGAAGGATGCATTACTACCAGTGGTAGAGTACCCACATTTCTCAGGAAGGATCCATTACTACCAGTGGGAGAGTACACACACTTCTCAGGAAGAATGCATTACTACCAGTGGGAGAGTACCCACACTTCTCAGGAAGGATGCAATACTACTAGGATGCATTACTACCAGTGGAAGAGTACCCACACTTCTCAGGAAGGATCTATTACTACCAGTGGGAGAGTACCTGCAATTCTCAGGAAGGATGCATTACTATCAGTGGGAGAGTACCAACACTCCTCAGGAAGGATGCATTTCCACCAGTGGGAGAGTACCCACACTTCTCAGGAAGGATGCGTTACTACCAGTGGGAGAGTACCCACACTTCTCTGGAAGGATGCATTACTACCAGGATGCATTGCTATCAGTGGGAGAGTACCCACACTCCTAAGGAAGGATGCATTACTACCAGAGGGAGAGTACCCACACTTCTAAGGAAGGGTGCATTACTACCAGTGGGAGAGTACCCACACTTCTCAGGAGGGATACATTACTACCAGTTGGAGAGTACCCACACTTCTCAGGAAGGATGCATCACTACCAGTGGAAGAATACGTACACTTCTAAGGTAGAATGCATTACAACCAGTGGGAGAGTACCCGCACTTCTCAGGAAGGATGCATTACTACCAGTGGGAGAGTACCTACACTTCTAAGGAAGAATGCATTACTACCAGTGGGAGAGTACCTACACTTCTAAGGAAGGATGCATTACCACCGGTGGAAGAGTACCCACACTTCTCAGTGAGGATGCTTTACTACCAGTGGTAGAGTACCACACTTCTCAGCGGGGATGCATTACTACCGGTGGGAGAGTACCCATACATCTCAGCAGGGATGCACTATTATCACTGGGAGAGTATCTACACTTCTCATCTGGGATGCTCCTCTACCAGTGGGATAGTACCTGTACTTCTCAGCGGGGATGCTCTACCAGTGGGAGAGTACCTACACTAATAAGGAAGGATGCATTACTACCAGTGGGAGAGTACCCGCACTTCTCAGGAAGGATGCATTACTACCAGTGGGAGAGCACCCACACTTCTCAGGAAGGATGAATTACTACCAGGATGCATTACTACCAGTGGGAGAGTACCCACACTTCTCAGGAAGGATGCATTACTACCAGTGGGAGAGTACCCACACTTCTCAGGAAGGATGCATTACTACCAGAGGGAGAGTACCTACACTTCTAAGAAAGGATGCATTTCTACCAGAGGGAGAGTAACCACACTTCCCAGGAAGGATGCCTTACTAACAGTGGGAGAGTACCTACACTTCTAAGGAAGAATGCATTACTTCCAGTGGGAGAGTACCCACACTTCTCAGGAAGAATGCATTACTACCAGTGGGAGAGTACCCACACTTCTCAGGAAGGATGCATTTCAACCAGTGGGAGAGTACTCGCACTTCTCAGGAAGGATGCATTACTACCAGTGGGAGAGTACCTACACTTCTAAGGAAGAATGCATTACCACCAGTGGGAGAGTACCTGCACTTCTCACCAGGGATGCATTACTACCAGTGGGAGAGTACCTACACTTCTAAGGAAAAATGCATTACTTCCAGTGGGAGAGTACCCACACTTCTAAGGAAGGATGCATTACTACCAGTGGAAGAGTACCTACACTTCTAAGGAAGAATGCATTACTTCCAGAGGGAGAGTACCCACACTTCTCATAAAGAATGCATTACTACCAGTGGGAGAGTACCCACACTTCTCAGGAAGGATGCATTACTACCAGTGGGAGTGTACCCACCTTCTCAGGAAGGATGCATTACTACCAGTGGGAGTGTACCCACCTTCTCAGGAAAGATGCATTACTACCAGTGGGAGAGTACCCATACTTCTCAGGAAGGATGCATTACTACCAATGGAGAATTCCTGCACTTCTCACCAGCAAGTAGGCACTCGAGGATAGTGAGCATCTGCACTTCTCCCCACTGATCATCAAGTACTGATGCCAGATGTTCTTGTGGCAGGCACAGCTTACCACATTCACGAGGGGCGAAGGGAACACATATGTGTATGTGCTGTTTAATACAGTGTGAGTACCGTTTGGTGCACTGCCCTCGCACAGCACTTTCCACGTCTACTAAAATGCAACTTAGTGCACACTTCGGCACTCTTAATGCGCTGCAGAGCAGGCAATGACACCCAGCCTCTAAAAACACTCCCACCACCTCCCACAGCCCTGTGGCTGTACCTTTAAGCACTCACACCGCCCCCAAGCCACCCACTCTATGCAGTGCCTTGCTGCACTCACACGGCAGCTGACAGCACTCACAGCGCACTTCATGTCACGTACACTACACCCCACAAGACTCAGACAGTTCTTCACTGCACTAGCATAGCACCAGGCAACATTCTGTTGGTATCATACAGCACTAATACTGCATCTCCAGCACTCACAAGCACCCACAGCACTCTCAATCCACCGTACACCATCCCATCGCATCCCACAGCACTCATATTGCAACTACTATGCTCACATTCCACCCCACTGTGCTCACACCTAACAAACCCAACACCCTTGTTGCTCTTGACTTCACCAACACAGCACATGACAACATCCTATCTGAACCCATCTGTGATCGCGCTGCACCCCACAGCACTCACACCACGCCCCTCAGTTCTCAGGCAATACCTTACAGCACTCAGTCGGCACGTGACAGCATTCACTTGGAAGTTTGTGCACTCCATAGCACTCACACTGCAGCACAGTACTAACAATAAACCACACTACCCCATAGCACTCACACTGCTCCCCTCAGCACTCTGGCAATTCTTTACTGTACTTGAACAGCACCTGACATCATTCATTTTGAACCTAGCTGCACTGGCACTGCATCCCACTGCACTCCAGCTGCATTCCCCAGCTCTCGGACAGTCATTCCTACACTCGCACGGCACCTGACAGGCTGCATTCACATCGACACTGCTGCCCCCCACAGCACTCACACTGCACTCCACAACATTCACAATGCACTACACAGCACTCACTCTGCATCTCACAGCACTCGTACAGCACCCACTCTAATAAGGCACCACAGGGTACATACAGTGCATCGAACAACACACACATTGTCTCCCAGTGCACTCGCACTGCACACAGAGCACGCGCGCTGTATACAGAACATACGCATTGTACCCAGAGCACTCGTACAGCACCCAGAGAACTCGCACGTCACCCAGAGCACTCACAATGTACCACAGACGTCTCACACTGCACCCAGAGCACTCGCACTGCACACAGAACACGCGCACTGCACCCAGTGCACTCGTATTGCACCCAGAGCACTCGCACGGCACCCAGAGCACTCGCACGGCACCCAGAGCACTCGCACTGCACACAGAACACGCGCACTGCACCCAGTGCACTCGCATTGCACCCAGAACACGCGCACTGCACCCAGTGCACTCGCATTGCACCCAGAGCACTCGCACTGCACCTAGAGCACTCGCGCACCCAGAGCTCTCACAATGTACCACAGACATCTCACACTGCACCCAGAGCACTCGCACTGCACACAGAACACGCGCACTGCACCCAGTGCACTTGTATTGCACCCAGAGCACTCGCACGGCACCCAGAGCACTCGCACTGCACACAGAACACGCGCACTGCACCCAGTGCACTAGCATTGCACCCAGAACACGCGCACTGCACCCAGTGCACTCGCATTGCACCTAGAGCACTCGCACTGCACCTAGAGCACTCGCGCACCCAGAACTCTCACAATGTACCACAGACATCTCACACTGCACCCAGTAGCTCTTAGACTTCATTTCAAAGCACTCACACTGAAGCAATGGTACCGAGTAGGCATTTGGAAAGTTAAAACCCTAGTGGGACTGAGTGTGTTGGATGGGCAGAAAAATGGGTGGTCTGTGTGGGTATGATGGTTCACATCAAGTTTCACATTATGTGTTTAAATGTCACATGAGAATGGACTCCCACCCTCCATACCCCCAACATTCCCAACAAAAACAAACAAGAAAACAACACCAAGCAAGTGGAGCAAGACAAGAATTTTATCCCAGTCGCCCAATACAAAAGAAAATTAAATATGAACATGGTTTGAACAAAAGCATTATAAAAAACAACAACAAAAAAATTACTACTAGTGTGTACTTTGTGAGTTGATAAAAACTGTAAATGTGAAAGAGGCAGGGTGCCGGGGGCAGAGCCTACACAGAAATTACCCTCTTGCATTGACGACACACGAGGGATTTGGACAGCGACACACAAGATATTTAACAAAATTAGTCTATCTTTAAAAAACAAATAAAAACACTGCCAAGGGAGGCAAATGTTTGATTAATTAAAAAACGAAAAAGTATTACACAGAAAAAAACTCACTGGTACAGACACTTCTTAGCAAAACCAGTCTATCAATGTCAAGTGTCCGCTGGTAGGCAACAGAGTGGAGACGCTTCTCACCTTCGCTGGACGCCCCCATGTAATAGAACAAACCTCTGCCCACCTAAACCGCCTTGCAAGACACCAGCATGCAACAGGACAGGAGTGATGCAGGCAGAAGAGAACAGGGGTGGGTAAAAGGGTGGAGTCAATAATTAATAAGATGCCCCATAGGGGCGGTGGTGCAAGTGATGTTCAGTACTGGTGGCCCATGGGCCTATCTAGGAATGTGAAGATTCACGCGACATGTCAGTGGCGGTCTATCACAGAGAGAGTCAAGTCAGGCGCTAGACTGACATATAATGTATTGGTCTCCAACAGCAGTGACATATTAGAGGCTGACATGACTGACAGCGTCATGTGATTGACATTGCTATAACTGCCCCACTGTGAGCGGGGCGGGGCCAGACCAGGACGCACTACGGGTCCTAGGCCGCGCTTGAGGACCGTTCAAGCCTGTGCCTGCGTAAATCCAATCCACCCTCTTCCCGCCACTTCTCTCCTAAAAGCCAATCAGAATTCAGGCCTACTGTGGCAGAACCTTGCGCCCCCACCCGGGGCTCAGTGGAAATGAAAACTCTGTCAACTTATCGTCATTCGGCCTAGGCAGAGAAGGAGCAGAGCCGGTGGAGACACAAGAGGGGTATCTGTAGTTCCAGAGATGGACAGACGCCTCCACAAAAATCTAGATCTTTCTAGACCTCACCCTCTTGTGGCTGTAACCTAGCGGGAGAGGTGTACATGTGAAAAGGATTCTCGCCCTATGAATCAGAGAGGTGTGGGGATGCACAATACAGGCCTTTGACGCGCCTCATGCAGGGTGCAGGGACCAGCGAGGGCAGTGTGCAAGGCCATTACACTGTGATGCCAGGAATTCCGCCATAGACCGCCTCGCTCGATTTGTAGGACATACATACGTATGACCCTACTCTGTACACATACGACATGTAGCCTTTGCACTAAGGGCTTGAAGGCTCTACCCCCTTGACGTAGGTCCTGCATACATACAAGCCCTTGCCACACAGGAAACTATGCTCTCAAAAGTAGGATGTGCGGTCTCCCTCCACAGAGGACACTGCATGTAAGATGTGGGGTCACTAAAAGGAGGTTGTACACCCTTCACTTATAGGATGCGCTGGTGAGACCTTATTCCCATACCCTCTTGGGTAAGTCTCCCATCACCGGTGGAAAGGCTAGCATTAAAGGGGGTATTTAGCATTTCATATGACTTTTAGCCACATAAAGAGACAGTGTCTGGTCCACACTTTTTACCAACACATCACTTCAACAGTGTTTTTGGGCTGTTTTTTAACCATTAAAACACCTCCTCGTTGAAACCAACCTTGGACCTATCTCTGGGAAATGCCCACTCTCCCCCCTTCCTATGATGTCAGCGGAAGAAAGAGACCCCGCCCCCATGACGTCACAAATTCACATAAGGGTAACAGGCTGCACCAAAGGCGGGGATTCCCGGTACAGACTGAAAAAAGCAGCTCATATCTCAAGAAGCCATTTCTTTCAGTTTCCACTGCCCTGGGAATTTCAGCCTTGCCTGCAGCATCTGAGTCTCACCTGCCCTGGAAGGCTTGACGCTGGGTTACCTCTCGAAAGAACATTAAGAAAGGGCAGGGGAGTGGCTGTTTTTGGGAGAGAAGGGTTTAAGAATAGGATTTTCACCAGGTGCTGTGCTCGTTAGACATAAAAGAACTCCGTGTTGGAGTAATTTTCTAAAATAGAACTATACACTGAATTATCATATATGTATGTACCTACATACATACTTGTATATTTGATACGAATAATGGAAATGCTGTACACATTTCAGCACATATCCTCATGATTTTAATTTTTAAAAAACTTTTTTTAAATCTAGTCCGGGTGTATTTTCAGCCGTTTCGACTCAGGTTCTCCTTGTCACCGGCACGCTTCCCCATCAAATGGAGGAGTAAAGTGAGCTTTCTTTGAGAAAGTACTGGTGTTTCAGTAATTCTCCCCTTTTCTAAAAACAGCAATGCCAAAAAAGAATTGTCTGAAATGGGCCATAACCTGTGAGAGGCGACTAACTAACGCCATAGACAAAGTCCTGTGTTGTCCGGCATTCCTTGAGGAGTTAAAACATACTAAACCTGGAGGCAATTTACCTCCATCTCTGCATAAATGCCAAGATAAAGCTATATCTCTATAATATATTTCTATATATATATTTCTATGCGTAGATATATTTCCCTATAAGATCCTTCCAGCCTCTCTTCACCAGGAAGAGCAGGAGTGTTGCTCCGTGGCCATGCGCCACATTTCAAACAGAGCGGGCCTGAACAGAGCCAACCTGGGTTGTGCACCATTGTTTTGGAAAAGTTCCACTTTACTACACGTTTCGGCACGATTATCCTGAAGAAGCCTCCTTGACTCAATGATACTCCCCTTGCTTACCTTTTACCTTTATACACTGTGTTTCTGGGTACAGGTTAAGACAAGCAAAGCAGTTATGGTGAGGCTGAAGGAGTTTTGCCTTGGTCATTTATGTTATCCATCATCAACCCTTTCTCAGTGCAACCCCTGGATCCTTGTAGCACTAAAGGACACAGGTTTTTGGGGGAACACTTTTTGCCTTCACTGCACACTGGTGCAGACCTACAAGGATCCCAGCAGGCTGCACTGCAAATGCCCCGCAGCTTGGCCTGGAAAGTAGCTGGAGGCAGCTGGGGTCCAGTGAGATTCATCCATCTGTGGCTTGGGGAAAGGCCAGTAGCTTATTCTCTGCTGGTGACCCTTGAAGTCTGTAGATCACAACCATAACCACCAAAATGAAGTCACACCCAGAGGCTGCCCGCACAGGCCACTCACCAATACCTCAAAACTGTAGGCGTGCATCGCAGGTTTCCAAGGGAAGCCCGGATGGAGGTTCACATTTTAGTAAAAGGGAAATCAGACTTGTCCTGTGTGAATACACACGTGGGGGTCAATGGTCTTGGCCACAACGAGGAATAATGCATGTACTGCAGACCCAACAAAGTAGTACCAAAAGCAGGCTACAAGCAGGTGAGACAGCGCGAGTGGACAGGAGAGAAACAGTGAGTGTGCGCAATTCAAAAGCTATAACACAGTCGAAAACATTAGTCAGTGAATACTGGGGAGGACACTGAGGGAAGACACAAGGAGAATTTTCTCCAGGAGAGTTGGCCATGTCCCAGATGGCAGCCTGGCCACAGCTGTCTGCCACTGATTCAGACTAGTGATGCGGACATCTACAGTCCATGTACATGTTCACCCACATGGGGAACTGCCCCGTGCTCTTGCATCCACTTCTGGTGCACCCCGCAAACAGGGCCTCAGTGGGATCCATTCTGAGCGCTTCTCTTGCCCAACGTGTGCCTGGCGTTGCGATATGGGAGCTGACCGCAAGCATGGGTAGAGAGTCAGCAATGCAACGACACCTGGAGAGAGGGTAGTTTACCCACAAGTGCACGCTTGGGAATGAAGCACTGTTAGAAGAAGGACTTCTTCGATCAAGGGAGTGTATAAAAAGAAACACCACAAAGCTGTAGTTGGAACGAACCACAAACGTGCGTTCACATGGTTCCGGCATCCATTTTTCTTTAGGGTGGTGTTTTTTTGTCCTGGTAGGTGAACCCTAGTGCCCACTTGCAATCATTCCCACTGTGGTACGCCCACACACCCTGGCGGGTTTCTCATCACGAGTCCTCCTCCATGCTGAAGCTGCTGCGCCGGCTGGATGTCTTCGAGGCACCAGGCGAGACAGAGGAGAGCAGCGGGTCAGAGGCGCCTAGAGGCGAGAGTGTATCGTCCATCAGAATGTCCGCTATGGCCGAGTCCGCAGTCATGCCCAGGTGGAAGGTCATTCCGGGGTCGATGAGATCTCCCAGCGGGTTGCCAAAGTGGAGGGTGTTGAGGTCGAGGGTGCCCGAGGTGTCCAGGTGGCGTCCCTGTGGTGGGCCTGATACATACGACAGGTCCTGCTCCTCCAGGCCTTCTTCTTGCTTGAGGATGCTGTTGACCATGGCGGATGTCAGTCCGCCAGCGGCCGGGACAGAGAAGCCATGCATCTGAGCCTGCATCTCCAGCTCCTGAAAGAACCCAAGAACAGGAACATCAGTTAAGTAGCGGTGAAATCTGCACAATACAGAGAGACATCAATCAGTTTACACAGGACCACTTGTGCTCTGGGGGACACATGCAGCAGCTCGTGACATCAGTCCATTACTCTACCCAGGGTCACTTGTGCGATCTACGGGGTCTAGTGGGTGCCAGTCAGATGGCAATGGGCTGCTTAGATGAAGCACAGGAGCCTCCATACAAAATGGACACCAGTGCTTCTCCTCTACCTGATCTCAAGCCCCATTCCCACCGACAGGACACCGTCTCCAAGGGTCTGACCAGCCTGCCATGCATGTGGGCCTCTGTAAAGTGATGTTACATTGTTTCCGTTTATTCCACCAGCCAAGCATTCTTTCCCCTGCCCCTCTACATTTTAGAAACAAGACTACAGGACACCAGACCCCAAGCACCCCCCTCCCATCTACACCCCTCCACTTAACCGCTCAGTCAACCTTTTCCTTCAATCTTTCATTTTTTGGTCACTGAATAATAAACACACTCTCTTCCTTCTAACTTTGGTGAAGCCATGAGTAGAGGCCAGCTCCAAATACCTCTTCAAGCCCACATACAGCTCCTTCAACACTGTATTTCGAGAAACTCCCCTCCCTTGGGAAATTTAAAAAACCCGTCATCTATTCTCCAGAAAGTGAGTCATGAGGCGGGGTCGCTAGGCAACAGCTCTCTACAAGATAGTGCATAGCACTCGCACAAAGGGTTAAAATATATATATTACACAGTTGGCCTCTCCACTGTGTAGTGATGGTGGTTCAGTCGCATTTCACATTAAAATGACATTTTTGAATTTGCCTACAACTTAGGCCCCCATGGACAGATGTGCGCCAAATTTGGCATTCGCATAGCGTGGTCATCCAAGGTCCAACATACCAAGTTTTGTACAGTGGGCTGAGTGGGCGTAACAGATTAGCACATTTGTATATCTTGGCTGTTTTGGTCTGTGACTGGTCCACAAGCAAGTTCAAGAACTGTCTGTGGATTAAGTTAAAAAAAAAAAACTAAGGCCTACATTTGAACCAAGGAGATTTTTGCTTCTGTCCATTTGTGGTCCGTGGACCAAAAGCAGAAACTTTGGGCCCAAAAGCTCTGAATGCCTGACTGCAGGATCATTTTTTCACTTGCAGCTGCCAATACAGGACGCAGGGCAACTGTCATGGATTTCACCTCGCCCTCAGCCACTGTCAATAACATCGCTGGCCCCCAACAACTCTGTGACAACATATCCAACTTCTTCCACAGCAAAATCGCAAACATCTACAACAATTTCGCACACCGACCCAACCCCAGAGAACTCATCACTAACCTACCCACCACCAACAAAGATGGCCATCTGGCCGAACGGACAACCCTCACCAGAAACAATACAGCAGCAATCATGCGGACCATTCACTCAGGGACCCCAACGGATTCATGCTCCCTCCACATCTGCAACCTGAGAACATCACCAATCAGCACCACCCTGACCCACATCATAAATACCTCTATCATGTCTGTCACTTTCTCGGATGAATGGAGACTTGCAAAAATCAACTCCCTCCTCAAGAAGCCCACATCCGACCCAAATCAACTGAGCAACTTCTGACCCATCTACCGGCTCCCATATCCAGCCAAAGTGATTGAGAAGGCCATTAACAAGCAACTCACAACCCACCCCGAACTTCACCATCTTATAGGCAACACAAAATCAGGATTCAGAAAGAGCCACAGCACCGAAGCAGCACTCATCACGGCCACCAACGACATTCGAACCATCCTGGACCGAGGAGAAACAGTGGCCCTCATCCTGCTTGACCTCTCCACGGCCTTCGATACTATCTCCCATAACACCCTCATCAGAAGACTCCATGAGATTGTCATACAGGGATCCGCTCTCAAATGTATCTGTTCCTTCCTCACAGGAGGAACCCAAAGGGTCAGGCTACCACCCGTCACATCAGAGACTATGAAACTGACATGCGATATCGCACAGGGAGCGTCCCTCAGCCCCACTCTTTTTAACATATACATGACACCGCTCGCCAACATCATCCGATCACAAGACATCACTGTCATCTCCTACATGGATGACACCCAACTCATCTTCTCCCTGACGGACAAAACAAACACCTCCAGAACCAACTTCATCAACTGCAGGACAATGGTACCAGACTGAATGAGAACCAACTGCCTGAAGCTCAACTCCGATAAGACGAAGGTACTGGTTTTCGGAAACAGGACTTCACCATGGGACGCTACCTGGTGGCCGACACAGCTAGGACCAAAACCCACAGACCACGCAAGAAATCTAAGGATCAACCTAGATGACAAGCTCAACTTGACAGCTCAAGTCAATGCAATGTGCAACTCCTGCTTCCACATCCTACGCATGCTGGAAAAGATCTTCAAATGGTTGCCTCTGAACACCAGATGGACCATCATGCAAGAACCTCATCACCAGGAAGCAGGACTACGGCAACACTCTCTACATTGGGGTCTCCAAACAATTCCTACACAGATGCGAGACCAACCAGAACGCAGCCGCAAGACTTCCACTTGACCTCCCCCACATCACACCGGTCCTCAGGAAGCTTCACTGGCTCCCCATTCACAAGCACAGCCAATCCAAACGCTCATAAACACATACAAAGCCCTACACAACACAGGACCAGAATACCTGAACAGCTGCATACACTTTTATCAACCCACCAGACACCTAACCTCTGCCTCACTCACACTTGCACAAACACCCAGCATTCGCAAAAGCAAAACTTGAGGTTTCTCATTCTTCTGCATCGCACCCAAGGCCTCAACACATCTGAGCCTCCTGCTCACTCCCTGAGTTCCGCAAGAAGCTGAAGACCTGGCTTGTCATATAAGCACCTTGGGACCACACAGCTACACAACGTGCCCAAGCGCCTGGATACCCTTTCGGGTGATTAGTGCACTATACAAATCAATATAACATAACAGGGCATGGTGACCACATCCCAAATAAATAAATAAATAGGCCACAAAATGGGCATGGTTGGCCCACCCTGAGCACTAGGCCAAATCAGGGGGACCCTCAATGATGAGCCCGAACAAACACTAAATTTATTTTTAAATGTGCCCATGCACAATAGCCATTGGACCTTTTCCTGAGGCCGCAGACTTGATGCACTTAAAATGGAACTGGTAGTCGGTGGCCTCAACAACTAGGATGCTAACTCGATACACCTAAGATGGTGCCCCCAGTCTGTAACCTTGACAACTAGACAACATATTGTGGGCACGACCTCAAGTCGACAGCCTAGTTGTTGAGGCTGTGGACCAGATGTGCTATTTTGGGTGTGTCAAAGCTGCAGCCATGAAAATAGTGCACTGACTACTGGCATCCTTGGTGGAGGGGGGTTTGGGAGCAGAGGGCACCAAGTTCACGCCCTCGCTCATGAGGCCATGGGCTTAGTGCACCTAGCAATGAGGGCTATACTTCCTGTATAGTTCGCGGACATCCGCAGACGGTTTTACATTTTAAAGACCATTCTGAGATTCTGCCAGATCCCTTGCAAAAAGTGCCAGTAGTACCATTTTGTGAGAAGCAGGAGGCGAGAATGCGTGTTTCTGGAAGTCACTGCTCTATTTGCTCTACCATTGCACAGTCTGGACAGCCAGATCTGCCAGGACCAAAGGCTGCTGCTGCACCGGAGGAAGAAGTGCAGCGCCTTGGTGAAGCCGGCAACACACCGTCTGACTTGAAGAATCATTTACCCACCCAGAAGGGAAGGAGGAGATCAACGCACACAGAGTGACGTGTAGACCCCGGAGACCACTACTGCTTTAACACGAACCATGTGAAGACACCTAAAGTCACCCGGTGCAAGGGAAGGAGCGCATGCAGAAGTACAAGAGGGCACAACATGGCCAAGCATGCCCGAAGAGGCAGGAAGCAGCATGAAGCCAATCCACACTGAGTGTTTGCAAGGTGCACATCAGGTGTGGGGAGCAGAACAAGCAGCTTGTTGAGGAGTAAATGGCAGCACACTTCCGCAAGTTCCACCAGCCAAAATAAAAGCGTCCGTTTGCCACAATAATTATTAAATAAAAGTAAAAAAATACAAAAACCTGCTAAATAAAAAAACACATAAAAAACAAAAACAAAAATCGCCCACAAAAATAGTTCTTCTGCGAACAACCTACATAATACACAGAGCTTCTGTAGTCAACCATTGCTGTAGGCGCTGCGGCCAACCCATCTTGCACGCAGTAGTGGGCCATACACAGCGGGAGTTGGTCGCCTGTGGGGGTTGGGTCACTGTCGTCGGCAGGCCACATGTCAGGCCCTTTCTCTCTCTTTCTCACTCTCTGTCTCTCTCCCCCTCCTTTATCCTATCACACTATTTTCTCTTTCTGTTTCTCATTTTTCTGTCTCGCTCTCTCTCCATGTGTCTTATTCTGTTTCTCTTTCCATCTTTCTGGGTGCCTCTCTTCCGCCATCATCCTCCCTCATTCTATATGGTACACCAGTATTTTAATTTCATTTGATAACAATTTGCTTGTTCTTCTAGTGAAGAAATATGTGAATTTTGTGCAGCGATGTCCTCGGTGATGTTAGTGGTGATGTCATCAATGATGTTGTTGTATTCCTCTTAGGGTGTCCATAACGGGCTTTCCAGTATCATGTCCTTATATAGGTACAATTCGCCCTGCCCTTATATAGGCATAAAATCCCATCCCTTATTTAGGCATTAAACCGTGCACTCCAAATACAGGCATGGTCTCTGACATCCGTCCACCCTAACGTCACAACGAGTTTGTGAAGAACAGACCCTTAGGCTGCGGGAGTTTCCCTAGCCCAGGACTATTGATTTCTTCAAGGACTCATATATTATGCATGAACCATTATTCCTTAGGGGTTCATTCATGACGTCTTTCGCTGTCCGACTCACGTCAATACTAACATTCTTAGGTACTCTCAGGTATAAATATACATTCCCTAGCCCTTGTAAACTAGAGGAGACCTCGACTTCAGAGGAGCCCATTTCCCGGCCTGACGCACTGAGAAGACGCTGTCATCCCTGCACGCAGAGAGTCCAGCTTCCAGTGATCTGACTTCCCTTGCGGGGTGTTGGAGTTCGAGTCTGGCAAAGAGATTCCTACCTCTCTCATTCTTCAGGTATGGAGCTGACAAGAACCTAGAGGGACTCTTGGCATACTAGGCATACTAGGCTTAACATACTCTTAGTATACCATAGTAAGGAATACTTCACCTACTTCATACCTCTCCCTACACCTAGGTTAGGTTAGGTACATTGGGGTAGAACTAGATTAGAAACGCATCGTATGAGTACTCGCATTTTTAGTCTGTGTTATTTATGTAAAGGCATATGTACTAAAAGATAATGCTATCGCAGTATTATTTATTTCTACTGCTCACACTGTACATTATTTATCTCGCATACTGTCTTGTGATCGTAACAGCACATTTTACTTACACCAGAAACAAGACTGTTCAATAAATCTTTTATTGAAACGCCCGTGTGTTCTTTCTGTGTAACTTGGAGAAAACTAAGCATGCACGATTGAGCTGAGTGAAATAGTTATCTATTGTTTCCACAACTCTGGGACACGTTCTGATTCTAAAGGGAAACAAAGTGGTCATGTTTTGCGGCTGCCAGAAACTACTCCCTTCTTGTTTGTCAAGGAGTTTCTAGTGGCCTCTGAGCTAGCTGGCACAAGTAATTAAGTTTAATATACTCGATAGGGACATACTGACCTTAGTCCTATGTCAAACCTATAGGATATATTATTCCAATGCGCAGAGCCTATTAGGGAAATAGGAGCTACACTACAATGTCACATGATGTCATCAATGAATATGGTATCAAATAATGAGCAAGGGCATGGCGCAAGTTATGCTTGTGCTGAGCCATAATGGGCATATTTCAGTGATATCTCACGTCTGAGCCGTAAAAACATAACTCAGTTTCTAACTGTTTTTTCATTAAATTTATATATATGGATCCTTCAGCATAAGGCTTCGCAATGTACTTTCCGCATCCCCCAGACTATCCCTTCGAGTACACGTCACCAAGATTGGCGCCCCTCCCCTCTTTGCTTGTGGTCATAGCCTTAAGCCCCTCCCACCCAATTTTACCTACCAGAGCAAAGGCAGCTTCCCTTTAGAGACGCATGCACCACAAACCCCTCTTCACCTGCAGACCAGGCCCATGCCAGCTCTTGATCTCCATGTTGAAGATCAGCTGCACTTTATCTACATGAGTCCTCTTTATGTGTATGCACAGCACCTGCTACGCCTTTACGTGAATGCACAATTCTATCCCATCTCTACCCAACTCACTCGGTACCCGCACACGCTTTACTTGCATGCGTAGCGCTGGCCCCTTCTTTACAAGCACTCGCAGCACCAGAGACTACTTTCTCTACACACACTGCATCTGTGCCCGTTTTACCTGCATGCACCAGCCCCCTTCCCTGCCTGCCCAGAATCAGGCCCCTCTCTCACATGCAAGCGCCCCTTAACTATGTGCACAAGCAGCAAGAGTCGCCTCTTTGCCTCAGAGCACAATGGCTGCCCTCGGCGCTAGACACCTCTTCCACTACACACAGAAGCAGCACATTCCTTACTTGCATTTCTCACCATGCCTTCTTTACTTGCATGCGTCACCATGCCCTCTCTACGTGCACGTGTCACCATGCCCTCTTACCAAGCCCTCCTCACCTGCACGCGCAGCACCAGGCTACGGTTGTCATGCTCCAGCTTCTTCTGCCTCATCTCCATGTCCCTGGCACGCTGCTGCTCCTTCTGCAGCTTGCGGATGTAGTCCACTGAGGCCTTTAGGATTGTACCCTTGTTCCAGCGCATCTCCCTGTAGCATGCAAAAAAAACAGAAGAGGTTCAGGGACGCAAGGCTGGGCATTGGCCACATTAGCCATAACCGCCATCTCAAAAACCCTACCCAACCTCCTATCCAAAAAAAGACACAGGAGTACTGAACAGTAGGGACACCTCTGAAAGAGGGAGATAGAGTCAGGCCAGGCTGCCGCCTCTGAAACATTGCCAGCGATGTTGCAGAATCACCCACATATCGGGTTTTCATGCCTATTGCCTGGGTCAGTCAGTCACATAACGGGCATGATCGACTTTTATATAGCCTTATTGGCTGCTAAAAGGTACTGCTAGCCTCTTATAAAAATCACCTCCTATAGGCAGAGTCACTGGAATTATGCGGCAAAGAAGGGCCAAATTATGTGGCAGAGCTGAGTAAATTATGCGGCAAGAAAAAACAAATTCTCTGGCACATTTTGTCATAGTATTACTTCATTATTTTGTCATTTTTAGGTGAAGCCTCTGAGACCTGTTATACTGTTGTATACACTTTGCGGGCCTACATCCCACCCATTGTTTTTTATTTTATTTGGATTGTCCTTCCAAAATGCTTCCTTGCTAGTGGTGAATCCTTCCTCTTTGTCCCTCCTTTTTGTCTGTCGTTTCCCCCACAGAGCCGGACCAAGTACTGTATCTTTAGGCTTTGGTTGTTTGGGGGACTATTTGTTTGTTGTTTGGGGGACTATTTTTTTTTTTTACCTGGTCATGTTATGTTTGCCTGTGTTCAGCTTCGGCGCCCTTAGCTGCTTGTATTTAAATACAGCATTTGTCCCTCCCACCTCCTCTGATGTGCTGCATGCCCGCCCCACCTACCCCTGCATCACTGTTTATTTTAAAATTTTCTGTGCAATGCTGTTGAAAAGACGGTGTTACGATTATAACAGCTGTTCTGTCAGGTTTCCATGAAGCACATCGGACATCGGTGAATGCCATTAACAAAGCTGCTCTAACGCACAGAGGATTTACGACATGGGCGTGCTTTTGAGGTCAAAAGCAGCTGGAATGGAGCCCGTGAAGGCCAGCAGCAGCTCCTCCTTGCCATGACTGCCGAGCGCTGCCTCTGCTATTAAAGCTGCAACTTCTTCGGCCAGAGGATCGGGCTGGCCGTCCTGAGTGGAAAGCCAGATGCTGCTCTGATACACATAAGATGATTTAGTGTTGGCCTAGCATGATAGAGCAGTGTTGTTCTTCAGAGGGAACATTTTTATTGCAGCAGAAACATCGCCACCTTAAGACTGAGTGCCACTGATATTTATTCTGCTGCAGCGCCGTGAAGCTCCTTCGAGGAGGACATTGCACTTGGTAATGAGAAGAAAGGTGGCAGCTGCACTCCAGGAAGTGGGCGACAAAACTGACTTTTTACGACTCTCACTAGAGCGGCAGAGATCGCCCACTCTGCCCGTTTATTAGTTCTGATTTTTTTAACCCAGACCTGTGTGTACAGTAGGGAGAGTGTATCCAGCAGTGTGGGGAAGGAAGGGCAGGGCATGGTGACTTTGTGTGCTTGCTTTCTGCTCTGTAAGAGTCCTTGGCGGTCCGAGGTTGGTGTGAGAAAGCACTTGGGCTCCATATAAATCAATAAATGAATGTGTGATGCTTGAAAGGGCACACTTAACATCCAGTGCTCGCCACTGGTCTGTACGTTATGTACTGCGCTAGTGTGGTTTGTATGCCTCTGTGTTTGTATTGTCACTAAGCGCCTTGAAGCAGCCTTAAATCCGTTTTGTGGGGGCTATGTAAAAAATAAATGCATGTATAAATGTGTAGTCTTCGTATTCTACAGTTTTTGTGTTTGTTTGCTGTGCTTCCCAGAATCTTGGGATTTGTTTGGCATTTCTCATGTGTGCAGTGCCTGGAAGCGGCACGGATGCAGGGCAAAAACAAAATCCTGAGCGTTAGTTCACCCAATCACAAAATATACTTATATTTTTGCATTATTGTTTCACTGTAGTGCTTAAAGCTTTCTAAGACTCAGTGTTGGTGCTATACACATATGTAGGGTAAACATACATATATCTGGTGTTCATCGTGCATTAGAATCAGGCTGCAAAAAGTCACTGGTGGGTGGAAGAAATATTTAACAGTATTGGATTGACTCCTTACTGTGTGTTTTCTATTACATTACGTAATTGAAGTTTGGGTGACAATCAGTTTAATTGATAAAGTATTGTATATAGAGGAAGCCATACTGAAAATGTGCTACACATCAGTTACTCTGCAACTAAACTAACGCACCCCTGGATTAGTAGGGCTGCGATTACATTTCTTTTGGAGGGAAATGGCATGGGAAGGGGCGCTTGCGGGGCCACAGCTGTGCCAATAGCCAGGGCGCAGGAAAGGGATCACATCTAGAATCTGAAACACATTTTGAACATACGTGACCCACAAAGCATCTGCCATCCCCGGAGCCAGGGCCAGGGTCTCTGCTCTGTCTGTAGCCCCAAACCGAAATGTCGCCAGCTGTTATTCAGAAAGTATTTGTAGTGGAGTAGCGCAGAGTGCTAACTGAATGCCATCTAGGCGCTAGTGTGACGGTTTAATGCGTTGGAATACTAACAGATTGCGGTTAACTGGAAACAGAGGGGTCCGCACATGTGAAAACACTTTCACACTGTCTGCTGCTGTTCATCAGTGTCTTTAACGAAGTGAGTGAACAGGCGAGTTAGAGCCCCTGGCCACTGTGGTGGGACTGACAAAAGCAGAAACAGTCAGGTCGCCCAAGGCTTGTAGAGCTGGGACAAGTCAACAACATGACAGTCACTTGTCAGACTCTGCTCATGTCAGGCTGAGCTGGGATTGGATAGGTAAACCTGACATGTGACTCTCAACCACATGTGCCTTTGAGATGTGGGAGGTACCTGTAACTCATGAGTTCTCAATAGGTCAGCCTATCTCAGCCAGTGCCAAAGTTTATGTTATGTCTCTCCCGAGGGGAGAGCGTGCCCATTGGCACAGTACTCGGTTACAGAACCTGGAGATGTGCTCTACAAGCCCACCTTTGCCACGTGGAGTGATCCTGGGCACATGGCTTAACTTTTGGGCCTCATTTTCTGCAAAAATGGGGGTTGGTTACACAGACGATGCAACATTGGAACCAAACACATGACAAACCGCGAGGCAGCAGAGCGCATGCCACGTGATATTTGACTTTCATCAGCACCCACTGACGGAAAGATTTAACGCAGCAACAGGGAGGTGAAAGATTTCGGAGCCCAACACAGACCCTCAGTGCTCAGTACGCATTACAGGCTAGGATACTGATCCAACCACTCCGGGGATATGCTTTTGACCGCCTGGTCTCTGGTTCAAGTCCTAGCGCCTGCACCCACCCTTTGGAGAAGTACCATTGAGTGGCCAACAATAAACATCTGTTATTCAGCACCAAGATGCCCGCAGGGGCGAGCATGTGCTTTTAGATGTGCCTATTTAGTAGGGCAAGCGCTATACTGGGTTTTGAGGTTGTTTTCCAAGTCCCTATATCCCGGCATCAGTCCAGGCCTGCAGGCCTTTTTGAAGCATTGACGTGTCTGTCCCCCAGTTTATCTGTAGACCAACCCACCTCTGTCCACAACTTTTCCTTTCAGACGCAGAAAGCGCCTAGAGGTGAATCCAGCTGCATGGTGCACTGTACATACATGTCCATCCATGTACCAATGGGGAAGCTGTGCATAAGACACTATACCGAATACTTTAAGAAGGCTTGCAAATTATCTATGTATCTATCTATCTATCTAAGTCTCGCAAATTTCTCTTTTTTCCAATACCCGTATCTTGGATTTGACTATTCTTGTGGTGCACACAGCACAGTGAATTTGTCTCTAGGCGCTATATAGAATACATGTTGTATATGAGTCCCATTCCCACCCACGATCCTGAACAGGGAATGCAAAATGCTATTATTCTCTGCATTTACATCACTGCATTACGTCACAGCCATGAGAGGCTGTGACGTCACGATGCTCAGTCCTGGAGAGGGAGCCTCCCTCAGTCGGCCCATGTTTACTTCCGTGTTTACATTGCCACAATTTGAAATACCTGTTCATAATAGTGGACAGATTCGGAATGCACATCTAACATAAAGTTATAGACTGTGAGTCAAGGGGGTGTTTTTCATTGCGCGATCTGTGACATTATAGACAATTTGAGTTTAGGGATAAGGGGAGGGGCTTGAGAAGAAGTGACAACATTTTAATCGTTTTTAGTCCTGTGTGTATATGCACCCAGAAAGCACATTGGATGCAGGCGCGGTGTACCGAAAGAATAAGTGCTTTCAAAATATTATTGCAAAGGACTTTTTTAGGTCTCACGCCTAGCGTTGCAGTGCGCAGCACTGCTCGCGCAGCGAGAGACCTCTTGTAGGGGGTTTGAAAACTGACCTAGGAATTGCACACGTTCGTGCGTGTGCTTTTCCTTTTGGGCCACGCTATTGGCCTTTGCGTGCGTCTTTTTATCAAAGACAGCACGCAATTGGCCAAAGGCGGGCGCATTGCTCCGCCCATGGCCTATTGGTGTCGGTTACCCGCAGGCCCGACATCTGTTTTGCATTATCGTGCCCGATAATGCAAAACAGATGTCTCGCTGTGGCGCGCGCGCGCGCACCACTTGCGTGCTTGTTTTGATAAACTGCACTCGTTTTCAGGCATACCAGATGCCATAGGCTTAACTTCGAAAGACCGCTAGATGGCGCTGTTGCTCTACGCCCAAGCAGTTCTGTGCCAGCTTTCCCCGCGACTCCCCTTCGCCGAGTACCTGGATTCAATTAGAAGTAACAGACTAAATGCTGGTAAAAGTTAACAATACTCCCTAAATAACAAGCATTGGCATAGCCAATAGGTCTCGCTTTTGGGACCTTATAAGTATTTAGTTATGCAGCACAATATCCTTGGTGCAACAACATTAACTGTTGCATGGTTAAACACTTATAAGGTCCCAAAGGCGAGACCTATTGGCTATGCCAATGCTTGTTTTTTTAGCAGCTTGATTCGGTACAGTCACAAATATTGGGGGCATGTTTCAGCAGGCACCATTCACAGCTGCCATTTATTCGTGTAAGTAAGGTGATAGTATGCCAAAATAATCACCATTTTAAAACCTTTGCCTCTTTAAGTTGCTTCTCGTACACTTTTATTTTTTTAGCTCCTCTTATGACATTACAGCCCACCCATTCACCAGCAATCCGCCCTCATGCTCACCACCCCACCCGTCCTCCCGTTCTCTACCCCCATCCGCCTTCCCGTTCACCAACCAAACCCAATTGCCAAAGGCAAAAGCTTGCCCATAAGCAAGACCTATTGGCTTTGCCAATGCTTGTTAAACTTGTTAACACTGTCTGGGCATTAGTTGCATCTCATTAGTACCAGTTTAACACCCAAATATAACAATAAGCTCCAGAAAGGTGACCAGTCAACCTTTGCAAAGTGCCTTCCTCTGCTTGGCAACATGTGTCACTGCGTTTTTAGTAACTTTTTGAACCGTTTGAGCTAGAAACAAACACATTTTTAGATAAAATCTGCAGATTATGCAGCAGATGATGGATTATGTGGCAAATCTATAATTGTGTGAAAATCGCCACAGCCGTGCAATCACATAATTCCAGTGGCCCTACCTACAGTACCCCTCGCCCTCCATTACCTTTGTAAACCCTGTCTTAGATATATAGATATATTTTCTGCGTACATACGAAGTGACACACAAGCGGAAAGTAGGATTGGGCATTCAGACTGGTGTGGTGGTCGAACTGCTGGTGAAACTTACGGATCATTGGACTTTGGGATTAAAGTGCCCAGCTCCTTGATTCGGTCGTTAATGTTAAACCGTCGCCGCCGTTCAACTGTGGCAAAAGCAAAAAGAAACAAAAACAGTAATTAGTACCAGGCCAGCAAAACCAAAGGAAGATGAGCTGATACACTCTGTCCCATAAGAAACAAAAACAGCAAATATTGCCAGGCCAGCAAAACCAAAGGAAGATCCGCTGATGCACTCTGTCCAATAAGTGGGCATCACTGATGCGGGAACACTGAGAAACCTGAGAGTGTTAAAGTAAAAAAAATCACAAAACGGATCCCACATAGCAGCTTTAAGGGTCTCCCAGTGAGAGGATACAGGATTCCCTGAAAGCCACACTTGTTGGTTGTAAGCACGACAACTTCCGCTGCTTCCCTGTACCATTACCTTGTCACTATTACTTCAGCAGACCATCACTTCAAACCTCTATCCATAACCCTAAACCTAACCCCCATCCTAGACGGTACCTTAACCCTAACCATAACTCTATCCCCAAACCTAAAGGAAATGAAATAACATTTATTTGCACCTACCCATGAGGAAAATACATTAAATTAATATGAACCCTAAATCTAACCATTGATTATTTTAAAGTAAATTGAATAAATTAAAGAACCCTGATGGTAATACTTGCCCTTAATTAAATCCAGTTTTTAATCACAGTCATTTTAATTATAAACTAAATGTACATTACAATTGTTTTGTTACTAATCCTTAACCTATCCTGAATTAAATACTTTTCATTTCATTTTATTAAAGCACTACTAACCATTCTGCAAAACGAAATCAAAGTTAAGTATGTTACAATAAGTCAATACAAAACTTAAATGACATTAAAATGTATTATATTTAATACTAACCCTAAATTAAAATAATTCAAATTACATTAGAATAAATTTAAGTAATACCAAAATCTGAATTAAATGAAATTATATTAAATGAATTTGCTACTAATCCTAACCCTACCCTAAATTAACTGATAATAATGTTAATAATGTTAATTTAATGATATTAAGTTAACGGTATTCTAATATTAGAAGTTAGATTAAATTAAATGAAGACATTTTATTAAATTATTACCAATCCTAAATTAAATTATATTAAATATTAGTCCTTACTCTAAACTAATTAAAGGTAAATAGTAAACTGAAGTTATAGGGGAATAACCATAAATTTTAAAAAATTAGATTAAATTATATATTAAACTTGACCCGAATTCCAAATTATATTAATTATTAAGGAAAATAAAAACCTGATTCTAAGCCCAATACTGCTATAAGCTTACCTTAAACGTCAAAGTCCAGATGCTTTGGATGAAGTAATAACATGCCTCAATACTTCAATGACGTAGAGTAACTGAGGAAAAGTAAAGTAAGCCCCCACCCAAACGGTACAGAGAATCCCGGCAGTGCCTGGGATTATGCAAGCATCCCAAACAGTGGCAATGTTGCTTGAGGGCTATTGGGAGTATAGGTAAGCAAAGTGTGCTGTCAGCAAAGGAAATTGCTTCACACGTATAAAAACAAGTCAGCAGGAAGAGGTTTAAGTGGTCTTTCCAGCCTGTGGTGAGGACCATGTTCCTGCAGAACTTTCCAGGTGACAGAGGGTCAACACCTGCATGGGCAATAACTCTAAGAGCTGATCCTTTAGCAAAGGCTAGAGTGTGCAATAGGGAACCCCTAAGAAGGCTAAAATTGAGGCTTTTAAGTTTCTTTGGCCATCTCCATCATTAGGTGCTGATGAGAAGGAGGAAGAACAACTTTCGTCCGCACAACTCATTCTCTGCAGCCATGTCTGAGCAGGAGAGGGTGGTAAATCTTAGATTCTTTGGGGTTAGGGGCAAATCTTGAAGGCACTGAAACAAAAAACTCCTGTGGTGGCCATGGAAAAAGACATTAACAACAGCTAATGAGAGGGCTTCCTGTCAATGTCTGATGTTCAGTTCCAGGCAAGTAGCATTGGGGTGTGGCAACAGTGAACAGACAGTACGTGGACCTGCCCGCACTACACAACATTCACATGAGTCCCCGTGGACATCCCTTCAGACAACTTCCACTGTACAAAACCTTTGGAGGAAAGGGTGGGCAAATAAGTAGGTCTGGCTACTAAGGCAGAGAGAGCTGCTGGACTACAACTCGCACACCCTTATATATAGACTTGCGCAGTACTACACTTTCGGAAGCCATCATGGTCCTAACTTACACTGTCAGTCTTTTGCGTAGTCAGGTTCTTCCAGACCATGGAAGGTGGGCATGTGCAGACTGTGGTTAACGGTTCAGCACATGTATATTTTTAAGAAAGCGTGTGGCATTCTACTTTTGCATGAACCTCACCCCAGGAAACCAAAGTCTGACCCTCATATGGGCTCAAGAGTGTGGCGTTCACAGCAGACAGTGGTGTCTGAGCATAACTGCCACCTGCTGGTGTGGAGGAGCAACATCCACCCGAGAAGCTACAAACATTTCTCACCAGAAGGTCAGGGAGTTAAAGAACTGAAACCGAAGGCAGTAGTATTCATATAGTGAGGTAAATTCTTTCTGTACTCTAACAAGTAGATGCAAGAGACAATTGGGCTCTATTTGCTGTTTTCAATTCCTTCTGCACTTAGACGGGAATAGCTTTATTTTAGGCACAGGGAAATAGGAAGGGGCAAAGTATGGTCGGAGTAGGGCTCGGCGGAAGGAGGAGGCCTGCAAACAGAGGGGAGCTGAGAGCCAGAACTAGGGCACATCAGGACAGAGAAAGCCCCCAAATCGCACTGCATGGGGAGAGGGAAAGAGTGTCAGGAAGAAGAAGCAAAACCCTCTACTCAGGGTGGAAAAGAAGTGGCATTGAGGGTGGGGGGTTAGACACCGAGACTGTATGGGAAAGGTGCAGAGGTTTTCGGAGGGAGGGTACGCTAATACTCACTGTAGGAAAAGTAACTTCATACAAACTGCGTTGGAAGGGTAAGGTAGTGTCAGGGGTGAGCAAACCCCAATATCGATTGTGTGGGAAACGTGAGGGGTGTCTGGAGACAGTATACCCCTGTATTCACTAATGCATAGTTAAGGGGTGCCAAAAGGGAGTGTACCCCGATAGTCACTCTGAAGCATGGAGAATAGGTGACAGGAGGGAGCATACCCCAATAGTCACTGGGTAGCATGGGTGAGGGTGTTGGGAGGGATCGGACCACAATAGTCGCTATGTAGCATGGGTAAGGGTGCCAGGAGGGATGGGATCACGATAGTCGCTATGTAGCATGGGTAAGGGTGTCGGGAGGGATCAGATTACGATAGTCGCTATGTAGCATGGGTAAGGGTGTCGGAAGGGACCACGATAGTCACTATGTAGCATGGGTAAGGGTGCCAGGAGGGATCGGACCACGATAGTCGCTATGTAGCATGGTTAAGGGTGCCAGGAGGGATCAGACCACGATAGTCACTATGTAGCATGGGTAATGGTGTCGGGAGGGATCGGACCACGATAGTCGCTATGTATCATGGGTAAGGGTGTCGGGAGGGATCGGATTACGATAGACGCTATGTAGCATGGGTAAGGGTGTCGGGAGGGTTCGGATTACGACAGTCGCTATGTAGCATGGGTAAGGGTGCCAGGCGGGATCGGACTACGATAGTCGCTATGTAGCATGGGTAAGGGTGCCAGGAGGGCTCAGACCACGATAGTCACTATGTAGCATGGGTAATGGTGTCGGGAGAGATCGGACCACGATAGTCGCTATGTACCATGGGTAAGGGTGTCGGGAGGGATCGGATTATGATAGTCGCTATGTAGCATGGGTAAGGGTGTCAGGAGGGATCGGATTACAATAGTCGCTATGTAGCAAGGGTAAGGGTGCCAGGCGGGATCGGACTACGATAGTCGCTATGTAGCATGGGTAAGGGTGCCAGGAGGGATCAGACCACGATAGTCACTATGTAGCATGGGTAATGGTGTCGGGAGGGATCGGAGCACGATAGTCGCTATGTAGCATGGGTAAGGGTGTCGGGAGGGATCGGATTACGGTAGTCGCTATGTAGCATGGGTACGGGTGTCAGGAGGGATCGGATTACGATAGTCGCTATGTAGCAAGGGTAAGGGTGTCGGGAGGGATCAGATTACGATAGTCGCTATGTAGCAAGGGTAAGGGTGTCGGAAGGGACCACAATAGTCACTATGTAGCATGGGTAAGGGTGCCAGGCGGGATCGGACCACGATAGTCGCTATGTAGCATGGGTAAGGGTGCCAGGAGGGATCAGACCACGATAGTCACTATGTAGCATGGGTAATGGTGTCGGGAGAGATCGGACCACGATAGTCGCTATGTAGCATGGGTAAAGGTGTCGGGAGGGATCGGATTACGATAGTCGCTATGTAGCATGGGTAAGGGTGTCAGGAGGGATCGGATTACGATAGTCGCTATGTAGCAAGGGTAAGGGTGTCGGGAGGGATCAGATTACGATAGTCGCTATGTAGCAAGGGTAAGGGTGTCGGAAGGGACCACAATAGTCACTATGTAGCATGGGTAAGGGTGCCAGGCGGGATCGGACCACAATAGTCGCTATGTAGCATGGGTAAGGGTGCCAGGAGAGATCGGACCACGATAGTCGCTATGTAGCATGGGTAAGAGTGTCGGGAGGGATCGGATTACGATAGTCGCTATGTAGCATGGGTAAGGGTGTCAGGAGGGATCGGATTACGATAGTCGCTATGTAGCAAGGGTAAGGGTGCCAGGAGGGATCGGACCACGATAGTCGCTATGTAGCATGGGTAAGGGTGTCGGGAGGGATCAGACCACGATAGTCACTATGTAGCATGAGTAATGGTGTCGGGAGGGATCGGACCACGATAGTCGCTATGTAGCATGGGTAAGGGTGTCGGGAGGGATCGGATTACGATAGTCGCTATGTAGCAAGGGTAAGGGTGCCAGGAGAGATCGGACCACGATAGTCGCTATGTTGCATAGGTAAGGGTGTGGGGGGGATAGCCCACGATAGTCGCTACGTAGCATAGTTAAGGGTCGCTGGGGGGATTGGACCCCATACTCACTGAGGTTGTGGTTGTCTTTTTTCTGGCGTTCCTTAATCAGGACCTTGGTGTCTTGCTCTGAAAATGACAAAGTAACGCAGCATGAGGAGAGGGTGTTAGGACCAGGACACGTCTGTCTCCTCCTCCCTCCCCAGGCCATTTCCGAGTGACCCCACATGTCCCACCGGGGGACTCCTGCCGGTCCTTTCCTCGCATTACCCAAAAACACGCTCACAATTATGGCAGTCTCTCCTTCTCTTTCACCTCTTGGAGGCGACCTTCACGCCCATACTGGGGGTCAGGCCCAGTTCCCTCCATTACCTCTGAGTAGGGGCCAGTTGTCTGTACCGCAGAGAGTGCCCTCTGCCTCCTGACATCTTGTAGGTGTTCCCTGACCTAAGAAGATTAAAACTCCCTCCCAACCTACCACCTCTGGGTAGGGGTTCTCGTACCACCACAATTAGTATGTCCTATCCTTCGACTCTGGGTGGGGCTTACACTTTACAATACAAGGGGTCAAGCTCCCTCTCACCTCTAGGTAGGGAGTTCTGACTTTGCTCCCTATTCCATCAGAGTAAGGGGTCACTCTCCATACCAAGACACATACATGCCCTCTCAACCCTGAGTAGGCCCCCCACATCAGAGGCCATGTCCTCCCTGGTACCGCTGATTAAGATGAAAGTCCAAAGCTGTAGGTCAGCTGCCTTATCCTATTCTTTTTCCATTTTCTTCCTGCATGTTCCGCTTTTCGACACATTCCGCTTTAGCATTGACTGGCAGAGACCACCAGGGCGTCACCCCCAAGTGCTCCCCAAAACATCTTTAGGCTGCTGCTGAATAACTGCACAGATCAATGCCTGCATTTCTCTATCCTTCCATCTCCTCTCCCATATTGGCTACCTGCATTTACCTTCCCTTTGGTCTCCACCTCTTCCTAATAACATGCCTGCATTTACCTTCTCTTTCCCTCAGACACATATACATTCCCACTCTTCCAAGATACCAGTACCATCATTTCCAATGCTTCTATAAATGGCATTTAACATCCCTACGATAGCAGTGCTTGAATTTTACCCCTACCCTCTTTCCTTTCCCCAACAACAGTGCCGTCCCTTCTTCTTCCTCATACTAGGGTCCACACAGCCCTTCCCTCCACACTCCTCCCCTTACATCAATGACTGCATGTATCTTTCCCACCCAATGCTCCTCCACAGCAGACCCTCTGCCCATGACCATTCCAAACCACTGCCTGCGTCATCAGCGCATCGCCCTTACCGCCGAACTCCTTCTTGACATTGGGCAGGTCGGCCGGGCAGGAGTTGCTGATGGTGATGGCAGGCGCCGTCATTCCCTGTGCGTTGTAGACATCGAGGATATTCCCGGACACTGGTAGCTGGGGAGATCAGATAAATACAGTGAGTTGCCTACCACAGCGTTACTTTCCTCGCTTCTGAAAATCCCTTTGCTCAATGCAGCAACTGGCTGGCAAATGACATGGCAACATGTGATCTGATACAAAGTTACACCTTCAGCGGCTCACATGGGTCGGAATAGCAAGGTATCCTCTGTGGATACAAGTGGAAAAAATTCTCACATAGCTTAATTGGTGGCGGCCATATTGGTAGTAAAAATGGCTGACCATCCTTTTTCTGTTAGGACAATGACCCTACAATTCTGCCTGTAATTATATTAATCAATCAATAAATACCAAGATGTATTTTCAACAGAACTGTCTGGATCTGCAGAGATGTGGACTGTGACTCCACTGTCCCTTCCCTAGTTCAGCATGCCCATTCTAGCATGGGAGACTGCTGAGCTTGGCAAGGCTTGCAGAAGCTCTATGGCAATGAAAGTTCCTGCCTAGTGAAGGGGCAGACTATAAAGCTGGCACCCACATCACATAGTTCCCAGCCTGCACCTTCTCCTTAAATCGACTTAAAAATCCTTTGCTGGACTATACCTTGCTATCTGTGACTTTGCCTACTTCATAATGTAACGCAAAAAAGTATGAAGTGAATTTGTATTGTAATTGTTCTTATGTAAAGCGCTCTGACACTCATCAGAACTAGTCCATGCTATTAAAAACTACAAATAAAACAATAAAACAAATACATAGTACAGTACCGCAACTATTCCCACCTGCAGGCTATTCCATGATATCATCTTTTGGGTACACTGATTAGGCAACAAGAGAAATCAGAAATTTTGGGCATAGCTTTAAATCTGAGTTGCAAAACGGCTACACAGGTGTGTCCTCTCACATAACAGCACCCACTCTCCCAGCTTGCCCTGCTCGGACCATGGCCACAGACCACGATGAAGCCTACGGGCGAAAAAATTGTGTACTGAGGGGCGTGGATCTGGCGCATGTAAATTTAAAGACTCAGAAAATGAAGTCATTTTAATAGAAACAGAGCGGGACCCATTTCTGTTCGGATGTTTGCTAGCGTTGACACACCAGGAACCGTGCACGGGAGCGCAGATCGTGGCACGTGCAGACACCGACGTGGGAGGTGAGAGACTCTAGACACTGTAGCCCAAGGACCTTGGATGTATCAGTACACCTGGTTGGAATGTCCACAGTGGTCAATGTGATGGGGCTCTTGGACTATGGGTGATCGAGTGACCCCAGAAAGTAACTTGTCGGTAGAGTAATCTTGTTCTATCACACTCTAAACGCTTGAGACTCAATCACCGATGAAGAAGGCATGGATGGTGTAAGAGCAAGGCCAAGCCTCAAGAGGACAGGGCGGAAGGAACGTCTCAAACAAAGGATACCGAGGTGCAGGAACTGGTGTCAAGAATGATGCTTTCAGAATGTGTATGGAGAAGCTCATGTGGCTGCCCTTCAGATCTCCATGACGAGAATTTACCTCTGGAAACCAACCAATGTCTTTGGGTTAATGAGAACGGAACGGAATGCCAAGCAGCTCATCCAAGGTCCATCGTGTGAAGAAGGGGGTCTCTTGGGTTAGGTTCTAACCTTCGAACTCCACCCGCACGTCTTAAGAGTGGCTTCTTGCTATTGGTGAAATCACTTTCTTGGAGACCTGACTTTTGACTCCCTGTCCCCCATTCGTGCAACGAGGAAGGGTGACCTCACCTTTGTGATGTTCGACGCCCCTTTGCCCTCCAGACACTAACGAGGGAAATAATTCAACTGAGTGGTTACATAGCCTCATTTTAGATCTTATGACTGCCTTTGCTAACTTGGGTCCAGAGATTAGGAACAGGTCAACACAAAAGACAAACATGGAATGACATCACCATGTGCAATCAGGAGATCCTGTCAGCAGACCGGAAAGAGACAGCTGAATGTTAGGCAAACAGAGAATGAAAGAGAGGAGGCTGCTTTAAGTTCTAGTTACACAAAATACCACTAACTGATCACCGGTTTAAAGTTGTGTTATGGTCTTAACTGATTCTGAATGGCTACAGCTCCTCTGGCGTCGTCACAAGTATCTGACCATCTTGTGACATTTTTCAGCTTAAAAAATAGACTACCTGAGATCACATTTTCACATCTCCAAACTCGCTTTGGTTGTTTGAGACAGTGGTCAGGTCACAGCATCTGGCCTTGGTCTCCAAGTCAGTTTAGGGCAAAAGGTAACCAGGCTTCTGGCGAACGTTAAGGGTTTGTCCTCCCACCTGCACCCAAACCCAGCACTCACTGACAATCACAAGCATGGTTAGTCTCTCTTCCCTGGTTACTGTTCTAGGCACGGATCCTACCACGAGAAGAAACCCTGCAGCCCTAACACAGCGGCTGAAAGAAAACAAAATGGCGGATGGCGCCGGGAAACTGCATTAAGTGAAGGCACACCCCTGGGGTGGGATTATAAAGTCCCATCTGTCCACAGCCAACCACGCAGTGGCGTCAGAGAGCAGTCTTTGTTATTCTGGCCTGCTAGCCAGGAGAAAGGCGAATATGCCTCCTAACCATGAGGGTCTGTACAGCATGGCCCTTTGTGGGGTCTGGCGGAAGATAACCCGAATATTGAAGAAAAGAAAGGGGTGTTAAAGATGCCCGCACATCAGCGTTCTTCTTGTTGAACTAGAACCACAGGTGACAGAGGCCCTGGTACTATTCCTACTGGAGGCTCGGTGAACAGAAAATTGTGCGAAAAGATGAATGTTGTGAAAACCCCCCAACTTGTGCCTTGTTCCCTAGTTAGGTGGCCAGATGGGTTTCAGGAAATAGCCTTTTTTCAAGTATTTTATCCATTATTACTGGGCCCTGCCAGGTGGTGTGAAGATGCGGCAACCGGCTGAACTCTCTGCCTGCCCAATCCAAGTCTGGTTGACTGAACCCTATGCATGACCAATCCAAGCCTGGTTGACTGAACCCTGTGCTTGCCCAATCCAAGCCCGGTTGACTGAACACTGTGCTTGCCCAATCCAAGCCTAGTTGACTGAATGAACCCTGTGCTTGCCCAATCCAAGCCTGGTTGACTGAACCCTATGCATGCCCAATCCAAGCCTGGTTGACTGAACCCTGTGCTTGCCCAATCCAAGCCCGGTTGACTGAACCCTGTGCTTGCCCAATCCAAGCCCGGTTGACTGAACACTGTGCTTACCCAATCCAAGCCTAGTTGACTGAATGAACCCTGTGCTTGCCCAATCCAAGCCTGGTTGACTGAACCCTGTGCTTGCCGAATCCAAGCCTGGCTGACTGAACCCTGTGCTTGCCCAATCCAAGCCTGGTTGACTGAACCCTGTGCTTGCCCAATCCAAGCTTAGTTGACTGAATGAACCCTGTGCTTGCCCAATCCAAGCCTAGTTGACTGAATGAACCCTGTGCTTGCCCAATCCAAGCCTGGTTGACTGAACCCTATGCTTGCCCAATCCAAGCCTGGTTGACTGAACCCTATGCTTGCCCAATCCAAGCCTATTTGACTAAATGAACCCTGTGCTTGCCCAATCCAAGCCTAGTTGACTGAATGAACCCTGTGCTTGCCCAATCCAAGCCTAGTTGACTGAACCCTGTGCTTGCCCAATCCAAGCCTAGTTGACTGGATGAACCCTGTGCTTGCCCAATCCAAGCCTGGCTGACTGAACCCTGTGCTTGCCCAATCCAAGCCTGGTTGACTGAACCCTGTGCTTGCCCAATCCAAGCCTGGTTGACTGAACCCTGTGCTTGCCCAATCCAAGCCTAGTTGACTGAATGAACCCTGTGCTTGCCCAATCCAAGCCTGGTTGACTGAACCCTGAGCTTGCCCAATCCAAGCCTGGTAGACTGAACCCTATGCTTGCCCAATCCAAGCCTGGTTGACTGAATGAACCCTGTGCTTCCCCAATCCAAGCCTGGTTGACTGAATGAACCCTGTGCTTGCCCAATCCAAGCCTAGTTGACTGAATGAACCCTGTGCTTGCCCAATCGAAGCCTAGTTGACTGAACCCTGTGCTTGCCCAATCGAAGCCTGGTTGACTGAACCCTGTGCTTGCCCAATCCAAGCCTGGTTGACTGAACCCTGTGCTTGCCCAATCCAAGCCTAGTTGACTGAATGAACCCTGTGCTTGCCCAATCCAAGCCTAGTTGACTGAATGAACCCTGTGCTTGCCCAATCCAAGCCTGGTTGACTGAACCCTATGCTTGCCCAATCCAAGCATGGTTGACTGAACCCTGTGCTTGCCCAATCCAAGCCTAGTTGACTGGATGAACCCTGTGCTTGCCCAATCCAAGCCTGGTTGACTGAACCCTGTGCTTGCCCAATCCAAGCCTGGTTGACTGTACACTGTGCTTGCCAAACCCAAGCCTGGTTGACTGAACCCTGTGCTTGCCCAATCCAAGCCTGGTTGACTGAACCCTGTGCATGCCCAATCCAAGCCTGGTTGACTGAATGAACCGTGTGCTTGCCCAATCCAAGCCTGGTTGACTGAACCCTATGCTTGCCCAATCCAAGCCTGGTTGACTGAATGAACCCTGTGCTTGCCCAATCCAAGCCTGGTTGACTGAACCCTGTGCTTGCCCAATCCAAGCCTGGTTGACTGAATAAACCCTGTGCTTGCCCAATCCAAGCCTGGTTGACTGAACCCTATGCTTGCCCAATCCAAGCATGGTTGACTGAATGAACCCTGTGCTTCCCCAATCCAAGCCTGGTTGACTCAGCTGCAACAGCGCCTCTGCCGACCGCCAGGACCACTTGTGATCATAAATGAGGCACTATATTGAAGCTCTAAATCACATTGAGTCTCTACCACCTAAGCAACCTGGCTAAGAAATATGCAGACCTCTATAGAAAGCAGTTTCCAAAATATAGTTTTTTTTAGAGTTTTTAGGAAACCAAACTCGTTGGTTGGCAGGCCAATGTTTCCGGGGGCCACAGGAGTTGGATTTTTTTTTTTTCTTAACAGCAACCGGTAGATCTCAAGATATTGATATCAGAAGTCTGGGTGATCCACGGGTGGCCTAAACATTTAGTTACACATGGTAGGAACTTAGATATAAATGTTTAATTTGATTTTATATAACTTTTGAATTTTATTCAGCCGTATTTGACTATGGCTTATTGCAAGAAATGACTTCATAAGCAGTCCAAGACTTGACAGGTGGTTAGGAGTGTGGCACGTTTTGAACCCACTGACAGTCTTCTCTTCAAGGTGCCCCCGGGGCACTACCGTGGGCACCTCCAAGGGCATCCATATTAAATTATTTCATCACTCTAGACTGCTCCAGGGCTAACCATGGTGCTGAAATTCCAGGGGATAACACAGAGCCACTGTCCCTATGCCGGAACTGGACAAACCAAACTGAACTGAACCAAGGCGGTTCTGAAAATTAGGACTGATACCTCAAACCACCTTAAAAAACAGACAATCTGGGACCATGTGACTGTACTGCTTAAGGCTAGAACCTTAATTTCAATTCACTGTGTGACAATTTTCAGGTGTTATTAACGGTTAGTTTCTTTTTCAGAGTAATAAGTCTGGCTTGTGTTTACTGTTGACTGTCTACCTAGTGTTCACTGTGTCTCAGCGCGTGCACCACCTCTCATGAGCTTTCTTACGCAGACCCATTACTCAGGCGTACTGCTGAGTAGAGGGCGCGTGTAGGCTTCACCTATCACATGCGTAGGTGGTCCCAATGATGCCAAGGACCTCTGAAAAGACCAGACAGGGGTTATGTTATTATCATTTGTATAGCGCATAGACTGCCACACGTATGGCCTCTTAGAGCTGGAGGCGCAGTTCCATGCGATTGTGAGGTTTCCATCGCTCACCAGAATGTAGGTCATCTGTGACAATGTGTTTTATGTGACATTCTTACTGGTGGGGACCGATGTTGGACAAAGGATTCAGATGAAAAGGGACCGACTGTGTTGCTTAGGTTTGGTGGCCATATCGCTGCGGCTCTACGGTTGTCGTGTTAGACAAGGGCAGACGTAGGGTTTTACCACTGTTTACGCATTCCCTTGGTCAGTAACATGCCAGCTGCCTGGTGGTTAGAGGTATCGCTGCCAGGGTGCAGTGCCTGAGCTGTGTGTGCCGTTCTCCAAGGTGTTCTTTGAAGGTGCCATACGGATGTCTCCTTAGAAGCTACAGTTCTTGCTGCTTCTCTGTTGCTCATCACGGATGTATGTGGGAAGACCAGTTGTGTTTGTGAGGTATCTCTTAGGCCCTGGTGCAGTAGGCAGCAGTATGGCTGCCACATATTCGGCACGTCCGTGCTTTTTTAGGCTTTTGTAAAATGTTGTGTTGGGTGTGTTTTCAGGTGTTAAAGTAGTGGGAACGGGTATTATATTCTGTTGTGTTTCTGAGTGGTGTTGCTGGTTGCCAGTGAGGGGGGAGGTTGTGCTGAGTGTGTATGCGTGTTGCTGTCGCTGTCTTTGGTTACTTGTTTGTGTGCACCATGTTCTTGGATGCGCGTGTAGTTTGGGTGACAGTGGTATGGATTAGATGTCATCCCTCTGCTGAGTTAGGTGTAGTGAAGCTGTTTGGTTCGGTGTGTCCTGGTGCAGGTTTGTGCCTGACAAATGAAAGAGTTGTTGAGACATCAAAGCAGCTGACTGCGAGGCTCATCTACTCAGTGTTGCATGAAGGATCGCTGTCTAATGCACGGGTCTACAAAATGTGCAATGTCATGCCAGCTCGTGTACAAAATAAAATTAACTGGGGCCAACCCAAGAAGGACAAACATTTTATCACACTTATCTATAAAATTTGAAGCTCTGAAACATTTAACAAGTCAAACATTGCAGTTATGTTCACTAATCCTTTTTAAAAGTGCAATTAAATGCATGATTGCCAATACCCTCATGAAGCTAGCTCTCCCTAAAAGTATCAAAGTATCCACAGGGTGGTCCCTTATCTGAAATCCGGGGGGGGCATACTGTGTTGTCGTGGTCTGCACCCGGCACATTGAATTAAGTGTGCGCCCCAGAGCACACAGACACTGCATCCAGTGGGTAACTTGGGCCCAGGAGGCAAACACCCGTCCCACATCTCGGTTCCACAAGGATGCATCAGCATTTTCTGGCTCTTTAGAGCACCGTGATGTTCTGGTGTCCCACAGATAGTGCCGCGAGGCATGTGACATAATTCGAGCTCCTAATGTTCACTGGGTGCTTCTGGTACCAGTTCTTACCGAGTGGCATAGCAAGACTACAGCGCCTAGACGCCCAAGGGCATTTGTTGCACTTTTATACATTTTGGTGATATCACATCGATGTATTCTATTGAATAGTAGCATTTGCATTGCGCCTTATACCCCGGAGTGGTCCTCGAAGCTCTTCTGAGCGCGCTCAGTTTGTTGCGCATGGATGACAAAATGTACATAGCACCAGTGCTTTAAATGTATACACAGAAGTGCAGCTACTCGCTATCCGAAGTACTACCAGCTTGCTCCTGAGAAGTGCCTGTACTCTCGCATTGAACGTATGGCAGCAGTGCAGAGAAGTGCAAGTACTCTCCGTTTCAAATTGAAGAAGTGCAGGTACTCAGTACCGGACAGCACCTGCCCATGTAAAGCACGGCATAGCACCCAATGTTCCAGAAACTCATGCTACAGTAAAACACATTCTCTGAAAAGCACTATGCTGTTCCTTGGAGCTCAGATAGCACCCTATATGTATGTATGTATGTGTGTGAAATATATCACAACCCTAGCTATAGATAGATCGATGTACGGGGGGGAGGGGGCAGGCTACAGAAAAAAAAGAGGGGTGTTGGGGGAAGCAGGCAGGGGTGAGACTTACAGGCAGGACCGAGCAGCAAGAAAAGTACCAGAGATAAGGAGACTAGATTTTCAAAACCAAAAACCCGGACATTCCACGGACATAGAAGAAGGACAATAATCATGGCCCTCTTTGACAGAGACTACAATAACACAAACGCTAGACACTGTTACACACGTGTGACTTTTATACTAACAGCAATACGTGTTGCACAATACGAGCTGGCCTTTTTGTGGTAATCGCCCAGCACAGTAAACCCCAATGCTCTGATATATGTTAAATTCCCACATACGGGCACAAAACATGGCGACGACCAAGTGAAGTCGGGGGTAGGGTGTGAGCCTGGCAGCGGGAACTGCCAGGCTCCAGTGACCTGAGATGCTCCCTGCAGGCTCCTTCTAGTGCGTGCTGGCGTCATCACGCCGGGTCTAAAGGTCACAAAAGAACGTTTACCAATAGTGTGTGAAATGGCACAAGGCACGTTACACGTTGGCATGCTGTGTGGCATGTCGAGCGGAGCAGCCCTTCTGGGTAAAGAGATGCCGGTCCGTGGAGGGCTTTGCCACAAAATTTCAAAAGCAAACCCCAGGCTCGCCTGACCCCCCTCCCAAAACCGGGGCATGTGGTTTATCTGGAGAAAACTGTCGGGGCACGGGGACATGTACCCCAAAAACGGGGCAGTGCGGGCGAATCCGGCAAGTCTGGGCACTCCAGGACTCTTCTTGCCCAGAATATAGGGACTATTAAGACATTCATTCATTGGATCCGTAAGCGCTTCGCGGATAGTGACAGCCCCTGTTTTCTACTGGACACATACATTTGGGCTATAGCCCCCAATGCAACACTAGAGTCAGTAGAGGCGCTGGGAGTCAAACAGATCTAGACTGGGACGTGTCACGTGCACCCCCCATGATGCCATCCACCGCTCGCTGCCATACTGGCCCCTCGTATCGGAAGTGGGCAGGTCTCTAGAGAAAGGTCTCATCTGAAAGGACGGCAGGGCAGAGTCAGTCACAAGTCATTCAAAGACAAACTGTAGAAGGGTGAGCTCCTTCACCGGCTGCAACCGGGTACTCGGGACTGGGGAGGGGCCACAGCCAGCACAAAACCTACCATTGCCTTCTTCAAGCCTGCAGCCTCCACGGGCCTCTGGCCCCACGCCTGTCGGTACGTTCAGGGGGCTCATGCACCTGCTGCGGAGATGAGCCTGCACTGCAGGCCGGTGAGTCAGAGCTTCCAGGCGGGTCTATGTGTCGTCTGGCGCCGTCCGTCGGTCTTGGCTTTTACACCAACAGCTCTTTACATTCTGGGGCTTTTACTTTCGGTTTGAAACCCCATCATGCAAGCGCGGTTGGCTGAAAACCCAGGACCGGCAGCAGGTGTCGCACAAGACCAGGGACACTTGATAGGCGCTGGGGAGTATCTCCACTCCCTACCCAGGCCTCACCCTCCATCATGCCGGGTACCACCACCCTCTATCCTTTCCCTGGCTGCTTGGCTCTCACGTCCCGCATTCCTCGACCTCACCCAGCTCTCGCCCACCTATGCACCCTGGCCCTCCCAGCCCAGCTCTCAGGCCCTCCCACCCCGATCACTCTCACCCACCTTTGCTCCCGGCCCTCTGCTCGACCGCTCCCTGGGGCCTCGCTCTGTCCTCTCTGAATCCCTCTCTTGCCCCACCTTTCCCGGCACTTCCGCCCTCCCACCCCTCACCCCCGTAACCGAAAAGGAAGAAGCAGAACCGGCCTTATCACCGCCGAGGCCCGCAGTGAGTAAGGAACCACGCGGTGAGTCAGTGGAGAGGAGGGAAGTGTCTGCTCTGCTCATTGCAACACCAGGGTGTGCAGCGGTGCACTGGGGGAGCTGTGCAGAGGTGCACTGGCGGAGCTGTGCAGAGGTGCACTGGGGGAGCTTTGCAGAGGTGCACTGGGGGAGCTTTGCAGAGGTGCACTGGAGGAGCTTTGCAGAGGTGCACTGGAGGAGCTTTGCAGAGGTGCACTGGGGGAGCTGTTCAGAGGTGCACTAGCGGAGATGTTCAGAGGTGCACTGGCGGAGCTGTTCAGAGGTGCACTGGCGGAGCTGTGCAGAGGTGCACTGGTGAGGCTCTGGGGGTGCAGTCGGCTAGGGCCAAGTGCACTGGCGGAGCGGAGCAGAGGCGCACTGGCGGAGCGGTGCAGAGGTGCACTGGCGGAGCTGTGCAGAGGTGCACTGGTGAGGCTCTGGGGGTGCAGCCGGCTAGGGCCAAGTGTACTGGCGGAGCAGAGGTGCACTGGCGGAGCTGAGCAGAGGTGCACTGGGGGAGCTGAGCAGAGGTGCACTGAGGGAGCTGAACAGAGGTGCACTGGGGGAGCTGTGCAGAGCTGCACTGGGGGAGCTGTGCAGAGGTGCACTGGGGGAGCTGTGCAGAGGTGCACTGGCGGAGCTGTGTAGAGGTGCACTGGGGGAGCTGAGCAGAGGTGCACTGGGGGAGCTGAACAGAGGTGCACTGGCGGAGCTGTGCAGAGGTGCACTGGTGAGGCTCTGGGGGTGCAGCCGGCTAGGGCCAAGTGCACTGGCGGAGCGGAGCAGAGGCGCACTGGCGGAGAGGTGCACTGGTGGAGCGGTGCACGAGTGTTAATGCGGGGATAGCGGGAGTACAGCCGCCTAGGGCCGAGGTGCACTGGCAGAACAGTGTGTGGCTCCATCCAGTACTGGAACAGCAGTGGGCGCTGGAAGTCAGGACTGAGGTGCACCGGCGGAGCTGTATGCCGGCCTTAGAGCTGCAGGAGCAGAGGGAGTTACAAGCCCGGACTGAGGTGCACTGACGGAGCTGTATGCTGGCCTTAGAGCTGCAGGAGCAGAGGGAGTTACAAGCCCGGACTGAGGTCCCCCGGGGAGCTGCGCGTGCTCCCAGGAAGGATTAACGCGGTGTCCCCGCCTTGGCCCCGCGGTGGCACCGTCATGGCCCCTAAGCGCCCCGTTCCCAGTGTTTCCAGCTCTCACCTCACATCATGGGTCCGGCAAGGCCCGGGGGTCTCCAGCTCCGGAGCATGAGGTGAAGGCAGCCCAGGAGGGTGGGGTGTGGCACCGGGAGGAAGCCTGAGGCAGCACTGGGGGAGGTGTACTGGGCCCGCGCCGCCCCCCCCCTCCCAATACCGTCCCCTCATTCTCGACACGGTGTCAAAATCCGCGAGGGAGAGCTGGTGCGGCACAGGACAGGAGGAGGGAAGACGGAGCAGGCAGGCATGGCGCAGGCAGGCAGCAGGCGGGGCACCGGCTGGCAGGGCACACGGCAGTAGGAGGGAGGGCAGAGTAGACGGGGCACAGGAAGGTAGGGCGCAGGCTGGCAGAGCACAGGGCAGCAGAAGGGAGGTCAGAGCAGCTGGGGCACAGGGAGACAGCAGGCAGGGCACAGGGAGGCAGAGCAGGCAGGGCACAGGAAGGCAGAGCGCAGGGCAGCAGAAGGGGGGACAGAGCAGACGGGGCACAGGGAGACAGCAGGCAGGGCACATGGAGGCAGAGCAGGAGGGGCACGGGGAGGCAGAGCAGGCAGGGCACAGGGAGGCAGAGTAGGCGGAGCACAGGCTGGCAGAGCAGGCAGGGCACAGGGAGGAAGGACAGCAGAAGGGAGGTCAGAGCAGACGGGGCACAGGCAGGGCACAGGAAGGCAGGGCACCGGTAGACAATAGGTAGCTCACAGGATAGAGCAGGCAGGTCACAGGCAGGCAGAATGCAGGTCACAGGCAGGCAGAATGCAGGTCACAGGCAGGATGCAGGGCACAGGAAGTCAGAGCAGGCAGGGCACAGGCATGTAGTCCACAGGATAGAGGATGCAGGTCACAGCCAGAGCACAGGCAGCCAGAGCAGGCAAGCCACAGAGCAGGCAGGCCTAAGGGAAGTAGCAGACATCAGCACTTCCCCACAATCCTGCGGGTGAGCGGACTCTCCTCCCGGCGACAGCAGGCGGCAGGGCACTTCGCAACAGCCCTGTGGGAGTGCCCCCACCCCCCCGCCCCACCCACCCTCCCACTCCCTGTTGCGCCACCCCGGGTTTATCACAGACAGGAACCTTGTCATCCCCTCTTAATGTCTTCAAGGGCCCCCCTTCCTGGAATCTCCCTACCGCCCCCCCCCCCCTCCAGGGAGAGGGCATGAATGAAGTGAGGACACGACGAGCACAGGGAGGGCCGTGCGCCCACAGAGGAGTCTCGCAGCGCCTCACCCGCTCCAGTATCCAAACCCCACCGATGGCTGCGCCCTAAAGGCATTTACACCCCAATCAGTTACCCTGATGGAGAAACCCCTGCACCACAAACTCCCCGACACCACCAACCACTGGAGGGGGGGGGGGTTTGGGGGGGAGCTGTCACTGAAGCCACCAGACACCCCCTGCTGCCCTCACTCTAAAACACCCTGCATCACACACAGCTCTCATCCCCATCAAAGACCAGAGTCCCAGGCGCAGCACCCCTGCAGTTCAGAAAGGGCTCACAAGCGATGTTTCAGCATTTAAAATAATGCACGTGGGTTCAAACAATGTGCAGGAAACGGCAGAATCATCCACAGCGTGTGAACCTAGAAGGGCTTTACTCCGCAAAACACTCATTTAATTCCACTTCGGGTCACTGTACCGGAGGAGGGACTCCCAAATCTATGCCAAGAGTCGGAGCCTCGGATTATGCTTCTCTTCCTTTACTGCAAAACACAGCAGCTAATGAACAAATAAGAAACAGAACTACATTTCCCATAACACCATTTCCCCCGTCACATGCACCAATCATCATACGTTCTAAGCAGTAAATAATCAGTCCCCTGTTTAACTCCTCTTTCTTTGCTGCTGCGCAGCCGAGATATGTAGCCCTTATTTTTCTTGTAGTATAGACGTGTAGGTTTGTTCCGGGCCCCCTGGCGCGTGACGTTGACATTTGCTGTATTTATTGAATGCCTTGATTGTACTGTGGTGTCCTCCCTATAGGCAGGAGCACGCTCGCGGAGAAGAGCAGTCGGCCAACCGGCTCCTTATTGGTGAAGCAGGCTGTGCTCGCAGTCCTCTTTTGATTGCCGTTGCCCCACGCATGCGTGAGTTTCAGTGCGTGGTTTAAACACTCTTAGGGGCAGATTTACAAGCCCCTTGCGCCACTTTTGTGTCATTTTTAACATGGGAAAGGTGACGCAAAAGTGGCGCAAGGGGCTTGTAAATAAGCCCCCTCGTTGGGACTCAGTTGCGGTCCTCCCGGCTTTGTCCCTCACGATTAACATATTTAAGCCTGTGAAGTATGGTGCTTCCCTTACGCCCTCGTCAGCGGTACCACGGTGGGTTGTCATTTGCATAGGCTCTGCCTAGGAGCTTGACCAGGGGCTCCCTCCACGTTTTAATGCCTGTGTATTTAAGCAATCGAAAACACAAGCTCTCATATGGTGTCACGGCAGTATGAAACTGTAGGAAAGTGCCCCTTTTTGCATGGTTGCCCCCACTTTTTGTCAAATTGTTGATGTACTTTGACTGAGTGTGCCATGGGTTCCTGCCAACCAGGGCCTTTGTTCTTTCCCTAAACTGTACTGTTGCAAAACCCAATTGGCACCTCTCTGGCCACATGTAAGTCCCTTGTAAATGGTACCACAGGTACCCAGGGCACTGTGGGCAGGGAAGGCCTCTAAGGACTGCAGCACTTATTGTGCCACCCTTAGAGGGCCAGTACCTTTATACTTATATATATATATATACACACACACACACACACACACACACTCACACTCACACTCACACACACCCCCCCCCCCCCATTGCAGGCTGCGTGTTTTGGTGCAGAACAAAGTGAAGAGTCGACATGGCACACATCCCTGTGTGCCATGCCTACAATCTACTGCCCTGGCATAGGTCAACCACCCCTCTAGCTGGGTGCACTATACCAGTGGTGAGGGTACAGGTGCATGAGCCCTGTACCCCTACAGTTTCTAAGTCAATTCTTAGACATTATAAGTGCAGTAATGTCATAAAAAGTAAATGGTATGGGAGTTTGTCATTACGAACTCCACAGCACCATAATTGCTTTACTGAAAACTGGGAAGTTTGGTATCAAACTTCTCCGCACATTAAACCCACACTGATGCCAGTGTGGGATTTAATGCAAAATGCACTCAGAGGGCATCTTAGAGATGCCCCCTGGAAAACGACCTAACTCTAGTGTCCAGGCTGACTGGCTGCTCACCAGCTGCCACCACCAGACATGTTTCTGGACCCCTGGGTCGAGAGCCTGCCGCTCTCGGGGTCCTGAAACAATACACATCCTGGGACGAGGTGCCAAGCCTCCTCCCCCAGGATGGGCAGGGTCCACAAAGGGGAAGCTTCAAAGGCTTGCCGCCTTTGTGAGCTACCCCAGCCCTTTTGCTGCTCCCAGCAACTGGCCCCCACCGGTTCTGATCCCCACTTTGGGCGGGAAAACCGTTAGGAGGAGAGGTGTGCCCACCTTTGCCAACCCCACCCCTCAGGTGGGGGAGGCGAGGTGAAGCACGACTCTCAGTCCCCGCCATCTTGCAGATGGGGGACCCAGCCAACCAGAGTGAGGCTTATGCCCCCTCCCACTGGAAGGTGGCATAATAGGGGTGTACCCACCCCAAGGAAGGGACCCATTGGTCCCAACCTTTACCTACCTGTAACGCCCCTAAATCTAGTATTTAGGGGCAACCCCGAACCTTGCCTCCTCAGACAAGAAGAGAGAAGAATTACCGAAGAAGCCGTGCTGAACTAAGAAGAGGAGGACACCCACTGACTTAGCCCCAGCCCTACCAGCCTGTCCCCACCTCGAACCTGCTCCAGCGAAATCCCGGCGTGTTCTGCAGCCAGCAGCCCCCAAGAACTCAGAGGACCTGCCCTGCCTTCCAAAACCAAGACTTTGTCTCCAGTGAGCACCGGATTTGCTTCCCAACAGACTCTGGCTCCGGCCAAATCCGCAAGTCTGAACCACTCTGCACCCGACGCCCACGGCCCAAGTTCGAATGGCCCACTACCACGAGGTGGTCTCCTCAGCGAACCTGAACTGAGATCTGGTGATCTCTGACCTGCCTCGAATCTCCAATCGACGCCTGCAGCCCCTTTCTGGAGGTTCCCCCCCGCGACCGGAGCCGGTAAGAAAAACCCAACACCTAAAGACACCCCTGCACCCGACGTCCCACGGCCTTGGGTGGCCCAACCGATGGTGTCCCATCATCTCCAGGCATCCCAACTTACCTCTCCAACTGGTGGTCGCCTCCAGAAGATCTTCGTCCCCGAGCCTGCAGTGTTTGCCACTACCGGAGAATCCCCATTGAAACCAACAGGGCACCCGACGCCAAACCAGCATCCTATACCCGGCCGCCGCTGTGGGTGCACCTTGTGTGCTAAATCGGATCCCCCTTTGCCCTGAGCCTAACACCAGGAGCTTTACTCCCACAACCTTGTGGCCTGCTTGTGAACAGCCACCAACCGGAGGCCCCCTAGCCCCATTGGATAACATTGGGCCTCAGCACTCTGCACCCGGCCGCCCTAGTGGCGCTGGGTGTGCTTTGAGAGTGCATCCTTGACCCTGGACGAACCCTGGTTCTAACCCCAGAAACCCAACTCCCACAACCAAGTACTTACCTGTGAACCGATAACTCCATTTCCTCCCATAGGATTGCATTGACTGCTTTTCTCGAAAATTGTGTGGAGTTGGTTTGTATTGAACTCTTAGAAACTACAAATATACAAAAACTGATTTAGTTACCTTTTCTCTAGGAAATGTCCTAGTGTGATATCTAGGCATATCACACTGAGTAGAAAAAGTCATCCATAAAGTAATCTGTAAAGTAATAAAAAGTAAACTAACAGTAATTTCAACTGTATTCAAAGCATTTACAAACCTGTAACAAAGTCATTTTCATTCAGCTTGTTTGTATTGTTCAACCTGCCTTGAAAAGAACCATTTACACTTACCTGTGCCAGGCTTGCTTGGTTCTAGGAAATAAATATAACTAACTAATATTTTCATACAAACAAATTGGTCTGAGTTCAGTCTTAGTGTCTGACATCATTTCTTGCCTGAGTGTGTACAGAAAATGCTTAGCACTACCCTCTGATAAAGCCTTACTGCTCGCCCACACTACCACAATAGAGAGTAAGGTGCTATCTACTTTTACCTCTGCCTACCTTTGGGGTTCCACTGGACTCTGTGCAAACTATACCTTACTGTGGTATAGTATATACAGAGCCAGCTTCCTACAGAAATCCAAACAGTAAGGATATTGTTTATATGGAAATACAGTTTATTGATACAATGGAATATTTCTGCTCTGATACCGTCCCACCATGAAAGGTATTCCCACAGGAAGTGTAATCACATCCGGCACAAACTTATGAGAAGTGTTGTGTGAGCACATTCGGCGTGGTCGTTGATCAGGTGTGATGAAAAATCACAGATTGCATGTCCAGTGAATATGTCCTAAAAAATTAAGTATCCAAGAAGATGTTCTTCCACAGATGTAAGGAGGGGACGGTATCCGAGCATAACAAAACGTCTTTGTAGCTTGTTGGAACTATCCAGGACTCTCATAATTGACTAATTAAGAGTGATTCTGGACTTTAATATAGATGTTGAGGGAGGTTATTCCCACTTGCACTTTGTTACGGACCATTAAAAACACATTTTCGGATCGGTTACACTTATCTTTGGACTGCTTCCTTACCACATAAAGCCTTGAAAAAGTCACATAGTGACGAAACGCGTTCGGCTGTTTTTGTGAAGCAAGAAACTATAAAAGTGGAATGTACAGAAGAACATATGAATATTCCATTATGTTAATAAACTGTATTTCTATATAAACAATATCCTTATAGTTTGGATTTCATATTGTTGTGACACCATATGAGTGCTTGGGTTTTACGATTGCTTAAATATTGTATACAGTTGGGGTCCTATGACCTAATTTGTTAATAACACCTTGGGTAGTGGGGTGTTTTTAACCCTATAGCACTATTATTTACGATAATACTACTGATATGTACACCATACCCACAGGATACATCTTGTTCCCCACGAGGTGCCAAAACCAAACCACTACTACCCTATGTAATTTGTCAATAACACTTGTGTATTGCCTGGCAGGGGTTAGCTCCCCCTTATTGAGTGTGTGCCTTGTGATAGGGCCAGGGCCTGCCTTTGGCATGGGCGAGCAGGGCCCAGGCCGCCAATATTCCGAGGGGCGTAGCAGTGACTTAATGTCATGCAAACAGCAGTTCGACCATCCCACTTGGTCTCAATCGGGTCCCGTTAAAGACTTTGTAATCAGCCCTTAATGTACCTCAACGTAATTGTTAGCACCCCATCAACCCCTGCCCTCCTCCCATCTTCCTCACACCTCCTGCTGTCATACCGCAACAACCCCCTGCCCCCACACCAAAAACAAATTTTCTATCTGCCCAGGGCGATGTCCCAGTCAATCCAATTTAGGGACGGCCGTGGATACGGCTCTCCAACCATGGCTTACTTCCAGCCTGAAGGGGAAGGTTTCGAAGAGTTCCAGGGTGATCTTGATTACTTGGTTGAGGAGAGGCTGGAAGACGCCTCTCGATAACCACGTCCAGGAATCCGTAAATCAAGCCCTGATACGGGCCCTGCACCCTTTCACCAAACAACTAAAGAAATATGCACAACAAGCCGCATCCACTATGGGCCCTCAGCCTCCCCAACCAATGAATGAGGGAGAATCTAGCACCTCCAAAGGCAAATGCAAAGAGAAGAAGTGGGCCATTTGGAGCCTTTCGAGAAACTTTCTGAAGTGTACCTAGACGGTCATGCAGTGGCGTCACTAGGGTTGGTGTCACCCAGTGCGGTAACTCATGGTGTCACCCCCTCACGTGATAAATAGGTTTGTAACAAGATAAGGCTGCAGCGGGGTGCGGCGCGCGCCGGGGCTCGTGCCGAAGCCACGCCGCACGCCGCAACTTTACGCAGCGCGCGCCCCGTCGGCGCAGTCTATCCGCGCACGCCCGGGCTTTAAACATGAGTTACTCCTGAAGTGGGCGATGAAGAGCTCTGACAAATGAACTCTCCCGTCCATCCACGGGCGGTGGAGGCGTCGCCCACGCACAGGAGCAGCAGCTTGGGCTGCAAGCTTCCCTCACGCACAGTGGTGGCTGGTGACATTTGAAAGTGGTGGGGCGTAAACTTTCTGTCGGAGTGGACCGTGGCGAGCGAGCGCAGCGAGCGAGCCCGAACATCATAAGGGAGCAGGAGTCCAGTGAGAGACAGGTCGAGAGAGATGTCCACCCACCCCATATCATCTGCACTGGGTTAACCAGTCCCATTGAAAACCCGTCCTGCCCCCTCTGTGCCTTCAAGGACCTATCGCCGTTCAGTGATCTTAGCCATGCTTGGACCCACAGGTCAATGCTGCCTCTTCCACGAGAAGAGGTAAACCGAAGCCCTAGGACACCAACTAGTGGTTTTTTCCCAAATAACAACAAAAGAGCTGAAATTATTTTGGCTACTATGTGTGGGGAGTGCTCCATGGGGCAAAGTAGCATTTTGCTCGATGTACTTAACATTCTCTCACTGATTCTGCTCCTGTGAGAGTTGCCAGCTACAGACTCACACCAGGAAAGGACGGTGGGATAAGGGCTGCGTTGCAGGGATAAGGTAGTGAATGTATCCAAATGAATTTCATCTATGGAGCGGTTTGCTGTGGGACGCCTTTGCAACAGGCAGATGCTGACCTTTCTGACAAAGCTTTCCCGTTAAGATGCCGCCTACTGGGATCTAAGGTTCCCCTGCCGAGGGACCCTGCCTTTACTGGTGCTGGTCATAAACAGATGACATTGCGCATTTGAGTAGCAGGGGTAGGCTACCTGGGAGTCCAATCTACTTTTCCTTTGATTGGTGAGTCAAAACACAATTGCAGGCAGTCACAGTACAACTGGTTCAACCCTTCATCCTTTCCTAGGCAGGAAAGGTGTAAGTGTTTTCAGCAGTCGAGGCAAAATAGGATTTTGTTTCCTCGAGGTGGCGTCTTACATTGCTTTATGGGCGCACTGGACCTGTTTGCCAATTCATTGAAGGACACCCAATATTTAAATGTAGAGACAATATATTTGTGGTGTGTGTCGTCTGTCATGGGTCAATTTAGTGCGAAGATGACTACCCCATGGAGTTCAGAAGTACTTTCACTGGCAGTGCAGTAGGGTAGGGCATAAAACATCATATTCCCTTAACTCTCAAGGGGGGAAGCGAGCAGGCCGGCTACGTTAATGACTCTCACAAAAGGTACCCTGGAGAACAGGGAGGGGAAGGCACTGACAGCCTCACTGCTCCAAGGTTGGTGTTGCTGCTGGAGCAAGGGGGGAAACGAGTGGGCCCAGTTACCTTAATGACACATACAAAAGCGCACTCCAAACAAACAATACTGGGAAGAGAACGCACAGAAAATACCGCACTTCAACGGGCCTCGGTGAGAGTTAAGTTGCTTGTATCTAGGTCTTTAGCTTTGACCAGTCACACCATGTAGTCGGACAGTGATACACACCACTGCAGTGTATTCAGATTTAATTAAAAGCAGGCAGGATGCCACAAGTACCACTAGGAGGGTCAATATTTTAGGTAAATAATTATAAACATCGTGGATTGGTTCTCTAATAACCAATACAATGTGAGCTGTCCTACTCAACTAACACGTTTCTGTACACATTCAGGGTACACATTTACTATAACATGGCTGGCTTGAAGGATTAGAGATACAGATATTCAATAGATGTCGCTTTGATTGTAAAAGTTTTCGCTCATGTTTGCCGTGGTCCTTCTGAGCTGCCACTACGATGCAGTTAAACATTATTTTAGCTGCAGCTGTAATTGGATTTAACAATTGATCATCATGGTCTACTTGCATGAAATGTGGAAGTCTTTCTAACAAACGAAGACAAATGGTCCTTTGCAGATGCGCTGCTCTCCGGGATGCTTTATGGCAGTCGCGGCTCGCAATACTCGGGTGGGGGGGGGAAGAGTCGGGTGGGGGTCGCGCGGGGGAGTTTTTTTACAATAAAAAAAACCACACAACTTACCTGGTCCGCGCCGCCTCTGTTCCTGGGCCGGGGTCCTGCGTTGGGGGCTGCTTGGCGCCTTCTGTTCTGCTCTGTCCTGGGCCGGTCCGGGTCCCGTGCCTTCTGAACAACAGCCCTGGCCCCTTAGGCTGCACGGTGTCTTCTCAGGCAGCCAATCCTGGTGCTGCATTAGCAGCGCCAGGATTGGCTAGGGCACGGAGACGCCCCGCCCATTAGAGACCGGAGGTTCCTGCATGAAGCAACCCTCGGCCTCTCGGGTCCCGACTCCCCCCTCGCTCTCCTGGTCCTTAGGAGGTGGCTGTAGTGCGCATGTTCGGGCTGGTCATAAAAATGACCAGCCCAAAATCGAGCATGCGCACTATTGCAGCTGCGCTTTAGTAAGCGCTGCTGTCAGTCACCCTCCTTGCTGCCGCAGCCAGTCCCGCCCCCACGGCCCCACCCCCCTTCAGCGCCGATTGAATCAAATGCCTGCCTGAGCGGAGCGACTCGTGTACTTTAAAGTTTGCTATTAATTTTGCTTGCGTGCGGTGCAACTTGGGGCCATGTGGCCTGGTGGGGCAACGCCCCAGCGCCCCAATGGACGCACCGCCCAGCCACGCACACTTTACACACTTTACACCTGCTCAGCTGGAACACAGCAGCAGCACAGGTTCAGCTCTCCATGCACTTGGCCAGATCTCACGGTGTCACCCCATGTGATGGTGTCACCCGGTGCGGTCCGCACCCCCCGCACCCTCCTAGTGACGCCGCTGCGGTCATGCCTATGGCCTTGCATGCTCCTAGTCTTCTAAAGGTGACGAGGCTCCAGGCCCCGGCAAGAAGCACAAGTCTAAGGCGCAGTCCCAGGAAGCAGGCCCGGGTCTTTGATTTCAACCCGGATGACATCATTCATCCCAGGTCAGCGGAATGAGTACCCCCCACCCAAGGCGGCCTGTTATGTTCAATCCAGAATCCGTAAATGGTTTGAGAAAGATGTTCGCAACCACCTCAGGGCAGAATGTCCACGTCCCTCCCTCCCCAGTAAGGTCACCGATACCCCGGAGGTGGATTCTAGCATGGTGCTATTTATGAAGAAATATTCGAAGGATCCCAAAAAATGGTTTGGATAGGGCTTGGCATAGCTGCCAAGATAAGATCTTGGATTTGGTCGCCCCTTTAACCAAGATTCTAGAATTGGCGTACCGCGCCAAGGAGACCGCAGAGTCTCATATTACAAAGTTATTTATGAATGTGTAATATGAGCTGTGTTATACTAGTTTTGATATAACAAAGCTCATATTATATAGTCATTTATTATTATGTAATATGAGCTTTATCTCAAAACTAGTATTGAACCTGTAACTATTTTTCTTCCACACCCTCTTTACTAACCTTTTCTTCCTTTTTCTCCTCTTTGTTTTCTGCCTTTATTTCTTCTCTTTGCCTCTGATGTGTTCTTCTTGCTTATTGTGTCTTTAATTTTTTTATTATTACAATTATCTTATGTTTTGTCCTAATATCACTACGTGATATTTCTTCTTCATTTGGCATTATATGGTTACTTGTATATAATGTTTTATGTGCTTATGGTATCTAGCAGCCTTGAGAAAGCCCTAGGCGTGCCAGCCACATTAGGCGAAACACGTGTCGGCTGCACTTTGTTACATCAGGCTCAAATCCTGATGATCTCAATAAATGCATGTTAAATAGGTAGAGACTTTTTGGGACATTTATTCCTGCAATAAGTCACCATGTTTAGGCACGGCCTGTCTTTCCTGAATTACCTTTCCAATTACCTGGTAGACATTAGGGGAGTTGCCACCTGACAGGCAGTCCTATTTTCTGGAGTACCGAATAAGGGTCCTGTCCCGGTTACGTAAACTCCTTGAGCCTCACCCCTGCTGTAAGGAAACAGCCTCAGTCAGAGAAGCTTGCAAACCCTCCTGTTGCATTTTTCACTATTCTGTGGTTCAGACTGCACACGTTGCTGGTGAAGAGCGCCCAGAGACGGTGCATTCATTATTTACTGGTTGTATAGGGCAGATTGTGCCGCTGCTTTTTGTGGGTTTATGGGTGATATTTTTAGAGGTCAGTGGTGTGTAAGCAGCATGGTACTCGGCTGTGCTATATCTGGGTTGTTAATGGTGTTCTGTCAGGTGTGCTGCGGCTGAAGCTTGTGTGTGCGTTTTTATGGTTCGTGCTGTTGTGAACCACGTGATAGCCATGTAAGTAATTGGACAGCATGCCTCAGTGAGCTGAACGTTCACCACTGAGATATAATGTGATCTGCGGGTCACAAGTTCGAATCCCAGTGAGGCCTTCAGCCTTCCATCCTTCGAGACTGGTGCGCAGAGGGCAATTAAAGTAGGTAATAGTATCACAAGTTATGTACAACGCCTAGAAACTGGGGGAAGTGTGGTATGAGGCACTATGCAACATATTCTGCTGTGTTCTCTTGATGGTGGGGAGATCGGGGGAGCAGTAGAGACACAGCTTAGCAGAGTTCACTAACAAAGCGTGTACGTCTGATGCCAAAGTACTCTCTACTCACCAAAGGAAGAACCGCTTCTTGTCACCTTTTGCTTTCACTTTGAACTTTGGAGCAGTTGCTTAGGTGTGTGTTTTCTGAAGTTACACATTTACAGAGATAGGGTTGAAAAAGCACGAAGTTATGCAAGTCCATCGTTGTATAAATGCTGGAATGTGGTTGCTCAATGTGATTCTGTTGCCCCACTCTTTGGTGCAAGTCCTGTGGCGTTCTTGTTTCTCTTCCCCGGGGCAGGCCCCGTGGCATCTTCCTCCCCTCGCTCGCTCCTGGGTGCAGGTTCTGTGGCAAGCTTCCTCCTTACTCCATAGTGCAGGTCCTGGGGGTCTTCCTGCCCCTCCCCCAGTGCAGGCCCAGCAACATCTTCCCTTGTTCGCTCTTTAGTTTCCTTCTTATTCCACAGTGCAGGTCCTCAGGACTATCCATCTCCCAGTGCAGGCCCAGCAATATCTTCCCTCGCTCGCTCCTGGGTGCAGGTTCTGTGGCAAGCTTCCTTCTTACTCCAAAGTGCAGGTCCTTAGGGTCTTCCTGCCCCTCCCCCAGTGCAGGCCCCGTGGCATCTTCCTCCCCTCGCTCACTCCTTGGTGCAGGTTCTGTGGCAAGCTTCCTCCTTACTCCATAGTGCAGGTCCTGGGGGTCTTCCTGCCCCTCCCCCAGTGCAGGCCCAGCAACATCTTCCCTTGTTCGCTCTTTAGTGCAGGTTCTGTGGCAAGTTTCCTTCTTATTCCACAGTGCAGGTCCTCAGGACTATCCATCTCCCAGTGCAGGCCCAGCAATATCTTCCCTCGCTCGCTCCTGGGTGCAGGTTCTGTGGCAAGCTTCCTTCTTACTCCATAGTGCAGGTCCTTAGGGTCTTCCTGCCCCTCCCCCAGTGCAGGCCCCGTGGCATCTTCCTCCCCTCGCTCACTCCTTGGTTCAGGTTCTGTGGCAAGCTTCCTCCTTACTCCATAGTGCAGGTCCTGGGGGTCTTCCTGTCCCTCACCCAGTGTAGGCCCAGCAACATCTTCCCTTGTTCGCTCTTTAGTTTCCTTCTTATTCCACAGTGCAGGTCCTCAGGACTATCCATCTCCCAGTGCAGTCCCCACGGCATCTTCCCTCGCTCACTCCTGGGTGCAGGTTCTGTGGCAGGCTTCCTTCTTACTCCATAGTGCAGGTCCTAGGGGTCTTCCTGTCCCTCACCCAGTGCAGGCCCAGCAACATCTTCCCTTGTTCGCTCTTTAGTGCAGGTTCTGTGGCAAGCGTCCTTCTTACTCCATAGTGCAGGTCCTTAGGGTCTTCCTGCCCCTTCCCCAGTGCAGGCCCCATGGCATCTTCCTCCCCTCGCTCGCTCCTGGGTGCAGGTTCTGTGGCAAGCTTCCTCCTTACTCCATAGTGCAGGTCCTGGGGGTCTTCCTGCCCCTCCCCCAGTGCAGGCCCAGCAACATCTTCCCTTGTTCGCTCTTTAGTGCAGGTTCTTTGGCAAGTTTCCTTCTTATTCCACAGTGCAGGTCCTCATGACTATCCATCTCCCAGTGCAGGCCCAGCAATATCTTCCCTCGCTCGCTCCTTGGTGCAGGGTCCGTGGCAAGCTTCCTTCTTACTCTATAGTGCAGGTCCTAGGGGTCTTCCTGCCCCTCACCCAGTGCAGGCCCAGCAATATCTTCCCTCGCTCGCTCCTTGGTGCAGGGTCCGTGGCAAGCTTCCTTCTTACTCTATAGTGCAGGTCCTTAGGGTCTTCCTGCCCCTCCCCCAGTGCAGGCCCCACGGCATCTTCCCTCGCTCGCTCCTGGGTGCAGGTTCTGTGGCAAGCTGCCTTCTTACTCCATAGTGCAGGTCCTAGGGGTCTTCCTGCCCCTCACCCAGTGCAGGCCCAGCAATATCTTCCCTCGCTCGCTCCTTGGTGCAGGTTCTGTGGCAAGCTTCCTTCTTACTCCATAGTGCAGGTCCTTGGGGTCTTCCTGCCCCTCCCCCAGTGCAGGCCCCGTGGCATCTTCCTTCCCTCGCTCACTCCTGGGTGCAGGTTCTGTGGCAAGCTTCCTTCTTACTCCATAGTGCAGATCCTAGGGGTCTTCCTGTCCCTCACCCAGTGCAGGCCCAGCAACATCTTCCCTTGTTCGCTCTTTAGTGCAGGTTCTGTGGCAAGTTTCCTTCTTATTCCACAGTGCAGGTCCTCAGGACTATCCATCTCCCAGTGCAGGCCCAGCAATATCTTCCCTCGCTCGTTCCTTGGTGCAGGTTCTGTGGCAAGCTTCCTTCTTACTCCATAGTGCAGGTCCTTAGGGTCTTCCTGCCCCTCCCCCAGTGCAGGCCCCACAGCATCTTCCCTCGCTCGCTCCTGGGTGCAGGTTCTGTGGCAAGCTTCCTTCTTACTCCATAGTGCTGGTCCTAGGGGTCTTCCTGTCCCTCACCCAGTGCAGGCCCAGCAACATCTTCCCTTGTTCGCTCTTTAGTGCAGGTTCTGTGGCAAGTTTCCTTCTTATTCCACAGTGCAGGTCCTCAGGACTATCCATCTCCCAGTGCAGGCCCAGTAATATCTTCCCTCGCTCGCTCCTTGGTGCAGGTTCTGTGGCAAGCTTCCTTCTTACTCCATAGTGCAGGTCCTTAGGGTCTTCCTGCCCCTCCCTCAGTGCAGGCCTCACGGCATCTTCCCTCGCTCGCTCCTGGGTGCAGGTTCTGTGGCAAGCTTCCTTCTTACTCCATAGTGCAGGTCCTAGGGGTCTTCCTGTCCCTCACCCAGTGCAGGCCCAGCAACATCTTCCCTTGTTCGCTCTTTAGTGCAGGTTCTGTGGCAAGTTTCCTTCTTATTCCACAGTGCAGGTCCTCAGGACTATCAATCTCCAAGTGCAGGCCCAGCAACATCTTCCCTCGCTCGCTCCTGGGTGCAGGTTGTGTGGCAAGCTTCCTTCTTACTCCGTAGTGCAGGTCCTTGGGGTCTTCCTGCCCCTCCCCCAGTGCAGGCCCCGTGGCATCTTCCTTCCCTCGCTCGCTCCTGGGTGCAGGTTCTGTGGCAAGCTTCCTTCTTACTCCATAGTGCAGGTCCTAGGGGTCTTCCTGTCCCTCCCCCAGTGCAGGCCCAGCAACATCTTCCCTTGTTCGCTCTTTAGTGCAGGTTCTGTGGCAAGTTTCCTTCTTATTCCACATTGCAGGTCCTCAGGACTATCCATCTCCCAGTGCAGGCCCAGCAATATCTTCCCTCGCTCACTCCTTGGTGCAGGGTCCGTGGCAAGCTTCCTTCTTACTCTATAGTGCAGGTCCTTAGGGTCTTCCTGACCCTCCCCCAGTGCAGGCCCCACGGCATCTTCCCTCGCTCGCTCCTGGGTGCAGGTTCTGTGGCAAGCTTCCTTCTTACTCCATAGTGCAGGTCCTAGGGGTCTTCCTGCCCCTCACCCAGTGCAGGCCCAGCAATATCTTCCCTCGCTCGCTCCTTGGTGCAGGTTCTGTGGCAAGCTTCCTTCTTACTCCATAGTGCAGGTCCTAGGGGTCTTCCTGTACCTCACCCAGTGCAGGCCCAGCAACATCTTCCCTTGTTCGCTCTTTAGTGCAGGTTCTGTGGCAAGTTTCCTTCTTATTCCACAGTGCAGGTCCTCAGGACTATCCATCTCCCAGTGCAGGCCCAGCAATATCTTCCCTCGCTCGCTCCTTGGTGCAGGTTCTGTGGCAAGCTTCCTTCTTACTCCATAGTGCAGGTCCTAGGGGTCTTCCTGTACCTCACCCAGTGCAGGCCCAGCAACATCTTCCCTTGTTCGCTCTTTAGTGCAGGTTCTGTGGCAAGTTTCCTTCTTATTCCACAGTGCAGGTCCTCAGGACTATCCATCTCCCAGTGCAGGCCCAGCAATATCTGCCCTCGCTCGCTCCTTGGTGCAGGTTCTGTGGCAAGTTTCCTTCTTATTCCACAGTGCAGGTCCTTAGGGTCTTCCTGCCCCTCCCCCAGTGCAGGCCCCACAGCATCTTCCCTCGCTCGCACCTGGGTGCAGGTGCTGTGGCAAGCTTCCTTCTTACTCCATAGTGCAGATCCTAGGGGTCTTCCTGTCCCTCACCCAGTGCAGGCCCAGCAACATCTTCCCTTGTTCGCTCTTTAGTGCAGGTTCTGTGGCAAGTTTCCTTCTTATTCCACAGTGCAGGTCCTCAGGACTATCCATCTCCCAGCGCAGGCCCAGCAATATCTTCCCTCGCTCGCTCCTTGGTGCAGGTTCTGTGGCAAACTTCCTTCTTACTCCATAGTGCAGGTCCTTAGGGTCTTCCTGCCCCTCCCCAGTGCAGGCCCCACGGCACCTTCCCTCGCTCGCTCCTGGGTGCAGGTTCTGTGGCAAGCTTCCTTCTTACTCCATAGTGCAGGTCCTAGGGGTCTTCCTGTCCCTCACCCAGTGCAGGCCCAGCAACATATTCCCTTGTTCGCTCTTTAGTGCAGGTTCTGTGGCAAGTTTCCTTCTTATTCCACAGTGCAGGTCCTCAGGACTATCCATCTCCCAGTGCAGGCCCAGTAATATCTTCCCTCGCTCGCTCCTGGGTGCAGGTTCTGTGGCAAGCTTCCTTCTTACTCCATAGTGCAGGTCCTAGGGGTCTTCCTGTCCCTCACCCAGTGCAGGCCCAGCAACATCTTCCCTTGTTCGCTCTTTAGTGCAGGTTCTGTGGCAAGTTTCCTTCTTATTCCACAGTGCAGGTCCTCACGACTAACCATCTCCCAATGCAGGCCCAGCAATATCTTCCCTCGCTTGCTCCTTGGTGCAGGTTCTGTGGCAAGCTTCCTTCTTACTCCATAGTGCAGGTCCTCAGGACTATCAATCTCCAAGTGCAGGCCCAGCAACATCTTCCCTCGCTCGCTCCTGGGTGCAGGTTGTGTGGCAAGCTTCCTTCTTACTCCATAGTGCAGGTCCTAGCAGTCTTCCTGTCCCTCACCCAGTGCAGGCCCAGCAACACCTTCCCTTGTTCGCTCTTTAGTGCAGGTTCTGTGGCAAGTTTCCTTCTTATTCCACAGTGCAGGTCCTCAGGACTATCCATCTCCCAATGCAGGCCCAGCAATATCTTCCCTCGCTTGCTCCTTGGTGCAGGTTCTTTGGCAAGCTTCCTTCTTACTCCATAGTGCAGGTCCTTCGGGTCTTCCTATCCCTCTCCCAGCACAGGTCCCGCTGTGCCTTTCTGTCTACTCCTGTATGTCTAGCTCCCTGGCAGGTCCTATCTGCTCCTCTCCCACACTCCGGTGTAGTTCATGTTGCCTCCTCCTGCCTTGGTGCAGGTCCTGCAGCACTCTGCACTGCACTGATCCTCCATGCAGGGTCCACTCCTTCTTGGTCATCTCACCCCACGCCTGGTGGAGGTCTCACGATGGTCGTGAAGTGGTGGAGGATTGTTATAAAGGGCTCTGCCCCTTCTCCTGACGGACAGATCTTGCGTTATAAGGTATTTATTTAGCAGTCATTCACCCGATAAGGTTTGTTGGTGCACGAATGAGGGGGCTGGAGACAAAACCTTTAAAAAAGGGCAGAAATGTCCTTTATGGCAACAGAAAAATGTCTCCGTGGTTTGTCATACATCTAAAGCATGCAATGCTCAGAGTGCGACTTAGGGAAAAAGGCAGTACAACTGTTTGATTAATGTGAAAAGTTGAAATGAAACACATGTTAGAAGAGCACGTAATATCACCTTATTGCGACATACATGTAGGTGTGGTTCTCAAATGGTGAATGCTTTGATCGCAGTTGATCTTAAACTAGCACTGGCAATGCCAATAGGTCTGACTTTAAAGGAATGATGTATGGTAATGTGAAGCATTACAAGTAAATAGCATTGGAATAGACTTATTTGTGTGGAAGCAAAGAAATGTTGAATAATATTGGTGTAGGTTAAAAGGTAAAGTGACAGTTGCACTGTCGAGCTAGACCTAAAAATCCATGTAGACAAACAACATAAATTATCTAGTTATTAAAGAGACTTTAAATAGCATTACTGTGTCATCTGTGCGCCCCTGAGAGTTCAAGCTTAGGCAGATGGATAAATAAAATAATCACAGCTGAGTGGAGGGCAAAGCACTTTTTTGTGTGGAAGCGCACAACTTCTGCCCAATTAAAACATGTACTTCTGGCTCCCAACACGTGGGCGGAGCCAAAATCCCTCGCTACTGTTTTCACATAATCTTCTGGCCACGGCTGTGCTGTCAAGCCAGACCTTAAAAAGAAGTGATGGCCACAAAGGAAACCGCCTTCAATATCAAGCGTTCAGTGATGAAGAAAGTGTGCATGGGTTCAAGAGCTGGTTGCCCTCACAATGTTGGGGCTTTAATAGGTTTCCCAGTTGGGGGAGGGGTACTGCATGCTGGGTAAAGGTTTAGGCCTCCAAAAAGAGTAGGCATTCTGTGTCGTACTGGTGGATGTCGACGTGCCGTATATACACAATATGGAGGACAAATTGAAAAAAAAAAAAATCTACAGGTAAGTAGGTCTAGCTTTTCTATACCTAACTCCAGATATATGTACGTACATGGTACATATAGCTTCAAGGTACCTAGATGTGGAGTTAGGTATAATAAATCTATACTTCACACAGAAAACCCACTTTTCTACCTGAAAAGCACTGGATAGAAATGTTCAACAACAACATAATCAGAGGCTGTACTGACTGGGTCAGAGCTGTGTTTAACGCTCGCCAGAACTAGCGCTGCTTTACTGGGTCTCCTACCTCATTTTTATGACTTCATTTAAATGATTTTAAAGCACAATTGATTTTAACTTGTGTAATACTGTTTGAATACTGTGTTTCTTACCTGTACTACAGTGAATCATCGCAAGAGGCTTTCCAGAATACCATATTACTGATTTTAACATTTAGCGGGACCAGGTTGCTTTTCAAATATACCTACACGAGGCTTGTTCGATAATCAGACATCCGACTTTTTCGTGAAATCGTTGATTTTAATATTAATAAGACATCGTTGCACATTCGGTGCACCGCATTTTTATCAGATAATTCTGTGGCTTTCCTGAAGAAGGCGTTGTATACGCCGAAACGCGCGTCGAGTTAATAAAGATATTGCCACTTTTTAACCCTTTATTTATAAGTGATGTGTTACATATTGTGTTTCTTTTTTTAAATGTTTTGTATAAATATCATTTGTTTAGACAATATGAGAAGAAATTATTAAAATGGTAACAACTTTGAACATATTTTTTCTGTCTTCCTTGGTTTTCTTAATGTTATAGACACTGTGTATACTGTTTGCTTTATTGACATTGCCTAGGAGTTTTTGTTACTATCATTTAAGTCCCTGTCCTAGGAATTGAACTATCCATTGTTCAGGGGGTCCTTGTTTTTTCTCATTTATGTCCCCGCAAGGAACCTTCGGTCTACAGGAGCGAAACAAGTCCTAGTTCCTCCGATTAAAAAGGCCAGTTGGGGGGGCAGAAGTTTCATCACTTGTGCCTCTAAGGCATGGAATGAGCTCCCATTCCATTTGAGGAACTCAGCAGATCTCCTTTCCTTCAGAAGGGGGCTGAAAACTTGGCTTTTCTCACAGTAAAATCCCCATCACTGACGACCAGCAGGTATGCTCAGCGCCAGGACACCCTTGGGTAACCGTGCGCTATATAAGCTCAAATAACATAACATAACATAACATTGTGTGCCTTAATCAATTGAACACTGTCTAAAAACAGTCCAAATTATTTAGTCCAATCTTATATGTGCTATCTGAACACACAGTCCACAAAAAATGATCCGCATCCGAAGAAAGTATTCCGTTATCACTTTTTATTCCATACACAAACGGCAGCCGACGCGCGTTTCGCATAACAGAAGGATGCTTTAGGGACCGCATAAATCATTTGAGTGGACTTAACAAGGTCCCGTTTCCTATGGACTGATTTTGTGTTGGAAGAATACGTGAACAAACGAGCCTGATCTTTCGACTTGAATAGATTTCGCTACGATCGCGATCTATTAGATAAAAGGGAAAATTCTAGAGGCAATTAATACTAGTATGAAAACGACTGGTTTTGATCATTTAATACACAAATAAAGTTGAAATAAGCCTTGAGGAAGCCCAGGAGGGCGAAACGCGCGTCGGCTGCCGTTTGTGTATGGAATAAAAAGTGATAACGGAATACTTTCTTCGGATGCGGATCATTTTTTGTGGACTGTGTGTTCAGATAGCACATATAAGATTGGACTAAATAATTTGGACTGTTTTTAGACAGTGTTCAATTGATTAAGGAACACAATAACTACATTTTGGTGTGCTTTGGTGTTTATGAGTTAAAATTGTATCTAGACTACATTCGTAGATCTAGTGGTGTAATACTCAAGGTGGGTATTTGGCACCACGTGAGCACCCAATACAAAATGGAATGAAATTGATTTGATGCGGTATATACTACTAACGAACATATGTTGATGTGCAGGTCGAAATAGCATATCCACCAATTGTTTCTGATATATAATCAGAGGCTGTGGCAGCTTTTGTTTACTTCCCTGCGAACAGAGTTATATGGCACCCCACACGTGTCTCTTGTAGTGTACATTGTGTCCAGTGCATCACTCTGATGAGTACCAAGAAGGGCAAAACGGGTCTATTATTTTTGAACGTCTCTGAAAAGTGTCTGGTGTTTGGCTTATAATGTAACATTTAAGGTGGCATTTGCTGCGGATAATGAGCGCTTGCAGCTTTAACTAGAAAGTGGGCGTTCTTCAGTGACAAATATACCCACAGCGTCTTAATCAGATCTGGTGTAGCAGTGGGCGGGTCAGCGCACATATGGAATATGGTATCTTTCCTGCCTCATTTTTACTGTAGTAGCAATGCTGGGCTGTCACTTTTTCTCAGGGCCACTGGAATTATGCGATTTTGTGCCCTTTCTGGTTTCCACGCAATTATGGATTTGCCATCTAGTACATCATCTGCTGTAGATTTTAACAAAAAAAATTGCTTCAAGCTCCAATGGATCAAAAATTACTAAAAACCCTGCAAACGTGTAGGCCCTTCACAAAGGTTAAATGGTCATCTTTCTGTTGCTGATTGCTGTATTGGGGTGTCAGACTGGTTCTACTGAGGTGAATCCTTTGTCCAGATAGTGTTAACACATGTATAATTGACAAAATAATGAGGTAATGCTACCACAAAATGTGGCACATTATGCCACATAATTTGGCTTTTCTTGCGGTAAAATTAGGTAAACATTGCCTTATAATTTGGCCCTCCCCTGCCGCATAATTCCTATGTCCCTGCTTTTAGTACTGCATACTACCTTTGCGACTCTCATACAATCTCATCCCTTCCTCTTGGCTGCGGGAAAATGAATTAAAATCATTTATCCCACGTTTCAAACAGATGGCGAAAGCTGCACAATAAACACTTTTTGGCACAACAAAGGTGTGGCAGATAAGGGAATAACAGCCACCAGACAGTGCACTTTCAGGCACAAATCACGTCTACGTATCTTTTACACCTCCAACAAGCCAGCTGCCATTCGTCTCACAGCGTGGTCTCAAAAATCCAAGCCAGCAAAGTGCTGTTGATTAAGAAGCTAAGAGTGTCTGAAAGTGCTTTTTGAGACCAGGCTTGCAAGGTATAAAGCGAAAATGCAAATGATGGAGGTCAAAAACTGGCTGAGGGTGCCACACCTGACATGAGCCAACTTGGACCCTTGAATCCAGTATAAAGCGCACAGCTACCTCCGGAGAGGCGTCCCGGCGCTGGGGCCATTGGGAAGATTAAGGAGCTATTTCCCAGAGTCACATGGGGCTGAGCTAACCTGCCGCCCCCGTGTTCCGGAGTCAGGCACCCTGGCCGCTGCACCACGCCTCTTCCCTCATAAAAGGAACTATGCAATGTTGGCTTAATGTTACTCTGTCGAGCACCGTGTTTGGGTAATAGTAAAACCTGTTTTTAAAGGGGGTGGAGACCGCATAATAGTGGCAGGGGCTGCTATACAAGACAATAACTAAAAGGAATATTATGAGTATTATTCTTGTTAATGATTTAAGACCAGGACCACTGGAATTATGCAAGTCTGCGACCGTGGCCTTTTCCACAGAATTATGGATTACCAGCATTTACATAATCCATTGTCTACTGCATAATCTGCAGATTTAAAAAAAAAAAAATGTTTCTAGGATCAAAAGTTACTAAAAAGGCAGCAATGCGTGTTACCGCGCAATGGGAAGCCCTTCACAAATATTAACTGTTCAATTTTAAATTGCTTATTGATGTGTTTGGGTGCTAATCTGGAATTAAAGAGTTGAAAACGTTGCCATAACAGTGTTAACGTGTACCGATGCCAAAATAACGAAATAATACTATAGAAAAAAAATGCGGCAATATGCCACATGATTTGCGTTTTGTTGCCGCATCATTTAGTCAACCCTGCCGCTTTATTTGATCCTCCCCTGCTGCATAATTCCATTGGTCCTGCCTAAAACAAGTTACAATAGCTTTGACATATGAGCGGGGGTCCTTCGAGGAGTCACTTCTTCACTGTTAGTTCCAAGGCCTACAGACTAACTATAGCGCTGTGAAAACATAGTTCCCTGACGTTTCACCACATACATAAAATAGAGCTAGCAGGTTTCTCAGGTGGTAGTGGAAGTGCAGGGCAGGTAGGAGGGGCAGGCGTGCCTGAACTAGGGGCCACCAAGCTGGTCCCAAGGGTGGCGGCCATTTTAGGTTCCAAGGCTGGCAGGCCTGTGTGTTCAGCGGAAGCAATGCTGGGAAACTGCTGCCTACTGAGGGCTGCTGGGGCTGGGGCAGAGCCAGGCACACGCCACACCCACTCACCGTGCTGGGCAGCTGCAGTCCGGCGTCGATGAAGCTCATGATGTCGTCGTTGAAGCTCGACTCCAGGCTGATAATTTCTTCCACCACGTCGTCGATCTGCGAGGGGGAGGGAGGCTACAGGTTACGACGCGGGCAAGCAAAATCCACCAGCCCTGCCCACCCAGCAGCATTGCCACCCCATGAGGAGAGCGAGGAGGTATCCATGACGAGCGCCCGGTTCTGGAGTAGCGCCTTGCGCACGCTTCTCTGCACCCTCAGAGGGGAATGCCTTTTGTTGAGGTACTCAGGGCAGTCCGTGTGCCCCCACGCGTTGGCACTGTACCCCTGAGTAGTAGTAGGCCGCCTGTGGCTGCCCCCGGGCGTTGGCACGGTGCCCCCTGAGTGTTGGGCCTCTGTGGGGGCTTAGAGCGCCGGCCACAGCCCTGTCCACCCCTGGCCCTTGAGACAAGGCCATGTGAGGTATGTGAGGTAGGCAGTGAACACCTCCACCATCCGCGGGGAGGCCCAGCCCCTTCACCCTCTTAAGGGCCTAACCCCCGTGCATGAGTGTTTGCAGTGTGCGTAGGAAGGGGCAGGCGATAGGTTTGAGATTAAAGGACAATTCAGTCCAGCTGAGGCCTGTGGTCAGCCGAGCCCTTGCCCTCATGACAATAGGGATCTGCGTGGTGGGGGCCCTCCAGGCGTGGCCACGCCCTCAATCAGGGTCAGGGGAGGGCCGGACAGGGGTCGATCGACAGGGAGATATTCCACCTCACAGCCCGGCCCTGCAGGGCAGTCACCCACAACGGCTCCCAAGCAGATGACTCTGACAAAGCCAAAAGGGCTGGTGCAGAGTCAGTCCTATTTAAGAGTCTACAGTATGCCTGATTCCACCCAGCCCTACCAGACTTTTGGATATTTTCTGTTTTTGCCAATCAGGCCGCCCCCTCTGTAAATCGTTGGGTTGTTAGTGCAGGTCAGAGGCCGGAAATGTATGCCCCCTGGCCAGGGGAGTACAGGGTCTACCTCTAACCCCCCCCCCTTGCCCCCACACACACAACTGACCCCAGGTTCAGACTCCGCCCTCGGTATAGGGGTCATGGGGGGCTCCTAGTCCTCTCCGCCACCAGGGGAGGGCTGCCTCGAGCCTGAAAATGGTTAACTTCTAAAAACACAATTCGTTTTAATGTGTGAGTGTTTAACACCAGGGCGCCGACGGTCAGGATCAAGGTACACACCCTGCCCCCACCCTACAGAAGTGGGCTCCGTCCGACCAACTGCCCCACAAATGTGACGAACCCTCACCCACTTCAAGGGCCGCAAGCTCTCCCTCGGTGCTGCCCCTACACCTTTGGCCTCACTCCGTGCTGCTGCCCAGCACACTGTCCCTTTTAACGTCCCTACACTCTAGCTGGCAAACGGTGCATCTGACAGGCACATGAGGCGCCACTGTCCCTTTTAACGCCCCTATACTCTAGCTGGCACACGGTGTATCTGACAGTCACATGAGGCGCCACTGTCCCTTTTAATGCACCTACACTCTAGCTGGTACACGGTGCATCTGACAGGCACATGAGGCGCCACTGTCCCTTTTAATGCACCTACACTCTAGCTGGCACACGGTGCATCTGACAGGCACATGAGGCGCCACTGTCCCTTTTAATGCACCTACACTCTAGCTGGCACACGGTGCATCTGACAGGCACATGAGGCGCCACTGTCCCTTTTAATGCACCTACACTCTAGTTGTCATACACTGCAGCTACCCGGCACACGAGGCGCCACTGTCCCTTTTAATGCACCTACACTCTAGCCGTCACACGGTGCGGCTAACCAAAACACGAGCCACCAATGTCCCTTTTAATGACCCTACACTCTAACTGTCACACAGTGCGGCTGCCCAAAACAAGAGGCACCACTGTCCCTTTTAATTACCCTAGGCCTACAGTCTGGGCCTCACACTGTGCTGCTGCGCAGCATGAGTTGCCACTGTCCCTTTTAATGACCCTTAAATCTAGCTGCCACACGGAGTGGCTGCCCAAAACGCGAGGTGCCACTGTCCCTTTTAATGCACCTACACTCTAGCTGTCACACGGTGTGGCTAACCAAAACACGAGCCACCAATGTCCCTTTTAATGACCCTACACTCTGTCACACAGTGCGGCTGCCCGGCACACGAGGCGCCACTGTCCCTTTTAATTACCCTAGTCCTACAGTCTGGGCCTCACACAGTGCTGCTGCGCAGCATGAGTTGCCACTGTCCCTTTTAATGACCCTTAAATCTAGCTAATAACACGAAAAGGCCACCCTGGGTCAAGACAAAGGAAGAAAAAGTGAAAGGAGTGTAAAGGGATTCCCTTTTATAGGACGAATTCCCTCACTCACCCGTGGGTGACATGCTTCATCATAGGGAACCTCCTCGCACTGCGAGCCTGGTCCCAGTGCGGGCTACAACCCCCTCACTGAGAGGGAGGAGCTCAGGGATGTTTTGATTGTATGTAACAAGAGGTATACTAAAACCTGTGATGAGCCGGGTGTGGAGTGAAAGTGTAAGAAAGAAAGTGATAGTGAGGATAAAACTAACTACCTGGTGTGTTGATAAACAATTTTACTGGTACACCCAGGGGTCAGGGTTAAAATTAATTACAAAACCATGCCCAGAGAATTCAACCTAGCATGGTTGCTTGTGATCATAGGGTCGACATGTTTCAGCCATAGTGCCCTCCGTAGAGGTGCTGTGGCGTTCTTCAGGACCTAATGAATGAAGTGAAGAAAAGTGACACCAGGCCAGACTCAGGTTGGTGTTCAGAGGATGCAACGACTGGCGGAATGGGCGTCAGGTTAGTTGGTGTTCAGCGGTGTTACTATAAATCAAAAAAATTCGTTTACTGACATGCATAAAACGAAACACAATTACACTCCTTACTAAACGTGCCGAGAGAATACACTCTATAATTTGAAAACAATGGCTACGTACAAACAGTTATGATAATCATGACAGACAACCGTCATTTGAGGGGAGCTAGTGGCAACTCATCCTCGGCGCACTCGAGGAGGGTTCCATTAAACCTAAAGAGATATTGGAGGAGGGGGCAGGTGTGGCTGTAAATCACAGTCATAAATTCATACACAAAATACAACAGTTGATTCAAATGATGTTGGTATCTGATAACACTCTTGATGAGTATACATATTTCAAAGCATTTTACGATGGTGGTTTAGAAAACTGGAGACAAGAGACAACGTGGTGCACCACAGCAACAGGCAGCCAACGACCTGTGTCAAGAAAGCAAGGAGTTGTGCCAGGATGCGGCACAAGCTGTATGTAGCAGGAGGTGCTCCTCACAGATGTGATCCGCAAAAGGGGCTGGGGTGCATGGAGGAGGCATGCAGAACGTGGCTATCATGGTAATGGTAAATGAGCTCAGTGAACGTAGCAAGTAACGTTGCTGAAAGCAGGGTTGGCATGAGCGGAATCGGGAAGCAAGTAACGTTGCCGAATGCAAGGATGGAATGAGCGCAGCATCGGGAGGAGTGTCCTACCCGACCGCGAAATTGCAGGCACAACCAAGGGCACACTAGGTGCGCGGTGTCAAGCGCCCGGGCAAAGAAACAACCCAGAAAGAGACTCAGGGACAGAAGAGTAGGATAGGACGCGGGGGCGTCATCCTAACGTCGCGCGCCGGCACCGGACGACCGGCTGAGGCGGGACAAGTGGAGCTACAGTGTTTTCCCGGTTGTGGGTGAAACACGTACTAGCTCAAGCACGGCGCGGAGTGGTGCGCAGTGTTGTGGGAGGAGAGGCAGGCAAAGCATGGCAAGTGCGGCCGGGAAAAGGCTAAACCAAAGCAAAGGACAGGCTAAACAGAAGACGCTGCATGGCGAGGGAATGGACAAGCCGCTGTGGCGGGGTCCGAGAGCCAGGCGTCGTCAACAAACAGCCGGCTTTAGAGAAAAGAAAAGAAACTCACTTACCTCTGCTCAGGTAACAACCGTGCTCGATAGCGCGTCCGGGGAGAGCTAGTGGGTCAAGTGGGGACTGAGCAGGAAAAGAAGTATTCAAGGTGGGCGGCGACTCCGCCCCCAAGGGAACAGATAGCGAGGAAGGACTCGAGAAGGAGCTGGAGGAAACACAGCAGCCATCTTGGAAGGGTGGGAAATGATCACCTTAATTGGTGAAAAAAAGGTTACCACCCTGTGGAAGTTGGTCCAAAGGAGGCCATCTTGGAAAAGTGAAAAGTGACCACCTATGTAAGGGTAAAAGGAGGCCATCTAGGAAGGGTGAAAAGTCTCCAGTTTTCTAAACCACCATCGTGAAATGCTTTGAAATATGTATACTCATCAAGAGTGTTATCGGATACCAACATCATTTGAATCAACTGTTGTATTTTGTGTATGAATTTATGACTGATTTACAGTCACACCTGCCCCCTCCTCCAATATCTCTTTAGGTTTAATGGAACCGTCCTCGAGTGCGCCGAGGATGAGTTGCCAATAGTTCCCCTCAAATGACGGGTAAGCCCTGATTGTCTGTCATGATTATCATAACTGTTTGTACGTAGCCATTGTTTTCAAATTATAGAGTGTATTCTCTTGGCACGTTTAGTAAGGAGTGTAATTGTGTTTCGTTTTATGCATGTCAGTAAACGCAATTTTTTGATTTATAGGAACACCGCTGAACACCAGCTAACCAAGACTGACGCCCATTCCGCCAGTCGTTGCATCCTCTGAACACCAACCGGAGTCTGGTCTGGTGTCACTTTTCTTCACTTCATTCATTAGGTCCTGAAGAAAGCCACAGCACCTCTACGGAGGGCACTATGGCTGAAACATGTCGACCCTATGATCACGAGCAACCATGCTAGGTTGAATTCTCTGGGCATGGTTTTGTAATTAGTTTTAACCCTGACCCCTGGGTGTACCAGTAAAGTTGTTTATCAACACACCAGGTAGTTAGTTTTATCCTCACTATCACTTTCTTTCTTACACTCTCCCTCCACACCCGGCTCATCACAGGTTTTAGTATACCTCTTGTTACATACAATCAAAACATCCCTGAGCTCCTCCCTCTCAGTGAGGGGGTTGTAGCTCGCACTACGACCAGGCTCACAGTGCGAGGAGGTTCCCTATGATGAAGCATGTCACCCACGGGTGAGTGAGGGAATTCGTCCTATAAAAGGGAATCCCCTTTACACTCCTTTCACTTTTTCTTCCTTTGTCTTAACCCAGGGTGGCCTTTTCGTGTTATTAGTTAATTGTTGGAGAGCCGCCCCCTGATGGTCGTTAAATCTCCTCGGGCCTTTTCTGTGGTTACACCCTTAAATCTAGCTGCCACACGGTGCAGCTGCCCGGCACACGAGGCGCAACTGTCCCTTTTAATGCACCTACACTCTAGCTGTCACACGGTGCGGCTAACCAAAACACGAGCCGCCACTGTCCCTTTTAATTATCCTAGGCCTACAGTCTGGGCCTCACACAGTGCTACTGCCCCACTCATGAGATGCCACTGTCCCTTTTCTAGCCCCTGAACTCCAGTCCCCTCACATTGCTGCTGCCTAATACACGAGGCGCCACTGTCCTTCTTAATGCCCTTACACTCTAGTTGTCACACGGTGCAGCTGCCCGGCACAAGAATCGCCTTCTCCTTTTTAATGACCCGACAGTCTGAGCCTCACACAGTGCTGCTGCACAGCATGAGTTGCCACTGTCCCTTTTTAACGACCCTTAAATCTAGCTGTTATACAGTGCTACTGCCCCACTCATGAGATGCTACTGTCCCTTTTCTAGCCCCTGTTCTCCAGTCCTCCCACAGCGCTGCTACTTAACACATGAGGAGCCACTGTCTCTCTTAATGCCCTTACACTCTAGCTGTCACACGGTGCCGCTGCCCGGCGCATGAGGCGCCATTGTCCCTTTTAATGCACCTACACTCTAGTCATCAGTGCTGCTGTCCGCTCAGGCGAGGTCTCACTGCCCCATATTATACACCTGCACCCTACCACCCCTCCAACCTGCATCACTGCCGCTTTCCCTGAGGTGCCACTGACCTTTTAAATGCACCCAGCCTTCGACGAAGCTGCGGGCTCCCTGACAAGGGGCCAATTCACCTCAAATGCCCACAACCCCGGTGTTCCCTCACCTAAAATGCCCCCAACCCCTGCGGTCCCCCACCTCGAATGCCCATAATCCCTGAGGCCGTTCTTGCCATTGTTAAAGCAAAAACCCAACATCCTATAATGCACATGCTGTTAGCTTAAAAATACATTGCTGTCTGTGTCACACATCTGATCTGTCCTCTGTAATTCTTAATCTTTGTCTGTGGAGGCGGCTGTCATTGTAGTCCCTTTTCTATGTCTATGACAGCTGTCAAATAGTCCTACTTTTATGTCGACAGTTCCTGCAAACAGTAGTCCTACTTCTGTTACTATGAACTGTCCCGGTTTTTTGTTTTGAGAATCTGGTCACCCTACCCTGTGGTCCCCCACCTGAAATGCCCATAACCCCTGAGGTCCCCCACCTCAAATGCCCATAACCCCTGTGATACCCCACCTCAAATGCCCATAAGCCCTGTGGCCCCCCACCTAAAATGCCCATAAGCCCTGTGGCCCCCCACCTGAAATGTCCATAACCCCTGTGGTCCCACACCTCAAATGCCCATAATCCCACTGGCCCCTCACCTCACCTTTAATAGGGTCTGCTTCAACTTCATGGCAGTTAGACCCAACCCTCCCATGAGATGCCCCACACCCCCAGAAGATACTGCCATCCTCACGTCGGGTGCCCCATGTCTGCAAACCTTGCGTCACTGCCCCCTAAGGCAGCTCTGGCGGTAACACAAGCTCTCCTGCGGCCCCCATGGCCTACTGACACACCAGAACACTGGGCCAACGCAGCATGGGCCAGTAGTAGCCCAGGCGGGCACATAAGTCCCGCTGCAACACCAGACCCTCGGGGGCGTCACTGGTGTCCAGCGAAGGTGCCAGGCAGCCATGCACCGGTGCCCTAGGAGGATACTGCAGAGTCCACCAAGCCCGGAAGTTGAACCCCTGGTGGATACTGCAGCGTTACCATGTCCCGGAAGTTCAAGCTGTGTCTGTCTGTCCCTTCTCAGTGTTTGTAAAGCGGACAAAGAAGAGGCTTTTACTCCCATCAACCTTTAGCCTTGGTGAGATTTCCGTGCAAAGAAAGACGAGTGCGGACAGTGTCTCCCCCTAGCAACAGTCGCCCTGTCGTACCCACCCTCACAACACACATACCCTGTGTGCCCGACCACTCAACCCCAAGTTTACTCACCTCCTAGGCGCCCACAATCCCCAACCTAGCCACTTGTTTACCTAGCGCCTAGGTGTCCATTCCCTCATTTACCCAATGCCTAGTTGCTCACTAGGTGTTCTGCCTCTCCTCTGACTAGCGCCTAGGTGACCAGTGCATTATTTATCCAGCACCTAGAAGCTCACCACCTAGTTTACTCAGAGCCCATGTGCCTCTTCCCCATACTTATCCAGCACCCAGGCACTCATTCCCTCATTTAACCAGCGCTAGGTACTCATTTTCTCTTTACCCGGCAACTAAGTGGCCAGCGTCTCATTTACGCACCTTCTAGGAACAGCCTGTCCCTGGTTCAGTCAGCGCCAAGGCGCCACTTTTCCTGCCTACCCCACGCCTAGGCACCCATTTACCCAGCATCTAGGTGCCCATCCGCTCATTAACCCAGTGTCTCACTCTTTGGTTACTCAGTGCCTCGACGCCCCTCTCTTCAGGCCCACTGTGCTCCCTAGTTCACCGAAAAAGCACTTCAAAAAGCACTTCAACACCCCATCAGGGGTAGCAAGTGCTATATAAATGCAAACCCTTTTCCCTTCTCTATCCCACCACTATCCTTTTCAATCCAAATAACTGACTAACATATCCACCACTCAAATTACTTTCATATTTTCACTATACTAATTCACCACTAATCCTTTATGGGTTCTGAAGTAGCCGAAAAAGCGCTTCAATACCCCATCAAGGGTAGCAAGTGCTATATAAATGCAAACCTTTTCCCTCTTCTATCCCTCAACTATCCTTTTCAATCCAAATAACTGACTAACATATCCACCACTGAAATTACTTTCATATTTTCACTATACTAATTCACCACTAATCCTTTATGGGTTCTGAAGTAACGCGCTACTCGCCGAAAAAGCGCTTCGACGCCTCGTCAGGGGTAGTAAGCGCTATATAAATACAATCACAATTACAATATAATACAATATGTAACTCACCTCCTTCTCCGAGTTGGACCCGATGTTGAGCATGGCCATGGGGCTGTTGGGGGCACTGCTGGCTCCAGGCGGTAATGCTTGCTCCGGGGCGGAGGCTGTCTGAGGTGAAAGCGAGGTGGTCATGGCCTGCGCGGCCAGCTTGTGCCCCATGGAGAGGTACTGCTTCACCTGGTGCCTCTGCGTCTGCTGGATGTGGTACTTGGTGGGGTTCTCAAGGTGGGTCTGGACCTGCGGGAGGAAGCGGGTACGATGAAGAACATCTCTGACAAGGTTAGCCAACAGAGGGCCCTGGCAATCAGAACCACCGCACACACCTTGGAGGCTGCCACCCCATGCAACAGGGACTGCGTAAGAGAGACCTCTGTGGTGGGTGGCACGTGGTTGTGTCAGTTCTGCTCTGTTGGAATGGGTAGGGGTATATTCTATAGCTGGAGTGGGGTGTGTGGAGAGTGTGTGTGTGTCCACCACTGGGGCAGAGGGTTGTGCACCAGAAAATGCACTAGGCTCCGTGCATTTCTAGCGCTTTTATGTGCACCAAGGGCTGTTATCAGCACATCAGGCCAGATTGAGCTGTGCCCACAAGATGGCATCTTTGAGTGGGGCATAATGGCAGATAGCCAAGTCGACCTTCCTCTCCCTCTCTGCTCTCGGTCATAGAAGACATTTTGTGTTGAGTTTGCACTGTGCGAGCGCCCCTCTGTACAAGCACCCCTCTGCACGAGCGCCCCTCTGCACGAGCCCCCCTCTGCACAAGCGCCCCTCTGTACGAGCACCCCTTTGTATGAGCACCCCTTTGCACGAGCGCCCCTCTGCACGAGCGCCCCTCTGCACGAGCACCCCTCTGCACGAGTCAGCCTCACAACCCATTCGTGAGTCAACGGCAGACCCCACTTGGACCCTACAGATTCTTCACAACAGACAATGTTGAAGAGCAGCGTATACCACAAAGAGTGACAGGTGGGTGTTAAGAAAGAGAAAGGTACTAAGAGAAGCAGAATAAACATGGGGTCTCTTTTCCTTCCTTGGTGCTCAGGCTTTCCAGTCTTTCACAGTGATTGTAAATCTGACCCTATAACCTAAATCCATGGCAGAGGGAGATACCATACACCAGACCCGTCTTCAAGCAAATAACTGCACTGCAGTGAGACCTGGACAATTCAATATACAATGAACACTGGTTTCTTTCTAAAGACATTTGTAATTCAACTGGCGGCAGACACACCATGTCTGGGCATATTACACTTAGGACACAAATCTTTGTTATTGTCTAATTCAAGAAGGTTTGCACAGTGATGTAGTTTGCTAGTAAGCAAAAATATTCACAAATTTATTTACAAGACCAAGAAAGTGATGGATGCTACAACAGATCAGCGATGAAACAGTGATCTGGAGCATCACTCGCAGTTAGTTGACAGAGACGGCTGCCCTGCCTCAATACAGCACTATCTGGAATCCGCAGGGTGTTGACAAGTTCTATCACCCGTCTCATTCATGAATGAGCATCATTTGCACCATGATTATAACTCAGTGTTGATTTATCCTGGGACCTTGCTTTCCCATGCAATTCTTCTGCGCCTGGGTGATCTCTTCTCAAATGAGGTGTTACTATTGTGCTGGTGAAGGCTCTCAGTATTTGAGACATTAAAAGGTCGAAACATTGTCTGATATGTTGATAATTCCTAACCTTTTGACAATGAGGGAGAGTAGAATGACAGGGTGATTTAACATTGTGTTGAATGTGTAATGTTGACCTGAGCGGGGAACAGGCAGGAGTCTCTGTTTGAAAGAGAAAAGTAGAGAGAAGGCCACAAAGATTGCCTGGTAACTTGGTGTGGGAGGTGTTAGAGCCAAACTGCCTTACTTGCTGCACACCTACCCACACACTTGCCCTCACACATACACCAACCTTCCTTACCGCTGTTTGTTAGGAGAGAGAGAGGGGTCTCTTAATGTGGGAGGAATGTCACATCACCCTGAGGACATGTCAACTTGGGTGCAAATGATGTCTCTTATGGTATAAGAGATGTACTCTCAAAGTGGTTCTATGTTCAAAGAGTATGTGGGGATTCCTCTCGCAGTGAGTGCATAAGAGTGACCTGTGTTGTACAACAAGAGATTGCCACAAGAGACCTCTCATTGGTCCTCAGGCGAACATACCCCATTGCCAGGCTGATGACCTCACATCTTTTTCGCCTGCGCCATCTTCATCACCATCATGTACGACTGACTGAAGTGAATTATACTGAGTATCTCCTCAGTCTGGGATGGAGGGACTTGACTGGAGTGAATGGTACGGATTACCTCCTCAGTCTGGGATAGAGGTACTTTTTTATGAGCAGCCACAAGCCGTCCTCCTTACCTTCAGGACCTCCACCGGCACCTGCGCAGACGCCGGCCGAGCCGCCGGGCTGACGCTGATGGCGGCCGTTGCGGGGGCGGCCATGAACTGGGCAGCCTGCTGCTGCTGCTGCTTCTCCCGTCGCTCCTGCTCCTGGTCCTGGGCGCGCATCAGCTGCTGCCGCAGCAGGATGCGGGACGACATGCTGGATCCAGAGAGGGGCGTCGAGGGCGGCAGGGACTGCGGCTGCTGTACCGACTGGGGGCTGCAAGGGACAGAGAGGAAAAAAACAGGCATGGCTTAAAAAAGGCGAAGGCAATACACTGGGGGCGTCCTCGCAGCACCCCGCTTACCTAACTTTCTTCTTTTTAGGTCTCGCCTAGGCAGCGCTTGCGCTGTCTCTTCGAGACATGCTGTGTTCAGGATATGTTTAATAAACAATAGGGTAACCCTGTGTCCCTCAGAACCTGGGTATAGAATTGAAAAAATACAATGTTTCTGTCGGGTATAACCACAATATTTTTAGAATTATAATTCAATTTCCAAAAACAACTTATTTGTTGCACAGAATAAATGTGAAAACATACAGGAAGGAACACACAATAAAAACCAAATAATCGAAATTTTTGGGTAATAAGATATTTTATACAATTTACATCATTTATATTTACCCATATATGAAAATTATATTGCTTACATAACTGCCAGCGATGTGAATATTAAAGTGAATTGTGATCAAGTGACATAGTGTAATTAGTGACACAATAGGTGCGTAATATGTACAAGGTGGTTAAAATATATACATAATTGGAACAGGCCAGAATGAATACAATGACCCTGCTACTCTGTACAATTTCAGTTTTTTCAGAGCAAGGCCTTGAACTGGACCGGAAAGTGGCGTCAACGTTTCAACCCTATATGCGCGATATTAAATCATCACGGCGGGTCTTCATCAGGACTGGGGTAGGGAAGGAATGGCAGCCTGTAGAGTCAGTTGAAAACGTGCATTAAAATAGGGGTGTGTTCCAATGGCCATAAATAGCGTGGGATACAGGGTGAAAATCACTCACCTAACAATCACCAGGGGTATTCCTGGTTAGACTCAGGTCAAAGATAGTCAAGGACCAGTCTGTGATCATCTGTGGATAAGAGGGGGGAGTTAGGAAAGGGAACTAATCTGCAGATTGTAAATTAAAATTAAAAACCCCGAGGGGCCAGGACCAGAAAAATCAGGCCGCCTTGGATAAAACAACATATGAGTGGAGGGATCCCAAGGAAATTAGAACCGAATGCGTTAATTACTGGCACTCATCTATCGTGTGAGACTGGGAAAACGTCGACGCCACTTTCCGGTCCAGTTCAAGGCCTTGCACCTGAAAAAACTGAAATTGTACAGAGTAGCAGGGTCATTGTATTCATTCTGGCCTGTTCCAATTATGTATATATTTTAACCACCTTGTACATATTACGCACCTATTGTGTCACTAATTACACTATGTCACTTGATCACAATTCACTTTAATATTCGCATCGCTGGCAGTTATGTAAGCAATATAAATGTTCATATATGGGTAAATATAAATGATGTAATTTGTATAAAATATCTTATTACCCAAAGATTTCGATTATTTGGTTTTTATTGTGTGTTCCTTCCTGTATGTTTTCACATTTATTCTGTGCAACAAATAAGTTGTTTTTGGAAATTGAATTATAATTCTAAAAATATTGTGAGTTATACCCGACAGAACCATTGTACTTTTTCAATTCTATACCCAGGTTCTGAGGGACACAGGGTTACCCTATTGTTTATTAAATGTAATTGGTGCAGGTGCTGACCTGCGAGGGTTTTCTCTCATTTATTGTTTGTGTGTAAACTGTGAGAGTTTCTCTCATCTGCTGTTCGCTTTTTGTACTGTTTGTCTTGTTAGATAATGTCAGATAAGGAAACTCTGTCGTATAGCGAAGAGTACATAGCTAAACTCATAGAAGAGCAGGGGACATCTAACTTTCTGTTAGGTTCCGATAGATTATCAGTGGACACTAGCTTAAATGAGAAACTAGCTAAAATTGAAAGATTGGAAAAGAAACTAATTTGTTCAAGACTCTATGGGCATGTACTGACCAAATATTTACAATCTAACATAATCCCTAAGGGGCTTCAAGTTCGCAATGAGCCTGCAATCTTTATAGATGTTCCCAAATTTAGGGAAGGGTTCAGTTACGTGGCCAATAATTGCTCTAGACACTGGATGGTGTTAGGAGTTGAGACTGCAATTGAATACGTCAAAAAACTTACCCAAGAAATCGCAGATCTTAAGAGAGACATACTTGAGGATAGCGCCCTTTCAAATGCAAGGGAAGCATTAGATCGAGCAGAGAAAGCACTAACTGACTTCAATACGATTACTTTGAACAGAAAGCTAGAGAAACTCACGAAAGACATAAAAAAACTACGACAAGAAGGTAACCTACCCTTACTTGGCTGACGATTATTATCAGCAGGACAGCCAAGGCTTCTTTTCCAATATAAATAGGCAGGGTACTAGGAGATTTAACACCTTCTCTGACTCCTCAGTAGGCAGCAGCTCTGATTCTGACTTAGAGAGACCATCCACCAGCCGTCAGGGTAATCAGGGGCCTCATTTTTTAGGGGACGGATACCGGCAGTCCAACAGGGGTGGAGGCTTGGAGCAGAATTGGGAACGTGCAAGGGGAGGGAACAAGGGCAGGAACACACGGCAGACCAACTCACGAGTCCGCTTCTATCAACCAGAAACACACGGGGAGATTTCAACACGCAGGCAAACGTACAAATGGTGAATACACACACACTAGGCCCTGTGTCCGTTGCTGTCCAGCCCACTACCACCACTATTACTACCCAATTTGACCAGGACGGGTCTCAATTGACACACACCACATCTTTTCAAGCCAGCGACTCACACCAGAGAACCAATACTGCAGGTTCAATCCTGAAAAAAAGCAGGCCTAACACAGGGCCACGACAAGGTGGTTTAGATCAATTACAAAGATCATCACCCGAAGACCGACAACATGATATGAACACTAGTGAGCATAACACAGAGCCACGGACAACAGATGATATGGCTGTACAACAGGGAACAACTACCGATGTAATTCCATTGTGGAGCACGGACCCCATAATTAATCTTTCTGACTACGCAATGTCGGAAGCAGAAAGGGATGTCCTTTCTAAGGGCCTGTCCTTTGTTCCCACAGCAGTGCCTGACTCATTCAATGTCAAACTTGAACTGCAGAGGTTCTTCAGAAAAATTCGACTTAAGTATTACTTCAACAATAATGTTTATAGTCCCACAACAGCGGCTACACCCTTTAGACCTCCTTCGACCTTCACACCAGGCGCATATCTGATGAGTGAGAAGATTTTAGCCTATGAAAAGATTGTTTTACAAGAAACTATGGAACTCATGGAAAAAAAACGGTACATAAAACACAACATCAGTAAGTCCGAAAGACTAGCATTATCTACGCTAAGTACCAATGATGCCATTGTTATCAAGGCTGCAGATAAAGGCGGTGCGGTGGTGTTGCAGAATACCAGTGACTATGTGGAAGAAATGGAACTTCAATTGGGAGCCAGGGACAGCTACTACCCTATACCGAAGGATCCTACCACCGAGATCAAATTACTGATCCAGAAGTTAACTTCGGATGGCCTGGCAATGGGATTCCTGAGCCAACCAGAAAGTGATTTTCTCAATAAAAAAGAAGCAAGGATTCCAACAATATATACTCTGCCCAAGATACATAAGTGCTTGGAGAAACCGCCTGGTAGACCCATCGTGTCTGGATGTGGATCGATTTTAGAACCGCTTAATCAGTTTATCGATCATTTTCTACAACCATGGATACCGGAAACTAAATCATATGTGCGGGACACAATGCACATAATCCAACTGTTGGAAGGCCAACCGTATGATATTCAAAGCCAACTACTTGTCACACTCGACGTGTCCTCCCTTTATACTTCCATCCCCCAGGGTAAGGCATTGGACGTTATCAGAGTCGTATTGGACAAAAGGATAAGACCACACTGGATACCTACTGACTTTTTGATTGCTCTATTGGAAATTGCAATGAAGCATAATTACTTCGTTTTCAGGAAGCAATTCTATTACCAATGCAAGGGCGTTGCGAAGGGAGCCACCTACGCACCCAGTCTGGCTAATATTTTTATGGACGCATACGAAGAGGAACATCTGTATAGGCATGATAATCCGTACATAAACCAAATCTTGGTTTGGAAACGCTATATTGATGACGTCATAATGATCTGGTCAGGAACTGAAGATGATCTCAAACAATTCAGTGGTTGGCTCAATACCAGAACGAGTGACATCCAGTTCACTATGACTAATAACAGCGAATCAATCGACTTCCTGGACCTTACATTTAAAGTGGATGAAGGATTCTTGTTCTGTGATCTCTACCGTAAACCCACTGAAAGGAATACGCTACTCATGTATGCATCACATCACCCGCGTAGCCTGAGGGATAATCTACCCTATGGGCAGTACCTCAGGCTCAGAAGGAACTGTACTCGGAGAGTAGACTTCTTTAAGGAAACGGAGATCCTCACCACTCGCCTGAAAGACAGGGGTTACCCTACAGGACTGCTCAAACGTGCACGCAAACGGGCTTGGTATTGCCCGCGGGACCAATTGCTGCAAGTCAAAGAGAAACCAGAAAAGACGGAAAAAATTGTGTGCGTAACCACATTCAACGCCAAAATCAACAACATTAAAAAGATAGTGAAAAAATACTGGAATCTCGTCGCAAGCGAACTACACACAACCGAGGATCCACTCTTTGCCTTTAAGAGGGGCAGAAGTATAAAAGACAATGTTGTCAAAGCGTACCTTGAACCTCCCAAACCTATGAATTTGAGAAATCAATTGGGCCTGCCACCTATAACTGGTCATCACAAATGTGGCCATTGCAAAGCTTGCCCTCTAACGGTGGAGGGTTCCACCTTTACATACAACAACAGAACATATAAGTTATCAGACTTCACAAACTGTAACAGCACCAACTTAATATATGTTATCTGTTGTCCCTGTGACTTACTTTATGTAGCTCAGACCACTCAAAAAGTAAAGGCTAGAATATTGCAGCATATGAGCCGCATAAGATGTAAGGTACAGGGTGCCCCACTAGTTGAACACTTCCTTTTGCAGAAACATCAGCCAGAAAACATGAGATGGTGGGTGATTGATAAAGTCTGCCCTTCTTTGAGAGGTGGCTCCACCTCATTGGTCTTGAACCGAAAGGAATGTAGGTGGATACATTCCCTTAATACTGTAATGAAGGGTTTGAATGAATCTGAGGAAACATCCAGACAAATGGGTCAATTGTAAATTTCTCGATGATGCTATTACACTGGTCCGTTTGGTTCATTTCATTTTTTACATATTATTCTCCAGTATAGGAACGGATCCTGGTTATAAAGTGCATACACTGAATGACATCAAGTAGCATTAGAATATAAAATCAATCTATATGCGCTGTTTTAATTTTAATTATGCTGGTTTTTGCTCATGTGCTGGTTCAAATGTATTAGATATATATAACGTGACTCACTACCGTAGTACCATACACGGTTTCACTTTGTCATGTATTGTATAGTACACATTATATACTTGGCCTTGAACTATATGTGCTAATCATGATACCAGTTGTTTGTGTAGTTATCATGTAATTTACATCCCTCTGGAGTTGTTCTCTTTCTTTCACGACAGACATCATGCTTAGGTCTGCTGGTTCAAATGTATTAGTTATATTTAACGTGACTTATTACCGTAATACCAAGTATTGTTTCACTTTGTCATGTATTATATAGCACGCAGTTTATACTTGGTCTTGAGTTTCTTTTAAACGCGCAATATATGTGTTAATCATGACATCAAGTGTTTGTGTAGTCATTATGCAATTGACATCATTCTCTTTCATTCAGGATAGGACACCATGTTTGGGTCTGTCAGAATATTGAATTTATCTGTAGGCAACCACTGATACATTAGCTTGCTCGCGTATGCGCATGCGACCGTCTTCGCTGGGAGTCGCTGCGTCTTACGCAAACTCCGCGTCAGTTGCTTGGCAACATGACATGCAGTCACTGAGCTGCTGCACGCTACACGTCACCTTCGGACGTGCACGCGTAGGTTTATCTTCTGCTTGTTAGACTCTTCCTTACAGACCGACTTTTTGCAGTCAGACGGCAGGAGTCTCCACTGCCCGTTGCTTGACGTTTTGGAATTGTGTCCCATTTGAAACTCAAGGTGAGCCACACGTAGTTTAAAGGAGGAATAGACAGCCTTCGTTTAAATCTTTTTAGCACGAGTAACCGGTGTATTAGCACGAGTAACCGGTGTATTAGCACGAGTAACCGGTGTACTTGCATTCATTCACAGGCGCTCTTGATCATCATCCGCCTTCTGTTTGAAGTTTCGGAATTGGTTCCAACACACAAGGTGAGCCACGCATAAAGTAATATAGGTATAGTCAATTGTCTTTAAAGTGATGAGCGCGAGTAACCGGCGCTTTTCAACATTTTTCCATTATTTATAGACACATCATTATTCTGTACCCCCCGTCCTTCGAATTTGTGAAGGCTTCATAACCGGAATGATATAGGTGAGTTTGGATCCACAGTGGCGTGCAATTCATTCTCACACTTGCGTTAGTTAATGATTGGGGGCGCTAATGCACGTGTTTTCCCAGTCTCACACGATAGATGAGTGCCAGTAATTAACGCATTCTAATTTCCTTGGGATCCCTCCACTCATATGTTGTTTTATCCAAGGCGGCCTGATTTTTCTGGTCCTGGCCCCTCTGGGTTTTTAATTTTAATTTACAATCTGCAGATTAGTTCCCTTTCCTAACTCCCCCCTCTTATCCACAGATGATCACAGACTGGTCCTTGACTATCCCTGACCTGAGTCTAACCAGGAATACCCCTGGTGATTGTTAGGTGAGTGATTTTCACCCTGTATCCCACGCTATTTATGGCCATTGGAACACACCCCTATTTTAATGCACGTTTTCAACTGACTCTACAGGCTGCCATTCCTTCCCTACCCCAGTCCTGATGAAGACCCGCCGTGATGATTTAATATCGCGCATATAGGGTTGAAACGTCGACGCCACTTTCCGGTCCAGTTCAAGGCCTTGCTCTGAAAAACTGAAATTGTACAGAGTAGCAGGGTCATTGTATTCATTCTGGCCTGTTCCAATTATGTATATATTTTAACCACCTTGTACATATTACGCACCTATTGTGTCACTAATTACACTATGTCACTTGATCACAATTCACTTTAATATTCACATCGCTGGCAGTTATGTAAGCAATATAAATTTTCATATATGGGTAAATATAAATGATGTAATTTGTATAAAATATCTTATTACCCAAAAATTTCGATTATTTGGTTTTTATTGTGTGTTCCTTCCTGTATGTTTTCACATTTATTCTGTGCAACAAATAAGTTGTTTTTGGAAATTGTATCAGGATATGGACATAAAGCTTCGCCCACTTTCCACCCATCCTTTTAATTGGCTCTTGTCCCTGTCCTTTGTAAATGGTGGCTTTTCATTGGTCAATAGGGTTAGTAGTCCCTCCTTAGTACGGCCTTGTCTCTTCTTGTAACCTCCCATGAGGACACCCCCTGTTACATGTGTTGTTACTCCCTAGGTTTTATTTACAGACTTAAGGCTCTATTTTCTTAAATTGCTTCAGGCAGGACACACACTTGGTCCTAAGCTATGCTGCCAGCGGTTACTTCATTCACTAGAACATCTCAAATTTATATGAGACCGTCTATAAATTACCCTTTATCAGCTCCACACAGAGTACAACCTAATCCGAAATGAATGTAATCATTATTTTGTCACATTTCAAAGCTACTAACTGTATATATGGACATAGCTATTTGAATGTACTCGTAGTACTGTCTTGCATGCAATGCATTATGGGTAGAGTGGATTTACCATATCTTCTGCAGGGTGCAGTGCCATATTTGACCAAAAGAGGTCCCCTGCAACATGGCTAGGTAGCAAACATTGCCATTCATAATGCCAATAACTCCAACTTTGTAGACATGCAGTGCTGGTGCCTTGCTCACTAGGGACCTCAAGGGCAGCTTGCGGTACTGCACCTAGACATGCAGTGCTGGTGCCTTGCTCACTAGGGACCTCTAGGAGCAGCTTGCGGTACTGCACTGAGACATGCAGTGCTGGTGCCTTGCTCACAAGAGACCTCTAGGAGCAGATTGTGGTACTGCACCTAGATATGCAGTGCTGGTGCCTTGCTCACAAGAGACCTCTAGGAGCAGCTTGCGGTACTGCACTAAGACATACAATGCTGGTTCCTAGCTCACTCCGCAAGCATTTGCAATGCACTAGGTCTCGCATTACTGAATGTATGAGCTATTGGCGTTGCATTATTATTTGCAACGCCAACAATACCTCAAACTATCAGTAATGCGAGACCTATTGCATTGCACATGCTTGTTTTCTAAGGTGTCTATATGCCCAGCACTCCCTAAGTGTCCATTGGGCGATGTAACTTCTCTCTTTCTATGCCTCGGTTTATGAAAGTGCTGGGCGGTACTGTGAGTTTCTTTTTACTTAATTCTTTCTTCCTTCTGTCGATAGGCCTGGCGGCCATCTTGTGCATTTGGCCCGGTGGGTGGATATTGCTCACTAGTAGCACCAGTTTTATCCATCTGTGATCCGTTATCCTAGCAGTATGTCTCCCATATGTTACTCTGGAGAACGCACGTGCCGCACTGTGCATCGCGTTGCATTTTGAACCATATGGAGGATTGCACAAGGTCTGGGAACACATGTGAGTGCACTTGAGGGAAGCGTGTGAAGTTTGTGTGTGCCACATGGATAAAGTGTTCAGAGGAGGAGAGACGACAAAGAGAGATAGAAAGCAGTTCCCATCAGGATGTCCAAGACCCCTGGCCAATGGCTGGCTAGATACTGTAGGAGAAGCCGGCCTTCCTGCCTCCCTGGCTAAGTCCACAACTCAGACTTTCTGAACTTTCTTTTCCACAACTCGAGACAGGACACAGTAAAGCACCTTGAACTTTTAAACCCATGGATGTGCTGATGTGAAAGAACTAACTGCAAACACAAACACTGCTGGCTCCCTGAGGACATCTATCCGTCCCCGCAAGTTAGTGTCAAGGAGTGAGAACTTGTTCAGCCCTGACTCCAGCAGTAACAGTAATGCTGAACCCAGGTGGGCAGTGCCCCACACATGTTTAAGCGGTGGGTATCTTTGGAACCGGTAGGAACAGTTTTATTAAACTATTCACCGGTTACCTGTCCTAAAGACTCTGTCATTCCACTTAATAAAAAGTCAACGCAGGCCTAAGGTGTTCGCCTATGTTCATCCAATGCCAAGACTCCAGGATCAGAGATCAAACAATGTCAACCTGCCTTAGAGGAAGCAAACAACTGCATGGTCAACAAGCAAGCTGTCGACCAATGCGGAGCCGGGAATCCGTGGTGACTCCAATCTTCGATGACCCCAGCTAGGATTCAGTAGCTGCTCTTCAGAACATTTGATTTCAGTTTGGTAGTGCAATATAGATTTGTGCAATAAAAGGGAACTTCAAGTCCAGAAAAATAAAAACAAATCTCTGGCCTTGGCAAGAGTACGAATTTCACAATATGTCTGACATCTTACCTCACGCCGATTGGCTGGCTCTTCAGCTCGTAGAAGCTGTCGCTGCTTTGGGAGAGCACGCTCTCCACGTCAATGTCTGCCACGATGCCTGACTCCGGCAGGAGGGAGCTCACGCTGCGGGAAACACAAAGAAAAGAGTGAGCCATTGGGCCACACCAATGGAAGACAAGCTCTGGCAAAACCAATAGGTCTGGCTTGCATTATGGGTCCAAAGTAGGACATTAAAAAAATGTATGGTGCTCTGTAAAAACAAACCAAGCTCAAGTGCTTTCTGTGTACAATGCATCCATGAAATAATGAATTAGTGTGATGAGTCAGAGTGCTTTTGGGATAGTAAAATAGTTCCTCGTGCATTGCAATGCAAGCACTACTTAGGAAGTGGAATGATACACCGAACAGCCGATAGCATGGTAAATAATTGCGCTGTCAAGCCAGACCTAAACTTCCTCTGCACTCCCTTATTGATCTGTGTCTAAAACGAAAAGAAGGTTCTTCAGGCCCTCAAAGTGCACAACAAAAGTGTAGAACCTCACATCGGGTGTGATGGTACTGTTATTGGACCTTGATTCTGCTCCTCTTGTGAAAGGCCACTGCAAACTATGCACTCTGTGTCTTTCTTCACATCTCCATGGCCCTCTTATGGGCCTGGCCATGACAGGGGTACCAGGCTCACCATGATATCCAAGTGCACATCATTGCATTGTATAAAAATCACCATCCTGCAAGATAACACTGTATGGTGTTTTACACCCCCCTGCCCATACTGGAGCAAAGCAAAACAAATTGCTACTAAATAATTTTGCCAATTTGTATCCCCAGCCTGCCCGTGAGGGCTGGTCTGTGCTATACCAGATTCTGTGAATAAATCAATGAATAAAAAGCATGTGCAAGGCCAAAAGGTCTGCTACTGGCCACTCGTGTTTTGGCTTTGGCAATGCTTGTTTTGTAGTGCCCTGGTTTTCCCAAATCTTTATTTTGGGAGAAATAACCTCATTGATCTAACAAAACAGAAATTGGATAAAAGGAAAAAAAAATTGTTGCCCAAGGTAGTCCCTGGCACTTAAAGCAACTACTTTGTGTGCATATGTGCTCATTGTGAAAGGGCAGAATGCTGTCACTCATGGTAAAATCAGCCAATGACTGAAGTGGGCTGACCCACTGCTCTAAGCTCTATGGGCAGAAAAAAATGTTAATGACACATTATTAGACCAACGAATGAAGAGTGGTGGCTGAAAGCCCCTACAAGTAAACATAATACACATATAATGATAGTAAAATCCCACACAGGAAGGAAGCCTCACTGGCATTGTTGGTGCTTTGTAAATGTTCACCAGGCAATCACTACTTTATGATGTACAGGAGATTTCCATTTGCTGCCATTTGGTGCTATGTGGACTCGTGCACCCAGTCCCACCTAATGGAGTTTGGTCACTCTGGAGCTATGTGGACTTGTGCACCTAGTACCACCTGATGGCGTTGGGTCACTCTGGAGCTATGTGGACTGAAGGCATTGGGTCACCCTGGGCCTACATGGACTTGTGCACCCAGTCCCACCTGATGGCGATGGGTCACTCTGGAGCTACGTGGACTGATGGCGTTGGGTCACTTTGGAGCTACGAGGACTTGGGCACCCTGTCCCACTTGATGGCGTTGGGTCACTCTGGAGCTATATGGGCTCATGCACCCAGGCCCACCTGATGGCGAGCGGTCGCTCTGGAGCTATGTAAACTTGTGCACCCAGTCCCATCTGATGGCGTTGGGTCACTGTGGAGCTACATGGACTCGTGCACCCAGTCCCATCTGATGGCACAGGGTCGCTCTGGAGCTACGTGGACTTGTGCACCCAGTCCCACCTGATGGCTTTGGGTCACTATGGAGCTACGGGACTTGTGCACCCAGTCCCACCTGATGGCGTTGGGTCACTGTGGAGCCACGTAATAAAGCTGAAACTGGTATATTTCCACATTTATTTAACCAATAAATATGCAGTCATGCTTGAATGTCTGCTAGGGCTCAGTGATATGAACACCTGCAGAAGATAAATGAATGCACTTATATGAAAATATGTACATTTCAGTATCGGCCTTGTGCATATCTACTGCTTTTTAAGCCTCTTTACTAAAAGTCCTTTCTTCTTTAACCCCCTTACCTATCAATCCACACAGTTATTGGCCTGGCAGTCATGAGAAAGTGTATTTAGAATAACTCAAAAAGCATCAAATTTCAGTTTTTTCTCCACATTTAAAAATAAATACAGACAACAAAATAAATGGTTTTTTGTGTGTATTTATCTGTAAAAATCAGTAAAAACGGAAAACGGGGAGCCTTAATAATAATCAACAAGTAAATATCTTCATAAAAATAGAGAGAGAAAAACCGAATATGCAGTATTTAAATGTAAACAATAACAATAGTAGCAAAAAGAAATAATAGCAAAAGAGAACGAAAGAAAAACAAAGAAATATGACAAGTACTTGAATACACACGAAGATGATAAATCAATACAACAGAGTGGAAGTCTAGTGGTGAATTCAAAGACCGGGGTCAAATGTCAAGTTGTTTTCTGACACATCCTGCTTATTCGGAAACTGGTGTTTACTTGTATTTCTCTGACTGCAAAGTGAGAGGGTTTTGTTGAAGTGACCCAGGAGGCAGTGCGGCTGGGGGACAGGAAGTGAAAGGAAAGGCTGTGAGCTGTCCGTCTTTGTAACACACAAACATACATACCTGTAAGTGAACTACACACCTATTTCAAAATATATTATCAATTAGAAAAAACAAATGAAGTACAGTGTTTGTAATTCGGAAATGCGATAAAAACAAAGGTTTTATTGGGATCAAAAATCAAGACACTTGGCTTGGTAATGAACAAATGATAAATATTCACTGAAAATGGATTTCCACAAATTGTCTGTTTGCTTATATTTCTACTAGTAAACATGCATGTCTATGCACATGTACGGCCCATTTCAATGCAAAATGTGATGTCCGTGAATGACATCACCAGGCCTCCAAAATGCACCCCCGGCTGCACCCCGCAACCCCACACCCTCCTGCTGAGTGGGCGTGGCACCGTTTGCTACTCCTGTTTTTGGGTGATGCTTGGGTTTTTCACAGTCACTAGGACTTCAGTGGTGTGACACTGATGGCAGCAGCCCCACTCTGAAAAATGTTCCAGTGCCTGAGTCCCCTCTTCCCAAGCGCAGGTGCCCCCTACCCCCAGGAATACAACCCTCACGAGCCCCACTGTTTGTTCTGCCCTCCCACTTACTCTCTGAGTAGAGACACTTAAACCAGAGACACTTAAACCAGGCACACTACGACTCACGAGCCCCACTGGTGGTTCTGGCCTCCCACTTACTGAGTAGAGACACTTAAACCAGGCACTCTACGACACACGAGCCCCACTGGTGGTTCTGCCCTCCCACTTACTCTCTGAGTAGAGACACTTAAACCAGGCACTCTACAACTCACGAGCCCAACTGGTGGTTCTGGCTTCCCACACCTACTCTCTGAGTAGAGACACTTAAACCAGGCACACTACCACTCACGAGCCCCACTGGTGGTTCTGCCCTCCCACTTACACTCTGAGTAGAGACACTTAAACCAGGCACTGTACAACTCACGAGCCCAACTGGTGGTTCTGGCTTCCCACACCTACTCTCTGAGTAGAGACACTTAAACCAGGCACACTACGACTCACGAGCTCCACTGTTTGTTCTGCCCTCCCACTTACTCTCTGAGTAGAGACACTTAAACCAGGCACACTACGACGCACGAGCCCCACTGGTGGTTCTGGCTTCCCACACCTACTCTCTGAGTAGAGACACTTAAACCAGGCACACTACGACTCACGAACCTCACTGGAAGTTCTGGCTTCCCACACCTACTCTCTGAGTAGAGACACTTAAACCAGGCACAATACGGCTCACGAGCCACACTGGTGGTTCTGGCCTCCCACTTACTTTGAGTAGAGACACTTAAACCAGGCACACTACGGCTCACGAGCCCCACTGGTGGTTCTAGCTTTCAACACCTACTCTCTGAGTAGAGACACTTAAACCAGGCACACTACGACTCAAGAGCCCCATTGGTGATTCTGGCTTCCCACACCTACTCTCTGAGTAGAGACACTTAAACCAGGCACACTACGGCTCACAAGCCCCACTGGTGGTTTTGCCCTCCAACTTACTCTCAGAGTAGACACTTAAACCAGCCACACTGCGACTCACGAGACCCACTGGTGGTTCTGGCTTTCAACACCTACTCTCTGAGTAGAGACACTTAAACCAGGCACACTACGGCTCACGAGATACACTGGTGGTTCTGGCTTCCCACACCTACTCTCTGAGTAGAGACACTTAAACCAGGCACACTACGACTCACGAGCTCCACTGGTGGTTCTGCCCTCCCACTTACTCTCTGAGTAGAGACACTTAAACCAGGCACACTACGACTCACGAGCCCCACAGGTGGTCTGCCCTCCCACTTACTCTATGAGTAGAGACACTTAAACCAGGCACACTATGACTCACGAGCCCCACTCGTGGTTCTGCCCTCCCACTTACTCTCCGAGTAAAGACACTTAAACCAGACACACTACTACTCACGAGCCGCACTGGTAGTTCTGGCCTCCCATTTGCTCTCTGAGTAGAGACACTTAAACCAGGCACTCTACGACTCACGAGCCGCACTGGTGGTTCTGCCCTCCCACTTACTCTCGGAGTAGAGACACTTAAACCAGGCACACTACGACTCACAAGCCCCACTCGTGGTTCTGCCCTCCCACTTACTCTCTGAGTAGAGACACAAACCAGACACACTACGACTCACGAGCCCCACTCGTGGTTCTGCCCTCCCACTTACTCTCTGAGTAGAGACACTTAAACCAGGCACACTACGACTCAGGAGCCCCAAAGGTGGTCTGCCCTCCCACTTACTCTCTGAGTAGAGACACTTAAACCAGGCACACTACGACTCACAAGCCCCACTCGTGGTTCTGCCCTCCCACTTACTCTCTGAGTAGAGACACTTAAACCAGACACACTACGACTCACGAGCCCCACTCGTGGTTCTGCCCTCCCACTTACTCTCTGAGTAGAGACACTTAAACCAGGCACACTACGACTCACGAGCCCCACTCGTGGTTCTGCCCTCCCACTTACTCTCTGAGTAGAGACACTTAAACCAGGCAGACTATGACTCACGAGCCCCACTGGTGGTTCTGGCTTTCAACACCTACTCTCTGAGTAGAGACACTTAAACCAGGCACACTACGGCTCACGAGCCCCACTGTGTCACGATTCACTCCCTGTGCTCTCGTTCCCACCACCAGGGGGCCGAATTGTGGGGCTTTCCAGTATTCTAATATGCTTCCAGACACTCCCCTGTAAGCATAGCCTGACTTCCAGGCATTTGGACATCATTTAGGAATTGACATCCATTATCAATCCATGCCGGGTTTTGTGGAAGCCAGTCTGCTCATGCTGGAAATTCCATTACCTATAATCCCCTGCTCACTGCATTGTCTCCACCCCTGTAGGCCAAGGATGGGTGGAGGAATTCAGCTCACCTGTGGCTGGCTGCTGCTAGCCTGCTCACACCTGATGCGCATGAGTACTGTGAGCTCTTTTAAGCCCCAGCTCCCTTCAGCCCAGTGTTGGTCATTGTAGCTGTATACCGGTGAGACCGACCCTTGTTTCCTGAGCTTTTGATATTCCTTGATTCCTGAGCTATAGTTAATCCTTGTTCCTTGATTCCTGAGCTATAGCTATTCCTTGTGCCTGAATTAGCACTGCCTACAGTGCTACCTTGTTTCCTGAGTTCCTGAGCTATAGCTATTCCTTGTGCCTGAATTAGCACTGCCTGCAGTGCTACCTTGTTTCCTGAGCTATAGCTATTCCTTGTGCCTGAATTAGCACTGCCTGCAGTGCTACCTTGTTTCCTGAGCTATAGCTATTCTTTGTGCCTGAATTAGCACTGCCTGCAGTGCTACCTTGTTTCCTGAGCTATAGCTATTCCTTGTGCCTGAATTAGCACTGCCTGCAGTGCTACCTTGTTTCCTGAGTTCCTGAGCTATAGCTATTCCTTGTGCCTGAATTAGCACTGCCTGCAGTGCTACCTTGTTTCCTGAGCTATAGCTATTCCTTGTGCCTGAATTAGCACTGCCTGCAGTGCTACCTTGTTTCCTGAGCTATAGCTATTCTTTGTGCCTGAATTAGCACTGCCTGCAGTGCTACCTTGTTTCCTGAGCTATAGCTATTCCTTGTGCCTGAATTAGCACTGCCTGCAGTGCTACCTTGTTTCCTGAGTTCCTGAGCTATAGCTATTCCTTGTGCCTGAATTAGCACTGCCTGCAGTGCTACCTTGTTTCCTGAGCTATAGCTATTCCTTGTGCCTGAATTAGCACTGCCTGCAGGGCTACCTTGTTTCCTGAGTTCCTGAGCTATAGCTATTCCTTGTGTCTGAAATAGCACTGCCTGCAGTGCTACCTTGTTTCCTGAGTTCCTGAGCTATAGCTATTCTTTGTTCCTGGGCTTCAGCTATTTCTTGTTCCTGATTTGCACTGCTTGTAGTGCTCTCTTGACTCCTTGTTTCCTGAGCTGTAGCTATTTCCTTTTTCCTTGAACTAGCACTGCCTGCAGTGCTACCTTGACTCCTGAGCCATAGCATTCCTTGTTCCTGAACTGCAGCAGTTTCCCTTGTTCCTGAGCTAGCACTCCTGAGCCTTAGCATTCCTTGTTCCTGACCTGCAGCAGTTTCCCTTGTTCCTGAACTAGCACTGCCTGCAGTGCTACCTTGATTCCTGAGCCTTAGCATTCCTTGTTCCTGACCTGCAGCAGTTTCCCTTCTCCTGAACTAGCACTACCTGCAGTGCTACTTTGACTCCTGAGCTTTTGCTCAATTCTTGTTCCTGCCCCAGCACTGCCTTCTATGCTACTTTGTTTTCTTGATTCCTGAACCTGCACTATTCTAGTATACCCTTGTAGCCTCCCCTTCTGTATATCATTTTCCAGTCCCTGCCTGTCTTCCCATTTCCTTGGTTCCAGTTCTAGTTTGCTGTCTTTCTATTTCTGCTGTCTTGCTTCTGTTACCTTGTATGTTTGTTACCTGCTTTCTGCCAAGTGTGCCCTGTGATTTCCTTCCTTTCCTGTTAAGCACTCCTCCTTGCTAGCTCCTTGTCTATTGTGCTTGTGTTTAGTTCTACCCCTTTGCTGTTACTGCCTTGCGTGTTCCTGTTTGATCGCCAGGATCCGTGGGCACAGCTGACTACCTAGGTGGTGTTTCTTGTTCACTGTGAGTATTGTCTTTGAGTTACTGTTATAACATCACCATAGGTATAAGTTCCACAGACCCTGCCTTTGTATACATATCCTATATGTGGGTATTTCCAGTCAGTATCTGTAACAGCAATTGTGGGTGATGAACTTACTGAGCTTCAGTCTTACCGGGTGGAGCTCCTGAGTGCTTTACCCCACATTCCCTTTATTGTTAATGTTGTATTATATATATATGTCTTGCACGTCCGTCCTGGGTGTAGTTAGTCTGATTGCTAAATTGCTTGTGAGTGCCCTTCCTTTCTGAGTCTTAGCCATCTTGTTCCTTTGTACAGGCTTCCCCTTTGGATCCCTTTTCTCCTCTGACTTCCTGTGTGATCCTGGGCAGCGCTGTACTCCTCTCTCTGTGTACTTTTCTACCCGGTTCCCAGTCCTTGCCCAAGTCCCTGACTGTGTTCCCGACATAGTCCCGGACAGTCCCTGACACACTGGTTGTTCTGCCCTCCCACTTACTCTCTGAGTAGAGACACTTAAACCAGGCACACTACGACTCATGAGCCCCACTGGTGGTTCTGCCCTCCCAATTACTCTGAGTAGACACTTAAACCAGGCACACTATGACTCACGAGCTCCACTGCTGGTTCTGCCCTCCCACTTACTCTCTGAGTAGAGGCACTTAAACAGGCACTCTACGACTCACGAGTCACACTGGTGGTTCTGCCCTCCCACTTACTCTCTGAGTAGAGACACTTAAACCAGGCACACTACGACTCACGAGCCCCACAGGTGGTCTGCCCTCCCACTTACTCTCAGAGTAGACACTTAAACCAGGCACACTGCGACTCACGAGCCCCACTGGTGGTTCTGGCTTTCAACACCTACTCTCTGAGTAGAGACACTTCAACCAGGCACACTACGGCTCACGAGCCACACTGGTGGTTCTGGCTTCCCACACCTACTCTCTGAGTAGAGACACTTAAATCAGGCACACTACGACTCAAGAGCCCCACTCGTGGTTCTGCCCTCCCACTTACTCTCCGAGTAGAGACACTTAAACCAGGCACACTACGACTCACGAGCCCCACTCGTGGTTCTGCCCTCCCACTTACCCTCCGAGTAGAGACACTTAAACCAGGCACACTCGACTCACGAGCCCCATTCGTGGTTCTGCCCTCCCACTTACTCTCGGAGTAGAGACACTTAATCCAGGCACACTACGACTCAGGAGCCCCACTGGTGGTTCTGGCTTCCCACACCTACTGTCTGAGTAGAGACACTTAAACCAGGCACACTACGACTCAGGAGCCCCACAGGTGGTCTGCCCTCCCACTTACTCTCTGAGTAGAGACACTTAAACCAGGCACACTGCGACTCACGAGCCCCACTGGTGGTTCTGCCCTCCCACTTACTCTCCGAGTAGAGACACTTAAACCAGGCACACTACGACTCACGAGCCCCACTCGTGGTTCTGCCCTCCCACTCACTCTCTGAGTAGAGACACTTAAACCAGGCACACTACGACTCACGAGCCCCACTGGTGGTTCTGCCCTCCCACTTACTCTGAGTAGAGACACTTAAACCAGGCACTCTACGACTCACGAGCCCCACTGGAAGTTCTGGCTTCCCACGCCTACTCTCTGAGTAGAGACACTTAAACCAGGCACACTACGACTCACAAGCCCCACTGGTGGTTCTAGCCTCCCACACCTACTCTCTGAGGAGAGACACTTACACCAGGCACACTACGACTCACGAGCTCCACTGGTGGTTCTGCCCTCCGACTTACTCTCTGAGTAGAGGCACTTAAACAGGCACTCTACGACTCACGAGCCCCACTGGAAGTTCTGGCTTCCCACACCTACTCTCTGAGTAGAGACCCTTAAACCAGGCACACTACGACTCACGAGCCCCACTGGTGGATCTGGCCTCCCACACCTACTCTCTGAGTAGACACTTTTTTTTTGTATTTCTTTTTATTAACCATAACCACATCACAGCTTGCAAGTGGTCCAAATCAAGCGGGATGATAGTCAGTGACACACTACACATAGTTCTATATTATCATATGAAGATTACTATACAGTGAACATTAACATATCAGGGTGTTGACTCTACGGCTGCGCTGGAAACGTGGGTGGTTCACATATGTTACCCCTATATGCGTTCCATTTCCCCCATATTTGCATCCATTTTGTAGGGCAGCCTCGAGATACATATACTGTTTTTTCTCGATACATGCACCAGTCCATGTCACCCTCCCACTACCGTAGTGTTGGAGTTGTGTGCACCCCACATTTCCGTGCAATATTCCTCTTGGCGACCTCTGAGTAGACACTTAAACCAGGCACACTACGGCTCACGAGCCCCACTGGTGGTTCTGGCCTCCCACACTTACTCTCTGAGTAGAGACACTTAAACCAGGCACACTACGGCTCACGAGCCCCACTGGTGGTTCTGGCCTCCCACACTTACTCTCTGAGTAGAGACACTTAAACCAGGCACACTACGGCTCACGAGCCCCACTGGTGGTTCTGGCCTCCCACACTTACTCTCTGAGTAGAGACACTTAAACCAGGCACTCTACGACTCACGTGCCCCACTGGTGGTTCTGGCCTCCCACTTACTCTCTGAGTAGAGACACTTAAACCAGGCACACTACGGCTCACGAGCCCCACTGGTGGTTCTGCCCTCCCACTTACTCTCTGAGTAGACACTTAAACCAGGCACACTACGGCTCACGAGCCCCACTGGTGGTTCTGCCCTCCCACTTACTCTCTGAGTAGACACTTAAACCAGGCACACTACGACTCACGAGCCCCACTGGAAGTTCTGGCTTCCCACGCCTACTCTCTGAGTAGAGACACTTAAACCAGGCACTCTACGACTCACGTGCCCCACTGGTGGTTCTGGCCTCCCACTTACTCTCTGAGTAGAGACACTTAAACCAGGCACACTACGGCTCACGAGCCCCACTGGTGGTTCTGGCCTCCCACACTTACTCTGAGTAGAGACACTTAAACCAGGCACACTACGGCTCACGAGCCCCACTGGTGGTTCTGGCCTCCCACACTTACTCTCTGAGTAGAGACACTTAAACCAGGCACACTACGGCTCACGAGCCCCACTGGTGGTTCTGGCCTCCCACACTTACTCTCTGAGTAGAGACTTAAACCAGGCACACTACGACTCACGAGCCCCACTGGTGGTTCTGGCCTCCCACACTTACTCTCTGAGTAGAGACACTTAAACCAGGCACTCTACGACTCACGAGCCCCACTGGTGGTTCTGGCCTCCCACACTTACTCTCTGAGTAGAGACACTTAAACCAGGCACACTACGACTCACGAGCCCCACTGGTGGTTCTGGCCTCCCACACTTACTCTCTGAGTAGACACTTAAACCAGGCACACTACGACTCACGAGCCCCACTGGTGGTTCTGGCCTCCCACACTTACTCTCTGAGTAGACACTTAAACCAGGCACACTACGACTCACGAGCCCCACTGGTGGTTCTGGCCTCCCACACTTACTCTCTGAGTAGACACTTAAACCAGACACACTACGACTCACGAGCCCCACTGGTGGTTCTGGCCTCCCACACTTACTCTCTGAGTAGACACTTAAACCAGGCACACTACGGCTGGCCCTGTCCTAGCTGTTGACTTCCATTATTTTCATCAAGGAAGCCTTCTTCTCTAAAAATGTTTGCACTGAGATGTTCACGAGTCCAGGTGAGAGGAGTGACGTCCAAAATTCCGTTCTGTCAAGTGGGGTCAAGTTCATGGGAAATCAGGCCAAGTTCAGGCCTGGACCAGACTCTGGGCCCACCACCCGGGAGGGCGGGGCTTCCGTAACTAGCAGGGGGACCCCCAGAACCCTCAGTACAGTCAGACTGGACTGTAGGGACCGTGGGAGAAACCTGTGAGGAGGGCTGGTGCAGAGTCATGACAGTCCAGACATAAAGACAGGTGTCTCAAGGCTGGCACAGGTCAGGCCAGAAGCAAGAATCTTTGAAAGGCCAGTAGAGCAGAGAGAGAGTCAGTCACAACACTTTTACAAAGACAGGTGTCTCCGGCAGTGGTAAAGTCAGTCACAATGCTTGCACAGAGACTGGTGTCACTGAAAGGTTGGGATGGAGTCACGCGTCTGGGAAGGCCAGTGGCTTTGAAAGGCCAGATGGACTGGAGAGTGTCAGTCACATACGTGCAGGCATGTTTCTTTCAAAGGCTGGGAAAGGGAAGGTCAAAGGACAGGAAAGAAATTGGCAGGTTCTAAGTCAGGAAGGCTGGGCAGAGTCGGCTGCATATCACTCATAGCGTGGAAATGTTTTAAAATATATATTTTTATTTTATTTCGGTGTAGAAAACATTCACAAATCACTTAATATATAAACACTGCGATGCATTATTACACAGAAATCACTATTTAAGCATACAATAGTTATGATCATAATCAACAACTGACATGATTAAGTTCCCTCCGAACTGTAAACTCTATTGGTCACCACAACTAGATGCAAACATGCATCTAACATCACATTGGCTCTCAATACCCTTTCAACTCTTACGACAACACTCAACGGCTGCAAACTAGACTTTTAACTGGAAGGGGCTGTCTCCCGGCTCTTTTGGCCTGTCTGGAAAATAACCACTTCCTGCGTGTTTACCAGTCACTCCCACCCCTCCACTGATCGCCTCCCCCTCCCCCTATCCTACCACCCTCTGCAGAACCAGTGGTAAGACCGGGAAGCCCAGAGTCCCTGCAGCCAGTCCCTCCCCGTCCAACCCGGACACTGGCGACTACTTCCGGGGTGCTTTTACTATAAGGGAATACATTAAAAACACGCGATGTTCAATGAGCGTTTGTTACATCATAACGTCTACGTGGTCACAGCCAGTTAGAAAGAAATATACAGAGGTGGTTAGGGGGAGGGGCGAACGTGAGCAACACAGACACATGGAGGAAGGGAGACAAGAGAGAAATATGCAAAGGGGAGAGAGAAACGGACCCGTGGGGGACAAGAGAGGGAGAAGTGTGGGGGGGGGGACGGAGAGTGAGAGATGCGCATGGCGGTAGACACCCAGGGAGGGGGGGGGCGGCAATGTGAGACAGGCGGGAGAGAGAGAGAGGTGATGCGAGTCGAGCCGGAGAGAAGACGCAGTATAAAAGGATGTGAGAAACAGACACACATGGAGAAAGTAAGGAAGGTACAAGTGGAGAAACAGAAAGAGGTGAGAGACAGTGTTGGAGAAAGACAGAGCGGGGCCTTGGGAGTAGGAGATAGACGCGGCAGACAGAAAGGGGGGAAGAGGATGTGTGAGAGACGAGAAAAAGATGGAGTTCTGTGGGAGGGGGAGAAAGCAAGATGTGGTGATGAGTCAGGGAATGAAAAAGGCAAGGGAGAAAAGAGGGAGGGGCAGGGGATGGAAGAGAAAGTGAGGCGGGGAAACAGAACCAGAGACAAAAAAGTGTGAGGGAGAGAAACAGAGGGGGCGGGGCAGCTGCTGCCATAATAATTCTACCTCTTCCTGTATGTCTGAGTGAGTCCAATGTACACTCCGGCCATAGGCGCTAGATTATTATTGTACAATCTCTGTACAGCGCCGCGATGCCCCTCGGGTCTGGTTAGTGCTGGAGACCCCCTTGCATAAGATCTACTCTGTGCTCACCTCATTATTGTTGTACAGTTCTATACAGCGCCTCGATGCCCCTCAAGTCTGGTTAGCGCTCGACACCCCCGCACATAACGCCTTTGGCCCTGTGATTACCTCTCGGGGTGCAGTGAGCACTACGCTATTCTTTTATAATCTCTATGCAGCGCCTCGATGCCCCTCGGGTCTGGTTGGCGCTTGAGACACCCTTACATAAGACCTCCGGGTCCTGTGCTTACCTCTCGGGGTGCAGAGTCCTGCTGAGCCTGCAGCAGCCGGTACCACGGGGTGGGTCCACCGGCACGGAGCCCCCACCTAGAAGCGGGACTCGGGATAGGGAAGCGGCCTCTCCCCGCACCCCGCCTCCGTCCCACTCTCCATTTTGAGGAAGCGCACTTCTTTAATGTTTGTCACCGTGACGCTGTTACCGGCGCCGCCGCTGACCCGCCGTGCTCCTCGGCACAGAGTTCCCCGGTGTGCTCGGTGTGCTGGGCCGCTGCTCCCTCAGTGCCCGCGCTCTGCCCCGGCCGCTGTCCGGTGAATCCACCGGGAGCGAAACTGAGACCGAAACCGAAGCGGCGGCCAGCAGAGGGCAGCAGCAGCCGCCGCCAGCTCTGTGCACAAGTCCACACATACAGGTTGTGGCAAACATCCTGTGCCAGGAGGGCCCGTCGAGGTAGTGTGGCACAGGGCAGCGCCGAGCCCCACTGGACAACACCGGGGCAGCGCTGGACACACAACAGGGCAAACACAGAGGCTCAAACTGGAAAACAGCCTGTGCCAGACGAGACCACCTATGCCATAGGTGCCGGGGGCAGCACCCAGCCCGCGGCACGCCGGGGGCAGCTCTGTGCACATGCGGGGCAGAACATACAGGCGAAGGGGGAACGCAGCCTGTGCCAGAACAGACCGACCGCCTGTACAATAGGCGTCAGGGGGCAGCATCGAGCGCGGGGAAGAACACACAGGCTAAGGGGGCACACAGCCTGTGCCGGGAGAGATCGTCTGTGCCATAGGTGCCAGGGGGCAGCACCCAGCCTGGGGGGAACACTGGGGGCAGCTCTGTGCACATACCGGGGCAGAACATACAGGCGAAGGGGGAACGCTGCCTCTCCAGGGACACCACCTGTGCTATAGGTGCCAGGGGGCTCTATCCTGCCAAGGGCACAGCGGGGCAGTTCTGTACATATATAGGGCAGAACACGCAGGCTCAATCTAGAGCACAGTCTGTGCCAGGCGAGACCACCTGTGCCAGGGGGCTCTATCTGCCAGGGGCACACCGGGGGCAGCTCTGTGCACATACCGGGGCAGAGCACACAGGCTAAGGGGGCACACAGCCTGTGCCGGGAGAGATCGTCGGTGCCAGGGGCAGCACCCAGCCCGGGGGAACACCGGTAGCAGCTCTGTGCACATACCGGGGCAGAACACACAGGCTAAGGGGGCACACAGCCTGTGCCGGGAGAGATCGTCGGTGCCAGGGGCAGCACCCAGCCCGGGGGGAACACCGGTAGCAGCTCTGTGCACATACCGGGGCAGAACACACAGGCTCAAACTGGATCACAGTCTGTGCCAGGGAAGACCACCTGTGCTATAGGTGCTGGGGGCTCCATCCTGCCAGGGGCACACCGGGACAGTTCTGTTACATAAAAGAACAGGTCCAAAGCAGGACACCGTTCCACCTCCCCCACAATCACGCAGCCAATGCTTCAAGGTGCCCATATCAAAGTTAGTTTTAGAAGAGTTTTTACAAACAATTACGCAAACCTTTTGCTTCCAGTATATAATTACATAATTGTGGCCTGTCCCTCGAGCACGGTGGACACACTTTACCCCCATCTCTTGTAAGTTCCGAGTTTTAAACAGACTTTCTCTTCCGCTTACAATATCATTCATAGTTTTTGCTTGAAATGTAAGTGAACGGGCGCATAATCGGTGCCTGTGAGGCTGCCTTGATTATGGGGTAAAACAGAGTGCCGGAATAGAAGGGGATGCAGTCGATACCAGCCCCGCCAGGCACCTGCTATATTTGAGCCGGATCCGGGCCGGCCCCACTGGCACGTGCTGTCTACCGCTACCGGTGCAGTTTATCCACACCGGAAGCCGTCAGTGACGCCCTCTCTGTGTGCTTTGCTTTCAGAGCACCAGTCTGCAGGGGCCGAGGGAGGCCTTTTACTTTTAGTTCCAGGCAGACTCGCAACAAATGCCTCACTTACAGGACCATCAGCACGCCGTTTGTTCGAGTTTTATCTTGGCTGCGGGCCAGCTCGCCCAACACCCTAATGCGAATGACATGAACACACCTTGTCACTCCACAAGTGTTTAGGAGAAAGTATGAGTCAGAGACATGTTTTGACTTTTCCTTTTTTAGCAAAAGTTATGCGTACACTGTAAGGTTAGCAAGATCTGTTTGTATGAGTCATTACACTAATATCCACTTATATAACACTAATCCGTATATCTCGTAACAAAAGCAGCATCCAACTCAGCCATTCACAATAAATACAAGCCTGTGACCTGCAAGTTAACCTGCTGTGCTCTGCAGCAGGCACATTAACCCTTTATGCTATTTTATGTGTCAAACCTATGACTACACACAAAGATCTCCTCAGCAAGTGCATTAACCACCAGAGGTATCTTACAGCTATTGTACCTTGAAGCTTGCTGGGTGCACAAAGATCTCCGCAGCAAGTGCATTAACCACCAGAGGTATCTTACAGCTATTGTACCTTGAAACTTGCTGGGTGCACAAAGATCTCCGCAGCAAGTGCATTAACCACCAGAGTTATCTTACAGCTATTGTACCTTGAAACTTGCTGGGTGCACAAAGATCTCCGCAGTTGGCGTGGAGCGTTTTTCGGGATTCTCCAGAACACGGCTGGGGAATAGGCTTTCTAGACCCCCTGGCACTAAGTACGTTGTCAACATGCTGACACGAGACAGAAAGCCAGTTGGACTGCAACCACCCCACAACCCACTGAGCAGTGCTTGAGTGAGATGTGCTTCAGGGAACAATCAATTCTATAAAATATCACATGAACAATTAGTGGAATTCAAACCCTCTTTCATAATAGAAAGGCAGACTCAAGCACACCAGGAAACAAATGGATATATTTTAAAGATTTATTTTAAAACCCAAATCCTATCCCAGGGCACACAATATGTACAGCAACTATTATAAAAACAAACAGAATAGTAGCTGCAACATTTATGAGAAGTGAAAACAGCAAAAAAAAATAGCAAAATATTGGCTGCATAACTTTAGTTATCAACCCCACTATCATATCTTTGGCTTACTAACTAGCTTTGTTTTACTTTCTGACGCTTATTCTAACAACCTGGGTGCAACGCTTGAGGCAACGCCAGCAAAAAGCTCTGATGCATACCTACTCTTAAGAATTATGAACCTGTTACTTTTCAAACACCAGTATAATTACTACTGGAATGTGGCTTTCTTTTTACATTCCCCTACTGAATGTTCTTAACGATTGTGACCCTTAAACATTAATATGACAAATACAAAAAATATGTAGAATCATATTTTATGGTTTCTATAGTGCTTAAAATGAGATGACAAGGTCAAAGCGCTGGGCAAGATAATGGGTTAAAAAGCGAGTAGGAGGCATTTGTGGTTGATTAAGAGATTCAGACCGCGCGCCAGCCACGACAGGAGGCCTTTAAGGCCTTTAGTCAAAACAATCCTTCGTGGCACTCCAGAGGTTTATTCCACTCGAAACTTTATTTAGTGATGGCATAATCTACGCGTTTCAGCTGCCGCCCGCAGCCTTGGGCACGATTAAGGCCTTATACACATTTCTCACATGGTCAGCTTCGGGGAGTTGGGATGGGGGTTCAAGAGAGCGGACATCTTATGTGAGATGTTTCATGCACAAAGCAGGTGTATCCTGCTGGCGGGGGAAGAGTCCATTTTGAACGTAGGCAGCAGTTTGGTGAGGGAAGGTGCAATAACAGCAGCGTCCATCCCTGCTGACGTCACACTCATCCCCAGACTCTTTTAGTAGCTCTAGTCATTGCTAGTTATCATGTGTGGGAAGCGATTAGGCAGTCCGACGAGTAGAAGTGGAAAAACCTTAATGTAGAATGGCCCAGCGGTGAATGGCTTCAGGAGAGCAAGAAGGATGCTTTGGGTAGGTAGGGCCCACCACGCCCTCCCGCAAGACCCGAACCTGCGAGCGAGCAGGGTGAACTCTGATGGCTTCCTGACCTCCTCCTTCTGCTTGACGGACAGCCATGGTAGTGGTACCTGGGCAGGTGGGATGCGGTCTGTGATTTTAGGAGAATGGTGACGCAAGCGGCATGGTCTGGGGCATCGTTGGTTGGAAGGCCCTCGTAGATGCCTTTGCAGTAGGCATTGCCAAAGAGAACAGAGCGCGTCGTTGAAGCACGACAGCAGAGAGAGGAGCCCTGTAGGACCCTTTCTGGAGAACAAACATTTGGCAGGTCTGTGCAGAGCACGTGATCTACAGCAGCACACGCTACAAACACATACTTTGGGAGATATCAGTAACGTGTACATAGAGCGACAATGGTGACATCGCCCGATATCACGTCCATGTAAATTCTTGATCAATGGGATGGTGATCTGCACGTTTGTGCTGTTACATTATCTTCAGAACAATGGTATTCTTTGCAACATGCCTTGGTATGTGCTATGACCAAACTATCACGTTAAGGTCGCCCTGTCACTCATTACCATGTCACAATAATGTGTTATGATGTGATGTTTGATGATTAATCACATCACCACCAGTGTGTTGTAGGGGTTGATGAGTTGTGGTGGAACTGTTAGCTATGTTACCTCAGCATTCGCATATCCATAGCTCCAAGGCTGCAGTGTATACTTGCTCCTCAGTGGTGATTGTACTGTATTGTATATACATACAAGTTCCTGTCTAACGCCTACACAAAATACTTCTTGTTGATATATGCTCCGGCCTGTCATTGTATAGTATGCAATGGTATGATATGGTATGGCCTGTCATTATACAGTATGGTAGGGTGTGGTATGGCTCGTCATTGTATAGTATACTATAGTATGATATGGCTTGTCATTTTAAAGTATGGTGTGATATGGCATGGCCTGTCGTATGGTATGGTATGGCCCGTCACTGTATACCATGGTATGGAATGGCCTGTCGTATAGTATGGTATCGCCTGTCATTGTAGTGTGGTATGACCTGTCGCTGTATACCCTGGTATAGAATGGCCTGTCATACATTATTTATCACCTGCCATTGTATAGTATGGTATGGTATGACCTGTCACTGTATGCCCTGGTATAGAAAGGCCTGTCATACATTATTTATCGCCTGTCATTGTATAGTATGGTATGACCTGTCGCTGTATACCCTGGTATAGAATGGCCTGTCATACATTATTTATCGCCTGTCATTGTAGTATAGTATATGGTAACCTTTGTTATAATGTACACATTAAGCTACTGGGGGAAGCACAACAGGAGCAGCCAAACAAACAAAAAAGCGTTTTACAATACGTTATATTTACACTAGAATGTGCTATTCAACCAGTAATCGTGCAAACATAAATCAATTAAAAACACTCTTGAGTTTTATGCAAAAAACATTTTGATCATGTATAAGACAGTCTATAAATCACGAAACACGTACCAAAAATGCACTTTGTTGCAAACTAAATGACTAACTAAATAACTAACTCTAATTAACCAACTATTTAATAGAGATAGCCCAAAGCCAGTAATGTGTTTTGAGATGATTGTTAAAAGAGACGCTAACAAACTGTGGCCTGCTAGTGTTGTTATGCTGGATCAAATAGTAGAAAGGGAGAGGATAAAAAGTAAAAGGGAATGAACATGGGAATCAAGTACTGAAAGCAACAGTGCGGAGCAAAAACCATGAGCAAGACAACCTTAAAACATGAACTCTTACAAAATCCTGCAAGTAGAAGAAAAAATAGGCCAAGATAGAAAGCGGAAGCACACTCCCCAAAAAGGCAAGCAGTATTTGGTCCATGCTCCATGGACGGGGGGGGGGGGGGGGGAACACACAAACCGAAAGAGAAACCAGCACGTGCTGACCAAACAGGAGCCAGCAATAAGACTGACAGTGAACCCAACGAGTGGTAAGCAATGGGCAGGCTTTAAGTGCCCTGCATGTAAAAAATGTTTTGCAAGCAACAGCCCTTGCACTGTTTGAGGAGAGACCTAAAAAGCACTTCAAAATTCCCATGGAACCTAGGTCTCTTACTTAGCTTAAATGCCCAACTGCGATGTTGCTGTGGTACTTCTACACATATAGGATAGTTCTCAATGTTACTACATATAGATATGCCATCTTTACAAACGTAGGTGTCCTCTGCATGCTCCCACACATACGTATGCCTCCTTGGCTCATCTACATTTCTTTATTTGATCTTTCTATGTGCCCATTACTAACGGGTGGTTGTCATCTTGCTGAACAAAGTTTCACAGTACACTACTCTTTATATTTTACATGCGGACAGTGGATGTTGGCGATGATGCGGTCTGTGTGCTGAACGTCCACAAAGTTGTATATTATGAATGGGCTTGGCTGCTGACAAACTATAGGCAATCAATGGTTAGTTCCAGAACAGCGATGTAGCTACCTGTACGTACAACCTTTATAGAGGAGAAGATTGTGTTTGTGAGTTTTAAGTCGCATACAGGTAGGTGAACGTATGTAGTTTTTTTCTCTCATGCAGAGTGTAATCCTCAAGCCCACTAAAGGTTTTAGGCTGTCTGCAGGACTATTCTAACTTTTGTAATACTTTTCATTGCTTGCAATCTCCCCATTTTCACCACCTGTTTGCAAGAATAATACGTAAGCTATGCAACAGACATAAAGAAAAGACATAATAACACAAACCGGGTCTACACAAGGTTTCAAATTTCGCACGGCCCTAGCGCTCTGGTTCTGAAGGGGTGTTTTGGGAGGGTGCGTTGGTGCTCCACCCTTCTTGTCTTGGTGGGTGACCAGATAGGCTTGAAGTGCTTCGTGTATCCTGGCGGTGATTCAAGGCAGCATTGTTCAGCCACCTGATGGTCTTGAGTTGTTGTTACACCGAGTCTCAAAGCACACGGATCTGTGTTCATGGGCCCATCAATGTTCCAGTGAAAAGCACCTGATGTAGAACACATGCCCTGGGACCAACAAGAGGAAACTCCTTTTTGGGGCGGTTTACGCAGAGCCAGTTTGCGGAAAACCTAGCCTGGAAGGTGTTAGAGGGTCTGCTTGTAGTTACAGCTCTCTAACTTTAAGAAGCAGTACAGTGTGATCTACGCCGTGGGCTAACAAGGTGGCTCCGTCTGTGGTGCGGAGCAGGAAGTGGTCTGCGTGACGTCTGTGATCCCCGGAAGCCTGTCTCAAGCGAGCCTACGGGTGTGCAACAGGGAGTTCAAACTTTTACCTGTCAGGCTGCCATATCGCAGCGCCCCTTAGCATGGTCTGAGCAGGCGGTGGGGTCATGCACGGGCCCTCTGGACAGACTGGCTGATCCCATGTCTATAGCGCCGATTACCCGACTGGATCTCTAGGCGCTGGATCGGCTGGGAGCTGAAAGTGGGAGGGGTTATGCCAGACGCCTCTGAGTCGCGTCAGGTTTACGGCTGTATTTGGTGTTATTTTGTGATGATAGCTGCGGTGTGTTTTCTGGAGGGGGCATATCAGAACCCCCTCAGCAGGGATAGGTTGCGGGTTGTGTGTGTCGGTGTGGGAAGTGAGTGGGGGTGTCATGTCCTACCCCCTTCAGCTCGGACAGGGGGTGACTGTTTTACTATGTGTGTAAAAAAGAGGGTGAAGTCTGAGCCACCCCTGACACCGGATGACAGCTGTGCTATTATTTTGTATTTGTTATTCACAACAAAATAAACACAGCAGACAAATACACAATTAATTTATTTACGAAGCCCAGTAATGGCCTTCCATAAATACTGATATAATTCTAAGCATCCCTTATTACAAGAGATAACGGAACATAGAATACAAAATAGTACAGGAAAGAAGGAAAATGAGAAATAATGTAGAGACTGAATTAAATAATCTGTATATTCAAATATGTCGACAACAGCAAAGGGTTTAAAAAATCAGGTGCCTCTCCCCCTTGGAAACTTTAAGACTTTTTAATTAAAATATGGAGATTTTATCTTTTGAAGAATAGCGTCCAGTCAAATCCACAACGTTTTTGCAAGGTCTGGACATCAGCATTAGAGTGATATCGTCACCTCTTGTACCATACATGGGTACCCAAGGCGTGCGTGCATCCATAACTCGTCTCCATGTGTCCAGCCATGCACGAGAGGGGTGGACGCAACAGCTATTAATAAATCACAAGTAACACATAAGAAGCAGGAACAGAGAGATCTGCATAGGTTTCAAGGTAAAACTCTTATCACAGAGTAACTGTATTTCAGCCAATCAGAAAGGTCGCATTATCCCACACTCCCCCGTCACGTGCGCCAGCCCATCTCCTTCATTATAGCGCCGAAACATGTTTGAAGCCCTCCAGCCTTTCTTTGACAATCCGTATATCATCCATTGAAGATTATTAAAGCGATGGCATCCAGTTTGCATAAACCAGGGAGAGGTTCTATTTCTAAATACCAAATGAAATATCTCTTGCCGGAGTTTAATGTCCTCCCTTAAGTATTTTGTTACAGTAAAAATATTGGCCCATTTCTGTCAAACCTGGACGTTCCAGCAATTTATAACTTCTAGAAGCTACAGCTACATATTATCCAGACTGTATTTTGGAGCACATTTTATTTATATTAATAGTGGAATTAACTAAATTTAACTTGGTGATCGTAATCCCAAGTTAAAAAAATCTAGAAAAGTTTGTTTCTGGGAGACCGCATCTAAATTGAGCAATGGACGCAGCCATTATTGTTAGCGAAATCATTAACCAGTAGGACACTATTTTCTCTCTGCATCACTAAGTCAGTCGGTTTACCACATATCTTTACACGTGAATTATTCCTTAAAGAAGCAATGTGTTTCCTTTACCCTCGACCTCATCGCTTTGTTTAATTATTCTTATAATTGTAGCCTTGTCAGTGAATATGCGGACACCTATTTTGTTGAGAAAACGCCCAGGAACTGACAGTGATTAGAACAAACCTGTTTTAATCACATTCTTCTCAATTAGTAGCCATAGTGTAACACACAGATTATCCATTTGGGGGAATCTGGTTGCTTTGGCAAGTAGAAATGATGGCAGGATACCTTTTAAAATCTGCTAATTGCAGTTCTCCCATGTCCATAGGCAGCCTCAATTTACGCCTTGCAATTTATGGCGGTTTATAGTCCGAGAACATTTTAAAAGCGATACTGTCAGTTTCCTGAAGAATAAACGTTTAGGAAAAATTTGGGGCAAAATATTCAGAGCTTAGTTAACGATCTGTGTCGCGTACATTTTAATTGACTTCCCCACCTCAGACACAGAGGAGAGTCCACTCCTACATAATATCCTTGACCTTACATAATATAAGATCTGCATTTAGTTTTAATGTATCAGCCACTATTCCCAGAAACATTAAAACTCAAGTATTGATGGACCCATATTCCCTTGCAGGTTATGTTCTTCTATGATGGATGTCAAGCGTTATAGAGATACATTCTTACCTAGTTTTTGTTTTAGATTATAACCAGTACCAGCAGAATTTGCCTCCACTGTATTTATTGTCACCAGATTTGATGCAAACAGAATGATGTCATCCACATTAGCAGCAATTTCATAACATTCTTTCCCAGTGTGAAAACCCTTAAAATCTTAATTTACTGGAGCTCAATGTCACAAAATTTCTAAACATAAAAGAAACAGGAGTGGGGAGAAGAGACAGCCCAATCTAGTTCCTTGATCAAACATGACATATTCAGATAAAACCCCACTTACTTTAACAGCTGCTTTCGGTTGCTGATACAAGGCTGTTACTATTTTAATAATCGAGTCTTCTAAATTAGCATTAACCATGGTGGCTTTAGGAAATGGCCATGAGACCTTATCAAAAGCTTTTTCAAGGTCTAGCATTATCACAGCTGCTGGAGAATCCTGCGATACAGCCGCTTTTATAACATGACTCGAGTCACTTGCTAGTGTATTTTTCAGGAATCCTGTTTGTGTCGCATGTCTGTTTGGAAAACAAGTATCTGAGGCCTATTTGCAATACCCTGGAATATACCTTGCAATCGGTATCAATGAAATGGGGTGATAACTGGAAGTTTCAAGGGGATCTTTATTTTCTTTGGGATTTGGATATTGCCTCTCCTATTCTCCAACTCCGTAACTTTTTCGAGCTGTTTGACTTACAACAACATTTCTGTTTTTTGAAGCTCTCCAAAGAATGAAAAGAGTCTTTAGCTAATTCAATTCTCAGCTTTGCCGGTCCTCCGAGTAAGCTTTCCCCTGTGCTTTCTCATTTTACCAATATCCGTTTGTAAGGGGTTTGTGTTCGTCTTACTGGACTTTATAAGACCTTTCTTCAAACACAGTTCTCTCATTATTGTTTCAATTATTAGTGGAATGTCAGATTTTTACTTAACCTGCAAAGTCGATGCTGGAGGATGAACTTGAATCCTCTTGAGATCTAAGATCTTGTCTTCTGTCACTCTATGCCTATTTAGGACTTCCAGAATATATACCTTAGTATGAAGAATCAGTAATTTGATTAGACCGTATAGTCAAAGGAATTCAGATTACCAGCAGCTAGATCCAGACGACATGATTTCTGGGACTTTATTTAAGTGAGAAACTGTGTCAAGCTTGGCCAATATACCGCTTGGTTCACAGCAGAATCCTCCATATAAAAAAAATCTAAATTTCCAACATTTTGTATAAACCAGCGAGTAATCTAACATTAATGTTATGACGCCCCATTGACTTGAGCTGGTATCATATGTCCTTGTGGAAAGAACCAGCTCAAATGACCACAGATATCACATATCAATATCCAGTTAAAGAGTTCCTCTTAATGTCCTGAAAAAACCTGCCGGTGTCTCTAGAAAGCCTCTTAAGAAGTTGCTTTCTATTTAACTCACTCTGTAGCCCACATTCCAAGATGGCCGCCTCCTTACCAAGTGTATTCAATTGTTTCTAACAGTCTCTCTCCTAATGTAACATGAAGCTTACGTTCATTCCTGTGGCAAAGACTGCACCTTCAAAGACACAGGAGCATTCACGATCCTTGGAAACAGAGACGACGCCTGTCAGGTACCTAAATGTCTCTATTTGGTTTCTGATCCAGGAAATAGCCCCTAATTAAGACATGTACTCTGGGTGAAGAGAAAAACAAAGTATCTGGCGCCACCTAGTGGTGTTACCACGTTAGATGCAGCAAGAAACAAGTCAGGCCTTCTGTTTTATTATTATAAAAAAAATCATGTTGTAACAGGAGAGTGGGGCTCCAAAATATGTGTGGGGCTTGGGGCGAAAAGCTCCCAGCAGCACCTTAAGATAAGCCTGTCTACACAGTTGTTAGACTGCTTATTATGGCAAGCCGAGGCAAGCTTTGTAGCGCAGTTTCACATCAGTTTTGGTCGTCTGGACAAAGCTGCTGCCTATTTCTTGAGAAGTTGTTAGCTATTTCTCAATGTGTGCCCATGGGTGTCAGCCAAAGAAAGAGCCACTTGGAGCCTACAGCTCTGTTTTTGGCCTCATCATCAAGGAGCCGCACTGAGACGCCATCTCTCTGCTCCACGCCATAACACGTCGAACTAGTTGTAAAGGAGGGCCACGAGCTAGGGCCCAGGAGCACAGACAAGCTGAGCGGTGCGTTTGCTGGCGCCACGTCATCACCCCTGCACCTTATCACTCACTCATTGTTACCATCATTTGGAGTGTGTCCCCCAAACTGTATTCATTTTTACTCCCCTACCTTCACACCTGCCAACTTAGAATATTTAAACGCATGATGAGGGGACGGAGCCTCGGAGAAGGCGGGGCCTCGTGCCAAGAACTACCTAAGAAGCACTTCCGCCCGTTCCACTCATCAAATGCCCCCTTCTGAAAAATATAACAAAAGCTTGCTGAGGCTGGCGCTGGTGCCCTGTGGTGTTTACACACCTCATAACGCCTTCGGCTGTTCTGTGCTTTCGCTCAGTGCAGTGGTTTCCAGCTCGTCTTCCCTGCCACCGTGTGATATCAGCTCCTCAAGAGATGACCGTGTGAAGGGAGCCTATATTGTGTGGTGCACGGTGGCATCGTGTGAGTTGGCAGCTCTGCACCATGCCCCACGCTTCCCATAGACTTCAACCAGGTCCCTCGCCCTGAAAACATTCCCCACACGCCAGAGTTCCGCTCTGTTGACTTCAATGTATACCAGCCTTATAATTTTTACAACTACATAGCCCTTTGATATGCTGCATGGTTCCGTCTTTAAGTTTTGGCAAATTTTAAAACTAAGAAAAAGCGCAATATTGTGATTTTGTGCATTCTTATAGAAGTATTATTGTGGTATTATTAACTATGTTTTTTTGCAGGTTTTGCATTGTTTTTAGTTTTTTCTTTTATGCTACAGAAATGCAGCGAATAAAGATTTTCTTGGCTTGACTTTAAATGACATCACCTGCCACAAACACCTCACATCACCCTCGACAGTCAGAAAAGAGGTTGAGAGATATGTAATGTAATGTAAGGTGGATTTGTAGAGCGCTGCTTGTCACCCCTGAGGGTGTCCAGGCGCTCCAGGTATACCTGAGCACGGATAAATTGAGGGCTCTGTCGGGATTTGTAATGGGGGGTGGAGAGTACAAACAGGTTAAGAGATGTTTTATGGGGTGGTGGGGGGAGCTCCCGTCATTCAGGCTCGGCACTACCAGGATGAGAGCTGTGTTATTGTTTTGTGAGGGGTTCATGGGGGGAGCAGGATATATGTAATGCTCACAGGCTGACGTCATCCCTGGGGGCGGTCCTCTCCACAGCTCAGACATCAACAATATTTGCCTGAGAAGCCCTGCCCGCCGGCTGCGCACGGAGACAGCGTGTTCCACAAACAGGGCCTTGTAGATGCGATTTCACAACAGTGCGCGGGGGAGGCGGTGGTACAGCCAGAGTGGAAAATGCAAGGGGGTGGGGTCACGGAATAAAGAGAGGCAGGGTTCAGCACACAGGGGGTGAAGTAAAGAGGACAACACGGGCTGTGGAAACAAGGCTCATAGTACAAAGCAGGTGCCAGACTTCAGGAAGGGGGGAACGGAGTTTAAACTCCTTGAGGGTGGGGGGGACACAGAAAATGCTGTCATCAGCAGATGGGGGGCGTGCATTCACAGGCGCTGACTCACATCCCGCTGACCTGAAGACTCGTGTGGAAAATAACCGGGAAAAAGCAGAACAATGAACAAATAAAAAACACAACGAGCGCGGTATCTGGGGCACGCGAGGCCGGCCTTTTCCAAGCAGCGGGGGCGGAGCGCCTGGCTTCCGTGCCACCCTGGCAGACTGGGTCTAGGCCACGCCCCCCGGCCCGGGCAGCTCCCCCGCCCTCCACGGCCACAATGACTCAGCACAAAATGACGACACCTCACCAACTTGTGCCCACGTGTGCCCCATCAGTGCCCTGGCGCCGGCTTCCGTTTAACATGTTTTATTGACTATGAAAATAGAATATCTGAGATAAAAAGGGAAAACAAATACAAATGAATGCACTGAGGTGGAAATAACACCTAAGCAGGCTAGTGCCACCCCCCCCCCCACCTCCAGGCATCCTAAACTTTCAGTTAGGCCTATTTTTCTTTTCAACTCTAGCTAGGATGCGTTCTGGGACCGCTTGTGTTTCTTTTAAGGGTGCATTGTTGACCTCAGTGTTGTCTATAAGCAAAATCGTGCGGTGGAATGGGAAAGACTGACAGAAGGGTCCCACGTAACATGGAGCCCCTTGGCACCTTCGGGAGTAAAGTATGTGAAGGCCCAAAGCCAACATCATAGCCTCCCAACTGAATATTTTTTTGGGGGGGGCTCCATTTTTGTCCTTCTCTTCCATTTAATCAGGATTAGACTTCACTTCATTTTACTTTCTTCGCCCCAAAATGTAAATGACTCATTCGCAACCGAACAAAACTCCTCCTCTTTCTACTTTCTTAGGCCAAGCTTAAATATTTGGGGACAGAGGGGTTTGTTATTTTAAATCCAATTAAACCAAAAACTAGCTAAAAGCCTCGCATTTCACATGAAGTCCAACTAAAGGGGGTCACAAATGTCACTAGCTAATATGATCTCGAGCTTAAGTCAATTTGCTGGTTCCTGAATGAGCTATCCAGCGTGGTGAACCCCTCTACAAGACCACCCACGAGGTCAGCAACTCATTGATATTTGCCAAAAGACATCTGACTACCCAAATATTTTATTTAGGTCACGGGGATCCACGCATATGCAAATACTCCCATCCAGCTAGTAGGCAACAAGTAATGGCGTCAACCCCTCCGACACCTCAATCTCTTTAGTGGCACAAGTCAGATACAACTGCTCCGATACTGCAACCATGAAAATACTACACACTTTGTACATTTCCAACCTGGCTGAATCTATCAGCACACTGTTGTGGCAACTCCAACCTGCCCAGGGTATCAAGCACCACTTCAGAAAAATACCTTTTTCTATATCGTTAGACATCATTAGTCCTACAGCTCTGCCCTCTTCAACACTTCATACCTGTCAAGCACATTCATCCTTAAATTCTTGGTACCTCCATCCCAACAAATCACTCCTTTAAGGACTGCACAACATTTCCCACAGCACTATGGCCTCTGAAAACAAACTTCAACTCCAACTATCCTAGGTAATCTAGGGTGCACCCTTTGTACCATCCAGAAAAACAGCAGGGGTTTTTAAATTCCTGATCTCGGAGGGGTTACTTGCAAGATATTTCTGCAATGACAACTCTAACTCATGTCACTGCATTTGGAAGACCACGTCTCTCATTCCACCCTCCACATGCTCCATATTTGCCAAAGCCGCTGTCCTGTCCTTGGACATTGTCTGTCTTTGACACTGTGGCATAATAATCAGCTTCCAAGGGACAACAGAGAGAACAGTCTATGACATCATACAAGGACCACTCTCACCTACAGCAAGACATCCGGACAGTAATTTCAGCCCTAGCCTTCCCATATATACATAGGTGAATCTTCAGAAATCATGGCAGACATCACCTCAAGTAATGAAACAAAGCCCTGGCAAAGCCAAAAGGTATCATTTGCTGGCAACATTTTGGCTTTGTCAAAGCTTGCAAAATTTTATTGTTGGGGAAGCTGCTGGGCCCCTCATCAAAATATAAGAATTTGGCTTAAGGCAAAAATATTTTGGGGTCTCAAAAAGCACATAGAATAGTCTGTGGTACTGGAAGGAACTACTTTGTGGATGTGCCCCTGGTGAAAGCAGAATGCCGTCATGCACAGTGAAGTCAGCCAATGGCTAATATGCTGTCCCATGCAGTATGCTGTAGTGGGTGGAAGAAAATTGTGTATGACACAATAACAGACCAGTGGATGAAAAAGGCTGCCTTAAAGCCCTTATAACTAAGTACATCATGTGAGAAGTTGGCCTGGCATATGCTGTTCACTAATTAAAGTGGACACCTTGCACCAGAACAATTCGACTCTTATGGTAGATAGGTTTAAGACAACCTTTATAGAAAGCTATCCTAGTGGTAGCTGTGGAGAGCAGCCTTCAGGCTAAGTCTTGAAGGAATGTAAAGCAGCTTGTTTTACCACACAATCTCTTGAATCACCAAATGAAAAGACACCACACAGGTATATATATCAAATATATAGGTTTTTATTAATAAACACTCTCTACTAATCTCTTTATGAGATTAGAAGTCAGGAACATATGTACAAGTCAAATATTATCAAAATAAGTTTAGCACAATCGAATATCACAATCTTAGTTTGCTAGACCTAGGTCTAGGGCATCTAGAATCGAGGGACCCCCAAGAACCACCCCAGGTAGTTGTAGGAGACCCACAGGGGACGGACGCGGTGACCTGGCACCGGTGCGAGTCCTGTGCGAGTCGATGCGCTCAGACGCGATTGAGATTTCAATGATAAAGGTCCCTTGCGTGTTCGAGGCGAACACACCGATCGGTCCTTGTACGAGTCGAAGGACGCGGTCACAGATAGAGTTGCAAGGGAGATGGACGCGCTGTGTCTAACACAGACGCGAACCTTGTGCGAGTCAGTGCAATGGAGATCTCAGTGTTACAGGCCCTTTGTGTGTTCGAGGCGAACACCGATCGGACTCAGTACGAGTCGAAGGATACAGTTTTAGATAGTGGTACAAAGGAGATGGACGCGGTGTGTCTAACACAGACGCGAACCCTGTACGAGTCAGCGCAATTGTCGCACTTAGAAAGTTAGAGTTTTAGGACACTTCTAGGGAAGCTACAAGCAAGTCACTTACAGGGTAAGTAGTTCTAGGGCCCACACCCACAGGAGCACCGTAGTGCTGAAGTTACCTCACCCAGGGGAGCCGGGTGCATAGGTGTTCTTTGGTGTCGGGTCGCGGCGTCGTTTTCAATGGGAGCCAGTGAAGACTTGCTGCTTGTGGCGACAGGAGAAGTGTCCGGAGAAATCCAAGCCTGGATTCGGAAGATGGAAGACCTGAAAGCAGAGGGGACAGTGTTCAAAGTCACTTGGCAGTGACTCGGGGCAAGGAAGATGGATGCCCACCGTCGTCGCAAGATTCAGGTCGTTCGCGGTTGCCTTGACTCTTCAGCCACGAGGTCCAGGAGGCGTCGACGACGACCAGGAGCTGGATTCGGCGTGTCCCACGATGTCTGCAGCTTACTGCGGTGTCGGCGACTCGATCGGAGCCAACAAGCCTTGGTAACAGCAAGTCTCGGGGATAGTGTGAAGAGGCAATGGCGCAGACCAGCAAGGTCTGTGGGACTCACCCAGCGAGGGTAAGTCAGGGCAGGCCTGGAGCAACCAGGGGAGCCCTTTGGTTTCTTTAGAAAGTCTTCTGGGGACCCACAAGCCGGCTGGCAAGGGATCGCGAAGACGCCTCGGGAGGATTCGCTCACAGGGGCCCACGGTCACTCGGGACGTGGTAGGCCTCTGATCTTCGGAGGGATTCCTGCTGGAGGCTAGGACCACACGTGGTCCAAAGCACAAGTTCGTGGAACGTTGTGAAGGGGTTGCACTCGACAATAGTGCACGGTACCCAGGGGTCGCGGCTCCTCGTTACTCTTGGGGTTCACTGGCCTCAGCTTCGCTGGGGACTCACGATGGCCTTTGAGAAGTCAGGAAATCCACTTCTTGGGCTGCAGGGACTTCGGACTCCGGCGGGAGCGGCATAGTTTGCGACCGTCGTTTGTAGTTTTTGGTGCCTGCCAAGCAGGGGAGTCACTCCTTGACTCCAAGGGAGATTCTTCAGTCTTCCAAAGGTAGTGGAACGTCGAAGGTCCGGGATTCTTCTTGTAGAGCGTCGTCCAGGGAAATCTAGGGTGCTATGCACAGGTTCCCCCTCTTATACTAAAAGAAAGGGAGGGACTAGCTCTATGACCCTACCTATGGGAGGGTCAGGGAGTGGGTGGCTACACCCACTTCCCTTTGTCCAGTTTCGCGCCAGAGCAGGGGCAGGTAGCCCCTGAGCCGGTTTGAACTGGCATATGCACAGAGGAGCCTTCTGCTCCCCCAGTGCAGGACTTCAAAGCACTCTAGGAGTGCACCCACCCAGCCCCAATACACTAAACCCTGTCTGGAAGGTGGTCACACCCCCTTGGGATAGGATATCTATTGTTGGGCTTCCTCCACTGCGAGTGTTGGTCATCAGCAGGAGGGCAGCCCAGTGTCTGTGACTGGTGGCATCCATTTTGTGATGCCAGGGCTCTGCAGGATTCTACCGCGTTTCCACAGTAGGTACATGTCTATCCCTCTAGAAGGGTGGAATGCTACCCCCGCCGCCAGGACTGGCGGGGGGTAGTATTCCAAGATGTTTGACACCAAACACGACATGTTTCGATGCAGCCATTCCAAAGTTAGCATTTTACCGCAAGGATATAATGCACTTAAAAGTATATGGTTTAACCGCATCCACAAACAGCACCAGAGAATGGACTCTGAGAGCTGCAGAGGGGCCCTGCTCAGGCAGAGGCACCACCTCACATAGAAGCCAAGCACCCTGCCCTCAGGATTGATAGGGCCTGCCTTAGGGGTGACTGATAGGTTTATATGTGTGTGTAGGAGAGATATAGGGGACCTATATCTCAGTGAGGGGTGCTAGCACTTCCTCACCCAGGCTGCAGTAGCAGGCCTGTGGTGTCAGATTTAGTCTGCTTCCCAGGGGTGGCATAATACATGCTGCAGCCCCTGGTAGGCCTGTGGAGTACCTATGCCCTTGGTACCTAAGGTACCATATACTAGGGACTCATAAGGTACCACAGTATCCAATCACTAGTGCACCTAGAGTGCACTCCAAATCGTTTAGAGAGAACAGAGAGGTTGGGGCCCTGATTAGCAGGGTCCCAGCCAGACTATAGCCAGAAACCAGTGTAAACATCAGAAAAAAAGTGGGGGCAACATAAGAGGCAGATCCTACTCTCCTACACATCATATATGTAATTTTACTAAAATCAAAAGGTCTTGGCTACCCACAGAGTTAAAAAAAAAAAAAAGCATCTACGGAGTCACTTTTCTAAGATGTGCAGTGTGTGTGGGGGGGTAAGTGCAGTGCCAGCCCCGACAGCCTGACACATGCACCATGTATCTATGAATAACATTTTCATTCACAGTAAGAACAATCATTAGTAGAACAACGTTGCACAGTTTCATAGTGGACACCACAGACAGTCGCTCTTAAGGAGCAGGTGCCTCTACTGTCCAACCCCAGAGCGTATTATAATTCAGTAAACAGAGCATGACACGTGCTAGCCAAAACTGCGATTATTATGGAGTTTAACAGTTTCCTTACAACAGTCATTTTGGGAATACATACAACTTTAAAGGACCAGTGAACTTAGAGTCCATAAGTGGCAGAAACACACTACTCAATCAGGACGTGACCAGAGGTGTCCGGTTTTGAAACACAGCCTTTTGAACCGCCTTTCACTTCACTTCTGGCAGGAACACCCCCTGCTGTCCTCCAGGAAAGCTTCAAAGAAGTCTCTGTTCTGGCAATGCACACATTCCGTGTGCCCTTTCCAGTACTTGTTGCTTGTAAGTCCGTTTTTATATAGCGCAGCTACTCACCCTTACGGGTCTCAAGGCGCTGGAGGCCGTCGTGGAAATTAAGTGAGCTATTGCCCAGTCACATGGTGCTGAGCTGCCGCCGGGGATCGAACCGTGAACCCTGTGCTCCGAAGTCAGCTGCCCTGGCCGCTGCACCACACCTCTCCACCTTCGGATCTAGTAAGTGTTAAGTCCATGGAACATGTATTTCAAATATGTAAATAAATGAATAACTTGGCTAGAACTGTTAAAAGGAAACATACAGACGAAAATAACAAGCATTGGCAAAGACAATAGGTCTGGGGTTAGCTGCCTGTCGTTTGGCTTTGTCAATTTCATTACATGACCGGAGGCTACCATTATGCATTAATCTTTTAATGCAACTTCAAGCAGCCATTTTAAAGTTATACATCACAAAAGCAAAGATCTGGAATAGAATGCTCATGTGTAACAATGGAGACAAGCCTAGATAGATCTGCCTCTTTTAAATGCAGCTTCAAGCAGATAAGTTCTATTACCATTATTCTCTATGCTTTATACTTTGATATTGTGAGCTGTTTTGTTTGACAATTGTATTGCTCTTTACTATATATTACCTTGTTTGATTGTATGGTCTAGCCGTAATGGATTTTGTAAAACTTTATTGTAGGGGGAGCTGCTCTCAAACCACAGATATGAAAAAAGAAGTGGTTGAAAGCAAAAATAGTTTTGGTGTGAAAAAGCACACATTGCCACTAAAGGGAATCTACTTTGGGCATGGCTGTGCTGCTTGTGAAAGGGCAGAATGCTGTCAATCATAATGAAGTTAGCCAATGGCTGAAGCGAGATATCCCACTGACCAATTCTGTAGTGAGTGGAAGAAAATGTGAATGACACAACAACAGACCAATGGATGAAGAGGCTGGCTGAAAGATGCTAGAAGAGTGCTTCTCAACCTTTATAGAGCCACAACTCACTTTTTAATATGACAAACGTTCAAGACCCACCTAGTGTTAATGGACATGAGAAGGGCAATATTTTAATGTAACTAAAGGTTTGTGCGGTAGCTAGAGCATTGTCGTCTACAGACAGCACATTTTCCATGGAAATGGTCACAAAAATTGCATAGACATACAGTTTTACTGATCAAACTATATTTCACGCAAATGATGTGTGAAAATCGAGGTTCAGTGAATATTTATCATTTCTGCATCACCAAGTAAAGTGTCTTGATTTGTTCGGATCCTAATAAAATCTTTGTTTCCATCAAACTTCAGGATTACAAATAAAGTGCTTCATTTTTGCTTTCCTAACTGCTGAATGTGTACAGTTCATTTACAGGTATTTACATTTTGTTGTATGGTACAAAAAATGACATGCTACAGCCCTTCCTTTCACACTCTGTGTACCCTAGCAGGTTTGTCACATAATTCACTTTACTTTTCTTTCTTACTTCAAAGTGAACGGAGATTGTAAACACCAGTCCCCATGTTAGAGTAACATAAGCAGCAATTTGTCACTAGACATAGCCTGACATTTGACCTCTGTCTTTGGAGCACAACAAATGTGACAAGATAACACAGAATTTAAAGGCATCTTCATCTGTTGCTTGAACTTTGGGTCGCGACCCACAATTCAGGAAACACTGCGCTATAACAAGTATATCATAATATTGCTGTAGTAAAATCGAAAGGTATTGGCTAACCACAGACCTATAAATGAGAAATGCTTTGTACTTATTAGATAGGATGATAAAATGACTTCATGAAACAAGAGTTAGCAAAGCCAATAAGCCTTGTTTTTTATGTGTCTATACATGCAAGCAAAGGCATTCACTAATGTTGTATACGTGTACTGCATGGACGAATGCTGTTTATCACATTAACGCCGGCCCTACTGGCTTTGTCGATGCTGGGAAAAAGTAGCAAAGAATAATTTCATTCTGTATAGAATCAGACAGCGTAATGGTTCGGTCTCTGTGTCAAACGTAATATAGTTCCACATGCTTTGCAATGGAAGCACTTCCTGAAAGGTGAAACAATACACCAGATAGCCAAAGGCATGCAGTGAAAGAGTACACCAGATAGCCAATGGCATGCGGTGAGAGAGTACACCAGATAGCCAATGGCATGCGGTGAGAGAGTACACCAGATATCCAATGGCATGCGGTGAGAGAGTACACCAGACAGCCAATGGCATGCGGTGAGAGAGTACACCAGATAGCCAAAGGCATGCAGTGAAAGAGTACACCAGATAGCTAATGGCATGCGGTGAGAGAGAACACCAGTCAGCCAATGGCATGCAGTGAGAGAGAACACCAGTCAGCCAATGGCATGCGGTGAGAGAGAACACCAGTCAGCCAATGGCATGCGGTGAGAGAGAACACCAGTCAGCCAATGGCATGCAGTGAGAGAGTACACCAGACAGCCAATGGCATGCAGTGAGAGAGTACACCAGATAGCCAATGGCATGCGGCGAGAGAGTATTACTCCTCTGGGAGGAGCCACAGTCCACTCTACATACGTTTTAAAGACCAGGCGACATTACGTCATGCAGAGAGATGTGCTGCCACAACAGACCAAAAAATGAAGCCAGTGAGCGGAATAAAAGAACACCCAAAATAAGTAAAACAATTAACTTTACTGGACCGTATAAAATCACATAGAACACCACAAAGGGTTACAAATACAGGTAAACTGCATTTAGCCAACTTGCAGTATGCTCCACTATAAATATTTAAAAAACCACACAATTACCTAAAATACCTGAGATGGACTATGAGGGATTTAAAGACCAACTCTTTGCTGTCAGGCTTGTTTCTCAATGATTTGCAAACTGAAACCGTGTAGTCCGATGTTTGAACACTCACAATAGAATTTAAGATAAATGAACACCTCGCTTTTTAAAATTGACAGAAAGGGTTTATTACTCTGGGGTAGGGGGTGGTTATCTGATCTGTGCTTTTTTTTAAAAATAGCTGACACAAATTAAAGTGTAAAAAAAATAGAGGATTCAGTACTAGGCGAATAATTAAGTGTAACTATGTGAAATGCAACTCCGTCATTTTGCAATATACTTTAGCGCGAAATTTATCTTTGTGTCAACTTCTGGCTGAGGATGCCTTTAAACAAGTGCACCCCAAGGGACAGCCACTCACGATCTGTTATTCCTGGGTGTGAATTGCGACATTCATGGTAAACGTTTACAGGCAGCAAACGGCGCATAAGTACGCGACGTTGAAAATTTCGCGTAATGTGCGTAACGCGCATTTATCGAGCATATGCGCATTAGGCTGGTGTGATTTACAGTTTACCCATGCCTACTCAGCACCCATTAGAACGTCGCTTTTTGTGGCAATTATATTTTTCTTAGTAGTTTGTTAGTGTATTTTTATGCAAACACAATCTAAAGCCTTGAGTGTAATTATTTTTTACATTAAATATGTCTACCTATTTTTATGGACCTCGGGATGGACGAAGAAGGGGGCGTCAGGGATCCAACCCACTCCATGTAGGCCACACTTGAAGGTCTGAGCTGCATGCACATTAACCCACAGAGCTGCTGCGTAGTACCTGGCTTGAATGGGCCACCCTAAGGTTACTCACAGCTTCGCAGCAGGCGCTAAACAGACTAAGTTATTTCATCAGTTGAATGGCAGGCAATGAAAAAAGGTGAAGAAAGAGGCAGCGCCCGTAGTGAAAGGCCCATTTCCGGAGAAAATGAGGTCAGACTTGATTTCCAAACACAAGACCGGATCTGTGCTTGGGGACACGACAAAGCTCCCCCAGGGGAGGTGTGTGTGTGTGTTGGGGGTGGGGGGAGGGGGAGAGAAGGGGGCTTGATTCAAGCACTGGGAATGCAGGCGATGGGGGTTCGGGTGGGGGGCTGACGGGGAGAGTGAGGCACAGGGACACGGCACAGTCCCTCCCTGGGACAAACTGAGTTAAATGTCAATGGCAGGCTTGGGGTGGGTGAGGGCGCGGGTGGGCAGGGGGGAGAGCCGGAATGCCCAGTGAGTCTATTGTGTTTTCAGGACAATTATTTCCTTGTCAGTGGGGAAAACCTGGCACTGACTTTCAGCTGAACTCGGGTTTGGCAAAAACAGGGGCAGGCTGCCCACAGCTCCAGCAAAGCACCTCAAGCCAGGTCGACTGATGCTGCTGGGGGCACCTGCGGCCCTCATTTCACCCCAATCCTGACCCGCAGCACCCCTGCCGTTCCAACACTGAGAGGCCCACATAGCTCTTCCAATGCACCTCCAGCCGCAGCACCCCTGCCGTTCCAACACTGAGAGGCCACACACCGCTCTGCCAATGCACCTCAAGCCGCAGCACCCCTGCCGTTCCAACACTGAGAGGCCACACACATCTCTGTCAATGCACCTCAAGCCGCAGCACCCCTGACGTTCCAACACTGAGGCCGACACACCGCTCTGCCAATGCACCTCAAGCCGCAGCACCCCTGCCGTTCCAACACTGAGAGGCCACACACAGCTCTGTCAATTCACCTCAAGCCGCAGCACCCCTGCCGTTCCAACACTGAGAGGCCACACACAGCTCTGTCAATGCACCTCAAGCCGCAGCACCCCTGACGTTCCAACACTGAGGCCACAATCGTGAAGATAAGGACGGTGCACCAGAAACGAAGTCAAGTGAAGCTTCAACATTTTTCAAATATGTCCTTTATTCTTTAAATTTATATAAAATTCAACCACAGCCAACGCGTTTCGTTCCATTGGCACTTTGTCAGGGCTCTGTAATCCCAGGTAAGTAGAATTGTGTAGAAAATTCCCACATGTACAAATAATATCAAGTGGCTTAAGGTACCGGCCCGCACTCTTCCGTACTAATCTGAAGGTTCGCTCGAAGGGGGACCGGTCACCCCAGAATGATAATTTGAAATGGACCAATGTAGCGGCCTGTCGTCCTCTTGCTCTAGCGTCCAAGCTCCCAAAAGGCCTGTGCTCGAAAGAAGCAAGTCTGAGATCACCCACTCCAAGTAACCCAGGTAACGCAGCTCTGCCAATGCACCTCAAGCCGCAGCACCCCTGCCGTTCCAACACTGAGAGGACACACACAGCTCTGCCAATGCACCTCAAGCCGCAGCACCCCTGACGTTCTCATTCTGAGGCCACACACAGCTCTGCCAATGCACCCCAAGCCGCAGCACCCCTGCCGTTCCAACACTGAGAGGACACACACAGCTCTGCCAATGCACCTCAAGCCGCAGCACCCCTGCCGTTCCAACACTGAGGCCCACACACCGTTCTGCCAATGCACCTCAAGCCGCAGCACCGCTGCTGTTCCAACACTGAGAGGCCACACACAGCTCTGCCAATGCACCTCAAGCCACAGCACCCCTGATGTTCCAACACTGAGGCCACACACAGCTCTGCCAATGCACCTCAAGCCGCAGCCCCCCTGCCGTTCCAACACTGAGGCTCACACACAGCTCTGCCAATGCACCTCAAGCCGCAGCACCCCTGCTGTTCCAACACTGAGGCTCACACACAGCTCTGCCAATGCACCTCAAGCCGCAGCACCCCTGCCGTTCCAACACTGAGGCCCCCACACCGCTCTGTCAATGCACCTCAAGCCGCAGCACCCCTGATGATCCAACACTGAGGCCACACACCGCTCTGCCAATGCACCTCAAGCCGCAGCACCCCTGCCGTTCCAACACTGAGAGGCCGCACACCGCTCTGCCAATGCACCTCAAGCCGCAGCACCCCTGCCGTTCCAACACTGAGAGGCTGCACACAGCTCTGCCAATGCACCTCAAGCCGCAGCACCGCTGCTGTTCAAACACTGAGAGGCCACACACAGCTCTGCCAATGCACCTCAAGCCGCAGCACACCGTACGTTCCAACACTGAGGGCACACGCAGCTCTGCCAATGCACCTCAAGCCGCAGCACCCCTGCTGTTCCAACACTGAGAGGCCACACACAGCTCTGCCAATGCACCTCAAGCCACAGCACCCCTGCCGTTCCAACACTGAGGCTCACACACAGCTCTGCCAATGCACCTCAAGCCGCAGCACCCCTGACGTTCCAACACTGAGGCCCACACACAGCTCTGCCAATGCACCTCAAGCCGCAGCACCCCTGCCGTTCTCATTCTGAGGCCGCACACAGCTCTGCCAATGCACCACAAGCCGCAGCAGCCCTGCCGTTCCAACACTGAGGCCACACACAGCTCTGCCAATGCACCTCAAGCAGCAGCACCCCTGCTGTTCCAACACTGAGAGGCCACACACAGCTCTGCCAATGCACCTCAAGCCGCAGCACCGCTGCTGTTCAAACACTGAGAGGCCACACACAGCTCTGCCAATGCACCTCAAGCCGCAGCACACCTGACGTTCCAGCACTGAGGCCACACGCAGCTCTGCCAATGCACCGCAACCCGCAGCACCCCTGCTGTTCCAACACTGAGGGCACACACAGCTCTGCCAATGCACCTCAAGCCGCAGCACCCCTGCCGTTCCAACACTGAGGCTCACACACAGCTCTGCCAATGCACCTCAAGCCGCAGCACCCCTGCCATTCCAACACTGAGGCTAACACACAGCTCTGCCAATGCACCTCAAGCCGCAGCACCCCTGCCGTTCTCATTCTGAGGCCGCACACAGCTCTGCCAATGCACCCCAAGCCGCAGCAGCCCTGCCGTTCCAACACTGAGGCCACACACAGCTCTGCCAATGCACCTCAAGCAGCAGCACCCCTGCTGTTCCAACACTGAGAGGCCACACACAGCTCTGCCAATGCACCTCAAGCCGCAGCACCGCTGCTGTTCAAACACTGAGAGGCCACACACAGCTCTGCCAATGCACCTCAAGCCACAGCACACCTGACGTTCCAACACTGAGGCCACACGCAGCTCTGCCAATGCACCTCAAGCCGCAGCACCCCTGCTGTTCCAACACTGAGAGGCCACACACAGCTCTGCCAATGCACCTCAAGCCACAGCACCCCTGTCGTTCCAATACTGAGGCCCACACACAGCTCTGTCAATGCACCTCAAGCCGCAGCACCCCTGATGTTCCAACACTGAGGCCACACACAGCTCTGCCAATGCACCTCAAGCCACAGCACCCCTGCCGTTCCAACACTGAGGCCCACACACCGCTCTGCCAATGCACCTCAAGCCGCAGCACCCCTGCTTTTCCAACACTGAGGCCACACACCGCTCTGCCAATGCACCTCAAGCCGGAGCACCCCTGCCGTTCCAACACTGAGGCCCACACACAGCTCTGCCAATGCACCTCAAGCCGCAGCACCCCTGCCGTTCCAGCACTGAGGCCCACACACAGCTCTGCCAATGCACCTCAAGCCACAGCACCCCTGTCGTTCCAACACTGTGCGGCCACACACAGCTCTGCCAATGCACCTCAAGCCGCAGCCCCCCTGCCGTTCCAACACTGAGGCCTACACACCGCTCTGCCAATGCACCTCAAGCCGCAGCACCCTGCCGTTCCAACACTGAGAGGCCACACACAGCTCTGCCAATGCACCTCAAGCCGCAGCACCCCTGATGTTCCAGCACTGAGGCCCACACAAAGCTCTGCCAATGCACCTCAAGCCACAGCACCCCTGCCGTTCCAGCACTGAGGCCCACACACAGCTCTGCCAATGCACCTCAAGCCACAGCACCCCTGCCGTTCCAACACTGTGCGGCCACACACAGCTCTGCCAATGCACCTCAATCCGCAGCAGCCCTGCCATTCCAACACTGAGAGGCCACACACAGCTCTGCCAATGCACCTCAAGCCGCAGCACCCTGTCGTTCTAATAGTGAGGCCCACACACAGCTCTGCCAATGCACCTCAAGCCGCAGCACCCCTGCCGTTCCAACACTGAGAGGCCACACACAGCTCTGCCAATGCACCTCAAGCTGCAGCATCCCTGCAGTTCCAACACTGGGAGGCCCACATAGCTCTTCCAATGCACCTCAAGCCGCAGCACCCCTGCCGTTCCAACACTGAGAGGCCACACACAGCTCTGCCAATGCACCTCAAGCTGCAGCACCCCAGCCATTCCAATAGTAAGGCCCGTACACAGCTCTGCCAATGCACCTCAAGCCACAGTACCGCTGCCATTCCAACACTGAGTTCCACACACAGGTCTGCCAATGCACCTCAAGGCTCAGCGCCCCTGACATTCCAATACTGAGGCCCACACACAGCTCTGCCAATGCACCTCAAGATGCAGCACCCCGGCCGTTCCACTACTGAGGCCCACAGCTCTGCCAATGCACCTCTAGCCTCAGCATCCCTGCTGTTCCAGCACTGAGAGGCCACACACCTCTGCCAATGCACCTCAAGCCGCAGCACCACTGCCGTTCCAACACTGAGGTCCACACACCGCTCTGCCAATGCACCTCAAGCTGCAGCACCCCTGCCGTTCCAACACTGAGGCCCACACACCGCTCTGCCAATGCACCTCAAGCCGCAGCACCCCTGCCGTTCCAACACTGAGGCCCACACACAGCTCTGCCAATGCACCTCAAGCCGCAGCACCCCTGCCGTTCCAACACTGAGGCCCACACACCGTTCTGCCAATGCACCTCAAGCCGCATCACCCCTGCCGTTCCAACACTGAGGCCCACACACCGCTCTGCCAATGCACCTCAAGCCGCAGCACCCCTGCCGTTCCAACACTGAGGCCCACACACAGCTCTGCCAATGCACCTCAAGCCGCAGCACCCCTGCCGTTCCAACACTGAGAGGCCACACACAGCTCTGCCAATGCACCTCAAGCCGCAGCACCCCTGCCGTTCCAACACTGACAGGCCACACACAGCTCTGTTGATGCACCCACCTCAAGCCGCAGCACCCCTGCCGTTCCAACACTGAGAGGCCACACACAGCTATGCCAATGCACCTCAAGCCGCAGCACCCCTGCTGTTCCAGCACTGAGGCCCACACACAACTCTGCCAATGCACCTCAAGCCACAGCACCCCTGATGTTCCAGCACTGAGGCCCACACACAGCTCTGCCAATGCACCTCAAGCCACAGCACCCCTGCCGTCCCAACACTGCGAGGCCACACACAGCTCTGCCAATGCACCTCAAGCCGCAGCACTCCTGCAGTTCCAACACTGAGACGCCCACATAGCTCTTCCAATGCACCTCAAGCCGTAGCACCACTGCCGTTCCAACACTGAGAGGCCACACACAGCTCTGCCAATGCACCTCAAGCCGCAGCACCCTGCCGTTCCAACACTGAGGCCCACACACAGCTCTGCCAATGCACCTCAAGCCGCAGCACCCTGCCGTTCCAATACTAAGGCCCACACACAGCTCTGCTAATGCCCCTCAAGCCGCAGCACCCCTGCCATCCAAAATTGAGAGGCCACACAGAGCTCTGCCAATGCACCTCAAGCCTCAGCACCCCTGCCGTTCCAATAGTGAGGCCCACACACAGCTCTGCCAATGCACCTCAAGCCGCAGCACCCCTGCCGTTCCAACACTGAGGCCCTCACACAGCTCTGCCAATGCACCTCAAGCCGCAGCACCCCTGCCATTCCAATAGTAAGGCCCACACACAGCTCTGCCAATGCACCTAAAGCCGCAGCACCCCTGCCATTCCAATAGTAAGGCCCACACACAGCTCTGCCAATGCACCTAAAGCCGCAGCCCCCTGTCATTCCAACACTGATGCCCAATCACAGCTCTGCCAACGCACCTCAAGCCGCAGCACCCCTGCCGTTCCAATACTAAGGCCCACACACAGCTCTGCCAATGCACCTCAAGCCGCAGCACCCCTGCCATTCCAATAGTAAGGCCCACACACAGCCCTGCCAATGCACCTAAAGCCGCAGCCCCCTGTCATTCCAACACTGATGCCCAATCACAGCTCTGCCAACGCACCTCAAGCCGCAGCACCCCTGCCGTTCCAACACTGAGAGACCCACACACAGCTCTGCCAAGGCACATCACCGCCGCACCCCCTGCCGTTCCAACACAGAGGCCACACACAGCTCTGCCAATGCACCTCAAGCCACAGCACCCCTGCCGTTCCAATACGGAGGCCCACACACAGCTCTGCCAATGCACCTCAAGCTGCAACACCGCTGCTGTTCCAACACTGAGGCCCACACACAGCTCTGCCAATGCCCTTCAAGCCGTAGCACCCCTGCCGTTCCAGCACTGAGGCCACACACAGCGCTCTGCCAATGCACCTCAAGCCGTAGCACCCTTACCGTTCCAACACTGAGAGGCCACATACAGCTCTGCCAATGCACCTCAAGCCGCAGCACCCCTGCCGTTCCAACACTGATGCCCACACACAGCTCTGCCAATGCACCTCAAGCCGCAGCACCCCTGCCGTTCCAACACTGATGCCCACACACAGCTCTGCCAATGCCCCTCAAGCCGCAGCACCCCTGCCGTTCCAACACTGAGAGACCCACACACAGCTCTGCCAAGGCACATCACCGCCGCACCCCCCCTGCCGTTCCAACACAGAGGCCACACACAGCTCTGCCAATGCACCTCAAGCCACAGCACCCCTGCCGTTCCAATACGGAGGCCCACACACCGATCTGCCAATGCACCTCAATCCTGACCCGCAGCACCCCTGCCGTTCTAACACTGAGAGGCCACACACAGCTCTGCCAATGCACCTCAAGCTGCAGCACCCCTGCCGTTCTAATACTGAGGCCCACACACCGCTCTGACAATGCACCTCAAGCCTGACCTGCAGCACCCCTGCCATGCCAACACTGAGAGGCCCACACACAGCTCTGCCAATGCACCTCAAGCCGCAGCACCCCTGCCATTCCACTACTGAGGCCCACAGCTCTGCCAATGCACCCCAAGCCGGAGCACCCCTGCGGTTCCAACACTCAGCGGCAATACACAGATCTGCCAATGCACCTCAAGCCGCAGCACCACTGCCGTTCCAATAGTGAGGCCCACACACAGCTCTGCCAATGCAGCTCAAGCTGCAGCACCCCTGCCGTTCCAACACTGAGAGGCCCGCACTGCCAATGCACCTCAAGCCGCAGCACCGCTGCCGTTCCAACACTGAGAGGCCACACACAGCTCTGCCAATGCACCTCAAGCCGCAGCAGCCCTGCCGTTCCAACACTGAGAGGCCCACACACAGCTCTGCCAATGCACCTCAAGACACAGCACCCCTGCTGTTCCAACACTGATGCCTACACACAGCTCTGCCAATGCACCTCAAGCCGCAGCACCCCTGCCATTCCAATAGTAAGGCCCGTACACAGCTCTGCCAATGCACCTCAAGCTGCAGCACCCCGGCCGTTCCACTACTGAGGCCCACAGCTCTGCCAATGCACCTCTAGCCTCAGCATCCCTGCTGTTCCAGCACTGAGAGGCCACACACAGCTCTGCCTGCACCTCAAGCCGCAGCACCCTTGCCGTTCCAATAGTGAGGCCCACACACAGCTCTGCCAATGCACCTCAAGCCGCAGCACCCCTGCCGTTCCAGCACTGAGGCCCACACACAGCTCTGCCAATGCACCTCAAGCCACAGCACCCCTGTCGTTCCAACACTGTGCGGCCACACACAGCTCTGCCAATGCACCTCAAGCCGCAGCCCCCTGCCGTTCCAACACTGAGGCCTACACACCGCTCTGCCAATGCACCTCAAGCCGCAGCACCCCTGCCGTTCCAACACTGAGAGGCCACACACAGCTCTGCCAATGCACCTCAAGCCGCAGCACCCCTGATGTTCCAGCACTGAGGCCCACACAAAGCTCTGCCAATGCACCTCAAGCCACAGCACCCCTGCCGTTCCAGCACTGAGGCCCACACACAGCTCTGCCAATGCACCTCAAGCCACAGCACCCCTGCCGTTCCAACACTGTGCGGCCACACACAGCTCTGCCAATGCACCTCAATCCGCAGCAGCCCTGCCATTCCAACACTGAGAGGCCACACACAGCTCTGCCAATGCACCTCAAGCCGCAGCACCCCTGTCGTTCTAATAGTGAGGCCCACACACAGCTCTGCCAATGCACCTCAAGCCGCAGCACCCCTGCCGTTCCAACACTGAGAGGCCACACACAGCTCTGCCAATGCACCTCAAGCTGCAGCATCCCTGCAGTTCCAACACTGGGAGGCCCACATAGCTCTTCCAATGCACCTCAAGCCGCAGCACCCCTGCCGTTCCAACACTGAGAGGCCACACACAGCTCTGCCAATGCACCTCAAGCTGCAGCACCCCAGCCATTCCAATAGTAAGGCCCGTACACAGCTCTGCCAATGCACCTCAAGCCACAGTACCGCTGCCATTCCAACACTGAGTTCCACACACAGGTCTGCCAATGCACCTCAAGGCTCAGCGCCCCTGACATTCCAATACTGAGGCCCACACACAGCTCTGCCAATGCACCTCAAGATGCAGCACCTCGGCCGTTCCACTACTGAGGCCCACAGCTCTGCCAATGCACCTCTAGCCTCAGCATCCCTGCTGTTCCAGCACTGAGAGGCCACACACCTCTGCCAATGCACCTCAAGCCGCAGCACCACTGCCGTTCCAACACTGAGGTCCACACACCGCTCTGCCAATGCACCTCAAGCTGCAGCACCCCTGCCGTTCCAACACTGAGGCCCACACACCGCTCTGCCAATGCACCTCAAGCCGCAGCACCCCTGCCGTTCCAACACTGAGGCCCACACACAGCTCTGCCAATGCACCTCAAGCCGCAGCACCCCTGCCGTTCCAACACTGAGGCCCACACACCGTTCTGCCAATGCACCTCAAGCCGCATCACCCCTGCCGTTCCAACACTGAGGCCCACACACCGCTCTGCCAATGCACCTCAAGCCGCAGCACCCTGCCGTTCCAACACTGAGGCCCACACACAGCTCTGCCAATGCACCTCAAGCCGCAGCACCCCTGCCGTTCCAACACTGAGAGGCCACACACAGCTCTGCCAATGCACCTCAAGCCGCAGCACCCCTGCCGTTCCAACACTGACAGGCCACACACAGCTCTGTTGATGCACCCACCTCAAGCCGCAGCACCCCTGCCGTTCCAACACTGAGAGGCCACACACAGCTATGCCAATGCACCTCAAGCCGCAGCACCCCTGCTGTTCCAGCACTGAGGCCCACACACAACTCTGCCAATGCACCTCAAGCCACAGCACCCCTGATGTTCCAGCACTGAGGCCCACACACAGCTCTGCCAATGCACCTCAAGCCACAGCACCCCTGCCGTCCCAACACTGCGAGGCCACACACAGCTCTGCCAATGCACCTCAAGCCGCAGCACTCCTGCAGTTCCAACACTGAGACGCCCACATAGCTCTTCCAATGCACCTCAAGCCGTAGCACCACTGCCGTTCCAACACTGAGAGGCCACACACAGCTCTGCCAATGCACCTCAAGCCGCAGCACCCCTGCCGTTCCAACACTGAGGCCCACACACAGCTCTGCCAATGCACCTCAAGCCGCAGCACCCCTGCCGTTCCAATACTAAGGCCCACACACAGCTCTGCTAATGCCCCTCAAGCCGCAGCACCCCTGCCATCCAAAATTGAGAGGCCACACAGAGCTCTGCCAATGCACCTCAAGCCTCAGCACCCCTGCCGTTCCAATAGTGAGGCCCACACACAGCTCTGCCAATGCACCTCAAGCCGCAGCACCCCTGCCGTTCCAACACTGAGGCCCTCACACAGCTCTGCCAATGCACCTCAAGCCGCAGCACCCCTGCCATTCCAATAGTAAGGCCCACACACAGCTCTGCCAATGCACCTAAAGCCGCAGCACCCCTGCCATTCCAATAGTAAGGCCCACACACAGCTCTGCCAATGCACCTAAAGCCGCAGCCCCCTGTCATTCCAACACTGATGCCCAATCACAGCTCTGCCAACGCACCTCAAGCCGCAGCACCCCTGCCGTTCCAATACTAAGGCCCACACACAGCTCTGCCAATGCACCTCAAGCCGCAGCACCCCTGCCATTCCAATAGTAAGGCCCACACACAGCCCTGCCAATGCACCTAAAGCCGCAGCCCCTGTCATTCCAACACTGATGCCCAATCACAGCTCTGCCAACGCACCTCAAGCCGCAGCACCCCTGCCGTTCCAACACTGAGAGACCCACACACAGCTCTGCCAAGGCACATCACCGCCGCACCCCCTGCCGTTCCAACACAGAGGCCACACACAGCTCTGCCAATGCACCTCAAGCCACAGCACCCCTGCCGTTCCAATACGGAGGCCCACACACAGCTCTGCCAATGCACCTCAAGCTGCAACACCGCTGCTGTTCCAACACTGAGGCCCACACACAGCTCTGCCAATGCCCTTCAAGCCGTAGCACCCCTGCCGTTCCAGCACTGAGGCCACACACAGCGCTCTGCCAATGCACCTCAAGCCGTAGCACCCTTACCGTTCCAACACTGAGAGGCCACATACAGCTCTGCCAATGCACCTCAAGCCGCAGCACCCCTGCCGTTCCAACACTGATGCCCACACACAGCTCTGCCAATGCACCTCAAGCCGCAGCACCCCTGCCGTTCCAACACTGATGCCCACACACAGCTCTGCCAATGCCCCTCAAGCCGCAGCACCCCTGCCGTTCCAACACTGAGAGACCCACACACAGCTCTGCCAAGGCACATCACCGCCGCACCCCCTGCCGTTCCAACACAGAGGCCACACACAGCTCTGCCAATGCACCTCAAGCCACAGCACCCCTGCCGTTCCAATACGGAGGCCCACACACCGATCTGCCAATGCACCTCAATCCTGACCCGCAGCACCCCTGCCGTTCTAACACTGAGAGGCCACACACAGCTCTGCCAATGCACCTCAAGCTGCAGCACCCCTGCCGTTCTAATACTGAGGCCCACACACCGCTCTGACAATGCACCTCAAGCCTGACCTGCAGCACCCCTGCCATGCCAACACTGAGAGGCCCACACACAGCTCTGCCAATGCACCTCAAGCCGCAGCACCCCTGCCATTCCACTACTGAGGCCCACAGCTCTGCCAATGCACCCCAAGCCGGAGCACCCCTGCGGTTCCAACACTCAGCGGCAATACACAGATCTGCCAATGCACCTCAAGCCGCAGCACCACTGCCGTTCCAATAGTGAGGCCCACACACAGCTCTGCCAATGCAGCTCAAGCTGCAGCACCCCTGCCGTTCCAACACTGAGAGGCCCGCACTGCCAATGCACCTCAAGCCGCAGCACCGCTGCCGTTCCAACACTGAGAGGCCACACACAGCTCTGCCAATGCACCTCAAGCCGCAGCAGCCCTGCCGTTCCAACACTGAGAGGCCCACACACAGCTCTGCCAATGCACCTCAAGACACAGCACCCCTGCTGTTCCAACACTGATGCCTACACACAGCTCTGCCAATGCACCTCAAGCCGCAGCACCCCTGCCATTCCAATAGTAAGGCCCGTACACAGCTCTGCCAATGCACCTCAAGCTGCAGCACCCCGGCCGTTCCACTACTGAGGCCCACAGCTCTGCCAATGCACCTCTAGCCTCAGCATCCCTGCTGTTCCAGCACTGAGAGGCCACACACAGCTCTGCCTGCACCTCAAGCCGCAGCACCCTTGCCGTTCCAATAGTGAGGCCCACACACAGCTCTGCCAATGCACGTCAAGCCGCAGCACCCCTGCCGTTCCAACACTGAGGCCCCACGCAGCTCTGCCAATGCACCTCAAGCCGCAGCACCCCTGCTGTTCCAACACTGAGGCCCACACACAGCTCTGCCAATGCACCGCAAGCCGCATCACCCCTGCCGTTCCAATACTGAGGCCCACACACAGCTCTGCCAATGCACCACAAGCCGCAGCACCCCTGCCATTCCAATAGTAAGGCCCGTACACAGGTCTGCCAATGCACCTCAAGGCTCAGCGCCCCTGACATTCCAGTACTGAGGCCCACACACAGCTCTGCCAATGCACCTCAAGCTGCAGCACCCCGGCCGTTCCACTACTGAGGCCCACAGCTCTGCCAATGCACCTCTAGCCTCAGCATCCCTGCCGTTCCAGCACTGAGGCCACACACAGCTCTGCCAAAGCACCTCAAGCCTCAGCACCCCTGCCGTTCTAACCCTGAGCTCCAGTGGCTCTGCCGGTGCACCTCAGTCCTGTCCTCCAGGGGCTCTACCGGTGCACCTCAGTCCTGACCTCCAGTGGCTCTGCCTGTGCACCTCAGTCCTGACCTCCAGTGGCTCTGCTGGTGCACCTCAGTCCTGACCGCCAGTGGCTCTGCCGGTGCACCTCGGTCCAGACCTACAGTGGCTCTGCCGGTGCACCTCGGTCCAGACCTCTAGTGGCTGTGCCGGTGCACCTCGGTCCAGACCTCCAGTGGCTGTGCCGGTGCACCTCGGTCCAGACCTCCAGTGGCTGTGCCGGTGCACCTCGGTCCAGACCTCCAGTGGCTCTGCCAGTGCACCTCACTCCTGACCTCCAGTCGCTCTGCCGGTGCACTTCACTCCTGACCTCCAGTGGCTCTGCCGGTGCACCTCAACCCTGATCTCTACTGGCTCTGCTGGTGCACCTCAGCCCTGACCTCCAGTGGCTCTGCCGGTGCACCTCAGCCCTGACCTCCAGTGGCTCTGCCGGTGCACCTCAGTCCTGATCTCCAGTGGCTCTGCCAGGGCACCTCAGTCCTCACCTCCAGTCGCTCTGCCGGTGCACCTCAGTCCTGACCCCCAGTGGCTCTGCCGGTGCACCTCAGTCCTGACCTTCAGTGGCTCTGCCGGTGCACCTCGGTCCAGACCCCCAGTGGCTCTGACAGTGCACCTCAGTCATGACCTCCAGTGGCTCTGCCAGTGCACCTTAGTCATGACCTCCAGTGGCTCTGCCAGTGCACCTCAGTCCTGACCTCCAGTGGCTCTGCCTGTGCACCTCGGTCCCGACCTCCAGTGGCTCTGCCAGTGCACCTCAGTCCTGACCTCCAGTCGCTCTGCCGGTGCACCTCACTCCTGACCTCCAGTGGCTCTTCCGGTGCACCTCACTCCTGACCTCCAGTGGCTCTGCTGGTGCATCTCAGTCCAGACCCCCAGGAGCTCTGCCGGTGCACCTCAACCCTGACCTCCAGTGGCTCTGCCGGTGCACCTCAGTCCTGACCTCCAATAGCTCTGCCGGTGCACCTCAGCCCTGACCCCCAGGGGCTCTACCAGTGCACCTCAGCCCTGACCTCCAGTGGCTCTGCCGGTGCACCTTGGTCCTGACCTCCAGTGGCTCTGCCGGTGCACCTCGGCCCTGACCCCCAGTGGCTCTGCCGATGCACCTCAACAATGACCTCCAGTGGCTCTGCCGGTGCACCTTGGTCCTGACCTCCAGTGGCTCTGCCGGTGCACCTCAGTCCTGACCCGCAGTGGCTCTGCCGGTGCACCTCAGTCCTGACCCGCAGTGGCTCTGCCGGTGCACCTCAGTCCTGACCCGCAGTGGCTCTGCCGGTGCACCTCAGTCCTGACCCGCAGTGGCTCTGCCGGTGCACCTCAGTCCTGACCCGCAGTGGCTCTGCCGGTGCACCTCAGTCCTGACCCCCAGTGGCTCTGCCGGTGCACCTCAGTCCTGACCCCCAGTGGCTCTGCCGGTGCACCTCAACCCTGACCTCCAGTGGCTCTACCGGTGCACCTCAGCCCTGACCTCCAGTGGCTCTGCCGGTGCACCTCAGCCCTGACCTCCAGTGGCTCTGCCGGTGCACCTCAGCCCTGACCTCCAGTGGCTCTGCCGGTGCACCTCAGCCCTGACCTCCAGTGGCTCTGCCGGTGCACCTCAGCCCTGACCTCCAGTGGCTCTGCCGGTGCACCTCAGCCCTGACCTCCAGTGGTTCTGCCGGTGCACCTCAGCCCTGACCTCCAGTGGCTCTACCGGTGCACCTCAGCCCTGACCTCCAGTGGCTCTACCGGTGCACCTCAGCCCTGACCTCCAGTGGCTCTGCGGGTGCACCTCAGTCCTGACCTCCAGTGGCTCTGCCGGTGCACCTCACTCCTAACCGCCAGTGTCTCTGCCGGTGCACCTCAGTCCTGACCTCCAGTCGCTCTGCCGGTGCACCTCAGTCCTGACTTCCAGTGGCTCTGCCGGTGCACCTCAGTCCTGACTTCCAGTGGCTCTGCCGGTGCACCTCAGTCATGACCCCCAGTGGCTCTGCCGGTGCACCTCAGTCATGACCCCCAGTGGCTCTGCCGGTGCACCTCAGTCCTGACCCCCAGTGGCTCTGCCGGTGCACCTCAGTCCTGACCCCCAGTAGCTCTGCCGGTGCACCTTAGTCCTGACCTCCAGTAGCTCTGCCGGTGCACCTCAGTCCTATCCTCCAGTGGCTCCGCCGGTGCACCTCAGTCCTATCCTCCAGTGGCTCTGCCGGTGCACCTCACTCCTGACCTCCAGTGGCTCTGCCGGTGCACCTCACTCCTGACACCCAGTGGCTCTGCCGGTGCACCTCAGTCCTGACCCCCAGTGGCTCTGCCGGTGCACCTCAGTCCTGTCCTCCAGTGGCTCTGCCAGGGCACCTCACTCCTGACCTCCTGTGGCCGTTATTTTCAGCACTGAGACCCACACACACCCCTGCCGGTAGGATGGGCACTGTAGATGGTTCTGATGTCATTAATCTCATTCCGGGCACCGCATCTCCGTTTACTGGTGTAGGCGCCTCTATGGTACGTATTCTGGTTACTTGACATGGGCATCTGTAGGATGGGCACTGTAGATGGTTCTGATGTCATTAATGTCATTCCGGGCACCGCGTCTCCGTTTCCTGGTGTAGGCGCCTCTACGGTACTTATTCTGGTGACTTGGCATGGACATCTGTAGGATGGCACTGTAGATGGTTCTGATGTCATTAATGTCATTCCAGGCACCGCGTCTCCCTTTCCTGGTGTAGGCGCCTCTACGGTGCGTATTCTGGTTACTTGACATGGGCACTGTAGATGGTTCTGATGTCATAAATGTCATTCCGGGCACTTCGTCTCAGTTTCCTGGTGTAGGCGCCTCTACGGTACTTATTCTGGTGACTTGGCATGGACATCTGTAGGATGGCACTGTAGATGGTTCTGATGTCATTCATGTCATTCCGGGCACTGCATCTCCGTTTCCTGGTGTAGGCGCCTCTACAGTGCGTATTCTGGTTACTTGACATGGGCAGCTGTAGGATGGGCACTGTAGATGGTTCTGATGTCATAAATGTCATTCCGGGCACCTCGTCTCAGTTTCCTGGTGTAGGCGCCTCTACGGTACTTATTCTGGTGACTTGGCATGGACATCTGTAGGATGGCACTGTAGATGGTTCTGATGTCATTAATGTCATTCCGGGCACCGCATCTCCGTTTCCTGGTGTCCTACGCTCCTAATAATGCTTCAGTGACCAATACACAATTTTGTAGCTGCAGAACACACACGGCCATTGGTGATGTCACCAGTTCCTACACAAGGTGCCAGTTTGGTATTCACGGACACCCATCTGTAAGGATGCACATGGCTCACACCCTGCACTTCTGTTCAACCATGCAGAGAAACTGACTGTCTCCGGTGACGGGGTCTATTATGGCCAGGTACTACCTACGCCCCCTCCTCCCAACAAGGTACCCCGATTAACTGACATGAGAAGGGTTTGGATGTGGGGGTCGTAAACCCCCGGCCGTATTTATTAAAACAAATTAAAACATAATTAATATATACAATATTTACAATTTACGCAGAAAATTATGCATTACACTGATTACAATTGATAAGTACATATGTCGTTTGGCTAACCTTAACATGACTCTAATACAAAGGTTTTCCTATCCGAATCTAACATATCTTTAATACTCATCACAGCATTTTACTTTTCTGCGTATCCTATTTGGGCCTACGGCAAGGTCACTAACTGGTGTCAGATCCTTATCAACTTTTAACCACGCCCTCCAGCCGGAGTGCGCATGCGCAGAGGGCCCGTTTACCGTGAGGGTACTCCCCCCCCGGTTACCCCCGTACGCTCTGTATATCATCTCCATAAAGGGGCCCTTGCAGTTCTGCGCCGTTTACTGGCGACCTTGTGCACGTGCGGGGTGGCCAACCAGCCTAGGGAAAGCGTGACTCCCCCTCCCCCGCACCCATCCAGCCAACCGGCTGTAAACTGCCCCTGGAGTTCTAGGAGAGACCACTTGTCCCTCCCACTTGGGCGACCCCATTCAAGAATGGCGCCGCCCTCTAAGGACCTTAAATTTACTGCTCACCAATCATGACCTTACCGCCTGACCTAGGAATAGCATTAAAATACGACGATTGAAGACCTGTAAACTGAAAACGTTAGTGCGAAAAACACGAATTTGATACTTATACTTGTATACTTCAAACCAGCTTGTTGCTTAGCTACCCCAATACATTTGCTTTAGGGGACGGTGGGTGGGCAAATTGAGTTTGCAGCCCCCTGGCGAGGCTGGTGTGGTGGGCTGGGGAGCGAGGAGCAAAGAGACCTACTCCCGCGCTCACCAGCCTTTTATTGTTTTCTTGGCGTGCCCCGGAAGTGATTCCAATCACTTCCGGGGCACGCCCCCCGTCATGTGACTGACCACCAAGACTTGGTGAGGCACGCCCGTCGCGTCACCAGCGCGCGCGACAGGCCTGCCCCTGTGGTCTCCGGAGGGGGCCGGCACGACCGCCATACTTTTGGCGTGGCCGATGCCGGCCCCGCCGTTCTTAATGTTAAGCTGAGGATGAGCTCTGGCAGGCCCCAGAGTCTTGCCAAAGTTCAAGTCCCCCCACTGCCTTGCTCTGCTATTGACATCGCCTTGTGCGTTCCTGGTGTGAGGTTGACGTGCGTTCCTGGTGTGAGGTTGAGGTGAGTTATTGGTCTAAGGTTGAGGTGCGTTACTGGTCTGAGGTTGAGGTGCGTTGCTGGTCTTTTTGGAGGTGAGTTACTGGTCTACGGTTGAGGTGCGTTACTGGTCTGAGGTGGGGGTGCGTTACTGGTCTGAGGTGGAGGTGCGTTCCTGGTGTGAGGTTGAGGTGAGTTATTGGTCTAAGGTTGAGGTGTGTTACTGGTCTGAGGTTGACACGGTGCGTTACTGGTCTGAGGTTGAGGTGCGTTGCTGGTCTTTTTGGAGGTGAGTTACTGGTCTAAGGTTGAGGTGCGTTACTGGTCTGAGGTGGGGGTGCGTTACTGGTCTGAGGTGGGGGTGCGTTACTGGTCTGAGGTGGGGGTGCGTTACTGGTCTGAGGTGGAGGCAGGGCTTTTAGTGGGCCGGGTCTCACCGGTGCTGAGCACCGGCAGTTTTTTAAAGGGGGCCTCGAAACGGGTCTCTATCGGGCTCTGTTTTGTGCCCTGGCAATTTTTTTCGGAATGCAGTGACATCAGACTGCTGTCACTACAGTCCGGAAAAAAACGGACCGCCTGTGCCAGGGCACAAAACAGAGCCCGATGGAGACCCGTTTCCAGACAGCAGGCACATCCTGTGCGCGTGCTCACACTGCTCACTTCTCACAAGTGGAGAAGTTACGGCTTGACGTCATGACAGGTGAGCGTTGTAGGGGAAGGGAAATCCTTCAAAGAGTAATTTTCTCTCTGGATTTCCCTTCTCTTTTGAAACTCAGGAGCAGAAACATTGTCGTGGGGTCACCAGGGCTTAAGTGGAAGCTTTTTCAATATTATATACAACAAGCCATAGTTGCTGCTCATTTATCTTATGCAATTAACAACCATTGACAAAGCCAATAGTCCTGACTTCTAGTAGGTATGATGTTACTTGTTCTATCATATATCGAGATGCAATGACAGAAACAGCAAAATACAATTCGGGCGCACACTATGCGAAGCACAGATTTTTAGCTTAGGTGTTTTTAAGCCACGCCCTTAATTACATTGGCCACGCCCCTTTGAGAGACCCCCCCAAGTTTTTTCATCCCACTTAAAGCCCTGGGTGTAGGTGCGTTACTGGTCTGAGGTTGAGGTGCGTTATTGGCAGGAGATAGGGGTGCGTTACTGGTTTCAGCTAGGGGTGCGTTACTGGACTGAGGTGGGGGTGTGATACTGGGTTGAGGTGCGTTACTGGTCTGAGGTTGACATGCGTTACTGGTCTGAGGTTGACATGCGTTACTGGTCTGAGGTGGAGGTGCGTTACTGGTCTGAGGTTGAGGTGCGTTACTGGTCTGAGGTTGAGGTGCGTTACTGGTCTGAGGTTGAGGTGCGTTACTGGTCTGAGGTTGAGGTGCGTTACTGGTCTGAGGTTGAGGTGCGTTACTGGTCTGAGGTTGAGGTGCGTTACTGGTCTGAGGTTGAGGTGCGTTACTGGTCTGAGGTTGAGGTGCGTGACTGGTCTGAGGTTGAGGTGCGTGACTGGTCTGAGGTTGAGGTGCGTGTCTGGTCTGAGAAGGAGGTGCGTGACTGGTCTGAGAAGGAGGTGCGTGACTGGTCTGAGAAGGAGGTGCGTGACTGGTCTGAGAAGGAGGTGCGTGACTGGTCTGAGAAGGAGGTGCGTGACTGGTCTGAGAAGGAGGTGCGTGACTGGTCTGAGAAGGAGGTGCGTTACTGGTCTGAGAAGGAGGTGCGTTACTGGTCTGAGAAGGAGGTGCGTTACTGGTCTGAGAAGGAGGTGCGTTACTGGTCTGAGAAGGAGGTGCGTTACTGGTCTGAGAAGGAGGTGCGTTACTGGTCTGAGAAGGAGGTGCGTTACTGGTCTGAGAAGGAGGTGCGTTACTGGTCTGAGAAGGAGGTGCGTTACTGGTCTGAGAAGGAGGTGCGTTACTGGTCTGAGAAGGAGGTGCGTTACTGGTCTGAGAAGGAGGTGAGTTACTGGTCTGAGAAGGAGGTGAGTTACTGGTCTGAGAAGGAGGTGAGTTACTGGTCTGAGAAGAAGGTGAGTTACTAGTCTGAGGCACGTTACTGGTCTGCGGTTGAGGTGCGTGACTGGTGTGAGGTTGAGGTGAGTGACTGGTGTGAGGTTGAGGTGAGTCTTCGAAGCTGATAATTCTGGGACTGCATGTTACTGCCTGCAGTCTTAGAAGCAGTCGGCAGCAGTCTTGGATGTAGATTGCTGCGGGCTTGGACACTCTTGATGGTGTCTTGGAAGTGGTTGGTTGAGGTCTTGGAAGCAGCTGGTTGTGGCCTGGGGAGCGGTGGACAGTATTCTTAGAAGAGATTGTTTATCTTGGAATCGGTTGCCAGAGATTTTGAAAAAGGTTGGCTGCAGTCTTGAAAGCAGTTGGTTGTGGTCTGGGTAGCAGTAGGCTGTGTTGTTGTGAGCAGCAGGCTGTGTTCTTAGAAGCAGTTGACTGCAGTGCCAAAGCAGTTGGCTGCGGTCTTGGACGCAACTGGCTGTAATTTTGGAAGACGTTGGTTGCAGTCTTTAAAGCAAGTTCCAGCAGTCTTGAGTGTGGTTCGCTGCAGTCTTGGAAGCAGCTGTCTGCTGTCTTGGACACAGTTGCTGCAGACTTGGAAGTGGTTGGCGGCAGTCTTGGAAGTGGTAGGCTGCTGTCTTGGACACGGTTGGCTGCTGTTTTGGAAGCAGCTGCCTGCTGTCTTGGACACAGTTGGCTGCGATCTTGGATGCGGTTGGCTACAGATGTTCAAGCAGCTGGATGCAGTACTGGAAGAGGTTGACTGCACTACTGGATGCAGTTGAGTGCAGCCTTGGAAGTGGTTGCCAGCATCCTGGGAAGCAGTTGGTTCTGTGGTTCGAAGCGGGAGGCTGCAGTCTTGGAAGAGGTTGGCTGCAGTCTTGGACATAATTGGCTGCAGTTTTTGACGCAGTTGGAAGCGACTGGCTGTACTATTAGAAGCAGTTGGCTGTGTTATTGGACATGGTTGGCTGCTGTCTTGGAGGTAGTTGGCTGTGTTTTTGGATGCGGTTGGTTGCTGTCTTGGAAGCTTTTGGCTGTGTTATTGAAACTGCTTGGTTGTGTTATCTGAAAACGTTGGCTGTGTTATCAGAAGCAATTGGCTGCAGCCTTGGAAGTGGTTGCCTGTGTTATCCGAAGCGGTTTCCTATGTTATCTAATGCAGTTGGCTGTTATCGGAAGTAGTTGGCTACTGTCTTGGAAGCAGTTGGCTGTGTTATCTGAAGCAGTTGGCTATGTTATCTGAAGCAGTTGGCTATGTTATCTGAAGCAGTTGGCTGTGTTATCTGAAGCAGTTGGCTGTGTTATCTGAAGCAGTTGGCTGTGTTATCTGAAGCAGTTGGCTGTGTTATCTGAAGCAGTTGGCTGTGGTATCTGAAGCAGTTGGCTGTGTTATCTGAAGCAGTTGGCTGTGTTATCTGAAGCAGTTGGCTGTGTTATCTGAAGCAGTTGGCTGTGTTATCTGAAGCAGTTGGCTATGTTATCTGAAGCAGTTGGCTATGTTATCTGAAGCAGTTGGCTGAGTTATCTGTACTACTGGAAGCTGTTGACTGCAGTCTTGGGAGTGGTTGTCAGCAGTCTGGGAAGCATTTGGCTCTGTGATCTGAAGCGGGAGGCTGGAGTCTTGGAAGAGGTTGGCTGCAGTCTTGGACATATTTGACTGCAGTTTTGGATCCAGTTGGTTGCAGCCTTGGAAGCGGCTGACTGTGTTATCGGAAGCAGTTGGCTGTGTTATCGGAAGCAGTTGGCTGGGTTATCGGAAGCAGTTGGCTGCTGTCTTGCAAGCGTTTGGCTGTGTTATTGGAAGTGCTTGGCTGCCTTATCGGAAATGGTTGGCTGTGTTATCTGAAGAAGTTGGCTGTGTTATCGGAAGTGATTGGCTGCAGCCTTGAAAGCGGTTCATTGTGTTATCTAAGGCAGTTGGCTGTTTTACCGGAAGCAGTTGGCTACAGTCTTGGAAGCAGTTGGCTGTGGTATCGGAAGTGGTTGGCTATGTTACCAGAAGCGGTTGGCTGTATTATCGTAAGTAGATGGCTGCAGTCTTGGAAGTGGTTGGCTGTGTTATCTGAAGTGATTGGCTGTGTTATCAGAAACCGTTGGCTGTATTATCTGAAGCGGTTGACTGCTTTATCTGAAGCGGTTGATTGTGTTATCTGAAGCAGTTGGCTGCGTTATCGGTAGCAGTTGGCTGTGTTAGCTCTGTTATATAAAGTAGTTGGGTGTGTGTGTTTGGTAGTGGTTTGCTGTGTTATTGTTAGCGGTTGGCTGTGTTATTGGTAGTGGGTGGCTATGTTATTAGTAGCGGTTGGCTATGTTATTGGTAGTGGTTGACTGTGTTACCAAAAGCAGTTGGATGCAGTCTTGAAAGTTCTAACTGTGTTATCAAAAATGGTTAACTGTGTTATCTGATGCAGCTGCATTATCTGAAGCAGTTGGCTGTGTTATCAGCAGTGGTTGGCTGTAGCCTTTGAAGCAGTTGACTGCGGTCTTGGAAGGGATTGGCTGCAATCTTTGAAGCGGGTGGCTGCAGTCTTGTAAGCGGTTGGCTGTGTTTAACGGAAGTGGTTGAATATTATCAGAAGCAGGTGGCTTCAGTCTTGGAAGTGGTTGGTTGCTGTCTCTTTAATGATTGGCTACAATCTTGGAAGTGGTTGGCTGTGCTGTAAGAACAGGATGGCTATGTTATCTGAAGCAGTTGGCTGTGTTATTGAAAGCAGGTGGCTGCAGTCTTGGAAGAGGTTGGCTGTGCTCTTTGGAGTTACTGGCTCAGGTCTCAGTTGTCACTGGTTACACAATTGATACTCACTGGTTAGTGTTGAGTTCAATATTGGTTACCGTGTTGTGCATTATCGATTAGCATCTTGTAAGTTATTGGTAACCGTGTCATTATTGATTAGTTATTGATTATGGTCTTTTAAGTCAGTGGTTCTAATCATGCACTTTATTATTTACACCCCTGCAAGTTACTGGTTACAATCTTTTAAATTATTGGACGCGTGTTTTGTAAATTGCTGGCTGTGGTTTTGTAAATTATTGGTTATGTGCCAGGAAGTCAGGCACTTGCTGAAACACTACCCTGAAAGGGACTAGTGTCTAGTAACAAGCAATGGCAATGCCAATTGGTCTTGCCTATGAAGGTGCTATTGGTTTTGCCAATGTGTTTTAGCCATGTTGTACACCAGCATGGCTGCTGTTCAGCATGGCTAGAAGTAAGTGGCGTAGAGGAGTGGTGTAGAGTGAAGCGGCATGGAGTAGCTTAGAGTGTTGCGGAGTTGCGTAGAGTGGAGTGTTGTAGAGTGGCATAGAGTGTAGTGGCATAGAGTGCTGTGGACTGGAGTGGAGTGGAATAGAGTGGAAGGGCGGAGAGTGGGGGGTGTCGAGTTGAGCAGACTGTCGCAGAGTTAAGAAGAGTGTTGTAGACTGTTGTATAATGAAGTGGCATATAGTGGAGTGGCGTAGAGTGGAGTGGCACAGAGTGGAGTAAAGTGGCATGGAATGGTGTTGGGGGAGTTTCGTACAGTGGAGTAGAGTGTCTTGACGCAGAGGGGAGTAGATTGTTGTAGAATGGAGTGGCATAGAGTGGAGTGGCATAGAGTGTCAAGGAGGGAGTACAGTGTCATAGAGTGGAGGGATGTAGAGTGGAGTAAAGTGGCATGGAGTGTCATAGAGGGAGTTGCGTAAAAGTGTTGTAGAGTGGAGTGGCATAGAGTGGAGTAAAGTGTTGTGGAGTAGAGTGGAATGGCATAGCACAGAGTGAAATGAAGTGCCATAGAGTGGAATGGCATAGAGTAGAGTGTTGTAGAGTGTTGTGGAGTAGAGTGCCGTAGAGTAGATGGACTTGTTGTATAGTAGAGTGGGTTGTCATTGAGTGACAGAGTTGAGTGGCGTATTCGTGAACTGGTGTGGCGTAGGGAGTGGAGTGGCATGTCGTAGAGTGGTGTGTCGTGTAGTGGGCTTAGAGTGGAGTGGTGTAGAGTGGAGTGTTGTAGAGTGGAGTGGCGTAGAGTAGAGTTTAGCGTCGTAGAATGAGTGAAGTGTTGTAGATTGGAGTGGAGTGTCGTAGATTGGAGTGGAGTGTCGTAGAATGGAGTGGGTTGTCATAAAGTGGATTAGAATGGCGTAGATTGTTGTAGAGTGGCGTACGGTGGAGTACGCATGGTGTGGTAGCGCACTGCCACTACAGACAACACATTTTCAATTGAAATGACCATTACATTTGCAAAGACATGCAGTTTTACTGATAAAAGTATGCAGCACACAAACAATGTGTGGAAATGTTATGACCTAGTGTATGGATTTGTTTTGATTGTGTTAAAATATTTGTTTCCACCACACTTCAGAATTACAAAAAAGCTTCATTTGTACTTTCCTAATTCTGATATATTCAGAAATATGTGCACAGTTCATTTACAGACATTTAAATTTTGTTGTGTGCTGGAAAAAAAGCCTGTCCTTTCACAGCAAGATTGTCACATAAATTCTCTGATTTTGAAGTCGGAGAAAAAAAAGTAAACACCAACCTCCCTTGGAAGACAGAGCCTGACATTTGTCCTTTGTCTTTAAATGTACAGCAAATGTGCCAAAATAAGAAGAAGACTTAAAGGCCTGTTTACAGAAAGCGAGCACTAATGGACACAATGGAAGAATACAGCAAATAGGCTATGCTCCAGGGGAGGGATGAATTTAAGCTGGACAGCCTAAAACAAATAAAGCCAGCAAATAGAAAGCAAGCAACTGTGAGTTACAAAACACAAAGCGAATGGGAAACAATGGGCGGAATGCATTCCCAGGGAAGCTTTCAGAATTTACCCAAGAAGTGCTTAGCAAACCAGACAGCTGCGCTGTCTGGCAGGCTTCGACGTAAAAAAGGACAGTAGTAGACGTTGGCCACGTGACCCCCAGAGAAGGTTCCAGCTGAATCCCATTTCCTACTCGCAGTCCCTTTAGAAGTGGCCCTGGGGGTACTACTGGACGGTGGGTCTGGGGTGTTAATAGCGCCTTACTATTTCAGGCTTTAAAAACAGGGCACTTGTTTGTCCTGGATGAACTTGAGTTAAAGAGACTTTGAGAGATGCCTCTAACAGCTTAAGAAACAAGACAATAATAGGCAGGTGTCTAGAATACCACTGCTGACTTAAGAAACAAACAAAAAGGCTCCAGCAGGAACCGGAGGCTGGCCGTGAAGGATTAGATCTAAGACATCCTGTACACACAGAGCGGTGCCTAGAAGAAACGAAGTCTGGCAGTTCAGAGCGTTTGTGACATCACAGCTATACAGGGGCGCAACTAGACCCGAACTTCTGGGGTGGCTAACACTCCCAGCCAGGGCTGGCCCTAGCACTGGTCGCACACGGTGCAACAGTCTTTTTTGGCGCCCCTCCCCCATTTCCTCCTTCTCCATGAATATCCTCACTACCACTCACCAACAATCACCTCCTCTCTAAAGCTCCTGTCTGACAAACATTTCATTTTTTTATACCACTACTCATAGTTTACTCACACTCAGTTCTGTGATCTGCATGGTACACATTCTTTGTAGCAGGCATATTAACCCTCTGTGCTGTGTGGGTGACAGGACTGCCTATGTGAGTGCACTGTGAGCGATGCAACAGTGAGAGAGTAGGGTAAGAGGAGTGACTGCAGGGTGAGGTGACCATAGAAATTTGGGTGCGGATGTAAGTGCAGAGTGGGATGAATTAATGGTGTTGAGTGCATGGTGATCAGTGTGAGAGCATTGTGATCTCTGAAGCCCTTTTAGCCCTACCGGCGTTGCACGCCTGCAGCTATACATATCAGCACCAAAAGGAAACTCACGCCAGCTGAGAGGAACATTCATGACGTCACAACAGCACAAACCAGAAACTAACGCCAGCTGCGCGAACGTTCATGATGTCACAACGGCACAAACCAGAAACTAACGCCAGCTGCGACAAACGTTTATGACGTCACAACGACACAAATCGGAAACTATTGCCAGCTGCGACTAACGTTTATGATGGCACAATGGAAGAGGGCACCAAGAGGACACGCCTCCTGCGCAGAAGATGTTTAGGACAATATAACGGTGGAGAGCAGCAGCACGAAATCAAGCAGGACATCTCGGAATGACTGAGATTTTATAACAAACACCAAATCCGGAGAGAGAATGAAACCAGCAAGAAATGAAAGCCAGGCGCGCAGAATGACGCTGCCTGACGGCATCACAATCGTACAGTGCAACATTGTCTGGAACAGGAAGCCCTACAGAACAGTACCAACAGGAAGCAGAACCAGGCGTGCAGGGTTATGTTTATGACATCACAACCATACAGAACAGTACCAACAGGAAGCGGACCCCAGGCGCGCAGGGTTATGTTTATGGCATCAGAACAGTACCAACAGGAAGCGGAAGCCAGGCGCGCAGGTTTACGTTTATGGCATCACAACCGTACAGAACAGTACCAACAGGAAGCGGAAGCCAGGTGCGCAGGTTTACGTTTATGGCATCACAACCGTACAGAACAGTACCAACAGGAAGCGGAAGCCAGGCGCGCAGGGTTACGTTTATGGCATCACAGCCGTGCAGATCAGTACCAACAGGAAGCGGAAGTCAGGCGCGCAGGGATACGTTCATGGCATCACAACCGCGCAGAACAGTACCAACAGGAAGCGGAAGCTAGGCACGCAGGGATACGTTTATGGCATCACAACCGCGCAGAACAGTACCAACAGGAAGCGGAAGCCAGGCGCGCAGGGATACGTTCATGGCATCACAACCGCGCAGAACAGTACCAACAGGAAGCGGAAGCCAGGCGCGCAGGGTTACGTTTATGGCATCACAAGCGCGCAGAACAGTACCAACAGGAAGCGGAAGCCAGGCGCGCAGGGTTACATTTATGGCATCACTACTGTGCAGAACAGTACCAACAGGAAGCGGAAGCCAGGCGCGCAGGGTTACGTTTATGGCATCACAACCGTGCAGAACAGTACCAACAGGAAGCGGAAGCCAGGCGCGCAGGGTTACGTTTATGGCATCACAACCGTGCAGAACAGTACCAACAGGAAGCTGAAGCCAGGCGCGCAGGGTTACGTTTATGGCATCACAACCGTGCAGAACAGTACCAACAGGAAGCGGAAGCCAGGGGCGCAGGGTTACGTTTATGGCATCACAACCGTGCAGAACAGTACCAACAGGAAGCGGAAACCAGGCGCGCAGGGTTACGTTTATGGCATCACAGCCGTGCAGAACAGTACCAACAGGAAGCGGAAGCCAGGCGCGCAGGGTTACTTTTATGGCATCACAGCCGTACAGAACAGTACCAACAGGAAGCGGAAGCCAGGCGCGCAGGGTTACTTTTATGGCATCACAGCCGTGCAGAACAGTACCAACAGGAAGCGGAAGCCAGGCGCGCAGGGTTACGTTTATGGCATCACAGCCGTGCAGAACAGTACCAACAGGAAGCGGAAGCCAGGCGCGCAGGGTTACATTTATGGCATCACAGCCGTGCAGAACAGTACCAACAGGAAGCGGAAGCCAGGCGCGCAGGGTTACGTTTATGGCATCACAGCAGTGCAGAACAGTACCAACAGGAAGCGGAAGCCAGGCGCGCAGGGTTACGTTTATGGCATCACAGCCGTGCAGAACAGTACCAACAGGAAGCGGAAGCCATGCGCGCAGGGTTACGTTTATGGAATCACAGCCGTGCAGAACAGTACCAACAGGAAGCGGAAGCCAGGCGCGCAGGGTTACGTTTATGGCATCACAGCCGTGCAGAACAGTACCAACAGGAAGCGGAAGCCAGGCGCGCAGGGTTACGTTTATGGCATCACAGCCGTGCAGAACAGTACCAACAGGAAGCGGAAGCCAGGCGCGCAGGGTTACATTTATGGCATCACAGCCGTGCAGAACAGTACCAACAGGAAGCGGAAGCCAGGCGCGCAGGGTTACGTTTATGGCATCACAGCCGTGCAGAACAGTACCAAAAGGAAGCGGAAGCCAGGCGTGCAGGGTTACGTTTATGGCATCACAGCCGTGCAGAACAGTACTAACTGGAAGTGGCATCACAACCGTGCAGAACAGTACCAACAGGAAGCGGAAGCCAGGCGCGCAGGGTTACGTTTATGGCATCACAACCGTGCAGAACAGTACCAACAGGAAGCGGAAGCCAGGCGCGCAGGCTTACGTTTATGGCATCACAACCGTGCAGAACAGTACCAACAGGAAGCGGAAGCCAGGCGCGCAGGGTTACGTTTATGGCATCACAGCCGTGCAGAACAGTACCAACAGGAAGCGGAAGCCAGGCGCGCAGGGTTACGTTTATGGCATCACAGCCGTGCAGAATAGTACCAAAAGGAAGCGGAAGCCAGGCGCGCAGGGTTACGTTTATGGCATCACAGCCATGCAGAACAGTACCAACAGGAAGCGGAAGTGGCATCACAACCGTGCAGAACAGTACCAACAGGAAGCGGAAGCCAGGCGCGCAGGGTTACGTTTATGGCATCACAACCGTGCAGAACAGTACCAACAGGAAGCGGAAGCCAGGCGCGCAGGGTTACGTTTATGGCATCACAACCGTGCAGAACAGTACCAACAGGAAGCGGAAGCCAGGCGCGCAGGGTTACATTTATGGCATCACAGCCGTGCAGAACAGTACCAACAGGAAGCGGAAGCCAGGCGCGCAGGGTTACGTTTATGGCATCACAGCCGTGCAGAATAGTACCAAAAGGAAGCGGAAGCCAGGCGTGCAGGGTTACGTTTATGGCATCACAGCCGTGCAGAACAGTACCAACTGGAAGTGGCATCACAACCGTGCAGAACAGTACCAACAGGAAGCGGAAGCCAGGCACGCAGGGTTACGTTTATGGCATCACAACCGTGCAGAACAGTACCAACAGGAAGCGGAAGCCAGGCGCGCAGGCTTACGTTTATGGCATCACAACCGTGCAGAACAGTACCAACAGGAAGCGGAAGCCAGGCGCGCAGGGTTACGTTTATGGCATCACAGCCGTGCAGAACAGTACCAACAGGAAGCGGAAGCCAGGCGCGCAGGGTTACGTTTATGGCATCACAGCCGTGCAGAATAGTACCAAAAGGAAGCGGAAGCCAGGCGCGCAGGGTTACGTTTATGGCATCACAGCCGTGCAGAACAGTACCAACAGGAAGCGGAAGTGGCATCACAACCGTGCAGAACAGTACCAACAGGAAGCGGAAGCCAGGCGCGCAGGGTTACGTTTATGGCATCACAACCGTGCAGAACAGTACCAACAGGAAGCGGAAGCCAGGCGCGCAGGGTTACGTTTATGGCATCACAACCGTGCAGAACAGTACCAACAGGAAGCGGAAGCCAGGCGCGCAGGGTTACGTTTATGGCATCACAACCGTACAGAACAGTACCAAGCGGAAGCCAGGCGCGCAGGGTTATGTTTATGGTATCACAACCGTACAGAACAGTACCAACAGGAAGCGGAAGCCAGGCGCGCAGGGTTACATTTATGGCATCACTACTGTGCAGAACAGTACCAACAGGAAGCGGAAGCCAGGCGCGCAGGGTTACGTTTATGGCATCACAACCGTGCAGAACAGTACCAAAAGGAAGCGGAAGCCAGGCGTGCAGGGTTACGTTTATGGCATCACAGCCGTGCAGAACAGTACCAACAGGAAGCGGAAGCCAGGCGCGCAGGGTTACGTTTATGGCATCACAACCGTACAGAACAGTACCAACAGGAAGCGGAAGCCAGGCGCGCAGGGTTACGTTTATGGCATCACAGCCGTGCAGAAAAGTACCAACAGGAAGCGGAAGCCAGGCGTGCGGGATTATGCTCATGACACCACAACAGTGCAGAATGGCACCAAGAAATAAAGCCTGGCTACGGCTTGATGACCAAGCACGGCAGAGGGTTTCGATGTCTCACAATAGACGTATTCGCCACCCCTCCCGCACCCAATACAGGTGCAAGTGCAATGCGTGCCCTTTTACCCAGCAGGGGCATGTCGTAGGTGTGTGCCCTGCACCGGGATATATGGGGCCTCTCCACTGCCCGCCCGGCACTAACGGCACCAGGTGACGCCTGGCCTCTTGACACTGCTAAGACAGATCCTTCGGCCAACTCTAGTGCCCGGGGCACGCAGGGCTCGTGCGTGGGATACTGGCCAGCATCCGGCCGTGCAGTCCAAGCCTCTGTACTGGCCGGCCCTGGAGAGGGAGTATCATGACGCCACAGAGGCCACCTGACTCACAGAGTTACTGACGTGCCCTTGCTGCCCATGACATGTGACTGACTCTACCCCAACCATGCCAGCTTTGGGGGCACCGGCCGGCCTGGAGTGTTGTCCGTGACCACCGGCCGGTCCGTCTCTGCTGCCCAGCGCGCCCTCTGACCTGCCCTTGATCTTGTTAAGCAGCCGTGGCCCCTCCACCCCCCCCTCAACGCGGGCCCCCACGAGCCTGGCTAGGATCCTCATAGAGGAGACGAGGCATCCTGGCTCGAGCGTCACTGTGCGGACCTCGGGCCCAGGTCTGACCCGGCACCGTGCCCTCGTCCATGGGAACCTACCCGCGCCGAGCTTCCCGCAGGCGAGGGCCCCTTCCCAGGCCCTCTGTGTCCGGAACCGCCTTCAGGCACCCATGGGTGCCCCGGGCAGGGCCTCACCCACCCTCCCAGTTCTTGATGCTTGGGAGACTTTGTACCAGAAGAGCGAAGCACTAGACACAAAAACAGTTTGAGAAAGAAACATGCATTGGCAAAGCCAATAGGTCTCGCCTACAAAAGCGATTGGCTTTGACAATGTCTTTCAGCTGCTTTGCAACACGGCTGGAAGTTTTTTTTTTTTATTAAAAGCGTTATGACATGCGACCAGCGCTGGCTACGTCATAGCCTTTTTTTCTGATAGTACAGGCGGGGGAAAACAACAAGAGTGCATGTGAGAGGGGGCAAGCAAAAATGCAGGAAGGGGAAGCAAAAATGCAAGAAGGTGGGACTGGGAGAGGGGGGCTAGCAACAACGCAAGACCTACAAAGTCAAAATAAGGCAGCAGTACTGTCAAAATGTACAGGATTACGCTACATAATTTGCCGTTTCTGCTGCATAGTGCCATCCTCCTCTGTCGCAAAATTTCAGTAGCCATGTTTATAAGTCACAACGGACACACTACTATGTTCCCCAAAATAACCCTTTCTTGACTCTCTCCTACTCTACCCCTCCTTGTATCTTCTGACACCTCCTTTACTGTACCAATGCCCAAGACAAACCTTTCTAAACTCTTCCCTCTGACTCTTCCCCTCCAAAAACCCTTTTTACTCATCCAAAAGCCTCCTCCTACTGCTATGACCTACAAAAAGAAATCCTTCACTCTTCTATCCCTCCACTATCCTTTTCAATCAAAATAACAGACTAGCATGTTCACTTCACTAATTCCATATTCCACTATACTAATTCACCACTAATCCTTTATGGGTTCCAGAGTAGCGTGCTACTCGCCAACAAAGCGCTTCAACACCCACCAGGGGTAACAGGCGCTATATGAATGCAAACCTTTCTTTCCCTTCTATCCCTCCACTATCCTTCTCACTCCAAATAACTGACTAATATCCACCACTCAAATTACTTTCATATTTCACCATACTAATTCACCACTAATCCTTTATGGGTTTCCGGAGTAGCGTGCTACTCGCCTCAAAAAAAAAAGCAATTCAACACCCCATCAGGGGTTAGAAGCGCTATATATATGCAAACCTTTTTTCCCCTCTTCTATCCCTCCGCTATCCTTCTGAATCCAAATAACTGACTAACATATCCACCACTTAAAATTTACTTGCATGTTTCACTATACTAATTCAACACTAATCCTCTATGGGTCCCGGAGTAGCGTGCTACTCGCCGAAAAAGCGCTTCGACGCCTCGTCAGGGGTAGTAAGCGCTATACAAATGCAATTACAATACAATACAATAAGCGAATATGGCTTAACTGGGGCTTGGAGATAAATCAGGAAGGAAAAAAAGGAAACAGCCAAATGCTGAAGTTTAGGCCAGTTACAGTGAACAAGTGCCTTAATTCTAAAGCGTGGCAGCACGTGGACTGCACGCCCACAAAAGAGATCTGCACGGGACCCAGCCTTTTATCCTCACTTGTCTACTGATGAGAAATATTGTTCTATACAACACCAAAACCAAGCAAAAATTATGGAAAAGGATGTAATGTTTCAAAATGCTGTGTTTCAGTAGGCCTGGCTCGTTATGCAGCTGTAAAAACAACTATCTTTCACAGTGTGCATTACCACAGTATTTCCACTGTATTGCTCTAAAATCTCGCATCACTGTTACTCAACAGGTACACATTTTACTGACTTAGAAAGGATGAAAGGTCGAGCCAACCCTGCTTAGAATCGAAAGTGCATCTGTATGTATAAATCATTTTATCAATGGGTCTTTATGTACTGCGTTTTTAGTACATTTCGATTCGTTTGAGCTAGAAACAACATTTTGCTTTGTTAAAATCTGCAAATTATGCAGAAGATGATGATTATGTGGCATATACATAATTATGCGGAAGACGCTACAGCCGCAGAAACATATAATTCCAGTGGCCCTGCTTATGGCACTATATTAAGCACACAAAAAAAAACACAGATCATGCAAAGTTTTAACTGTTCTTAATTGAAAAGACTCAAGTCTCACAAATACAGCACTGATGCAGAACGGGCAGGAGCAGCGCGTGCGCCGATTATACAAAGAAAAGCATTGGTAATAATTCCATGGCAGCGCCAGCACCACGTGCTGCCCCTGTCCTGGCCCCTCACAGTCTCCCGAGGGGCTCACAGCAGGAGGAGATGGCTAATATAATCATATGGAATTTAAAGAACAGAGACCTAACTTTGGGGCACCGGTAACTGCATTTATCCTCTCCCAACAAACTCTCTCACTGTGTCACATAAATAGACAGAAATCAGTATTATATTCAGGGCCTCAGGAATTATGCGACCCTGTGGCGTAGCGTTTTATACGTAATTATGGATTTGTAACATTTGCCACATAATCCATCATCTGCTCATGTGTGATCTCAGCAGTGAGGGTGAAGCTAACAGAAGAGAGTGAGGTGGAGAGTCCAGGGTGAGGTGGAGAGAGAGAAGAGTGAGGTGAAGAGAGGGGACGGTGAAGCAGAGGCATGAGCATAGTAAGGGGGAGGCACGAGGGATGACGGTGAGGATAAAAAGGAGGATGTGAAGGGGAGAGAAGGTGAGTCAGGAGGACAGAGGAGGGCAAGCAAGATTGGGAGGAGGGCGAGGAAGACGGAGAAGGGCGAGGAAAAGATAGAAGAGAGAGGAAGGTAAGGTGGAGAGAGGAGGGTGAAGTGGAAATAGAAGGGTGGAGTGAGAGTAAGTTGATGCACAGTGCGAGGATGGCGAGGTCAGGAGAGAGTGAAAGTAGGATAAGGCAGAGAAAGCCGAGGATGAGGGGAGAGAAATATGAGGGTGAAATGGAGAAAGCAGGGCACGGCAGGGAAACAGGTGGATGAGGTGGAGAGAAAGTAGGAGGAGAAAAGACTGAGCTGGGAGGAAGTAGAGGGTGAGGTGAGCGGGACAGTAGGGTGAAGCAGAGAGAGAGGAGAGGGGAGGGGCAGAAAGGGAGAAAGAACGCTGAGGTGGAGACAGCAGACGAGATAAAGTCCCTAGTTTTAAACCTCTAGAAGTAACAGGTTAAAAGGAGTGGACAGAAGACGGCAGTAGGTATGGTACGCAGCTCACATCCGTACAAGACCATCCGGCATGCCCAGACCCCGCTCTCAGACACCCGGGAGACTCTGGACAGCCCCACTTATCTTTACGGCGCACCCATGCTTCTCCATGGCCCACCCATGCTTCTCCATGGCCCACTCATGCTTCTCCATGGACCACCCATGCTTGTCCATGGACCACCCATGCTTCTCCATGGACCACTCATGCTTCTCCATGGACCACCCATGCTTCTCCATGGACCACTCATGCTTCTCCATGGACCACTCATGCTTCTCCATGGACCACTCATGCTTCTCCATGGACCACTCATGCTTCTCCATGGACCACTCATGCTTCTCCATGGACCACCCATGCTTCTCCATGGACCACTCATGCTTCTCCATGGACCACTCATGCTTCTCCATGGACCACTCATGCTTCTCCATGGACCACCCATGCTTCTCCATGGACCACCCATGCTTCTCCATGGCCCTCCCAGATCCCAAGTCCCGGAACCCCTAGAGGAGTCATGTATCGCACAACAGAAAGAAAACAGTTTATTTATCCAACACTGTAGCTACACAAACAACTCCAGTAATGCACGAACGACCACATATACAAAATGTTGACGCTTTTGCAGCAATCGCCTCTTCATTCTCTTTCTGTTGCTCTGTTTCACCCTGCCCTGACTAGTTTTTCTCCCCACTCCACTGTGCCCCGTTCAGCACATTCTGTAATGTACACATATGCACAGTTCTTGCATTCAGAACACACATTTGAACAGTGAACGCACAAGAGTAGCATTGGAAAACAGCTTTGTAAATAAACTCAGTGCCATTTGCCGGACATCACACGACTTGGGCTAGTTCAAGTGGCAAATGACTTACTAGACCTGAACAAGTTAAAAGCATCACAGTGACACTTAATCTAGTTATTTTCCAGCTCAGCTGCACCCAAGAACCGTCTTTCTTTTTATTACAAGTTGATATTGGAGTTGACAGAAATAGCAGCTCATTTATTTAGCCCAATAAGATTTCCGAGATTCCATTCTATTGTATTCTATAAGCACTTATATAGCGCATAGATACCCGGAGGCATCTCAGCGCTGCTAGTGCGGAGCGAATGTATCGATGCCTCAGAGGGGGGTTGTTCTGGAACAGCCACATTTTAAGTAACTTCTGGAAAGCTAGTTCATTCGTAGTCAGTGTTAAAGAGGTGGGGAGGGTGTTCCACAGCCTGCCACATTATAGTAGAAAGAAGATGAAATAGGCGCTATAGACTGGAAACAAGTGAAGTCAGCGCCACTCCGTGCCATTATAAGGGCATGAGCAAATGAAAGAAATAAGCAACAGCGTGGGAGGGGCGGGGCAAAAAGGAGAGGAGAGGAGGGGCAGGATGAAGAAAAAAAGTACCTCAAGCCGAATGCGATCAGCGGAAGGACACATAAAGGTATCAATTGGTATTTGGTCCATACACCCTATCCAAGGGACAACACAAAGAAGAAAGTGAAACCGATACAATAACTGGACACAATGACCAATCAAAAGAAAGGAAATTAGAGTAACCATGGAGCTAACAAACAGTAAGTAATGGGTGGGCTCCAAGCCCCTTTTTATTGTGTTCTTTTTTTGGTCGAGCTTTCGATACCTCTTGTATATACTTTAGTATATACTTCTTTGTGGTTTAAAGGCCACTCACTGCTTTTCATTCGTTTGTTTCAGTGTCCTTTAAAAATACTTGCTTGCTAGTGGTCAATCCTTCCTCTTTGTCCCTCCTTTTTAGGTCTCGACCTAGCGACGCAGCGCGAAGCGCTGTCGCTAGCGAGACTTATTGTCGTCGACTTGCTTCGGAAGGGAGACAGGAGATGTGCACGCGCAGGCCGGACTGGAAATGTGAACACGCACGTCCAGGCACGCGATGTGCACATCTCCTGTCCCCCTTCCGTCCTCGCAAGCCTCATGCAATATAATTTTTCTTTTTAATGCGCACGCGAGCTCCAAGCGCGGCGCGCTTTACAGTCACAGCATGCCTCACCCCACTTACCTGCTCATATGGGGACTCTGTGCTGCTCCTCGGCTGGTCTCCGTCTTCAGCCGGTCACTGCAGCAACACGCGGGGCTCCGTCTTGCTCCGAGGAGCCCCGCCAAAAATTCTGCTTTGGCCGCACCATGGGCATTCACGAAGGCGGGGTGGGCTCCCGCCGGTCTTCCTCTAATGGTTTGTTTTTTTCCTTTGGCGGCCCCGTCCCTGGCCCGCACGAGCCGCGCAGCACTTATTCAAGTGCAGCGAAGTCCGCAGGCGCCGCCACTGGGCACGAGCCGCAGGCCACGCCGATGTGCACGCTCACGGCGTGCCTACAACGCGCGCATGGCGCAGTTTCACTTTCCCTTGTTCTACTGGGTGGTTACTTTTCATCTGACACATGCCCTTTGGATGCGACACGTTGGCGGGCTGGGGATTACTTAGCTACGTTTCGTTGGGAGCTTGCATGTTTTGAACGTTGTTTTTTCAAAGCACCGAGGTTAATGCTTATTTTAATACAGCACTGAGCGTTGCTATCATCCGCTTCAAGGCGCACTTTTTAAAACTAACAAACTGAAGTCTCTAAAAGGGGCCGGTGTTGTCCCTGCTCTTAGAAGTCCGTTGGTGATCACTTACTGATTATTTGCATATCTCCCAACTCCTGTGGTCATCGCATGGTCCATTTCCATTATTTTCCGAGGGACTCTTCTCTTTCCCAACAAGCTCAACAGCTTGTTGTCTTTGTTTCCTCCCACGGAGCAGGGACCAAGTACTGTATCTTTACACTTTGGTTGTTGATCTGTTCGTTTGCGGACTTTTTTTCTTAGTTTGCTGCTCGTGCTTGGGCAAAGCTTCCCTTTTTATTTGCAAAGCATTCTAGCTCAGAGCTTAGGTTCGCTCCAACACTGTTTCTGTAAACAGGGCTGTAAATCATGCTGTTATTTCGGTCACGTTTGCTAAGCATTCAAAGACTGAGATCAAATGCCAGAGGGCGCAGTTAAAAATTCGGCAGCTCTAGCTGTTACGCCACATCCACATTGATGGAACTGATCTCGCAGCCATCTTAATGTTTCGTCGCTAACTCTGTGGTGCGACCTCAGTGCGTCCACCGAGACACTGGTGTCCATAAAAATGCAGCGCAAGAATACACAACGCCCCCTCCACAGCTGATGCACTATACAACCACTTCTTGCCTTCTCAGCTTGGTGACTGTATTCTTTAAAGGAACGGATTAAAGGGATTTCCTTTCTCCTTCATTTTTAAGTTGTTAGCACTCATACCACCAATATCTGACAACTAAAGCGTGAACGTTTCCTTGGGTGTTAGTCTCGGAAAATTAGCAGGACAGCATGTGCCTTCATGGGTTCCATAGACCAATCCCTAGCGTGCCTTTAATCAGCCACTGCATTCTGGGAGTTGAAGTCCCGGCTGACTACTACGGGGATAAATTGCAGGCTAGACTGGAATTGTTGTCCCTAATGACACAGAGTCATCTGGTAAATTCAGGTCTGAAAAGGCATCTCAGTGGCTGTGGGCCTGGACTGTGGGGGTTGGGAGGGGAACCGTCTCTTTATAGAGTGATGCACTGTTCCTTAGATGTGCACTTGCTTGGTGATACATGTTTGCACATACCGCACTAGGCAATGACGCCGCTGCTAGCAGGAGCCATGTCATTGTGCCTTTTTGTGTGTCTTCACTCTTAGCCGCAGTAAAGGTGCCTCTCCCCCTCCAGGAGCAGGGATGGTCCAGCTCATGTTTTAGAGAGGGCCGCACCAGCTTCGCGAAGCACGGGCGTTGCTTTGGCCTGTCAAGTCTCATCCAAAGGGCTTGTTCACTTAGTCCTGGCAGCATGCATATGACGTCACCCTCTCCACTTGCGTGTGTGGCAAGCGCAGCTGCGAGCCTGGGCAGGCCTGGCCCCATTCCTTTAGGCCTGAGCAGACATTCCAGGAAACCCGTACGTCGGTGTTGAAAAAAATGCAGTACCTCATTTTTTAGGTCTCGACTAGACAATAAAGTCTTATTGGTTATATATAAGGTAACGAAAATGCCTATAACACTTTCTTATATTAACTTTTCAACTTGATGCACAGCAGCCACACTGCTCTACAACATAGCTTAAACACATTGGCAAAGCCAATAGCTTTGGCTAAAAACTTATAAGGTCCCAAAAGCGAGACCTATTGGCTATGCCAATGCTTGTTTTAAGATATTACAGATCGTCGCCACGCAACAGCATGCATGTGCTGGCTGCAGACTCAGCCTAAAAAAAAACAGCTTTCCATCTGAATAGATCTGGACCATCACACCTCCTCCAACTGTCCTGTAGTTCAGGAAAAAGAAGACATCACTTCCTGTAGCGATAGCCCGGACCTTAGAAACACAGTGCTTATCCATTGCCCTGTAAACTACCTGGAGTCGTTCCCTTTGGCCGTTATCTAATAGCTGGGTCTACCTTAGAGGTAAAATTTTACCTGCATAATATGTACTCCTCTCTGCAGGACATCAAGCTTGCTGCTTAGGCCTGGAGATCAACTAGACACATATCAAACAAGCATTGGCATAGCCAATAGTCATCACATATGCAAAATCTATTGGCTTTGTCAATTTTTTATTAGCCATGTTGTACAACTTTTGTACAAACCTATTATAATATAATAATATTAAAATACGATTTTATGGCAAATTTTGTATGGTATGGAACACTATGGCATGCCTTGTCATCGTATGGTTGCCTGTCTGTGTATGGTATGGCCTGTCATTATATATTATGTAATCTTTGTTACAATACACACATTAAGCGACAGGAGGAAGCACACAATCAAGAAAGAATGTTCTCTGCAACCCATAATCTTGCAAACAAAAACCAATTTAAAACACACCCTGTTTATTGCATAAGACATCCTATAAATAACGAACCATGCACCAAAAAAGCTCTTTGTTGTAAACTAAACGAGTGACTACTAAATTAAGAGCAAAGCCATTAATGTATTTTGAAATCTGTTAAAAGCGATGCTAACAGCCTGTGGGCTGCTGGTGTTGTAATGCTACACCAAAGAGTAGAAAGGGAGAGGATGAAAAGTAAAACGTAATGAACACAGGAAACGAGCAGCTGAAAGCAACAGTGCAGAGCAAAACCAGGAGCAGCACAACTTAAAAACACATTCACTCTTACAAAATGCTGTAAGCAGAAGAAAAAAAAACAGGCCAAGACAGAAAGTGGAATCTGCAGAAGAACACTCCTGAAAAAAGGAATCAGTACTTGGTCTATGCTCCAGGGATGGGAAAAATTCCTCACCAGTAAGTGAAGCCAGTATGCTCTGTCCAAACAGGAGCCCGCAAATGAGACTGACAAAGAAGCTAACGAAATGGTGAGCAATAGGCAGACTCTAAGCGCCCCCCCTCATATGGAAACAAGATGTCTGGCAAGCGAGTGCGCATGTGCAGTCTCAGGGAAGACCTAATAAAAGGACTTTCTGAAATCTAAACATCAGAAAAGAGGCACATTAGAATCTAAAATCCTACCAGACTTCCCCAAAAGGATGTTATGGAATCCAAAAACCAACCAGACACAACCAACCAAAGGGACATTCTGGAATCTTTACCCAAGCAAACATTAGGAAAGAGGCATTCTGGAACCTAAACCCAAACCAGACATTGCCGAAGTGAGACCCAGAACCCTTAACAGAAGCAAACTGGCGTTTTTAAACCCAAAACCCAACCAGACATCATGAGACAAAGGGGCACTCAGCACTCCAAAAACCAACCAGTACCATCATGACGTCTAAAACCCAATCTGACATCAAACAAAGTCATCCTCACTGTTGCTGCTTGTTGGTGTACCTTCCGGAACAAGATGGGCCATGTTCAACGTATCTAACGTCAGTGGGTCAGTTTATGTTTGTTCCTCTTAAACATTTAAATACGTTCTAATTTTCAAGACATCAACCAGCTCTTTTCCTAGAAAAAACCCTGAGTGCTCGCTACAAGCGGGTTTGCCAATCTTTGCCGTCAAGATCTTGTTCCACGTCACGTTTTCAGAATATCCCTGAGCTACATTTGCAACTAGGGATGTGAATGAGACTTATTTACGTAGTCAGTGGTTATCCTGAAACGGTGGCGTGGATCTCGCCCACTTGGACCAGCGCTGGACACCAGTTCACTTTCAAGCAAGGAGAGGTTGCCATGACTTAGGGTCACAGTGGCACGGTAGGGATGGATGAGCTATCTGCCATTATAAAAACCGATACACTGGGGAACGATTTTTGTTGTGGCTAATATGTGCAGTCATAAGTTTTTTTCAAAATGGGGAATAACGATTAGAATGTTGGTGCCTTCTGCACCAAAAGCTGCATTTACCTGGTTTTGCTCCCAGTAATTATCAACATATTCCACATGATATTCACCTGGGAAAAATGTGTAGAATGTGGTAATTACTGCAAACCTCAAGTTTCCGATCGTGAAAAACTGGGCCCCTCGTAATGTGGGCCTGAGACTGAAAACAAAGGAGGGCGGTCAGTCTTACAGGACTCTGATGGCAGCTGACCCAACCCCAACCCTACCGGCCTGTGAACCGAAGAAGTGACTGACTGAAGCTAGCCAGAGGCTGAAGTGGGCTGATCCATTGCCACATGCTCTGGGGGGGTGAAGCGAAATGTGACTGACACAACAGACAAAGAATGAAGCGTGCTGACTGGAAGTCTCTAGAGACTATCATGTGTATAATTTTAGTCAAATGAAAATTTAAAAAAAGGAATATCCGGGGTGGAAATGAAGGCCGGGCCGGCTCTCATTACTGAGGGCCTGGGGGGGGACACTGGGTGTTTACCACAGACAGAGAACTGCACTTCCCCTCAGCCGTGTCCCCATCGCCCTAAGCATGGGGAGGTTTCTTTTCAGTGAACACGAGCGGAGCAGCGCTGTCAGCGGTTTCCACGAGGAGGGATCTGAGGACAAGTTTATCCCACCCCCACCTCCCCCCTCGAGGGTGAGGGGGCCCTTCTCTATCTGGGAGTGGTAGGGGGTCATCTGAATGCAATTAGGTGAAATGCAGGCTCTGCGTCCGGCTGGGGTAGATTACAAAGAGCACACGGTGCAGGCGGATAAGGGCCCGCCCACTTCCGGTCGGATGCAGACAGACCCTATGCAGTCGACAGCTATGTGCCTGCTGACTCGGCTGTAGGCGCTTTCTATCTCCCGGGCCTTGTAAAGGATCCTGTTTACACTCCTTCTGCAGGACGTCCCAGCAGATATAACACACTCTCGAGCCCCTGCCTTCGTCCCAATACCATCGCCTCTAGGACGAGGGCCCCTCTGACGTGAAGTTATGAACCTACCTCATACCCCCCTACCCTTTCCTTACTCACTGAGGCTTTGATAGGGCGTGAACTGTCAATGATGCATCATCTGTACACCCGTATCTGGACTGCCCCAGGCTTTGCTAGCCTCTGGCAAACCTCCTGGGGACTGGGCTCTTTCTGGCCTACTTCCAGCCTCTGGTAAACCTTCTGCAGAGGAGGCCTTCTCTAGACTACCTCCTGCCTCTGGTAAACCTGGAGAGGAAGCCGTCTCTGGACTACCTCCTGCCTTCGGTAAACCTTCTGGAGAGGAGGCCTTCTCTAGACTACCTCCTGCCTCTGGTAAACCTTCTGGAGAAGAGGCCCTCTCTGGACTATATCCAGCCTCTGGTAAACCTTCTGGAGAAGAGGCCCTCTCTGGACTATATCCAGCCTCTGGTAAACCTTCTGGAGAGGAGGCCTTCTCTGGACTATATCCAGCCTCTGGTAAACCTTCTGGAGAGGAGGCCTTCTCTAGACTATCTTCTGTCTCTGGTAAACCTTCTGAAGAGAAGGCACTCTCTTCTGGAGAAGAGTTCCTCTCTAGACTATCTCCTGCCTCAGGTAAACCTCCTGGGGATTGGCCTCTCTCTGGTCTGCTTCTAGCCTCTGGTACACCTTCTGGAGAGGAGGCCCTCTCTGGACTACCTCCTGCCTTCGGTAAACCTTCTGGAGAGGAGGCCCTCTCTGGACTACCTCCTGCCTCTGGTAAACCTTCTGGAGAGGAAGCCCTCTCTGGACTACCTCAAGCCTCTGGTAAACCTTCTGGAGAGGAGGCCCTCTCTGGACTACCTCCAGCCTCTAGTAAACCTTCTGGAGAGGAGGCCCTCTCTAGATTATATCAAGCCATTGGTAAACCTTCTGGAGAGGAGGCGTTCTCTAGACTATCTCCCGTCTCTGGTAAACCTTATGGAGTGAAGGCACTCTCTTCTGGAGAAGAGTTCCTTTCTAGACTATCTCCTGCCTCTGGTAAACCTCCTGGGGATTGGCCTCTCTCTGGTCTGCTTCTAGCCTCTGGCACACCTTCTGGAGAGGAGGCCCTCTCTGGACTACCTCCTGCCTCTGGTAAACCTTCTAGAGAAGAGGCCCTCTCTGAACTACCTCCAGCCTCTGGTAAACCTTCTGGAGAGGAGGCCCTCTCTAGATTATATCCAGCCTCTGGTAAACCTCCTGGGGATTAGCCTCTCTCTGACCTGCTTCTAGCCTCTAGTAAACATTCTGGAGAGGAGGCCCTCTCTGGACTACCTCCAGCCTCTAGTAAACCTTTTGGGGATTGGGCCATCTCTAGACTATTTCCAGCCACCGGTAAACCTTTTGGAGAGGAGGGCCTCTCTAGACTATCTCCAGCCTCTGGTGAATTTTCTAGAGAGGAGGGCTTCTGTGGACTGTCAGTTTCTGTTTAACCTTCTGGGGAGGGACCCTTTCTAGACTGCTTCTAGCCTCTGGTAAACCTTCGGGAGAAGAAGACTTCTGGAGAAGAGGCCCTCTCTAGACTATCTCCAGCTTCTGGTACACTTTCTGGAGAGAAAGGCCTCTCTGAAATATTCCCAGCCTCTGGTAAGTCTTCTGGATATGAGGGTCTTTCTGGACTGCCTCCAGTCTCTGCTTAACATTCTGGAGAGGGGGACACTCAGACGGGACTCAATACTCTATGTGTGGTATCCAGAAATGGACACTGTATTAGTGAAGAGACACACGGAATTGGAAGCAATCTTAAAAATCTGTCTTGATTCAGAGATAAGCTATCAGAGGAAGTGGGGCCTGCGGGCGTGGAGTCCATAGACCAGACAGCGCCTCTAGAAGTAAACACCAGTAAAAAAGGGACCCCTAGACACCATATTGCAGATTATGCCTCAGGAAGGGGACTCTACCATCCAGACTGAGCTTCTAGAAGTGGATGCCACAGTCTAGGTGTCTCTAGACACACTAATGCAGATGGGACCTGCAGATCTGGACCAGTACTTCAGATGGGGCCTCTAGAGCTGGACGCAGTACTCTAGATGGGGCCTCTAGAGCTGGACGCAGTACTTCAGATGGGGGCTCTAGAGCTGGACTCAGTACTCCAGATGGGGCCTCTAGAGCTGGACTCAGTACTCCAGATGGGGCCTCTAGTACTCTAGATGGGGCCTCTAGTACTCTAGATGGGGCCTCTAGAGTAGGACTCAGCACTCCAGATGGGTCCTCTAGAGCTGGACGCAGTACTTCAGATGGGGCCTCTAGAGCTAGACGCATTACTCTAGATGGGGGCTCTAGAGCTGGACGCAGTACTGCAGACGGGGTCTCTAGAACTGGACTCAGTACTCTAGATGGGGCCTCTAGTTATCTATATGGGGCCTCTAGTACAATAGATGGGGCCTCTAGAGTAGGACTCAGCACTCCAGATGGGGCCTCTAGAGCTGGACGCAGTACTCCAAATGGGGCCTCCAGAGCTGGACGCAGTACTTCAGATGGGGCCTCTAGAGCTGAACGCAGTACTTCAGATGGGGCCTCTAGAGCTGGACGCAGTACTCCTGATGGGGCCCCTAGAGCTGGACGCAGTACTCCAGATGGGGCCTCTAGAGCTGGACGCAGTACTCCAGATGGGGCCTCTAGAGCTGGACGCAGTACTCCAGATGGGGCCTCTAGAGCTGGACGCAGTACTCCAGATGGGGCCTCTAGTACTCCAGATAGCGCCTCTCAAGCTGGACTCAGTACTCCAGATGGGGCGTCTAGAGCTGGACGCAGTACTTCAGATGGGGCCTCTAGAGCTGGACGCAGTACTCCAGATGGGGCCTCTAGAGCTAGACGCAGTACTCCTGATGGGGCCTCTAGAGCTGGACGCAGTACTCCAGATGGGGTCTCTAGTACTCTAGATGGGGCCTCTAGAGTAGGACTCAGCACTCCAGATGGGTCCTCTAGAGCTGGACGCAGTACTCCAAATGGGGCCTCCAGAGCTGGACGCAGTACTCCAGATGGGGCCTCTAGAGCTGTACGCAGTACTCCAGATGGGGCCTCTAGAGCTGTACGCAGTACTCCAGATGGGGCCTCTAGAGCTGGACGCAGTACTCCAGATGGGGCCTCTAGTACTCTAGATGGGGCCTCTAGTACTCCAGATGGGGCCTCTAAAGCTGGACGCAGTACTCCAGATGGGGCCTCTAGAGCTGGACGCAGTACTCCAGATGGGGCCTCTAGTACTCTAGATGGGGCCTCTAGTACTCCAGATGGGGCCTCTAAAGCTGGACGCAGTACTCCAGATGGGGCCTGTAGAGCTGGACGCAACCTGTCCAGCTTTAAACCACGGATGCCTCTGTCCCCCACCGGCCACAGAGCACACTGCTGATGCATTTAATGCCATTGGCTCTGTAGGAGGACATGGCCTTCAGCACTGGATACAAAGTCTTCTTACAGGCGCGAGCTGCGGAACCGGACACAATCTCCCCCATAAGGCTTGCACATAGTGACACTATTATACGCACTTCTAAAAAAAAGTGTCACTTTAGCTTGCCACCTCGGCTTTGGTCGGCGTAGGGTGCGATGGGTGGTAGATGGAGAGGCGGGGCACCGAGGGGGGGGGAGCCGGGGACTTACTTGATTCCACACTTTACGTTAACAGATCCTTGTAACGTCGCCACTGATATGGCATCTCACCCAAACTTTTCTGTCCACCGCAGGCCAAGGAGGGAAGGATCCTTGCTGGAGTTTCAGAGTACCCACTAGTTCCAACAAGCATTGGCATAGCCAATAGGTCTCGCTTTTGGGACCTTATAAGTATTTAGTTATGCAGCACAATATCCTTGGTGCAACAACTGTTGCATGGCTAAACACTTATAAGGTCCCAAAGGCGAGACCTATTGGCTATGCCAATGTTTGTATATTATGTTATTGTTATTTGCAGGCCCACTGTAATTATGAGATTCTGTGCCGGGGCTTATTTCGCATAATTATGGATTTGCCACATAATCCATCTGCGCCATAATCTGCAGGTTTTTAACAAATAAAAACGTTTTTAGCTTAAATGGATCCAAAGTTAATAAAAACGTGGCCACATGTGTTTGTGAGCAGTGGTACTAATGATTCGAAATGTTTGAAACTGTATTACCATATAAAAATTACAAAATAATGACGTAAAACTATCAAAAAAGCTGCATTATGCTGCATAATTGTCCTTTACTTGCCACATAATTTAGTCAACCCAGGTTCCGCATCATTTGGTGCTCCACTCTCTCATAATTCCAGTGGCCCTGGTTATTGGTCTTCAAGTGTACATCCCTGAATACAACGTCACTTCCTACGGAGTAAGGCGAGTGCCCGATTGATGGTGCGAAAGTTCTCCTGCTCATCTCTGCCTCGATCTCTCTTTAAGAAAAAAATGAAGACCGGTCTGCTTGGCTAACGAGTGAGTTCTTATGAGCTGACTGGGTCTCTTGGCGCCATCTAAATTGTCAGTCAGTCCCCATATAAATTCCCACTTAGCCATTACATCAATTATTGGCTTGTTTACGTCTTGGCAACCTATGGCACTCAATGTCTGTGTGCAGAGATGGGAACCTCTCAAATATAATTAGATGTATCTACAAACCAGGCCACGTGCACTTACATCAGGGAGTTCAACCAGAAGTAATGGTTGGGCATGGAACCCCCACAGTGTGCGTTTCTCTAGATGTACAGACCTCAGTGTGTGTGCATCTCTTAACTGGCACCCAGTGGCTAACAGGTGCTTTCTGAGAACTACTTGTATGGCACACAAGGCCCTTCATCATAACATGCCATTCGAGCTGAGAAATGTACAATTATAGGAAAAAGCTGAAATTCCAGGAATAAATAAATTAGGTCTCTATAAATATCCAGATACACAAGACAAACAATTCTTAACCAGTAGTTTCGGGGGTGACACCAAAAATGTGGAACGCCGTCCCATCGGCACTAAGAACAACCTCGTACATGGCCTCTAAGAAGCCCTACTAGATACTACACTCCTCAATAGAGGGAGCGTCTTCCAGACATTAATCTTCCTTTAATATGTGAAGTACATTTACGGAGGACATGAAAAAAGATAATTGGTGTTATGTATCGTTTTCTGCAAGTATTTACGGTCTCCTTATTAATCTGTACGGTTGTTTTTATACTTTTACTTAAATACTGACACGTGTCTGTCTATTAATAATCTATCTGACTGGTATTATGCAAGGCCGTTATGAGGTTTATATGTATCTATACCTTCTTTGTAAAGCGCTCTCCTGCCGCGAAAGACGTGGCCAGAGAGATACAGAAATTCCAAAATAGAAAATACGAGTGTTTAATATTCTGGGTGTGTGGTTGTTAATTCTCAATGCATGCCTTGGCCTGGTAGATAGTGCGTGTATACCGGCACGTCAGAAGGTACGTATAAACGGATGGCTAATTGTACAGTCCTGCGAGCGTGTGGATGGATGGGTAATCATCATAGTGAAGATGTTTGTATGCAACTCTACGATAGTCTAGGTGAGTAATTCACTGCCCACTTCCCCGGCAGTGCTTCCTGCTGACCCCGGTCCTACTCTCACCTTGCCCCGGCTCCGGCTCGGTGCCGCGATACCGACCTTCGGACCTGGAGTCCACCACCTGGAACCTCTTGGTCTGCAGGTTGTCCAGCATCTCCTCGAAGCTCTTCACCAGCCGCCCGTCCAGCGTGGCTTTGAACTGGGCGGGCTCGGGCCTGCTGGCCTCCGCAGTCACGGGGTGGCCCTCCTGCACCCAGTTCCGGAAGCCGCCGTTGAGCACCGACACCTGCCGGTGCCCGAAGGCCCGGAACATCCACCAGGCCCGCGGGGCGTAGAAGGAGCCCACCTGGTCGCCGTCGTGAGACCACCACGTGCGTGTTGTTGCCCACGCCCAGGCTGCCCACGTAGTCGCCGAACACCTGCTCGCCGGGCAGCATCACCTCGTATGGCGAGGCCTGGTCCTTGCACACCTCGATGTCGAAGAACGAGGCGCCCGGGATGTGGCGCTCCAGGTACTCCTGGCAGGCGTAGCGCTCCCCTGGCAAGTACCAGGAGGCGTCCAGAACCCGCAGGCCGGGCCCCACCCGTCGGGCCCCAATGGCCTCCGCCAGCCACTTGGCCGAGACCAGAGCCTTGGAGAAGAGCTGGTTGGCCATGCTAAGACCTGTGTGTGGTTGTCAGTGAGAGGACCTAAAGATTCTGAGCGAGGTATATGTGTGACGAGCGTCTATGCCGTGAGAGCGAGCACGCTGCGTGGCGCACCTGTGTTTGAAGTACGGGCTAGGCGAAACGCTAAACTTAACTCCTATGTGAACATTTGATTACCACATCTACACTGTTTAAGTAGCTCAGAGCAGAGGTGGGACTTGCAGTTGTCCTTAAATGACCACAGCCAATCACCCTTCCTCGGATGGGGGAGGGACGGCGCGCGCCCCCGCCCGCCTTCTGCAGACAGGATTTAGCTGGCAGTCGTTAAAAAGAAATGGCGGCCGCGCGGTTTAAAAAAAAATAAACAGTGGTGCGCGCGCACCACAGAGGGAGCGGAGGGGGGAGGAGGGAGCGCGGCAGCATGCTCAGCTGACCAGACGCTTGTGCGTCATGGCCTTTGCCGGCATGTGTTTACAATTATCGCGCCCGCGTCTGGGCACGATAATTGGAAACACATGTTTGCCGCGCGTACCCATCTCAAAAAGGCCAGCCACGACGCACGAGCGTTTTTTGGACTGCTTTCCAAACTCGCTTACTAAAAGTCTTCGCCTCTAAGCAGCGCTTGCGCGCTACTCGAGGCTCGACCTAAAAATGAGTTCTATTTAGAGTAAATGTATGTACACTTGTACTGTTTGATCTTGAAAATCTGACATGGACCCTGGACACGGCTGAAGAGAGTGCGGTAATAACTGTAAAGCATGTGACGGTGCAACGCTCTGTAACATGCTGCAGTAACAATGCGCGGGTGCAGACATTATACAAATGACGTCAATCCCCTCTATCAGCGTCTACCAATGGCCAGTGCTTAATTTGAGCCAGTGGTTTCCAGTGCTCTGCACCATCACTTAATTGTCAACACCGGCGCTTGTGACAGTCTGCCAATGGTGGCGCTGTTTGGCTAATTTAGAGATGACCACAGCAACATGTAATTATTAATTAAACATACGTTAAAAAAATGACTATTACCTGCAGCCCAAACCATTCTTACAGCTTTGGGGTCCTCGAACAATCTAAATTGACACACGTGTACCAGTGTGATGGTTAGTAGTTGTGTAAGTACAGTCATTGGCAGTGCTGACAGTGGCAGTGTGTGGTGCAAGCCAGTGGTGGCTCCTCTGCTAAGGTGGAGGAGCGTCGCCCCACTGCTTTTTAGCAGTTTAAATAAAGGAAACATAAAATGATAATAACTGGTTGTTATTATCATTTAATGGGGGCAGGGCTGCTCCAAGTGCGCATGAATGCTTGGCCGCTCAGCTCTGTCTGGCCGGCCAAACATTCATGCGCGACTTTGCATGTTCTCCATGCAGGCTACATTACAGCCTAGGTGGAGAACATGCCCAGGCCCAAGTCTGCATTGCAGAATTGTCATTGGCTAAGGGGAGCCTGGGAGCCGGGTGCTTCCTGCTTCCCTGATCCGGCCTGAAGAGACGATGGAGGAGAGACGAGAAGGGACGCGGTAACCAGGTATGTTTTTTTTCTTTTTTTAAACCCCCCCCCCACAGGCCGCCACTGGTACAAGCTGCAGTGGCCTCCTGACGAGAGAACTGGCACTTATTTTATTTACAAATTAAGCACTGACAATGACAGGACAACACACAGATTACCTTATCTTTTCTGGCACTTGTTATCTCGTCTGGCACTTGTCAGAACATCGCCTGTCAATCATTCGCTAACAGAATGCAGTAATAACAGTACAATGCACAGGCGCGCTGCACGAGTATCATCCTAAGCAGGCGCGCAGTAACCAGGGCATAAGTCTGGGGTACACGCGGGTCCACGGCGTCCACCCACTATTTTCACAGGGTGGACACCGTCCACCCTGCAGGAAGTGGGCCCCACTGAAATATGATGAACTTGTCCCGGTGTAATTTTCAGGCACCGGGACACATTCAGCAGCGCCTGCACGTTGTCGACTTTCTTTCAGAGCATCAACGTGCAGGCAGTGAGGGGGCTTTCGTATTTCAGACTCCAGCTGGGTCCATAACAAAAGCTGAATTTAAGGGGCCATCAGGCCTCCTGTTGTCCCACTCTCCTAGCTGTGAGTTATCTGAGCAGTCACACCTAGATGCAAGGGAGGAGAAACAAAGGCTTGCAGCTTCTTATCTCTTCACAAATACTTAAGGGAGGAGTGCTTTTTACTTTCTTCAATCCCTGTACATAAGGGATGTGCATGCACTGTAAGAATGTCAAATGTGCTGATCTGTCCTAGTATCTACACAAATAACATTTTAAATACCATTTTTTTTTTTTTTATAGCCTTAAGATATTTAAAAGTGTGGATTGTGCAACCAATTAAGCAGAACAGATTTACTGCCACGTTTCTCCTTGTTTCCAATTTCTTTGTGGAAGAGTTTTTACAAAATAAATGTATAAGTTGAGGCGGGATGCGTCACTTTTTTGGCACAACCCTGATGCAAAATCTCATTTGTTAAATCTCGTAATGAGCTGAAATGTACTCATGATAGACCTGCAAAACATATGTGTGAGATGTTAAGATCTGATGTCACTTCCTGTGAGGTCATGGGTTGTGATGTCACTTCCTGTGAAGCCGTGCCATGATGTCGCGCTGTGATTTCATGCCTCATGAATGTCACTTGCATACTGCCTAGCTTGGTTAGTCCCCCCACTTCTTTTTAGGTTGAGCATACTCAAGCATACTCAAGAAACCCAAGGCAGACCCCAAGGACCTCAAGAACTTCCGACCCATCTCTCTGCTCCCGTTCCCCGCGAAGGTCACCGAGAAAATCGTCAACAAACAACTGACCCGCTACCTCGAGGAGAACAACATCCTGGACCCTTCCCAGTCCGGCTTCCGCAGCAACCACAGCACCGAAACCGCCCTCATCGCCGCCACCGATGACATCAGGACCCTGCTAGACAACGGAGAAACAGCAGCCCTCATCCTCCTGGACCTATCAGCCGCCTTCGACACGGTCTGCCACCACACACTACGAACACGCCTTCACGACGCCGGGATCCAAGAGAAGGCCCTGGACTGGACCACATCCTTCCTTTCCGGCAGAACACAAAGCGTCCGCCTCGCCCCCTTCCGATCCAAGGCCACCAAGATCATCTGCGGCGTACCCCAAGGCTCCTCCCTCAGCCCAACGCTGTTCAACATCTACATGGCACCCCTCGCCCACGTCGCCCGACAGCACAACCTCAACATCATCTCCCACGCCGACGACACCCAGCTGATCCTCTCCCTCACCAAAGACCCTCACACCGCCAAAGCCCACCTCCACGAAGGAATGAAGGCCGTCGCCGAATGGATGAGGACCAGCCGCCTGAAGCTGAACTCGGACAAGACGGAGGTCCTCATCCTTGGTTCCAACCCTTCAGCCTGGGACGACTCCTGGTGGCCAACATCACTGGGAACAGCCCCGCCACCCACCGACCACGTACGCAACCTAGGGGTCATCCTCGACCCCACCCTCTCCATGACTAAGCAGGTCAACGCCGTTTCCTCATCCTGCTTCAACATCCTCCGAATGCTCCGCAGGATCTTCAAGTGGATCCCCACCGAAACAAGAAAAACAGTCACCCAGGCCCTCGTCACCAGCAGGCTGGACTACGGAAACGCCCTCTACGCCGGAACGACGGCTAAGCTCCTGAGACGGCTGCAACGCATCCAAAACGCCTCTGCACGTCTTATCCTCGACATCCCCCGACGCAGCCACATCACACCCCACCTGAGAGACCTGCACTGGCTCCCTGTCAACAAGAGGATAACCTTCAAGCTCCTCACCCACGCACACAAAGCACTCCACAACTCCGGACCAGCCTACCTCAACAGACGACTCAGCTTCTACACCCCCACCCGCCAGCTCCGCTCGACCAGCCTCGCCCTCGCCACAGTCCCCCGCATCCGGAAAACGACCGCCGGCGGCAGATCCTTCTCCCACCTCGCCGCCAAGACCTGGAACACCCTCCCCACCAACCTCCGACAGACCCAAGACCTACTGGCCTTCAGAAGACTCCTCAAGACCTGGCTCTTCGATCAGTAGCAGCACCACCCCCTCTTCCCCCAGCGCCTTGAGACCCTCGCGGGTATGTAGTGCGCTTTATAAGTGACATGATTGATTGATTGATTGAGCATTCGAGACCTCTTGTATATACTTTAGTATATACTTATATGTGTATGTACTTTGTGGGCTCTGGAGATCAGCCCTGGGACTTGTCTGCTTCCACTTAGGGACTTTTTTTCTGTTCAACTGCCTCTATTTAACTGTCTTGATAGAAAACGACCAGTAGAGGTTAGTAAAATACCAGAATTGCTTTCTGCTTGTTCAACTGAATCTATTTAACTGTCTTGATAGAAAACGACCAGTAGAGGTCAGTAAAATACCAGAATTGCTTTCTGCTTAGGTACTTTCTTTTTTTATTTTTCTGGCAACTGCCTCTATTTGACATTCTTGAGAGAAAACGACCAGCAGAGGTCAGTAAAATATCAGAATCACTTTAGCATTCTCTAGATTCCAGTCCATAGAAATTGTCTTCCATGAGCACCCGTAGACAATAATATTTTTTTCAAATCTTGTATTTTCAGTGATATGACCACCGAAGGCCCTGATTTTATATTAAAAACAGAGCTTTGGACTATACCATTTCCCCTGAAAGGCAATATTTCTCTCCATGTGTTCCCATACCTGGCGTGTCACGCAGTTTGGTGCTTACTTTCCCTCCATGTTAAAGAACAGTACATGTTTCAGCACCCAGGCTAATGCTGCATAGCAAAATACATATAAGGTCCCAAAGGCGAGACTGATTGCATTGCAAATGCTTGGTTAGGACTTGTGTCCTGGCGGTAACACCGGTACAATGCACGGGCACACATTCCACGTGGCGCACGTCAGTCCTAGTGCGGCAGCGTGCAGTGATAAGTTTGACGCACATTAGTGTAATGCAGAGGATCGCGCGCTACGATTCTCTGGTTTGTTTTTTAATTAAAGTGTTGTAATAACAGCACACTCTACCTAAGGGCACATTATGTCCACCACTCCATTGTGTGGCTAAATCAGTACAACGCACAGGAGTCACTCCACACAGAGGCCAGACGGGACCATACTGCAACCAACACTGAGGTAACGGGTAACTCTATGCCCCCCCCCGCCCACCCTCCCCGGGCTACCTGTCTGAGGACGCAAAGAATTGGCTGAGGGCCGGGTGAGATATCGGGACTACGTATCCCAACATGCATCCTGCCTCAGTACCGACAGGCCCTGGGAACCCACGTGCCAGAATGCGAAGGAAGAATTGTGAATAGGAAGAGATCTCTGAACTGCGTATCCCAGAATACACCGTGACTCACTCCGAAAAGTATAAAGACCAGCGTCAACATAATAGTATTAATGCGCCCGGTAGGGGCCCTCTCACGAGCGACATTAACATAACCGTTCTATGACCAAGATCGCACACAAAAAGAACTGGTAGACCTGGGTTGGCACCTTCGGTGCTGGCACCTCTCTGCCCTAGACATCGACATAAACAAAATAATCACATGTTTCTGAGGGAGGCCTCTGCGCACACTGGCATAGACACTGGTGCACGCGCAGGGATGTGCAGGTGGCCTCTGGGCACACTGGGATATACACTGGTGCACGTGCAGGGATCGGGGGAAGGCCCATGGGCACACTGGCATATACACTGGGGGCGCACATGCAGGACTCTGTGGAAGGCCTCTAGGCACACTGGCGCACGTGCAGGAATCTGGGGAAGGCCAATGGGCACACTGGCATAGACACTGGCGCACGTGCAGGGATGTGCACAAGGCTCCTGGGCACACTGGCATAGACACTGCGCACGCGCAGGGATCTGCAGAAGGCCTCTAGGCACACTGGCATAGACACTGGTGCACGTGCAGGGATCGGGGGAAGGCCCATGGGCACACTGGCATATACACTGGGGGCGCACATGCAGGACTCTGTGGAAGGCCTCTAGGCACACTGGCGCACGTGCAGGGATCTGGGGAAGGCCAATGGGCACACTGGCATAGACACTGGCCCACGTGCAGGGATGTGCACAAGGCCCCTGGGCACACTGGAATAGACACTGCGCATGCGCAGGGATCTGCAGAAGGCCTCTAGGCACACTGGCATAGACACTGGTGCACGTGCAGGGATCGGGGGAAGGCCCATGGGCACACTGGCATATACACTGGGGGCGCACATGCAGGACTCTGTGGAAGGCCTCTAGGCACACTGGCATAGACACTGGTGCACATGCAGGGATCTGGGGAAGGCCTCTAGGCACACTGGCATAGACACTGGCGCACGTGCAGGGATGTGCACAAGGCTCCTGGGCACACTGGCATAGACACTGGTGCACGTGCAGGGATCTGGGGAAGGCCTCTAGGCACACTGGCATAGACACTGGCACACGTGCAGGGATGTGCACAAGGCTCCTGGGCACACTGGCATAGACACTGCGCACGCGCAGGAATCTGCAGAAGGCCTCTGTGCACACTGGCATAGACACTGGTGCACGCGCAGGGATGTGCAGGTGGCCTCTGGGCACACTGGGATATACACTGGCGCACGTGCAGGGATCAGGGGAAGGCCCATGGGCACACTGGCATATACACTGGGGGCGCACATGCAGGACTCTGTGGAAGGCCTCTAGGCACACTGGCGCACGTGCAGGGATCTGGGGAAGGCCAATGGGCACACTGGCATAGACACTGGCGCACGCACAGGGATGTGCACAAGGCTCCTGGGCACACTGGCATAGACACTGCGCACGCGCAGGGATCTGCAGAAGGCCTCTAGGCACACTGGCGTAGACACTGGCGCACGCGCAGGGATGTGCAGGTGGCCTCTGGGCACACTGGGATATACACTGGCGCGCGTGCAGTGATCGGGGGAAGGCCCATGGGCACACTGGCATATACACTGGGGGCGCACATGCAGGACTCTGTGGAAGGACTCTAGGCACACTGGCATAGACACTGGTGCACGTGCAGGGATCTGGGGAAGGCCTCTAGGCACACTGGCATAGACACTGGCGCACGTGCAGGGATGTGCACAAGGCTCCTGGGCACACTGGCATAGACACTGGCGCGCGCAGGGATGTGCAGGTGGCCTCTGGGCACACTGGCATAGACACTGGCGCACATGCAGTTGTGTGCACAAGGCTCCTGGGCACACTGGCATAGACACTGGCGCACGCGCAGGGATCTGCGGGTGGCCTCTGGGCACACTGGCATAGACACTGGCGCACGTATAGGGATCTCGGGAAGGCACATAGGCACACTGGCGCACACGCCGGGGTGTGCACAAGGCTCCTGGGTACACTGGCATAGACACTGGCGCACGTATAGGGATCTGGGGAAGGCACATGGGCACACTGGCGCACACTCCGGGGTGTGCACAAGGCTCCTGGGTACACTGGCATAGACACTGGCGCATGCGCGGGGATGCCTGCTCTGAGCTTATAAGCCCAGTCAGTTGCATACCCTCCATGGGCTTCTGGTGGTACCCCAGTTCAGACCCGGGTGCTGGAACCAGGTTGGGAGACAAGGGGGGGGATATTTTGATTTTTAACCTCAGGTGGACAGTCGGCAATCCTAGCCCTCGCGGACTGTGGTGGAGGGGTCGTGCCAAGCCAGGACCCCGGAAAGTTGGGATACAGTAGGGGACCACTGTTGGGGGGTTGTACCCCAACATTATAAAATAACAAAAAGCAGGCTTTTCGACTTACATCCACTCCATCGCGCAGAGCGCTCCCACCGCTCTCGGGGGGTGTCAGAGGACTCCAGAAACGGAGACAGTGTTTACGGCAGTGGAGCAAGGTACACTCGCGGGCCCCAGGCAATATATACTGTGGGGCCCTTGGAATTCACGCCACCCACGGGTGCCACCAACTCTCCCCTTCTCCACGCGTACACTGCTGAGGGTCAGGGCAGCTACCCTCGGGTTCAATGGAAGTGGGTTGCTGGTCTGCAGGCAGCGTGAGGGGCCCTCAGTCTTAAGGCCAACTGGGCCTGACAGATGCCAGTGTGTGGTGCCCTCAGATTTAATGACAACGGGGCTGGATATATGCCAGTAGGCGGAGCCCTCAGTTTTAATGGCAGAGGGTTCTGACAGCTACCGGAGCCATCAGTTTTAGCATCAGCATGGTCTGACAGTCAGCTAAAGTCTGTGGTGCCCTCAGTTTTAATGACAGAGGGTCTGACAGCTACAGTCTGTGGTGCCCTCAGTTTTAATGATAGAGGGTCTGACAGCTAGAGTCTGTGGTGCCCACAGTTTTTATAAGAGCAGAGACTGGCATCTACCAATCTGTGGTGCCCTCAGATTTAATGACAGAGGAGTATGACAAATACCAGTGTGTGGTACCCTCAGTTTTAATGACAGAGGGTCTGACAGCTACAGTCTGTGGTGCCCTCAGTTTTAATGACAGAGGGTCTGACAGCTAGAGTCTGTGGTGCCCTCAGTTTTAATAAGAGCAGAGACTGGCATCTACCAATCTGTGGTGCCCTCAGATTTAATGACAGAGGAGTATGACAAATACCAGTGTGTGGTACCCTCAGTTTTAATGACAGAGGGTCTGACAGCTACAGTCTGTGGTGCCCTCATATTTAATGCCAGAGGGGCTGACCGCTACCAGTAGGAGGAGCTTCAGTTTTGATGGCAGAGGGTTCTGACTGCTGTCAGTCTGTCTGTGGAGCGCTCAGTTTTAATGAGAGGGGAGTATGACAACTACCAGTAGGCGGAGTCCACAGTTTTAATGCCAGAGGGGCTGACAGCTACCAGTGGGGGGGGGGGGGCACAGTTTTAAAGGCAGAGGGTCTGACAGCTACAGTCTGTGGTGCCCTCAGTTTTAATGACAGAGGGTCTGACAGCTACAGTCTGTGGTGCCCTCAGTTTTAATGCCAGAGGGTCTGACAGCTACAGTCTGTGGTGCCCTCAGTTTTAATGACAGAGGGTCTGACAGCTACAGTCTGTGGTGCCCTCAGTTTTAATGACAGAGGGTCTGACAGCTACAGTCTGTGGTGCCCTCAGTTTTAATGGCAGAGGGTTCTGACAGCTACCGGAGCCCTCAGTTTTAGCATCAGCATGGTCTGACAGTCAGCTAAAGTCTGTGGTGCCCTCAGTTTTAATGACAGAGGGTCTGACAGCTGGAGTCTGTGGTGCCCTCAGTTTTAATGACAGAGGGTCTGACAGCTAGAGTCTGTGGTGCCCTCAGTTTTAATAAGAGCAGAGACTGGCATCTACCAATCTGTGGTGCCCTCAGATTTAATGACAGAGGAGTATGACAAATACCAGTGTGTGGTACCCTCAGTTTTAATGACAGAGGGTCTGACAGCTACAGTCTGTGGTGCCCTCATATTTAATGCCAGAGGGGCTGACCGCTACCAGTAGGAGGAGCTTCAGTTTTGATGGCAGAGGGTTCTGACTGCTGTCAGTCTGTCTGTGGAGCGCTCAGTTTTAATGAGAGGGGAGTATGACAACTACCAGTAGGCGGAGTTCACAGTTTTAAAGGCAGAGGGTCTAACAGCTACAGTCTGTGGTGCCCTCAGTTTTAAAGGCAGAGGGTCTGACAGCTACAGTCTGTGGAGCCCTCAGTTTTAATGCCAGCGGTTCTTTGTAATTACAAGTTTGTGGCGCGCGCACTGCTTACGGCAGAGGGTCCGACAGTGACCGCCGTGCGCCGCCCTGCTTCTGTTCCTATCACTGCGTAGTTCTGAGTGATGCCAGGGCCCGGCCCCTCACGTTCAGAGACTGAGGGGTTCAGGCAGCGGCCAGTGTCAGATGTTTTGGGGGGGGAGGGGGTGAATGAAGCGGGGTACCCTGAGAGTGTGTGTGGTTCCTCTGCCCCACATGGGAAGTGTGGGGGTCCCTGTTATGCCCATGTTTAATAAAGAGGGCAGCTCTGGTCTGTGAGGGCTGTCTCTGTGAGAAGAAGGGGGGGTCAGGGCACCCATCAGGGAAAGCCCCCCTCGGGTCCGGGGGTCTCACCTGAGCAGCTGCACGGCGGCGTCGGAGCCCGAGCCCACGATGACGTAGACGGTGGCCTGGGAGTCCTTGGGGTCGGTGCCCGGTCCACGGTCCGAGGCGGGCGCGGCATACGACATGTCCAGGGGGTCGGTGAGTGCTGGGAGGAGGCTCGGAGTGCTTCCTGCGCGCTGGAGAGTGGACGCAGACTGGGGCTCTCTCGCACCAGTGCCAGCCGAGCCCACCCGCTGCTGCCCCCAGGTGGGTGATGGCGGTACTGCAGCTGCACGCCTGGCCTCCCTCCCTTATGTGCAGCACAGCTGTCTAAGAATCACAGGCACAGAACATGTCTGCCCTCAGCGGTGCGCCGCTTTGGGTTTCAGATGCCCAACTACTTCTTGAGAACCGGGGCACCCCCACACTGTCATGGCACCTGGGTGCCCACGGGCACCTGCTTTACACTGGATCTAGTGCTGCCAGAGCACCTTTCCACTGCCAATTCACGACTGCCACTCTCGGGCGGTCCATCACCTTGCCCTATGTGCATGGGCACTGGAGTCAATGGGAGTAAAATGTACAGGTGTGTGCCAGGAGGCCATCTCCTTGGTGGCCCTAGGAGTGCAATGCAGGTGTGTGCCAGGGGGTCATCTCCCTGGAGGCGCTGGGAGTACAATGCACAGGTGTGTGCCGGGGGAGGGAGGGGGTATCTCCCTGCTATCCCTGGGTTTACAATGCGCAGATGTGTGCCAGGGGGCCTTCTCCCTGATGGCACAATGCACAGGTGTGTGCCGGGAGGGCATCTCCCTGGTGGCCCTGGGAGTACAATGGACAGGTGTGTGCCGGGAGGGCGCTCTCCTAGGTGCCGATAGGAGTAAAATGCACAGGTGTGTGCCAGGGGCCCATCTCCCTGGTGACTTTGGGTGTAAAATGCCCAGATGTGTGCCAGGGGGCATCTCCCTGGTGGCCCTGGGATTACAATGCCCAGATTACCTCAGCTTCCTTCAACACATTAAAGCTTCTCAGAAAAATCTTTCTGTTTATTCCCCATAATCTTCGTAAACTTGTCATTTTAGCTCTGGTTTTGTCCAGAGCGGATTATTGCAATGGTCTCTTCGTCAATCTGAGAAAAGAATGCCTCACAAAAATTCAGATCGTACAAAACGCAGCGGCTCGCATATTACTAGACATCCCCAAACACAAATCCGCTGCACTTAGACAACTACACTGGATTCCAGTGAAGAGACGCATTGAGTTTAAAGCTCTTTGCATCACTTTTAAAGCGGTGCATGGTACAGGACACAGTTTTTTAAAACAAAAACTAGAAAGGTACGTTCCCACTTGGTCGCTCCGGTCTTCTCTTCCCATAATTTGATGATTTCCAGGTTTAGAAAAAACTGCCTGGGGCGGCAGAAGCTTTCTGGTCTGTACCACCAGACTCTGGAATTCTCTTCCCCTAGATTTAAAAAGGGAAACTCAATTGCTGGCCTTCAGGAAAGCTCTAAAAACCTGACTTTTTAATCAAGTCCGGGCTGCTCAGTGCTCAGATGTTTTGCGAGCTAGGGCCTAGACACCATCGGGTATTTGTTCACGCTCTATAAATCTACTTTTCATTTCATTTGTGCCAGGGGGGCATCTCCCTGGTGGCCCTGGGATTACAATGCCTAGATGTGTGCCAGGGGGCCATCACCCTGGTGGCACAATGCACAGGTGTGTGCCAAGGGGGCATCTCCCTGGTGCGATGGGAGTGCAATGCACTCGTTGTGTCGGGGGGAGGGGGGGCATCTCCCTGGTCGCGCTGGGAGTAGATTGCACAGGTCTGTGCCAGGTTGGCCATCTCCTTGGTAGCGCTGGGACTACAATGCACAGTGTGTGGGCCAGGAGTGCCAACTGCCTGGTGGGAATACAATGCAAAGGTGTGTGCCAGAGGATCATCTCCCTGGTGGCACAATGCACAGGTGTGTGCCAGGTTGGCCATCTCCTTGGTACCACAATGCACAGGTGTGTGCTAGACTGGCCACCTCCCTGGTGGCGATGGGAATGCAATGCCTAGATGTGTGCCAGGAAGGTCATCTCCCCGCTGACGCCGGGAGTACCATGCACAGATGTGTGCCAGGAGGACCATGCCCCAGGTGACCCGGGAGGACCATGCCCCTGGTGACCCGGAGGGTGCTGAGGGATAAAGCCTAACGGCCCGGGGAAATCAGGATAGCCGCTTGACTGATGCCCGATGGAGCTACCTGTTAGCTATAGAGGAGATGGGCTGTGGACTTCCCCCTCGGCCGTCACCTACCCAGCCGGACTTTGGGCAGGCTCTCCTTCGTCTCTCCATCCATCCTATCTCCATCCTTTCTCCCTCCTGCACCTTACCCCACCCCCTTACCCTTCTAAGCTCTTGAAATGTTCTCTTGTAACTGATGTAACTTGTAATTGATGTAATTTTGTGGAACCCTATGTAAAGCGCTCTGATACCTCTGGGTCTAGCCAGCGCTATATAAAACTCAAATAAATAAAAAAAATAAGGATAGATCTATGCAGGGTGGCGGGCGTGGGTCATAATCATTCATCTCTCCCGGGGTGTCAGTGAACCTGAAAGGAATGAGGTAACATCACACAAGCCAGGCGTGCAGGCTGGCAGATGGGGGCCAAGGTTAGTCTGTCACTGGCCAAGCCTGCACTGGTCGTAATGGACATATCCCGGGGGGGGGGGGTGATTCTTATGTATACAACTTCCTGCGTTTCTCCTGTAAAATGATACACCTTTTTAGGTCTCGGCCTGGCGTTTGGAGCGCGCATGCGCTCCTCGCCTGCGAGAGCTATAGTAAAGAGTATGAAGAAGGGGACTTTAATCCACGCCCCTGTGTCTCGACCGTTTGCAATTGGCTTAAGTCATGATTAACCCGTTAGCTGCTCCGAACGTTCCGCGCCAGTGCGGAACGTTCTATTAAACGGGCGGGGCCGCGTCGGCCAACGGACGTGCGCAGCACTACCGAGGTAGTGCTCGCGACGGCCGTTGGCCGACGCACGCAGCAAACGGGTTAATGTTTTTTCCGTGCTTTTGGTTTGCTGGCTGTCACTTTTGTTGACGCCCTTGCAGTTTTGTGATGCCGCCCATTGTGACAAGCACATCTGTTTTCAGTCAGCCCATGTGACAGCCTGCAAACCAAAAGCACGGAAAAAACATTAATCACGACCTAAGCCAATTCTAACAAGTGGCTGAATGAAAACATATCGCGAGCGTTTTTTTTCTCTTTGTGCTTCACAGCCCTTGTGAAGAATTTTCTTATCTGCTTGTTAAATAAACAAGCAGATAAGAAAAGTCTTCACAACAGCCATGAAGCAGACGAGCCATGGCGCACAGGCATTCCGAGGGCGCCTGTTCCTAGCACTTTCCCCTCCAAACAAGCATTTGCAATGCAATAGGTTTCGCATTTGCGAGAGTTTAAGCTATTGGCATTGTAAATGACAATGCCTTTATTTATATTTTAAAAACCAACACGTAAATAAAGGCATTGCCATTTACAATGCCAATAGCTCAAACTCTCACAACTGCGAGACCTATTGCATTGCAAATGCTTTTTTTTAGCAGCCACAAATATCTGAACTATGTTACCACAAAACAATGATTTGTGGAAGGAGTTATGAGGGCTGTGCGGCTTGAACCGTGTGTCTGCTGGCTCCAGAGAGGCGCGTGCTCTGCAATTCACTGTAAAGTAGACAGCCATGGAAGAGTCATGCGTGTGGTGCTACATTCCTATGTGGAGGGGATCCTTCCAAAACACCATGGGATTGGATGGGGATTGAACCTCAATTATTCCGTCACACAGGAGGCCTCCAAGGAGAGGCCAACGATCGAATGGGCATTTCTACTTTACTTTTTTTCTCCTTTGATTTCCACTGCAGAGGAGATAAAGCTCGGACTTGCATCTCCCCGCTACTGCGTTTTTACCAACGCGTCATTCTGTCCCATTATTCATGTCTGCCCAATCGTACATGTGTGTATGTGTGTGCCCCCGTGTACATGGGTGGTTGGATGAATATTGATCTGTTTCAGAGATGTCTACTGATCTGTCTTCATGGGCGCTTGTATTCATGAATGCATCCGTCTTTTGTCCTGCGCACATTCGTGCCTTTGTATGTTGGACTGTGTGCATGCATGTTGTGTGTCTGCACAGTACAGTAGCCAAACCTTTTGACTTTGCCAGTGTTTCTTTGTGGACGGGAGTCCAGATTGCCCCCTTCCAGGTCTGTGGGGCCGGTTCGAATTCGGTTACCACTGCTAATGGGTGGAGGGAGCACTGGTGGGGGAGGGGGGGTGGGCAAGCAGTAAATGGTCGTGATGACCAGTGTGCATGGGGGCGAACAGTCTTTCATCTCCATTGGCTGTAGGTCAAGGCGTCCCTCAAGGTTCTATCCTGGCACCCACTTTGTTTAATCTCTACCTGGAACCATTAGGGAACCTTCTAAGCAAATCTGGGATCCATTACCATCTTTATGCGGACGACACTCAAATCTACCTTAAGGTGTCTTCCGCACACGATCTCTCACTACTCAACTCTACTCACAACTGGATGTTAGCTCACCAACTCATTCTTAATCCCGCCAAAACTGAATTCCTCCTCCTCTCTACCTCTCTCTCACCTCCTCCTGTTCAATCTTGGATGGATCAGCTGAACCTACTCAACAACAAACCCATCATTGTCGACAGCGCTAAATCCCTAGGTGTCATTCTTGACAAAAGACTCAACCTAATCTCCCACATCAACTCTATTGCTAAGAACGCACGTTACCAGTTGCGCCTTCTATGGGGGATCCGTAGGTTCTTCCCGGAGAAAGACTTAAAAACCTTGGTACAATCTCTGGTTCTCTCAAGACTGGATTATTGCAATTCTCTTCTGACGGGCCTACCCATATCCCACCTCTCCCCTCTCAAATCCATCCTCCATTCAGCAGCTCGCTTCATTTCAGGGTCTAAACGAAGCGACCACGTCACGCCTATCCTGACCTCTCTTCGATGGCTTCCGATCGAGGCAAGATCTATTTACAAAACTGCCTGCATCACACACAAAGCCTTACACACGTCCTCCCTCGTTACCTGGCTGAATAAATTGAAATTGTCTGGTGGCTCTCGCCCTTCTCGCAATGCGGAAAAGCTTCTGATTGAGCCCCCGTCTTCAAAAGGGAAAGATCGATGGCGCAATCCTTCTCAGGCAATGCGGTGAGAATCTGGAACTCGCTTCCCCCATTGCTCCGTGCCACCTCCTCTACCCGGATCTTCAAAGCTGACCTCAAATCTCTTCTCTTCCAAAGACACTTTCAGAACTAATACTTTCATTCTCAGGCCCCTCTAGGAAGTTCGCTCTTCATTGTAAATTTGTACTTTTTCCTGTACATTCCTCACCCTTGCGTGCTGTGTTGGATTTTTTTTTGTTTTGTTTGTGTACCCTTCACTTTAAGTCTCCTGTTTAATTCACGCCCTCTCTGCTCCCTCAAGGAAGTTCTTCCACTATAGGAAATTCTGTACTCCATGCCTATTGAAGTGCCTTCCCAGTGTGTTCTGAGTGACCGACACTTATTGCAGTATTATACCTCCATTTGTATTTTGTATCTTATGTATCATGCACACCTGTCACTTTTTCCTCTTGTAATGTATACCTCTTTTTGTATCTTGTTTGTTTTTGTTATTTGCACAATTGTCACTTTTTCCTCACGTAATGTAACGCTTGCTTTTGTATTATACTCACTTGTAACCTTCTCCTCATGTAATGTTACTGTTACTGTGAAGCGCTCTGACACCTTCGGGTAAAGTCTGCGCTATATAAAAACGCATAAATACTGACATCCAGTGTGATCTGTGTCCGGCAGAAGGGGAGGTGACGGCGCTCCGCACTGACACGTGTTCATTCCGTCTGCACGAGCTGCCCTGCCGTAGGGTACTGTTCGTGTTTCACGTCTTCCTGCTCGGTATCTTGACCTCCTCGCCTCCCCCCCCCTCCCCAGCCCAGTGTGACCTCATTTCAATTCGATTTTGTAACAGCCGGTTTGCTTCTTCTCTTTCTTCCATGACTGTCTTCTGTGGCCTTTGTACAGACTGACCTCTGACCTTCTGGCCTTCCTGCAGCGGGTTGAGAGGTAGGGAGCTCTAATGTTGACGAATGCAAGTCTATGTAGCGCCTAGTGCCATCCTGGTGATGTGACTAAGCTCCTACAATATCATAAAATGATGAGCACAGGTTGGCATCATCTTTGTGAGGGAGTGGGGCGGGTTGAGTCGACAGGGTGCTGGATTATGACTGAAAGTTCTCGAAAGTGTTCACCTGCCATAGAGCACAGCAATCCTTTAAAAATAAGTATTATGCACACATCCTTACATAAACTGTCAAGGCCCAGCAGAGTGGGGTGTGGCCCCTTGAGTCCACCCCAAAGTGCTGGCTCACATGTGCCATGCACAGATAATGCCATCCTAGTCTCTGCTGATTTGTAATTGTCTCAGCTGTGACACATCCGCTCTTTTGTGCAAAAATGTGGGTAGTTAGTAACAAGCATTTGCAATGCAAAAGGTCTCGCATTTGCGAGATTTTAAGCTATTGGCATTGTAAATGACAAAGCGTTTTATTTATGTGTTTCAAAAACCTGCAATGATAAAAGGCGTTGTCATTTACAATACCAATAGGTCAAATTTTTGAAAATGCGAGACCTATTGCATTGCAAATGCTTGTTAAATCAGAAACTGGTAATTCTCCAAAAAGGAAGGACCGTCGTTAAGAAAGAGTAAAGGTAGCACTTACTTATACATAAAACCTTCCTAGATTATTTGCTTCAAATAAATAAAATCTTTCTAGGTTTCCTGCTCTGTCGTGTACCAGGCCCTTTGTTATACTTTTATGTAACACCCCCCGTTCATGGAGAAAGAAGAAAACAAGCCCAGACAGACCCCTACCCCCTCCCGCGCGAGGTAAACAAGATCCCGTATAGCTATGACTCAGCGTGAGTCACCCGCTCGGGGAACTCCACCGGAAGTGAGGCAACACGCCTGTGCTGACAACAGCAGGAGCAGGCCAGGCAGGTTACAGCCAATGAGAGGAGAGGACGCAGTATCGCGAGATAGTGCGGGACGCCAAGGAAAAGAGCAGGACGCCTTAGTCAATAGGATAACTTTAGACTCAGAGGCGCCTTGGTGTCAGGACGCAGGGAATGATGATTTATTATGCCAACAGGATGCTTGCGCACATTGGAGCTTTTCACAAAAAAGCCAAGAGATTGGTTGCAGATGAGCTCGTATCAACGGGAATAGTTGTTTTGGCCAAGGCGTTCGTTAAAAACATAATGCATTCTGGGAGTTGAAGTTTTGTTACATTTCCAGAGGACTGAACACCTGCCTTACCAGATCTGGAACGAGCAGCTCATCTCTATCAGTTTTCCCTTTGCATTCTGGGACTTGTAGTCCTGTTTATCCACTGTTTGCAGTGCATGAAAAAATTAAACGGAAGGGTGATTTTAAGCGCAAAAGGGCCAGGGTCGGTGATTGTGCTGTGTGGGGTTAGAAATGTGTCTAGAAAAACAAAACATCTGCAACTATTTTTATTGGGGTGTCACTTCGAGGTTAATGCACATTAAAAATTACACACCTCAAATGAAAAATAAATGGTAGTTCAAGTAATTGGTGGGAAACGCCTTCTTTTACATTATGTGAGCTATATTGGTAATGCAATCACTGCATACGTCTGTATGTGAAATCAAACAGTCACAGCGTTGATTCGTGGTCGGCATAGTGGGGAACAGTGATGTGTGTTTATAGTGCTACATGGTCCCAGCCTGCAAAGATCAAGTGTTTTAAGACAAGTGCTTTTAAAATGTTAATTTTTGTAATACCTGGTTACTCACCGGTAATCTTCATTACTCCGAGCTGAGGTATTCCCGTCCCATTCCTAATGCATAAGCAGCTCGTCTGCTCCACAGAACCTATTACCTAGCTGAGGTCAAAATACTTCCCCCAATATGGCGCTGCCTACCCAGCATGCATAAAGGGGGAAGTACGTCACTAGGACAGCCGTAGAAAACCAAAGAAACCCATAAGAAAGAAAAACAAACAATCACCATAGACAGAAACCAAGGAGGGAGGGATGGGCTCAGGAATGGAAAGGGAAGACCAGGACTCGGAGTAATGAAGATTACCAGTGAGTAACAGGGCATTACCTCCTCGTCCGTCTTCCAGTTCCAATCCTTACACAAGTCCATACCAAAGCGCATGGTGATTGATTTACACAGAAATCAAGGATGATGCAACATACATGATAATTAATGCAAAAATAGAACAAAAACAGATCATGTACAGCTGATAAAACATGAGCGCCAAACGCCGCGGACGCAGCCATCCCTAACTGAAGACGACAGTGGGAAACAAATATGTGGGGAGAGGCCCGTGTAGCAGCATTACAAATGTCACGCAGTGATGCACCCTTAAACATGGCCCAGGACGAGGAAACACCCCGAATGTCCCCCCCCCTTGCCCCCCCCCCGGATAGAAGAGGGAAGAGGACGGTGAGCAGCCTCGTAAGACAAGAGAACCGCACACTTCACTCACTGAGTCAGAGTGGACAAAGAAGGTGTGAGACCCTTCCCAGAGAGACCATAGGTGACAAACAAGGAATCCACCTGCCTAAAGTCACTGGCACGGTCCAGGTAGATGCAAAGGGCTCTCAACACATCCAGAGAATGGAGAACCTCCTCCTCCGGAGAAGATGGGTAGGATAAAGTACCGGAAGGATAATATCCTCCTGACAGTGGAAGTCAGACAAGACCTTGGGCAGAAAAAACTGACTAGGGCGCAAAATCACCTAGTCAGGAGAGAAACACAAAAAAGGGGGCGAAGCCAGCAAAGCACCAATCTCACCAACCCTGCGATCAGAAGAAACTGCAACAAAAAAATAAATTTAGCAGAAAGAAACTTAAGATCAACAGAAACCAAGGGATCAAATGGAGGACCAGTCAACGCCTGAAGCACCAATGGGAGATCCCAGGCAGAGACCGGAGAGCGGGAGATAGGACGCTGAAGCAAAAAACTCAGAAAAGGCATGCCACCAAGGGAAAGATAGAGGACATATCATAGCCCCTAAAGGTCAGAATATGCCGAACCATTGGGCACTGAGAGTGGAGACCGCTAGACCCAACACAAAACCATCACATAAAAAATCTGCAGCCCTGACAGGATCACAGGAAACAGGAGACAGACCCTTCCCTCACACCATGAGTCAAAGTTCTTCCAGTGACGACTGTGAGACTTCAGGGTTGAAGGCCTGCAAGACAACTGGATGTTCTGAGCCACCTCAAGCAAACAACCCTGAACCAACAAGGTCAACTTCTCAAGTGCCATACCCCCAGCCGGAGGCGCAGGAGAGAGGACGTGCTGAGAAGAGGAGCAATCAGCGGAGAGGGGTGCACAGGAAACCTCCAATGGGGACACACAGCCAAACCCCTGAAGAATGGGAAACCAAGATCTCCAAGACCATTCTGGAACAACCAGAAGGACCTCCCGCTGATCCACCTGAATTTTCCTGAGAACCCGGGAAATAAAGGGAAAAGAGGGAAAAGCAAACAGTAGCCCATAGGACCATGGGATTAAGAAAGCATCTATTGCTGAGGCCAACCCCGAGGGAATCCGGCTGCAAAACTGAGGAAGAAGAGCCATCTCCTCCGAGGCAAACAGATCCAGCCAAGGAAGGAATAACCTGGAGAGAATCTGCTGAAAGAGAAGGGGCGACAGACATATGGCCATAGACGATGGGAACACCCTGCCCATTCTCCTTCCGAGGAAGATAGACTGCTGAAAGAGAAAGGAGATTCCTCTCGGCCCATTGGCCAATCTTCCGGGAAAGGAGTAACAGAGACCGGCGCATCCCCCCTTGCTGGTTGATATAGGCCCGAACAACCAGATTGTCTGTCTGAACACAGACAGCATGGTGCAGAAGGAGACAAGTGAACCAAAGAAGTGCCTGCCACACCGCCATCGACTGGAGAGCCGAAACCATCTGCCTGGGCTTTGGAATCCCCCAGAACTGCCCGACCCCTGGGTGCTCGCATCAGTCGTCAAGACCACCGAGGGAGGAGGATTGAGATCAAAACCCTTGGAGAGATTCAGAGGCGACAAACACCACTGGAGAGACTCCCGAATCTTGGGGGTCACAGGAATGAGAGCTTCGTATTCTTGATAAGCTGGATTCCAGTGGCGTAGAAGGTGATGCACGAGGGGATACAAATGGAGACAGGCCCAGGGGAGCACTTGCAGTGTGGAGGTCATCTCCCCCTGACTCCGCAGCCTGAGGCGGACAGAAACCTGAGGTTGGGACAGAACCTAGGAGAGCTGTTGGAACAGAGTCAAGTGCCTTTTGGGAGACAGGAACACCATCCCCGGATCCATCCAGAAGAGAGTCCTGATGAACTTCAGAGATTGAGAGGGGCGCAGAGAGAACTTCCTGTGATTGGTCAGAAACCCAAAAGATTCCAGAAGATGACAGACTTGATGTACCTCCACCTTTGCCTTAGAAAAAGGAGGAGAGACAATTAGCCAATCATTAAGGTAAGGGAAGACTTGAATACCTTGAGAATGGAGAATACCTACCGGGGGATGGGGGGGGGGGGCAAGAGTTTTGTAAAAACCCATGGCGCCGATGAGAGGCCAAAATATAGCACCTAGAACTGGTAGTGTCTCGAGCCCACAGCAAAGCGAAGAAACTGCTGATCCGCCAGATGGATGGGAACGTGCAGGTAGGCGTCCATCAGACTGAGGAATGCGAGGAAGCACCCCGGATGCATCAGCTGAAGGATTGACTGCAAAGTCACCATTTTGAAGCGACAATGAGGAATGTGCAAATTCACGCCTTTGAGAACTAGAACCGGACGGTAGTCGCATGTAGACTTCTGTACAAGAAACAGGATGGAATAATATCCCAGCCCCGCTCCAGGGGTGGAACCTCGATCATTGCTGCCTTCTCCAAGAGAAGCCGATCACCCTCCACCAAAGCCGTCCTCTTCACAGGATTCCGGGCAGAGGTGCCTCCTTGAACACCCGAGCCGGGCAAGATAAAAATTAGATCCGGTAATCGGAGGCAACTGTCCAAACGGCCCAGGCATCAGAAATTCCCCGCCACTGGTGACAAAAGAAGTGAAGCCGACCACCAACTGGAAGGGGTGGATAGTCACTGCTTTGGAGAAGGAGCGGAGGAGGCACAAGGAGACTGAGACCGGGACTTGTCACCGCTGGCCCTGACCACCGCCTCAAAAGAACTAGTTAGCACTCCTGGCCTGAGGAAAAGCAAAAGCGCAGCGATAACCAAAACCTCTACCTCAGGAGGGAGAGAGAATGGGAACCCCCCAGGTTCCGATTCTCGGCCGACTTCTTCACCATCTCCTCAAGCTGTGGACCAAACACCTTCAAACCTCCAAATGGTAACTTCAAAAGGACAGACTTCAGCGAGGACTCCACCTTCCATGCCTGCATCCATATATGGGAACGAGCTGCAATGGAAGCCCCGGAAGCCGCAGCAGCCACACACAAGATATCGAAGGAGATGTCGGACAAGTAGCAGACCTGGAGTTCCATCAGAACCAACACAGAGGAAGTATCCCCACCCTCACTCATTCCCAGAGTCAGGGCCTGGAAATCCTTCAAAAGTGACTGAACCATATAATTGGTATAGGCCGTCGCCCTGATGTAAGGTGGCGTAAGACCTCTTAACTGCTCCTTCCACCTTCTTATCCATGGGTTCGGAAGGAAGGGCGTCATCTGAAAGTACCATGCCCTGGGAAGACAGGCCAGCCATCAGGTTTTGAATGACTAGGGGAATTCCTGAGAAAGCCCTCCAAGGCATAATGCTTGCCCAGAAACCGAGGGAGTGCAGTTTTATAAATGTTTTGCGATTCATGGGCAAGTACTTTGTGGACTGCACCATGCAAAGGCAGCGTTTCTTGGTTGGGGTGGTGGTACTGGGTAAAAAAGTCACCCTCCAACTCTTACACTAAAGGAGTAGGAAATCCCAGATTGCCCTTGACCTTAGCAGCACGTCCGTCAGCCTCCCTGGCCCTGAACGCTCCCCATCCAGCCTCATTAATCAAGAGGCGCAGCGCATCCACCGTAGGAACCCCCGCAGAACAACACGAGGCAGACAGCTCTATTCTGCAACAAACGCGAACACAGACACTTCCTGCAAAATCTTGCAGCTCTCGAGATCTTGCGGGAGCCGCCGGCATGCAGGAACTGCCCGTGAGCACAAAAACAGCCACAAGCGTGCAGGCGCTCCTGCAGAGCAAAAAAAAACAAACAATAACAGCAGAGCCATGGTGGTAAAAGAGTCCATATCTCACCTGCGGCAACACCATAATCAACGGGGGATGAAAATGGGCGATAGGACGCTCAGCGTCGCAGCCCACAACATGGACTAACACCCGCTGCACAGGGCGGCCAGGTCCCCTAAACACTTACTGCTAAAGCAAGTCTCGCGGTAGGAAAACACAAAATAAATACGAAAATAAAAGCATAATTACCTTACCTGACTTTGCTTTCTGCACTGCAGATCTGTTGCCTAGCAAAGAACAGGCTGTCCTAGTGACATGCTTCCCCAGTGCTTAATTTGTAAAATATGAAGTGCAGGTGCTCACATTTTTTTAGGAGGCCACCCCCACTTGCCCGGCTCTGCCCACAACCTCCAGTGGCCCCACCCACTTCCTTTATTGGCCCCACCCACATCCACAAGCCTAAACACATTAGAGCTACCTCCTCACTTCTTGAGTTTCGCAAGAAGCTGAAGACCTAGTTCTTCACATAAGCACATCGAAGACCTCACACCTACACACCTGCCCAAGGGCCTGGATCCCCTCTCGGGTGATTAGTGCGCTATACGCAATATAACATAACATATTTTAACATATGAGAAGCCTATGACAACAACTTAAAAGTGAACTCAAATTAGAAAATGTGTGTAAATCTCAAAATGTACCATTAGTAGGGTTATTTGAGGGCCTGAGGCAGCTTTATAAACTAAAGAGAATGTGCTTGTACTGTGCTGTTTAAAAGAAAGGAAGGGATGAAGGAAGGAATACATTAAAGAAGACAGCAACAAAGGCAGGAAGGTGAGTACTGGAGTGAGGAATTAAATGAGTAATGGATGAAAGAAGGAGGATATAAGAAAAGAATGTGAAAGGAAGACATGAAGGGATAGAAGGAATGAGGGAGAAAGGAAGTGGACGATGTGTGATGGATGAATAGAAATGAGGAAGAAAAGCAGATGGAAGGGTTGAAGATAAGAAAAGAAGAAATTAAAGGACGGATGAAGAAAGGTGCACGAAAAAAAGAAAGTAAGGAATTAAAGGAGGAAGAAATGCACCAAGGGAGGGAGGATGGGGAATGAATGAGGGTGTAAGGAAGCAAGAATGGAAAGAGGAAAGGAGGCATGGCTGGAGGTGCTAAGGAAGAGAACAAGTAAAGAAAAAGCTGGCACGTAGGAAAGAAAGGAGGTCAGGGGAATGGATACGTGTATGAAAGGTACTGGGTCAAGGAAGGACAGAGGGAATAATGACTAGGTAATATTGCAAAGAAATTGAAAAACAAAAGATTAAAATGCATATCTGTGTCCTTAACACACCATTTATGTGTGTAAAGCACATATTCACCAGAGGGGCCTTGACACCGAATAAAAATGTTATTATCCAGCTCAATGGCACTAATTTTATCGACCTCAGAAAGAAAAAAGACTGAGTGGCCACAACAAGATTTAAATTTATGACCCTGACATCAAACACAGATCCTGGAGTGGATATAAATATATGCTCAAGAAGGAATAACATAAAAGGGAGAGTGAGGAAGGAGGACAGGTCTGAAGGCAAAGATAGATACAGTAGACAAAGAATGTGAAGAGAAGTGGAGAAAGCAGAGATTGGGGGTGCAAGATTGAAGTTGAGCATGATGAGAATGAAAAGTGGAAAGAGGAGAAAGGCAAGGGAAGAAGAGCAGACAGCATGTGAAAGGAAAGTGGAAGGGAAAGAGGTGAAGGTGAAAAGACGGCGATTAAGAGGAAATTACTGAGGGAGAGCATGAAAAGAGTACACCTCTGCTTTATTACCTATACAGTATTTCATTATGTAAGGTTGAGGGGTGACAGGGCTGTATCATTCTTGGCCTGTCTCATCAATGCATTGCTGTGCTGTGCTGTCCAAGCGCACAATAGTAATTATTTAACTGTGTTATGGTTTTATGCTATCAAAAGATGTTTTGTGGCATCACAATTGGTAATCCTGATAAAAGTGTCAGTTAAAGGCCCAAGTTCAGGGCTGAGGTGGCACAGCAGAGCTGTGAGTGAAGGGCCACTACCCAGCCAGTGAGAACTACGGATTAGGCGCGAGGAGCACTGGCAGAGACGCGGGGATGCCCTGATGCTCTGGAATTAGCAGAATACCTGTGTGGGTTTATTGTGCTGTGGCTATCGGAGGAGATCAGTAGGGCTGAGTTCGGCAAGGCCTTCCAACATTTTTTCACCAGTGTTGTGTAGGTTCCTAAACTAAGCTGCAACATTAGGGGCCACAGATGAGACCAGGACTGCACATCCTGGGCACAGACACCCTCTGAAATATTATCACTTGGTGCAGGCCAGACTGGGCCCCTCCCACCTCTGGGCTCCGGTGCATTGTACCGGCTGCACCAACGGTCACTGTGCCCCTGCTATCATCCATTAGAACCACCTTTTCTTGCTTCTGTTCCTCACTGTTTTGCATGCTCGCTTCCAGTTCATAATGTGTATTCTGTGAAACGCACGTTCACTCCTGTGTTTCCAACTCAAGAATACTCATATTGTCTTGAGGAGGAAAGCCTGCATGGCCTTGCCAGGTTTCGAACTTATGACTATGAGGCCAAACACAGATCGATGCAATGCATACATTACTCCACTGGCTCACAAGGCCCTGCTTCCAGGCACTCTCTCCATCATCATAGAACTTGGAAATTGCGGAGTTTCCTGTTATTTTCTCAACAGTGCCTAGAATTATTTTAGGCTAATGGAAATACCACCTCTCCTCTCTAGATTCCCCGCCCCAAGCCACCTATCTGAAGTGTTTCATCTTTTCCATGACTTCTCTGGGTTTTTGAAGCTCACCCTTCGAAAAGTTGAAAGAATTGCAGCCTATACTATGTCTCACAGATTTTGAAAGTTTTGAATCAAATAGTAGGTACAGAGCATTCTCCTGCGCTGTATGTGCCCTGCTTGTGCACCTTCCACACCGGGATACAGACAGCCCAGCAGCCACGGAAAGACTGTGTGTGGACCGTCTGCGACACTTGCATGAAAACAAGGAAAAAACTCCATCCCTCCGCGCTGCTTCCCCCTTTATGCATGCTGGGAAGGCAGCGCCATATTGGGGGAAGTTTTTCGACCTCACCTAGGTAATAGGTTCTGTGGAACAGACGAGCTGCTTATATGTAAGGAATGGAACGGGAAGATAGATGAGGAGGTAATAAGCAATGAGACCCAGTGCAAACCTTATATACACGTTTCCATTAGAATGATGCGCTCGAGGACTCAGTTGCCAACATCCTTACATTACTTCTCAAAAAAGAACACATTTTCTCACTATCAAGCATCAAATAACTCCATTAAAGCTGCATGAGCCTTTAGATCTGCTTGTTAACCAGTTGAACGTATTTCCATTTCTTTCAGGTTGCAGGCACCCTAGAGAGAAGGCTTGCGTCTTGCCTTGCCAATTGCCTCACTCTTGACTTCGCCATGCAGGAGACTCCCCGCCCTTCCCTTCAGCCATAGGTTTTTGAGAAGACAAGGGTACCCCAATATGTGAACCTGGGGTGGTAAGATGTATGTAGAAAACAATGGTTCAGGTGTGGCCTTAAAGGTCCAAAGCGAAAAAGTGACCCAGAAAGGGGCACTGCGTTCTAAGGGAATGAAATTAATTCTGGGGGGAGCAAAAGAAAAGATCCGCAGAGGGTCATGTAGGTCAAAAAACGACAGACATTTATTTACAATTCTGTTTAGTATTCAGGTGCTCACATATTAGGTGAAAAGAAGCGTGACGTGAAGGGTGATGGTGAAATATAAAAAAAAGACATCGCATTGACAACAGTATTATGAGCTCCACAATTGATTTATAAAGAGTGATAGGAGTTCATGTTGTAAGGTGGTCGACGGCGTTTCGAACCCAATAATTGGGGTTCATCTTCAGGACATGGGTGAGCAAGCTGAATTTAGGAACTGAAATTTTATTATTACTTTATCCGCAGAGCAAGTTTTGGAGTGCGCAGACGGCAGTTATCTAGCTTCAGAGATTTTTAAAGTTGTAGTCGGCGAGCGTGGGAATTGTAAGGCGCGCCACAGTACTGCTACGGTCTATTTGTGCGAGGATGTGGTACTACTCATGTGTAAAGTTAATCAGCACGAGTTGGAAGGGCAGCGTCCTGCTTCTGCCGTGGCTAGCGATGAAGGCATTCAGGAAGGCATTCATCGCCAGCCACGGCAGAAGCAGGACGCCTCGTCTGCACGGCTCCAGGCTCCCATTTATTGCCCTGTTGATCGTCTACAACAAATTAAACCACCAACGTGACATCATGCACCGCCCAGCTGCCCTTCCAACTCGTGCTGATTAACTTTACACATGAGTAGTACCACATCCTCGCACAAATAGACCGTAGCAGTACTGTGGCGCGCCTTACAATTCCCACGCTCGCCGACTACAACTTTAAAAATCTTTGAAGCTAGATAACTGCCGTCTGCCCACTCCAAGACTTGCTCTGCGGATAAAGTAATATTAAAAATTCAGCTTGCTCACCCATGTCCTGAAGATGAACCCCAATTATTGGGTTCGAAACGCCGTCGACCACCTTACAACATGAACTCCTATCACTCTTTATAAATCAATTGTGGAGCTCGTAATACTGTTGTCAATGCGATGTCTTTTTTTATATTTCACCATCACCCTTCACGTCACGCTTCTTTTCACCTAATATGTGAGCACCTGAATACTAAACAGAATTGTAAATAAATGTCTGTCGTTTTTTGACCTACACTTCCCTTCAGCCAGGCAGCTCAAGGTGGGCATTAAAAGTTCATGAACGGTTGTTTCTTTAACAAAAAGTAGGGGAACTGTTTTTGTGAAATTAAAAAAAGAATCGAAAAGATGTTCCCAATAGATCCCGACCACTTCTACCAATGTTTATCACATTATAAAGTCAGAGCTACAAGTCCCAGAATATAAAGTTAAAACCAGTCCTGGACGAGCAACTGATGCTTGAACCTGGGAAACTTGGGAGCTCTGCTGGACCAATGAAATAAGACATTAGAAAACAGTAATCTGTTAAAGGAAACCACAGGACTGGCACTTGGTGCCCCTAGTAACTTGGAGTAATCTGACATTTTACCCTCTTGTGCATGCACAAGAGGGTAATTTTTGATAAAGGTTAATAGTCCTCAAACAGTATAAATTAGTGTTTAAGTGTAAAATGTAGACAGCACAACCCTGGTGCCTGCAGCTGAAGGCGAAAAAACGACAAATACTGTAATTACAAGAGGCCACATAAAGTGCCAAGCTCTGTACTACCTTAGCATGAGAAATAGCATTTTCTGGTAATCGCTAGTTCCCTCACACAGTAATTGCCCTCTAGATAACGGCGTAGCACATTTTTGTCCCTCTAATATATTATATACAGTATTGAGTTATGTGATTGAAGTAAAGTATCCTCTCTCTTTGACTAAAAGCACTGGCTTGACATTTATTTAGTGATTGCTAATAGGTATTTCATGGAGATCTGATGCTGTACCCCACAGCATCTCCCTGAGTAAGTCTTGGACTGCTGAACTTTGCTACCCTGAGGGTCAAGTGCTAAAGGAGTCTAGTTGGTGATTAATTGTGGACTCCATTGTAAGGTTAAGCCCCAGGACACCAGTGGTAAAAGGCTCTGGTTGTGCTAGTTTGAGCCCAGTGACCCAAGAAGGCCCTGGGACCCCTGAAAAAGTTCTCATAATTATAAATATAAAGGAAATACATTTAATTAAAGTGGAAGTGCACAGTTAATCGGAATATGTTTGCATATTGTTTAAAAGATTTTGTATATTTTCAGCATATTTTGCTGCAAAATATTGTATCTTTTTAAGCAGATTTGATCAGCCTCTGGGTGTAAGTGTCAAAAAACATTTCAATGACAAATGTGCACTTTCCTTAAATAGGCTGTTATAGAGTTCAAAATGTTGTTTGACTTTTAAGTACCACATTTACATATAGATTAGTGGACCAATGTCATGTGCGGCTACGCCCGTCCAGTCCTGCTTTTTTTTCCCAACAACACTTCACATGGTAGTCTTTTCAATCCATATTAACAATGTTCATAATAAAACTACAAATCCCAGCATCCCACATGTTGTTGCCTAAACACCCAGACTGGCTAATGTTGTAGTAGCCAAAAAATGATGTTCCATTTAATTTGGTTGCAATATAATATGTATATTTAATTGATATAATCAGGTGGTTACATAGATGCCGTCCACAGGTGGCCATAACACCTGCGGGAATGGTTGAGGTAGTGTAGAGACGGGATGGCGAAAGATGTTGTATGAATATTGTTCTACTGACTGCTTGCCATTGGAGTCCTACCACCGACGTTATGGTGGACACCTCACTCTGTTTCATCACAAACACTATTTCCAGTTCTGGGCATTCATGTGACAACCTAATGCATTCTGGGTGTTGTGGTTTTGGTTTACTTCCATTGAATTAATTGGACTGACACACCTGATTGAAAGCTGAGGTCTGGAAACTGCATGCTCAAGACATAAATTGAGGTTGCTTTAAACGTCCTGGTATTCCAGGCCTTTGTGGCCTGAACTCGCAGGCCTCACCCCATGTTTTACTCTTCTGAACTCTAATTTTCACCAACACTGGCACTCTCTCTCTAAGAAAATAATCTTGCTACATGTGCTAGTAAACTAAGTGTAGGTTTGCATAGGTTGCATGGCTTAACTTTCAATTATACAATTAAGGGCATGTGAAATTGGCAAACTTGGCACTACAGAAAGTGATTTTAATTCTTTGCCAGTTTTATAGAGTTTCTGAAGAATAACAAAAGTATCAGGTGGAAACTATGATTTGTGTGAGAAAAAAACAATAAACAATCATTTTAAGGGGGAATTCTCTTTCAAAATCAGTATTTCTCTGAGATTATTTTCAAGCTAGTAAAGATGAGAGGTTTCTAACCCCATCAAAATTGAACCAGCAGAACTATATTTTCGCACTGTTAAAAATGTGAACAAAATGGTGTGTTCAATATTTTTCAGTAATCATTTAAACCATTCATTAATAAACTCCAGTTCCTTGAGGACTCTGGTGAGAGGCCAGAGCTGCTGACTTTGGAGCTGGGGAACTAGGTTCGAGTCTGGGCATCAGCTCAACCCCCAATGATTCTGGGAAAATCACTTAATCTTCCCGTGCCTACCAAAAACTGAATGTGTCCTTGTGTAATGTAACTGGTGCTCATGTAAAGCACTCCAATACCTTCGGGTCGAGTTCGCCCTATATAAAACTGCAAAAAAATAAATAATCTAAAGGTCTGTGGGGATGAGAATCTCAGCAGCGCAGGACTCGCCCCTGTAACTGTGCGGACCTTTGATACGCACCTGCTGCTCAGTGTGCGCTCCACAGGAGAGCTCCGTCACCCTGGGTATGCCCGAATCAGCTTCAGCCATCAGATAAGAGCTGTCATCACAAGCGTTGTTTACATTAAACAGGAACCAAATATTGTGATGAAAACAAGTATCGAAATACATCATTGCAAATGGTGGAAAATGTACCCTTTTACGTCACGTACTCATGCTGAAAGTACGTGTACATTTTAGTTGTTATTGACTGTAATGCGGAAGGAGGGAGCAGCTATTACGGTTATAGGGCGGCACATAGTGACGTCTGTGCGTACAGCCAATATGAAGTCACAATTTTTTTGCTGTCTGCTGGGAGACCGTTTTTTACGGCCACAATGGCAAATATTGTCTTCATCGCAATCCTTAGCTCCTTCGAATCGCGAACTGCTGGACGGACTGTCTAGTCTTTCCAAATGTAAGTAGCTTTGGGGAGGCCCTGATGGATAGAGATATGTTGTTCCTGGTTTCATAGAGAGAAAAGGCCTGATACCTTGTTTTTTTAAACTAGTTTTTACACTTCTTAGTCTGTAGTCTGATGGTGTCCTGGCTGCGGGTGTACCGAGATCCACCAGTGATCGTGAGCTTGTCTGCAAGATAAGCGTGGCTGCTGGCCATGATAGCTTTGTATATGATGCAGCTGATTGTGAACATAGTGTGGGCCAGAAATAGGAGCCAATGGAGTTTCATCAACAAGGAGCTGATGTGATCATATTTGGTCCGGCCCTGAATGAGACGTGCTGAGGTGTGTACGATGCCCTTATGGGGTGCCACTATGGGGTCTTGGAGGCCATGGAGCAGGGCGTTACCACCATCTAGGTGCAAGAGTACAAGGGCTTGAACAGAGGATGTACCCAAAGTGTGCATCTGACCTCAGGGAAGAATAACTACTGCCTGTCACCAGTCTAATGGAAGAGTGGCTGGTTCAGGGCCTCTGTCCCAATACCTGTACCTTTGAGATAGTTGTCCACTCACACTGGAGATACAATCCAGTCTACCATAACCAGAACCACTCACTGCTCCCTGTGTGTGTGTTGGGGGACAGTGTGCACATGCGTTGTGTATGAAGGAAGTGTGAGGTGCACCTAGTGCCCTCTGTGAAGATGTATTGCACAGGTTTAAGGCCATTCCAGGCCTTGAACTATGGGTCTGGCAGCAACTCAGAGATGGCACAGCAGTTTAGATGTTGTTTAGTGTCTGGAGACAATCTACATTCACCCTAAGGTCTGCCAGCTAGCGATGAAGTGACCAAAACTCTCTTCCTGCCTGGACAGCTGTGCTTCCAGATGTGCATGGCACCGTTTCCCCTCGCTTATGATCAGGGCCACTGGAATTCTGTGGCAGAGGAGGACCAAGTTATGCTGCAAGGTTGACTAAATTATGTGGCAACTAAAGGCAAATTATGTGGCATAATGCAGCACATTTTGTGATAGTATTACTTCATTATTTTGTCATTTTTACAGCTGGTAACAGAGACTGAGAAAAGAGGTGACCTTAATTAGTACCGATTTAACACCCAAATACAGCAATAAGCAACTGAAAGATGACCAGCCAACCTTTGCGAAAAGCCTTTCCGGCGCGCAGAAACCCGAGTTGCTATATGTTTTCTAACTTTCGATCCATTTGAGCTAGAAACAAAAAAATTTTTTGTTAAAATCTGCAGATTATGCGGCAGATGATGGATTATGTGGCAAATGCAGCAAATCCATAATTATGCGAAAATCGCAGCAACCGCAGAATGGCATAACTCCAGTGCCCAGCTCATGATTTATCATCTGGGTGGGGCCAGGACACACCCCTTTGGTGTCCTGTGGCGTTTCTCTGCTGAGCTGGGAACGGATGAATATAGGAGACTCCACTTAGGAAGTTTAACATGTCTCTCCTGACATATACATCTCTTTAACCACCTGATGCTTGCACTTTCCATCGTTTGTGAAAATGCCCAGAAAGACACGCCCGCCACTGATTGGTCAAGGTTATGGAGTTATCCACCAGGTAGAAGTGGAGGAGAACTGGCCCTCCAGAGCTGGGCTTTGCATTCTCTTTGGACTCAGAGAGGGCTCTGCTGCTTGGCCCGGAGAAGGAGTCTGACCATACCAGTCTGTGCTACTGTTTCCCCCCAGGCTGAGCCCAGGGCTTAGACATGGAGGAGTCCAGTTGCTGCACCCTACTGGGAAGAATAGAGATGAACAGAGCTGCAGAGCTGTGTGTCCACTTCCATGTGAAAAGATGGCAGAAAAAAAGGCAGCTGCGGATGTGACGTATGCAAGATGACCTCTATGATAAGCTCAAAACAGAGAAAAGTATTTTGAGAAAAGACTTCTTTTACTGAATCCTAGAGAATACAATCAAATAGATTTTAGACACATAATCACATTTCACTTTCAAACACTTCAATGTAAAAATAAATAGTTATCCAGAACTAGGATGTAGAGCTTAGGGAAGCATTAATTGCAGTGGTTTAGTGTCAAACAGCCATGGGGGACTCCCCAAGCTCTACACCACACCAGATAACTATTTATTATGCTAACTATAGATATAACTGATGAGGTGAAACTTTTGCCCAGTGTTAATATTTAATTAATTGACAAAATAATGAATACAGTCATAAACTGTGCACAGTATAATTTCCACTTACTTGTCACATAATTTAGTCAGCCCTACCACATCATTTAGCCCTCCCATGCAGCATAATTCCAGTCATCCTGTTTATATATAATAGTAAAAATATATGAAGAATAAACAACTTGGAAGGGGGTCAGATATGGACATTATATCATATTCGCAAGGTGCACCCACGTTATGCTGGCCCAATCTATCCCTCTGAGGGGGCCCCTGGACTCCCACATTACACTGATATACAGAAGAGAATTCCTACAGTCTGTTGCTCCTGCTCAGTTGCCTCTTCACATTTTAAAACACATTTCCTACAAGTGGTTGTATCGTCTTGCTTTTTTCCCCCCGAGGTCTTTTATCAGTTTTGTCTTTTTTCCAAGTTCTTTTTACAGAAGGTCATATTTCTGCAATCTTTTCACATGGTACTGTGGGCCTTGTGGGAAAGATCAAACCCTGGCTGACCTGAAAGCTGCATGGAAGATGACTCCAGTGGAATGACCTGCACTGGCACCCCTCGCTTGCAGCTCCTGCAGCACGTGCTGCACCACTTCAAGGCGGGCCACGGGCAGGCACTGGGGAACAGAGGTGCCGGCACTTTCTTTCTGAAATGTCTCTGTTCCTCTCATTGGTCTGAGTGTTAATGTTGCCCATTAGCAGTGAGATGATCCTGTTTGTCTCTGAAGGGCTGCCTCTGCCCTCTCACCCACTGGGCTGTTTAATCCTCAAGAAAAAAAGGAAGAAAATCATTTTGCATTTCACAAGTCTGCGAAACGCACCATGACATATAAGCCATTCCTTGCTTTTCAACCAATAGCATATTGCATCGTTGGGTTTGTTGATTGTCTTAGCCCTTATCTATGGATTCAGAGTCCCAGAACGCAAAGCGATGTTGGCTAAAATGGCAAAGCTGGCCAAAGGTGTGATACATGGCACAGAATCCACTTGTCAAGATTGTTTTAAAATGTTACAAGGTCATCTAGTCCATTTCAAAATCTGCTTGTTTCATAAAACCAAAAATAAACTGTTCACATACTTTGTGAGGGGTCAGTCTTTTATTTGTGTCATGGAGTCAATTCGCAATATGAATTGTTTTGTCTTTTGTGTTTTGGAAAGTTTTCTTCCGAGCTTCAAAACACAACAAAGGTACCACATGGAGAGTAGCAGTGCAGCTTTGTATAAAGGCTGGTGGCTGTTGCAGGAGCAGCATCACATGGGTCTCACTCATACAGGACAGGAACAACGCAGGTATCTAACACACTATAGAGGCAGCAAGAGGAGTTAAAGGACTTCTATACACGCTCCGTAAATGCAGATAAACATACAAGAAACATAGCACGCCTGAAGAGCTAGACCTCTAACAGAATGTCCATACATTGATTTCATATAGGATGATGAAAGCCACATACCTAGAGCAGCATGGTTTGTCTCTTGGTTCCACAACTAGCAGTGTAAACACCTGAGTACTACTGTTTCCTAGTTGTAGTGTCCTAGATATAGATTCCCTAGTTTTGGTAAGGTTATGTCCCTTGTGTCAACATTTGTGTTCCCCTTAGTTAAACTCTCTGACCTATATTAAAATTGTGTGGGTGAGCAAAATGTGTACTGAACCCTAGACTCTTTGTGAATGTTGCCACTTTCTGAAATATCTGGGCTCAGACTCGCCTACTTGCCTGTTTCTTCCCCCCACCCCGCCCTTGAGACCAGGCCACATGAGAAAGCAAGCCCAAGGGCAAACATTTTATTTCACACTGTACACTTGCACACAAATTCTCCTGGTGGCGAGCTCTGTGTCTTCAGTGAGTCCACTATCGCAACAGATGCCCTGAAGCCACGGATGAATGCTGAGAATGCGCCATGTTTGTTTGGCTTGTCCGGCATTCATTTTTTGATTTTATTAAATACCTTTCCAAGTAGGAGTTTTTTACAGAAAGACAAAAAAAAAACAATGGCTCTGATGCAACAGCGAGTTTGCACCCTGCGTATGGAGGTGTTGTATGTTTTCCCTTCCAGGGTCTGTCATGCTTAGCTTAAATTCAGAGGCAAGAGACCCAGCATATAAAGTGCTTCTATTGTTACTGTTAACTGGTAACCGTGTGGCCAACGTGTTGCCAGGTAAGGAGTTTATGATGGCTGAACCATTGGAAATCCAGTGATTCCTACAACTGAAATGGGAGAACTGTGAGTTTAGTGGTTCTCCGTCTCTTCCAAACTCTAATGGAGGCCTCATGTATCGTCATCTCGACGGGCCACCAATATCCAGGTACTTTTAGTATCCACACACCAAAGCACACATCAGATGCACCCCTTAAAGCCATCACATGCATAACACAGCCAGACAAAATATTATTGGCTAAGCGTGGCCACCTCAACACCATATCACATCCTACATACTGGATTTTAATCAATGTTCCGGCTAACACATAACACACCCACATATGGACCACATTGTACGGTGACAGGCAACTGTGTGCCCCAACAAACAAAAATCTCTATTTGTGTAAACTCCTCTGGCACACACATCCATACACAGATTGCTACAAAGATTGCTCAGAGGATCACCTGTTTGTCAAATGCAGACCAATGATAAATAATACATTGGACAAGCAGACTTTCCATCACAACAGAGTGAATATCAGAGTTTACAACGCAGGGCTTTATCCTGCAATCCAGATCTATCTATCTATCTATCTATCTATCTATCTATCTATCTATCTATCTATCTATCTATCTATATGTTGGGTAGTTATAGTTAGGTCTGCTTTTCAATAGGAAATGCCTGTTTTGGTTTGTGAATAACTTTGGCGCCGTTTGACCAAACTTCACAAAACTTTCCAAAGAGGTGCACTTTTTTGACTAGTTTCTTCATGGATAGTTTTGGGGGCCGAGAGAAAACAAGGGTCCAAAAACGCAAAATACCCATGCATTTTCCATAGACTTTTTTTAACAAGGCTAGTGCAAAAACTGGAGAACAGAATCACACCAAATTATGCAGGAAGCTAGATCATGGTTCAGAAAGTGTGCTTTTTGTGTAAATCCGTTCAGTAGTTTTTAATAAATTAGGAATCAAAAATATTTGTATAGGGACGGTTGGGTTTGAGGGACTCTCGCCAAACCCTCAATTGGACCCCCCACCACCCCGGTCCCAAAATAATATATATATTTTTTTTAAGTCACGATCCAGTGGGACTCCCGCAGGATCGCAGCATAAAAAAAAAAAAAAAGAAAAACAATGGCCAGCGTTCTTTTTTTATTTAACTCTTTGGACCCCTGGGGCGGGTCATGGCCCGGGAGTCTTTATTTTTAAATATTTAGGGAGCAAGGCATAAGTGGGGCCCACCTCCCAGAGCCAGTCCTGGCCCCAGAGACTCCATCCCCTGGGCCAAAATCACATTAAAGAGGAGGAGGGCATGCAGATCCCTCCCCGTGCCTCTGTTGGGCCCTGGGGACGCCATCCTTTGGGGTTGATTACTAAATAATGGGAAGGGGGGCATACGCCCCCTCCTCACGTGCCACCATTGGGCCCTGGGGACGTCATCTCCTGGGCCGATTTCTTTAAAAAAGGGGAAGAGACATGCGGCACTCCTTCCTGAGCCACTTTTGGGCCCTGGGAACCCCATCCCCCAGGACCAAATACCTTAAAGAAGGGGTGAGGGATCGTGCGCCCCCTCCATGTTCTGGTATCTGCCCCAGGGACTCTGCGGGGCATACTCTGCCCACACTCTCCCAGGCAGGGAGCTAACTACACTTTGCCCCCACAGTAAAAAAAATGCTACTCCTGCCCGGGTACCAGCAAAGCAAAAGGTGCCGGCTCCCACCAGCACCCAGTATGGTCCTGGCTGGGGAGCTGGACGAGGCTTAATGCCAGCAGTGTGCTTTACAAATCCTCGTGACATAAAATAACACATTTGATGACCTTCAGTTCGTCAGCACCTCACTAGATTGCACTTTTCAAAAAAGTCTCTGACTTTTTCAGTGTGCATTAAATGTGCCATGCTAATGATAAGATGCACAATATATAAATATGCCAAAAATAAGACAACATTGTAGGAAAGTGGGTGTCTGTTGCAGTAACCCCCCCACTTTTTCCCAGACTACTGATGCACTTTTACTTGATGTGCCCTGGGTCCCTGCCAATCAGGTTCCCAGGGCCTGTGTTCTTTCCCCAAAACTACCCCAATTGGCATCTCTGGCCACAGTTCAGCCCCTGGTAAATGGTACCACAGGTACCCAGGGCACTGTGACCAGGGAAGACCTCGAAGGGCTGCAGCACTTATTGTGCCACCCTTAGCGACCCTGTACCTTTACACACACACACTGCCTTTGCAGGCTGCGTGTTTTGGTGCAGAACAAAGTGAAGAGTCAACATGGCACACATCCCTGTGTGCCATGCCTACAACCCACTGCCCTGGCATAGATCAGTCACCCCTCTAGCTGGGTGCACTATACCAGTGGTGAGGGTACAGGTGCATGAGCCCTGTACCCCTACAGTGTCTAAGGCCATTCTTAGACATTGTAAGTGCAGTGCTGCCATTAAGAGTATATGGTGCTAGGAGTTTGTCATTACGAACTCCACAGCACCATAATGGCTACACTGAAAACTGAGAAGTTTGGTATCAAACTTCTCAGCACATTAAACCCACACTGATGCCAGTGTGGGATTTAATGAAAAATGCACACAGAGGGCATCTTAGAGATGCCGCCTGAAAACTAACCCACCACTAGTGTCCAGGCTGAGTGGCTGCTTTCAGCTGCCACCACCAGACATGTTTCTGGACCCCTGGGTCGAGAGCCTGCTGCTCTCTGGGGCCTGAAACAATGCACATCCTGGGACGAGGTGCCAAGCCTCCTCCCCCAGGATGGGCAGGGTTCACGAAGGGGAAGCTTCAAAGGCTTGCCGCCTTTGTGAGCTTCCCCAGGCCACTTGCTGCTTTCAGCAACTGGTCCCCGCTGGTTTTGACCCCCATTTTGGGCCGGAAAACCGGGGGGGAAAACAAGTGAGGAAGAGAGGTGTGCCCACCTCTGCCAACTCCACCCCTCAGGTGGGGGAGGCGAGGTGAAGCACAACTCCCAGTCCCCGCTATCTTGCAGATGGGGGGACTCAGCCAACCAGGGACAGGCTCATGCCCCCCTCCCACTGGAGGGTGGCATAATAGGGGGTGTACCCACCCCAGGGAAGGGACCCATTGGTCCCAGCCTTCTACCTACCTGTAACACCCCTAAATCTAGTATTTAGCGGCACCCCTGAACCTTGCTTCCTCAGAGAAGAACCTGCAACAAGAAAAAAAGATGAAGGACCGAACAGCCGTGCCGAAGCTAACAAGAGGAAGACTCCCACTAACTTGGCCCCAGCCCAAACGGCCTGTCTCCACCTCGAACCTGCTCCTGCGAAATCCCGGTGTGTCCTGCAGCCAGCAACCTCGAAAACCCCGGAGGATCTGTCTGCCTTCAAGCACAAAGACTTTGTCTCCCATGAACACCGGATTTGTTCATTTGCAACCTCTGGCTCCGGCAGGACACCGCGGATCCGCCCCACTTTGCACCCGCTGTCCACGGCCTGAGCTCGAGTGGGCAAACACCACGAGGAGGTCCCCCCGGCGATCCTGACCCGAGATCCGGCGACCACTGACCTGCCTCAAGCCTCCAGCCTAAATCCAGAAGGCCCCCCTAACCGCGACCAGGAGCTGGTAAGAAGATCCAACCCCAAAAGGCACCCCTGCACCCGACGCCCCACGGCCTTGTGTGCCCAAACTGACGGTGCCTAACCAACCCCTAACTTCCCAACTTACCTCTCAAAGTGGTGGTCGCACCCAGAAGACCTTCGTCCCCGAGCCTGCAGTGCCTTTGCAAACAGGAGGTTCTCCATTGAAACCAACAGGCGCCCGACGTCGAAACAGCACCCTGCATCCGGCCGCCCTAGTGCCGCTGAGGGTGCACCTTTGGTGCTACTTTGTTTCCCCATTTCCCCTGAGCTAAGGTCCAGGAGCTTTGCTCCCACAGCCGAGTGGCCTGCTAGCCATCAGCCACCAACCGGAGGCCCCCTATCCCCCATTGGATAACATTGGGCCTCAGCACTCTGCACCCGGCTGCCCTAGTGCCGCTGAGGGTGTAACGAGAGTGCATCCTTGACCCTGGGGGAACTCTTGTTCTAACCCCAGAAGCTCAACTCCAAAGACCGATTACTTACCTGGTAACCGTTAACTTCATTTCCCTCCATAGGAATCCATTGACTGTTTTTCTCTAAAAAATGTTCTAAGTGTGGAGTTGATTTGTATGGTAACCTGAAAACTAACAATTGTGCAAAACTGATTTTACTTACCTTTTCTCTAGGAAATGTCCCAGTGTGATATCTAGGCATATCACACTGAGTAGAAAAAGTAATCTAAAAAGTAATCTCAAAAGTAACATAAAAGTAACTTACCTGTAATTTTCATTGCAAAGTCGGTACAAAGTATATGTACAGCATTTCACAGTATTGCATTACCAGTAATTCAAACTGTAACCATTTCAAAGTACATCTACAATTGCATTTCAAACTGTATATTTACTTCAAAGTATTTATCAACTTACCTGTGCCAGGCTTGCTTGGTTCTAGAAAATAAAATAACTAAAAGAATATTTTTATACAAAACCAATTGGTCTGAAGTTCAGTCTTTGAGTGTGTGAAATCATTTGCTGATTGAGTGGGTACAACAAATGCTTAACACTGTCCTCTGATACTGCCTTACTGCTCGACCACACTACCACAAATAGAGAGTGAGGTGCTATCTAACTTCACCTCTGCCTACCTTTGGGGATCCACTGGACTCTGTGCACACTATACCTTACTTTGGTATAGTATATACAGAGCCAGCTTCCTACATAACATTCAAGAGATTTAATGAAAAGGGCACAGAAGTGCTTCAGCTGGGTCTCTTGCTCTCTGTGCCACTGGATTCTAGCTAGCCTGGCTGATGAGGGGTAATATATCCCAAAACTGGTCCAAGGATGCTTGTTTCCGGTCCCGGAGGCTCTGGCTTAGCAGCTTGGGCTGGACTGTTCCCATGAGGGGCAGGGTCAAGACTGATTTGCATATATATCGCTGGGTCCAAACTGGGAGGCGTAGTGAACAAAAGAATGATGGATTTAAACCAGATCTCTTGACTGGGGGAGAATGTTTGATTTATTCAGCATTACGTCCATCATTTGTTGCTGCCGCACTTTTTGCCCTAAGTGGGATGGGTATGCCCCGACGTGGGTCCCTTGCTCGCTGTGCCACTGGATTCAAGCTAGCCTGGCTGATGAGGGGTGATATAGCCCAAAACTGTTCCCAAGATGCTTGTTTGCAGTCCAGGGAGGACCCAGCTTGGCAGTTCGGGCTGGATTGTTCCCAGGAGAAGCAGGTTTAAGACTGATTTGCATATGGCTGGGTCGAAACTGGGAGGCGTTGTGAGCGAAAAAACAATGGACTCAGCCCAGATCTCTTGACTGGGGGTGAATGTTTGATTAATTCAGCATTACGTCCATCATTTGTTGCTGCTGCACTTTTTGACCTAAGTGGGATGGGTATGCCCAGACGTGGGTCCCTTGCTCACTGTGCTACTGGATTCAAGCTCGCCTGGCTGATGAGGGGTGATATACCCCGAAACTGGTCCCAGGATGCTTGTTTCCAGTCCAGGGAGGACCCGGCTGTCCTCCCGGATTGGCAGTTCGGGCTGGGCTGTTTCCATGGGGAACAGAGTCAAGACTGATTTACATATGGCTGGGTCCAAACTGGGAGGCGAAGTGAGCAAAAGAACAATGGATTTAACCCAGATCTGTTGACTGGGGGAGAATGGTTGATTCATTCAGCATTACGTCCATCATTTGTTGCCTCCGCTGGGCTTCGTTGCACTTGAATCCAAGGACTGGATTGTATATATTCTGCGAAAAGGAACCTTGCTTTCTCATTCATGTGGAATTTGCAGCCGCATTTGAGGTTTGACGACAGAAAGAGAGACACAGAGAAAGAAAGAACGGTACAAAATGGATCAAGGGGATATAGGAAAGTTAAAGTAAGGAAAGAGTACGAGTAACAAAAAAAAGGAGGAAAGAAATAGAAATTGTATAGAGAAAAATGTAAGAAGAAAGAAAGAAACATGGAAAATTATATTAAGAAGAAGAAAACAACAGGAAAGAACGAGTACAAAGAAACGAAAAACAGAGAAAGAAGAAGAATTGAAAAATAATAAACAGTGTAAAAAGAAAAAAATGTAAAAAAAGACTGAAGACAGAAAGCGAAAGAAGGCAACGGGACGAAATGAACACTAAGGGGCCGATTCCGATCTCGCTCGAACAGCCCTCCGAGAGCTGTCCGTAGCGTTACCTTCCGCCCGATGCGTTCCGGGAGCCGGTCTGTCCGGCCGATGAAGTACGATACGCAAATGAATCAAAATCCTGATCGTCACATACGCTCCGATTCCAGCCACAATTCCCGTACGAGCCGGATCCGAAAACGCAGAATAGAGTCGCACGGAAGCCATTTCACAGCAGTTTTCGGCCGGCCAAGTACAATGGGTACTTCCTACGCGCTGAACGTGTCGCCACCTCCAGCACGTCTCAGCATCCGGAAGAGCAGTATGTAAGGTCCAATTCGCGCCACAACACGATCTACGGCTACGAGACGGATCAACTATCAACGCATACGAGACGAACCAACGATCAACGCCTACGAGACGAACCAACCATGAATCCGATCGCGCAGATCATCCTGTTGTATTCCTCTTAGGGTGTCCATAAACGGGCTTTCCAGTATCATGTCCTTATATAGGCACAATTCGCCCTGCCCTTATATAGGCATAAAATCCCAGCCCTTATTTAGGCATTAAACCGTGCACTCCAAATAGAGGCATGGTCTCTGACATCCGTCCACCCTAACGTCACAACGAGTTCATGAAGAACAGACCCTTAGGCTGCGGGAGTTTCCCAAGCCCAGGACTATTGATTTCTTCAAGGCCTCATATATTATGCATGAACCATTATTCCTTAGGGGTTCATTCATGACGTCTTTCGCTGTCCAATTCACGTCAATGCTAACATTGTGAGGTACTTCTAAGGTATAAATATACCTTCCCTAGCCCCTGTAAAGCAGAGGAGACCTCGACTTCAGAGGAGCCCGTTTCCCGGCCTGACGCACTGAGAAGACGCTGTCATCCCTGCACGCAGAGAGTCCAGCTTCCAGTGATCTGACTTCCCTTGCGGGGTGTTGGAGTTCGAGTCTGGCAAAGAGATTCCTACCTCTCTCATTCTTCAGGTATGGAGCTGACAAGAACCTAGAGGGACTCTTGGCATACTTGGCATACTAGGCATACTAGACTTAACATACTCTTAGTATACCATAGTAAGGAATACTTCACCTACTTCATACCTCTCCCTACACCTAGGTTAGGTTAGGTACATTGGGGTAGAACTAGATTAGAAACGCATCGTATGAGTACTCGCATTTTTAGTCTGTGTTATTTATGTAACAGCATATGTACTAAAAGATAATGCTAACGCAGTATTATTTATTTCTACTGCTCACACTGTACATTATTTATCTCGCATACTGTCTTGGGATCGTAACAGCACATTTTACTTACACCAGAAACAAGACTGTTCAATAAACCTTTTATTGAAACGCCCGTCTGTTCTTTCTGTGTAACTTTGAGGAAAACTAAGCATGCACGATTGAGCTGAGTGAAATAGTTATCTATTGTTTCCACGACTCTGGGACACGTTCTGATTCTAAAGGGAAACACAGTGGTCATGTTTTGCGGCTGCCAGAAACTACTCCCTTCTTGTTGTCAAGGAGTTTCTAGTGGCCTCTGAGCTAGCTGGCACAAGTAATTAAGTTTAATATACTCGATAGGGACATACTGACCGTAGTCCTATGTCAAACCTATAGGATATATTATTCCAATGCGCAGAGCCTATTAGGGAAATAGGAGCTACACTACATGGCGCCCAACGGTTTGGTAAGGCGGTAATTCAACGTTAGATACTGAGTAACTCAGCCGTGCTTTTTCTCTCAGAGACCCCTACCCATATACTCCAAAAGACGTCTGGAGTGGGCAGGGTTAAGTATCCACCAAGGCTACATAGGGAAACACCCTATATATTAGCTGTTTGGTTTGCTCAACGTTGAAGGATACAGTGTTCCAAAATATTGTGCACCTTATCTTTGTTTCCTTGAAACTTGTTCTACATTTTTCAAAAAACAAAATGCCTGGTTCCGACAATGAGGCCGGAAACGGTGGAGCTGCGGCTGACCCAGTCGTAACCGCTTTTAACATTACAGGTTTAAATGAAACCGAGGAGGGTGTTATAGACATCGCTCCAAACTTAAGAAGAGCCATCACTCTAAAACTTATAAAACATGGCCTACCACCAAGAGGCGGTAGAGCAGTTTTCGTGATAGAGGCACATGAATCCTTTCAGACAGAGGTATTCTATTCATGGGTAATATTTCCTGAATCCAATCCAGTAACACACATGTTTCACTTCTACAAAGAAGATGATCCACCAGAGGAATACATTCCTTTCGAGGATATTGAAATTCCACTAACATACCAAGAGCATCAGCTCTGGTTTAAAGGCGCCCTAAAACATCACAAAAACATTACTAGGCTCGGTCCACTAGGTAGACCAGGAGCAACATGGCCGATTCTAGCCGGCTACACACCTCATCCTGACATTGAAGAGATGTCAGATGAGGATTTACTTACTCAACTCACAGAGTTAATAAAAATCTACAGACAATTGGTCCAATATGTCATGCGGACTTTTACAGTCCAGCAACCATTAACAATTCCAAATCAACCCCTCACAAGGGGAATACACTAAAAATTACACCACAGACTCTCTACGCAGTCATGGGTAAAATGCCCACAAAACGTGAGCAAATTCCATTTTGGATAGCTCAAAAAATTACTCAAATCGAAGCAGTATTTCCAAATACTAGCCCGTATGAGAAACACAGAATCCTAACCATCAGTTTACCAATGGGGATCACACCACAACTGGAAGACTGCACCACTTGGGGCTTAGTCTTTGCTGCCATCTATACTAAAACACATGGCATTCCGTCAATTGCGGTAATACCTGATGTCCTAAAACAAATTCAAAACGAATACGGGGCAGAGCCTGCTCTAAATTTAGGTATGAAATTACTGAAAAATTTCGACCAGGTCTCAACAATAATATTATCTAATATTAAAGGGGAGGCAGCAGCAGTGGCGATCCGCCAAAAATTAAGGGAATTTGATGTTACAGAACATCAAACTGAGCTACCCAGAATAATTGAACAATCTTATGCAGAATTAGGCAGAGATAGTTTGGGTGGAAGACCACTGAAGCCTAAACTATCTGAGAGTCCTGAGAAGGACTCAATTAAACAAACTCCTACATCTTCTAAAAAGAAGTGGGGGACTATTAAACAAAATTCAAATGAGAAACGTTCTCAATCCCGAGGTAGGTCTCCTCAAAAGGAGCCCTCTGAAAGGAGGTATAACCTCAGGAATAGGGATAATTTGAGAAAACCTGACAGGTATCAAGATACTGATACACGTTCCTCTCGTCCCTTTCAGATCTCATCACAGACTTCGGAAAAAAGAGGACGGTCAGAACATAAAGAAGAACGCGTGAAATCGAAAGACGACAAACACGCTCCAAAAACCAAAACAAAACCTCAATTCTCCAAAAAGAAGGTAGCAGGTCTGAAGATCAGACATGCCGAGAATACTGAGAACACAACTCAAGAACGGAGAATGGGCTCAGACAATGCTGGACAGTGCAGCAGAAGTCACAATAGTTCGCCAGAACCTGAAGGAACTTCTGGAGATAGTGGACTTGAATGAGTACATCACAGTTGAGACTGTAGACATCAGGGTTAGTACTCCACAAAGGTTATATGAAATAACACTCCGGATGGAGGGAGACAAACCTAGACAGGTGAAAGCACTTTTTGGGAAAGACTATCAAGGGGCTATGACATACTTCTAGCAGAAAAAGACTTGCCACCACAATTTGTCAGGGAGTGCCCACACGGCGAGGACATTATTATGCCTGCCTTCTCCAACCATATTCCAATTCACCTAAAATATACATATGCCAGGAAATGGGCAGTGGCCCAGGCCCCAGCATTATATAAAAATCATGTAGGATGGGATGAGGATTCACCTCACCATAAAATACATCTGAAACATGAACCCACTGCACAAAGGCAGTACCCTATAAAGCAAGAAGCTAAAAAACAGGTCAGGGAGATCTTAGATCAACTTGAATATCAAGGGGTGATTGAAACATGCACCTCCTCAATGAACAATCCTTTGTTTCCTGTCTCCAAACCAGACAATACATATCGTCTAGTTTTGGATTACAGACACCTAAACACTTGTTCTAAAACTTTTGCAGTGCAAAATGCACATAGCACAGCATTAATGAATAACATTGTGCGTAAAAAATATAAAACAACATTAGACATCTCAAATGGTTTCTTTTGTCAAAACATAGCACCTGAAAGCAGGTACTTAACAGCATTCTCCATAATGGGGACCCAGCGTCACTTTTGTGGACTCCCACAAGGGTTCAAGAACAGCCCAGGTTTATTCTCAGCGAGGGTAACGGAGTTACTACAAATTTATGACAATGAGGCATTCTCCTATGTCGATGACATATATCTGACAGACGATGACCTGGACAAACACTTGAACAGGGTGAGCACCATTATACTGGGTTTCGCCTCTGAGGGCTACAAGTTCAACTTTGAAAAGTCCAGAATTGCCCATCTCAATGTCCTATTTCTAGGATATGAGCTTTCAAGTGAAGGCAAGAGCTTGGCAGCTAACTTTTTAGAAAAATGTGCGCTGCTCCAACCTCCAAAAACGCTAAAAAACTTACAATCCATCCTGGGTTTCCTAAATTTTGGAAGAACATACATTCTAAATTATGCAGAAAGGGTTAAACCTCTCTACGCATTAATCAAACCTGATTTTTCGATCAGAAACTGGACACAAGAACACACAGGAATCTTGCGTTCACTCCAGGCTAACATGTTAGCAACAAATCACTTACAAACACACGTAAGTCAACGCAATTTGGTGATCCGAATAATTTCGGGACAATGTGGATTCACATACTTAACCTTCAATGAGGGTGACAAAATCCCAATTGCATACAAATCTCATTTGTATATACAAGCGGAAATGCGCTTCAGTTCAACTTAAAAAATTCTAACAGCAGTTCAAACCGCTGTAGCAAAAGAAAGAGCCTTAGCCCAAGGGAAACGCATTATTGTCGTAACCCCAGTACCGGCTTTAGAAGCGGTCACAAAAGCAAGCATTCCAAATGCTTAAGCATTACATCCGAGATGGATACAATGGGTTAATTCTCTTGCTGCAACAGATGTTGAATATGTTTTTGATCCCGATTTAAAAACACAAGCATTCCTGCAATATGAACAAGAATGTCCTCTGCCTACTGAAATTCTGCCTCTCGATCAGTACGAATTTATAATTTACACTGACGGATCCGCACAACCCGCAATAGGGGGTAAGCAAGCTTACAGTGCAGCGTGTGCTATCGTTAAAGGTCGCATGCGAGATGGCATCTTCAGACCTATGGTCACAAAAACACAATCACTAGGGGATTGTACAGCTCAGCGAGCTGAACTACAAGCATTCAAACTGGCACTTGAAAGTACAGATCGAGAATTCCCCACACTAATAGTGTGCGACTCCTTTTACTGTGTTCAGTCGTATAATGAATATATACAAAACTGGCTTGAAAATGGTTTCAAAGATGCGAAAGGTGGCACAATAAAGCACAAATTGCTTTGGGAACAAGTAGTTCAGTTGAAAAACGAACTACCAAAGGCTCACGTGATTCACACACTGAGTCATCAACATGATGGCGTTCACGTTGCAGGGAATTCATTGGCTGATGAAGCCGCAAAGGGGGCTGTTCAGACGGCTTCTGTAGCTGCGATCACTCGTTCAAAAACAAAAATAGACGGTGAGATAATGTTGGCTGTCAAAGCTTCAAGCAAAGGCAGCAGTGCAGCGTTACCAAAAAAGTTTCCACTCAAGTACTCTTATGTAATTGATGCGAACAACGTTCCTTTTGCTCGAATCCCTGGAGTGGGGGATAGGGTAATTCCAAACATGGAACGTAGAGCAGCCTTGATTTATGAAACACATTTGGGGGAGGGTCTGTCACACCAAGGGATCTCTAAAACAATCTTGACGTTAAAAGAGATGTACTGGTGGCCTGGAATGAATACAGAAATTCACATATTCATCAACAACTGCTTAGACTGTAAATTACAGCGAGAGAGCCACCAGACACCATGCTGCGAATGCGGCAACCCAGTACAGACACCATTGCTAGACAGCATTAGACTATCTACGCGCCTGCATCCTACTGGACAAAGGCATTCCCACAAATACTGAATCTAGGTTCCTATGGATATGGCCACAGCGCTCAGCTGACGCTCGAACTGTTATAAAAGATTTGCGAGTCTTTATCGGCACATACGCAATAGGCACGCTACATTCTGACCAGGGTCCTGCGTTTAGCTCTCGGGCTTACAAAGAGGCCATGGCCAGTCTGGGCGTTGCATTGCGGTACTCCTCTCCATTCCATCCTGAGGGAAATTCGGTTGTGGAAAGGAAAAACCGGGACATAAAGCAGTCTATAACAGCTAGGGTATTAGGTTCGGGTGATGGGTGGGTCAAACACCTTAGTGGGGTCCAACGTGCATTGAACAATCTGCCAAGAAGTTCTCTAGGGGGTCACTCCATATGAGGTCCTATTTGGGACAAGAATGTGGGTACCAGACCTTGAACACGTAGGCACAGTGGTGGAAAATAAACCCTTTGATATCAAAGATCGTTTGGCTGTTTTACAGGACTTAAACAAATTAAGAACGAAACAAAGCAACGTATTCCTACAGTCAACCACCACTGGGGATCAACCGGCTGTCCCAGCAAGGCCTGTCTGGATTCCAAAAGTTGGGGATCTAGTCAGAGAAAAGATTGCGGACAAGAAGGAATTTGGACCTTCTTACATACGACCAGTACCTGTCCTAGCAGTTCAAGGAACAAGAAAAGTACTTCTGCCGCCCCTTGCTGGAAGAAAGGAGAAAAGATTTGTGTCCATCGACCTCATCAAACCTCAGTATGTGGCCAATACTAAATAGTAGGCCTCGTGGACTCCGACCTAGTAGCAGACGCACTCCTCTCGCTACTATCCAAGAGGTTCAGACTGAAAGACTGATAACAATCGAGAATTCAGCTGTAACAGATGGAGGACTAAGCAACAATGCAATGGAACTCATCCCCCTTGAACACCAACTAACAGTTCGTCCAAATACACCTGTCTACACCAACGTGGCAAGTGATGAACTGGTTCCAGTGATTTCTACAAATCCTGATGCAATTCCAACAATTGATAGAACTGCTTCTGGCTATTTCATTAACTTTGATACGTTCTCAGAAGATCCGAGTGAACCTGAAACGACGCCAGCATCATTCAAATTCAAGCAGCAAGTACAAGACTTTCTTCACTTTCTGAAAAATACTTATTTGGTTTCTCCATGGATTGAACTCTGGATTACATCTGGACTTTTTGTTTTCCTGCTCTGGCTAGCTTTGGTAACAACTGTGAGCGTGCTTATAAGTGGCAGGTACATCCATGTGAACACTGAAGGAAAAGGCGTAAACGTACTTTTGAAACCTCATAAATCTTCCCATCGTGAAGCAAGAGACTTGTCATCAGTGAACATCACAGCTGTTCCTATACAGGATGGTATATTGTGGGACAAAACAGATTTTGAAATCTTCGGCCCGACGGAAGAATTGAACATTCCACATCTGTTTAAAATTTCACTAAGTGATCTAATTACGTCCAGTACCTATTCGGATGATTGGGACTTTGAGACTGTAAATGACATTATGTTTGACCTAGAAAAATCTGCTGCATTTTCTAAAAATGAATATTTAGAGGGTTCATCAGACTATGAACAACTGTATTGTTATAACCACTATGGTCATCATTATTTGCATAAATCTGCATATCCAAGAAATGTGTTTATGTTTAACCAATGGGAGCATTGTCCTACACCACCATACGGTAGTTCAAAAACATTTGCCAACAAGTTTCCATATTTTTCAGGTTACAACACATCTGATCCAGAAATGTTTTACTATAAAAATGTAAACAAGACAGGACTGAAAATTATGTTAACAAATACAAAACAGATTTATTCTGCATTATTTAATGCCCAACTGTCTAGACAGGGTTTCGACTTTTGGAAAGACACAATAGACACAAAAACTGTCTGGGGTACTAAAAATTGGCAAGTACAGGGGATAGAAGCTTTATTTAGAGCCTGCATCGTCCCTGAACAAATAATGTTTTTGAATGAAACTGTCCAACAAACATCTTGTCTTGGACTAGCCAAGATCAAGGAGATGAACAAACCTTCTGTACCAACACCTGCTAGTGATAATAATACAAAGGCAGTGGTGACAGTTGACAATATACTACAACTCAACAGATCTAATCCTGATTGGAAAAAATGGTTGATCTGGCCCACAGACACGATTAACTGTCAGGAAAGATTCCTGAATAAAACTCAGGGCTTTACTATTAATAGGCCAGACCCAAGATACGTCCAAAGACAACATCCGGGGGTAGTAACAACATACAGTGTAGGAAAATTATGCCTCGATTGGCTACATAAGTCTACACTACAGGATGTGAAACAACACTTAACCTTACTTAAAGAGGACGCAGACCTTAGGGAATTCTTGCTTGGACCAAGAAAACCTCGTCAAAAACGTTTCATATATGCCGGCATTTATGCTGCCTATAATGAAGCATGGAAGGTATCACAGATGGAGGCTGCAGAACGAATACGTGAACTTGATCGTATTAATTTAGAGAAAACTCTCTCTGTGGTCGACAATGGGTTAACAACTTTGTCCTCCAGAATATATTCATTGGATGGCATTGTATCCTCTGCTATCGACATACTAGAACAAGATTTGGCGATGTTACAACAAGGCCAGTCTCAATTACGTTCTATTGTGTTATTAAGCTGGACGCTGCAATCTTTGCGAGCGGGCTATGTGCCTTGGCGTTTTATCAACACAACGGCTCTGTTTGCAGAATACAATCTAACTGATAAACAGATCGAACTGGCACAAAGAGGAGCAAAGTATACAGTGCTGAGCATTGAAAAACTGGAAAAGTTACCATTCACAGTGGCAGAAAAACCAGCTACAGAATGGCTTATTCATGGCAAAATAACATTACCTGTGAGTACTTTTCAGTTTCAGTATTGCCTCAGACAAATGCAAGCAGGCAAATATGAAAGGTTGGGTAAGGAATACATTAAGACATCTTGGGATTTACCGTATACATATAGATGTTGGAGTGGGGATCGTGAAGTGTTTTTGAGCAGTACACACAGTAAACGTGCACTGAGCGGTTCACTTATATGTCAGGACATTTCCTTGCACGGGGCTTGTAATGGTTCTGTGGCAAATTTGTCTTGCCATCTGCAGGGTACACCAGCTGCTGTGATTAATCCAACGTTTGGACAACTTTCTAACAGGAGTTACCTCATGTTGAATGATCAGAGTTGCTGTGGCATGCTGCCAGGCATCCCATATCTAGTAACGGTCAACTCCAGGGTCACTTGCTGTATGCAAGTATTGTTTCCCCAATAGACACAGTCAGGGAGTCGCCTCTATGGCCTTCGCTGAACGTCTCTTTTATAAGATTTGATACTTTAAGCAGAATGAAAGCCATGCTTTTACAGCAAACAGTGCCTTTGACCTCGGCCAAAGAAACCTATGATCTACAAATAGCAAGGACTTCGGCTGAGATACAGACTTTAATACGTGCAAACTGCCTTATACATTTCGTAGAAATGATAGGACGTATCTTCAATATGTCTGATACAACCGGAATTGTACATGTATTTAAGAGCGTCTGCTCCGGTCTGTTAGCACCTTTCCAGGCAATACTCGGAATCATCCCGAACTTTGCACATTCGGTGTTTGGTGGCATACCATTAATTCTAGCACTTGTTGCCGGAATTCAATTTCTCTTCCTGCTATTGCGCTATGGCCAGCCTATTCGCAGACATCACTCCGAGCGAAATGGAGAAAGCTCTCCTTGAACGAAAGTGCCGTGAGCAAATAGTAAAGCTTTTGGGCATGACGCGTCTACGGGACCTTAATACAACTTGGTTCCTGTCATTCAGACCAATCTGGCAAGATTGCATCTTACCTGTTCTACGATGCCTGCTATGCGGTGAAGAATGCGTGTTGGACACCTGTCTAACATTTCCATCAGCAACGCCAACGGATGTCGATACTCTGCTGGTTCCGATAACGGCCCATGCTCTGTGTTGTCACCAGAGGCTTCCTATCCTGATGTCAGCATTCATTGAGATCTCACAGACGCTTCCGGCTGCTGCTGAGGTACGAGAAAGATCTACAGGCACACAGGTAACAACGGACGCGAACATTGCTGAGGCAACTTATGCTGGAAGCGATGCTTCCCATCTCTGTGCAATTGATCTACTACACAAGGTGTTCCAACTGACGCCGACTACAGTGGATGATGTTTTGTCTATAGAAATAGATGATCTCATGTTTACACCAGACCCGTAAACTGACTCTGATTCAGCATACAGTGTTCCAGAGATGCAGTAACAATTTGGCCTTCATTTAAAAAAAAAAAACAACAAAACTTGGAACTCTACCAAAAATTGAACTTTTTCCCATTTTTTCGAACGAAAATGGCACTTCAATCTGCTTAAAGTAGAACTAGCCTTATAGTACAGACTTTGCGGTACTTCCATGGACACTTAGTCATCTTGTGTGTCTCAAACAGTTCATTAATTTTCATGACATGAAATGACTTTGATTTTTGAGAAACTTATCGATCCTTTTCTGTCACATGTAAATATTACTGCTTATTTCATTCCAATTGCATTTATTTTCGAACTTTATGCCTGAAATGAAAAGCAATGCTTCTAATGTACAGTACCTTTTGCATTCTAATAAGTTTTTAAATGCCTTTTTAAATGGTTTTATGAAATATTTTAGAAATATGCGGTACTCCATTTTATGTTTAGCATTTTAAATGTTTAGCATTTTAGTATTATCGTACACACGAAAGTGGAGTGGGTGTTGTATTCCTCTTAGGGTGTCCATAAACGGGCTTTCCAGTATCATGTCCTTATATAGGCACAATTCGCCCTGCCCTTATATAGGCATAAAATCCCAGCCCTTATTTAGGCATTAAACCGTGCACTCCAAATACAGGCATGGTCTCTGACATCCGTCCACCCTAACGTCACAACGAGTTCATGAAGAACAGACCCTTAGGCTGCGGGAGTTTCCCTAGCCCAGGACTATTGATTTCTTCAAGGCCTCATATATTATGCATGAACCATTATTCCTTAGGGGTTCATTCATGACGTCTTTCGCTGTCCAATTCACGTCAATGCTAACATTGTGAGGTACTTCTAAGGTATAAATATACCTTCCCTAGCCCCTGTAAAGCAGAGGAGACCTCGACTTCAGAGGAGCCCGTTTCCCGGCCTGACGCACTGAGAAGACGCTGTCATCCCTGCACGCAGAGAGTCCAGCTTCCAGTGATCTGACTTCCCTTGCGGGGTGTTGGAGTTCGAGTCTGGCAAAGAGATTCCTACCTCTCTCATTCTTCAGGTATGGAGCTGACAAGAACCTAGAGGGACTCTTGGCATACTTGGCATACTAGGCATACTAGACTTAACATACTCTTAGTATACCATAGTAAGGAATACTTCACCTACTTCATACCTCTCCCTACACCTAGGTTAGGTTAGGTACATTGGGGTAGAACTAGATTAGAAACGCATCGTATGAGTACTTGCATTTTTAGTCTGTGTTATTTATGTAACAGCATATGTACTAAAAGATAATGCTAACGCAGTATTATTTATTTCTACTGCTCACACTGTACATTATTTATCTCGCATACTGTCTTGTGATCGTAACAGCACATTTTACTTACACCAGAAATAAGACTGTTCAATAAACCTTTTATTGAAACGCCCGTCTGTTCTTTCTGTGTAACTTTGAGGAAAACTAAGCATGCACGATTGAGCTGAGTGAAATAGTTATCTATTGTTTCCACGACTCTGGGACACGTTCTGATTCTAAAGGGAAACACAGTGGTCATGTTTTGCGGCTGCCAGAAACTACTCCCTTCTTGTTGTCAAGGAGTTTCTAGTGGCCTCTGAGCTAGCTGGCACAAGTAATTAAGTTTAATATACTCGATAGGGACATACTGACCTTAGTCCTATGTCAAACCTATAGGATATATTATTCCAATGCGCAGAGCCTATTAGGGAAATAGGAGCTACACTACAATCCCTGTACTGCACATCTATGACAGGATCAACAACAGGAACCGACGCGTACGTCGCAGACGGTAAGTCAGACACACACCACACAAACAAATGTCACAAACCAGAGAAATGCAACACACACATAGGGGGCAGATATCCCTCTCCACCAGCATTGCCCAACCCATAGGGGTTGGATGGCTATCACTACCAGCATTCCCTGCTCATAGGGGGGTGGATGCCTATCACTACCAGTGCTCACACACATAGGGGGGTGGATGCCTATCATCACCAGTACTCCCCACTCATAGGGGGGTGGATGCCTATCACCAACAGTACACCCTACTCATAGGGGGGGGGATGGCTATCACTACCACCATTGTCCAGCCCATAGGGGGCTGGATGCCTATCACTACCAGCAGTCCCTACTCATAGGGAGGGGGTGGCTATCACTACCACCATTGTCCAGCCCATAGGGTGGTGGATGCCTATCACTACCAGTACTCACACACAGAGGGGGCAGGATGCCTATCACCACCAGCAGTCCCACACATAGGGGTTGTAGACAAACCCCCCCCCCCCCTACCATCATGGCAAGATTGTGTATTGTGTGTCAACTGCCTGCAACAGTGACACTGAAAGGGAAAACATAATGTCACTCCCATCACAGTTGCGACCAAAAGGTGAATGTGAGGGTTAAACCCCAAGCAGTTACCGTAACAGTGTTGTAATGGGGTTTAACCCCCCCAACTGCAGTGACCAAAAGGTGAGTGTGGGGTGCAAGACTCCAGCATTTGAGGAACATTGTGGTAATGGGGTTTAAACCCCCCCTCACTACAGTGACCAAAAGGTGAGTGTGGGGTTCAAAATTCCTGCATCCCAGGAACATTGCGGTTATGGGGTTTAAACCCCCCCACACTACAGTGACCAAAAGGTGAGTGTGGGGTTCAAAGATCCAGCATTATAGGAACATTGTGGTAATGGGGTTTAAACCCCCTCACTACAGTGACCAAAAGGTGAGTGTGGTCATAAAAATAGCAGCATCTGCAAACCAGCATGTATGAATCCTGGTCCGAACACCACAAGCAATGTAGTGGCAAAGTAGTGGTTGTGTGCCATACAAACATAGATATGTTGATGGAAAGATTGTTGTGTATAAAAAAATACCCTCTGCCATGTGCAGATCAGCATCGCCCATGGGGGCTGACAATGCCTCCAGTGTCCAATTAGACAATGTAAGAAATGACCCTCACAATGCATACACACATATCTTCACGAACAAACACACAAACTAAGGAATCCTGTGGAGACTGTAGATGTTAGGTGACCAAGTCCCATACCATGGCAGCAATGGGACATACCAACCATAATGAATGTGCAGACTGATGAGGTAGGAGACCCAGGGACAGTAGGGAAAAACCTCCAAACAACATCCAGCCAATGGCCCGCAAAAGCCATACCAATGCATTGGCGCAGATGCACAAACACAAACAGGCAGCCACACACTGCATATCAAACCCAACATGTGTGTGTGTGTCAGTGTCCCCAGGCTGGTACACAACACATGAGGGGGTGCTGAACTCCAAAGACACATATAGGTACACAGTGCCATACTAAGGTAACACATTAATTGGGTACCCCTCTGTGGGCAATCAGGCAGTGTTAGATGAGTGGGATCACAACAGACTCATGTGACACAAGCTGGGCGGAACAGCAACCAACACAGCAAGGGACAGACCCACTCCATCAGTACCCTCAAGGACCCTACATTGTGGTGACAGTAGCCTGTATGATAATGCCTCTGTGATGACAAATTTGGATGTTGCCCATACTGTGGAGCACAGTCACCTGTGCACACTGGGTCATGTGTCTTGACAGACCAACTTCCATCACACTTACACAAACACAAATCACTGGGCATGGCCTGTAATCCAAGGCCAAAATGTAGGTAGGTGCCTAGCCATGACACAACTCACATTTGGCCACTCTTAACACCACACACCTTGATCTGCACCAATGTGCATCAGCTAAGCCCACATGGACTGGTGACATTGCACATGCACCTATGACAATCCCAGGAGTGTTGGGGGGATCTAAGGTGCACAAACTCATCACACATGGCCAGTCAACAACCCTTGTGAATGTCTGCCACACTGCACAGCATGCGGTACATGTGCATGACGTGAAATGTATCTGAATCATTTGGATCCCTGCCACAGTCCCAGACCAATGACGAACCCAAGGAGACCCACAAAGAACACATGTTGACACCTTCCAACATTGCAGCTTCGAATCTGAGGAGTGGGAGCAGTCACACACACATACAAGTGACCCAGTCACAGACAGATACCACATAGTGAAAACTACCTGATTGTGGAAACACAAAAGTGCCTTGGGGAATCCTGAATATGTCCCACGTGCGTTTGCCCACATCCCAGGCCCTTACAACAAACACAGCTAGGGATGACACCCTAATGACCAGTAGTTTGCCATGCACCTACATCCCAGAAAACCCAGGTCAAAGATGTTGGATGAACACAGGACAACTCAGCAAGCATCACAAACAGGAAAATCTGTAGGGAATACCGGCTGTGTATAAAAAGGGAAGGGAACACACAGAGACATGCTCACAGAACATACACCATGGGCTCAGGCAATTTCACTGAATGACACACTGCCATGAGGGGACTCCACTTCTGCGGAAGGTCAGGTGTGCCAAACATTGTCTGTGCAGGGCCCTGTCATGTCAGCATAAAACTTGGTCAGTGAGCCAATAATTACAGCACACTGCAAGCTCTGGTCACATCAGCCTGTGTACAGGAGTGTCTCTTAAGTGATCTGCACATACTCAATACACATGTATAGCAAGTTGCACTGATGACACAGATGACTTGTTTACCATTGATGCGCAAACCTGCATGTCCAGTGGAGATGTGCCCACAGTCAGGAAAATTCAGAATGTGCAAAAATGTAAGCCCGACATATGTGCAACAGTGCAAGCCACAGATGTGAAGTTGTGAATAAAAGGTGACACTCCCTGTGCCAAAATATTGGGATCATGACACCCTCAAATTGCAGCAAAGGATGACATGGATACATACCGTAATAGGACACATATACCATGGAACACATGGAGTCCATCACATCACCAAATCAATCATTAGCAACAAAAAAGTATGACAACAGCAACTTCATGACACCCATCAGCAACATCATGTACATTCAATGCAAAACAACAAAATTAACAAAAATCAGCTATATTCAGCTTGACGAAAAAACTTCTGTGGACTCATGAATAATCCAAAGGCCAATGGCCAGTCCATTCCAATAGTCCATTGTGTGTGTGAAATATGACTGCCTGTCACACATTGCTTGCCTGCACTGCTACGGACAGGGGACATCTCCCCTTGGAGAGGCATACATCGGGGCAGGCCAGGCACCGCAGGGACACGATCAGGGGATAGCAGTATGGGGCAGGGGAGGGGTGGTGGGTGCAGGAGTGTCAGTGGCAACTGCAGTGGAGGTGTCTGACACAGTGGGTGCCGTCACCACTGCAGTGCCCAAGTCAGACGGAGTGGACGGGGTCTCCACTGCAGTGCCAATGTCCAAAGGAGTGGTTTGGGGCTCAGATGAAGTATGCAGGACAGATGGGGGGACACAGTCTCCACAGCAGTCGCAGGAACAGGCAGAGGTTGTGAGGTGGGGGTGGAAGTGCATGTGGCAGGGCCTAATCATTTTGGGGATGATGTACCTGTGTGTGGGTGAACCTGGGGCAGGGTGTGGTGGGGGAACCGTTGGAGTGGTGGCCTGGGGGCTGGAGGACGGAGACTGTGTGGTGGAAATGCAGGATTGTGGTGGGGTCTTGCTCTTCCTGGTCCGGGGGGATTTGCGGGTGGGGGCCTCAGTGTTCCTGCTCCTGGGGGAGGGTGTCCGTGTGGCAGGGGAACTCCCCTCTGTGAGTGGTGACTTCCTCTTCCCCTTGTGAGTTGGATCAGATGGATCTGTGGGGAAGAGGCCAAGGTCACAGAGGAAGAGCTTCTGGGAAGGTGGGGTTGCAGGTGAGGCAAGGGAAGGGGTTTTGGAGGGAGAGGTATCTGAGGACTGCGGAGTGGTTGTGGATGCCTGTCTGTGTGTCTGTGCCCCATCCCCTGTGTGTGTGCTATCAGTCCCCGGAGTGTGCGTGCTTGCGCGTCTTGACTTTGGCTTGCGTTGCTGTGTGCTGCTTGGGTCTGTTGATGGTGCATGCCTGGGCCTGTGTGAGTGTGCGTTGGGCAGGTAGGGTAGTGGGGATTGTGGATGGGGCAGAGGTAGGAGGGGTGAGGGACTGTTGGAGGAGGGACACTGCTGCCGTCAGTGAGGAGGCCATGGACTGATTGCTCCACTGTCGGGCAGACATGTTTGCTGAGATGCCCTCCATGAAGGACACCAATTGTATCAACAGACCAGTGTGAGCATGGAGGACACTCAGCATCGATGTCTGCCCTACATGGATCTGCTTAAGCAAGTCCACAGACTCCACACTCAGGGCAGCAGGGGAGACAGAGGCAGGGGGTGCGGTGCCTGGACTGAAGGAGACATGCTCCCTGACACGGGAGCCTCCACGGACATCAGGGATGGGAGCATCTGGGAGAGTGGAGATGGTGGTGGTGGTGGGGACAGACATGCTAGCTGTTGTCTGTGGTCTGCTGACACCCGCCTCCACAAGGGAGTCCTCACTGGAGCTGGAGTGTTCCTCAGCTGAGGTGGTTGTAGCTGAGTGTCCCTCAGTGTGGCTTCCCTCACCCTCCGTGCCACTGGGTCCCTCCGCCTCCTCCACAGCAGACCCAGTCTGGCTCTGCGGCTCCTCTTGGTCCGTGGAGCTGTCTCCTCCAGTAGCCGTAGATGATGCTGCAAACAATGATGAAAAACAGATTCACATTAGTCACCTGTATTGACCTGACACATGACTGTAATTGCAGCACATCACAGAGCAAGCCCTGGCATCATATGATAACCATTGCTAACATGACTGACACATATGTGAAGCAGGCACTTGTCAGTCTGCCAGTCAACCATGCCCCTCGTACCCATCCTGGCAATGGACCCATCTGTCTGGTGCATGTATGATGTCACTAATAATATGTGCAAACATGCCCCACATTGCCAGTTGTCTGATCTGCAAGGATTGTGATTGTAATGTGTCACTACACACATATCCCATCTCCTGCCAGTGACTCAGTACATGTGTCAGGAAATGGAATGGCCAAAGTCATTGTTGACATGATGGATATGCTTCCATCCCCAGACACCATGATGGCCTCATGTCCTGATAGTCAATGCTACAATGCAGTGCATGCAGGACAACTGACAATACTGCAGGATCCAGATTTGCATGTGGCACACCATGCCACAGGGCTGTCTGGCCACTCAGTCAGTACTGGCTCCTGTCACTGGGGCAGTGCATCCAAAAACAACAGTGTGCACTGTGTCACACTCATGTTTTTGCGGGGAATGCAAGCTCTGTAGCTGTCAAGTACACATGTTCACCCCCTGCTACCCACATCATCAAGAATCAGATGATCCCAGGGTATCCAAATGAGACATTTGAGTTTGTGCTAACACAAATCAGTAAACATGAACACATCACAGGCTGACGAGAACAAAGCAAAGCTGCTTGCACATTAATGTTGAATCCACCATTAGGCACACTCAAGTAATCACACACCTATGTTTTGCCCCATGTGCAGATCCAACAGTCACATATCAGATGGCTGTCCATCCCAAACATTTTAACACTCTTGAAGTCCAAGAAGCTATGCCAATACACAATGACACAGAGGCAGACACCGGATTGCACATTTCACAATGCTCAAAATGTTGGCTGACACCCAGGATTGGGAGGACAGAGTGTCTCATATGGCCGGAGTTGGCATACCTGTCCTGGTCCATGTGCAACATGTGATTACCAGGAACAGTAGGCAGGTGGCTATGCATGCGTTACACTCATGATGTTCATTCTTCAGAGGCCCCAACATTGGTCTTACCTGATGCATGGGTGTGTGGTAAATACCTCAGACACCTATGGTGACCCAGATCAGCAATTAGAACACATATGTATGGCCCACACAGAGTACATGTCAGATATCTGGCAATGTGCAGACACATGTCAAGCAATTGCCCCACCCATGAAGCCCAAAACGATGCACCTGTGGCAGATGCTGTTCCCAACATTAACCTTGGCCAACAGCAAGGACACACAACCCAAGTGACACAAGTCACAGACCGAAAGGAGCCACACCTGGTTATCAGATGAGAATGGGGCATCACCAAATTTAGCCACATGAGTCTTGTCTCAGCAGACAGACGAACTGTGGGAGTGTCACCAGGCTGAAGGAGTGCAAATAGCATGTTAGACATAGTTCACCAAAAAGGCATGAACTTACCCCCTCCTTGCTGCTGTCTGTCCTTCAACTGCCCATCCAGGTCAGGGAAGACCACCGTCAGAATCCTGAGCATGTGGGGGTCAGTGTCCGTCGTCCGCCCCGTCTGCGTGGAGGCGACAGCTTCAGCTGGACCCTGGCTATCCTCCTGGTCCAGCCACGAAGGTCCTGCCACCTCTTCTGGCAGTGGCGGATGCGGCGTTTGAAAACCCCCACAGATCTAACTGCCCGGACGATGGTCTGCCAAATCTCCTGTTTCTGATGGGCATCAACCTGTGAGGATGACAAAGTAAGACACCATTACTACACATGCAACATGTTTGTTCATCACACAGTTGGACATACATGTCGTTATCACAAGGGCATATGATGTATGCAGGTAGTGCAACTATGGTCATGGGCAGTTGTCCTGTGTGCAAGCCTGCATTAACAACATGAAAACAGTGCCTGGAAATCGAAAACATGGAAATATACACCTTTTCATCACTGTACCTGTACAGAACATGTATCTACACACTTGGAGACTTACAATTTCTCAGTGAGCATGCCTGCCCTAGGTGAACACAATGCTAGTAGTGCTAGTCAGACAACATGCACAATTAGGAAGGCAGTGGACTGCGCACTCACCTGCTCCCCTGGTTTCCCATACAGCTTGCTGTACTGTGGAAGGAGGCTGTCCAGCAGGGCCTGGTTCTCCTCCTCGGTGAAAGCTGGGGCCCTCTCCACAGTACGTGCCATTGCAGGACCCAGAGGATGCAGAGACAGCAGCAGTGGTAGCAGAGATGTAATGCTGTAGCAGGTGGTGCAGGCAAGTGAAGTCTCTGGGGAACAGACAGTCTTATATCTGTGCTGCAGAGGCAGAATCTGTCCCATGCGTCCAAAGTGATAGGTCCGACACGTTTGCATTTTCTGAAATTGGCCAATCCATTGCATTGCACGCTTCGTACACGCCTTCCGCATCGTTCAAATATTCCCCACCATGACACCATTTACTTTGATACATTGTTGTAGGGAGCCAACGGAATTTTCTGAACACGAATCGTACAAGTTTCAAATCCGCGTCCGTCTCCATGACATTCAATAGCCAATGCGTGCGCACGGCTTGGTCCGTAAGTGTACGACGCGTCTTTTGAAAACTCACACGCGTCTGTCACCATTACAGCCAATAGCCAATGCGTGCGCACGGCTTGGTCCGTAAGTGTACGACGCGTCTTTTGAAAACTCACACGCGTCTGTCACCATTACAGCCAATAGCCAATGCGTGCACACGGCTTGGTCCGTAAGTGTACGACGCGTCTTTTGAAAACTCACACGCGTCTCTCACCGTTACAGCCAATAGCCAATGCGTGCGCAGGGCTTGGTCCGTAAGTGTTCGGCGCGTCTTTTGAAAACTCACACGCGTCTATCACCATTACAGCCAATAGCCAAAGGATGCCACCCACAATATCTTGGCAGGGACTCCGGTGCCCTACAACAAACATACAGCCTGTCACACAGTATATGAAATGACATTTCAGGCCTCATGACATGTGTGGGTATATGGCTCCACATTTCATGTTGGACGGGGAACTTAGTGGCACACACTCCCAGGGTGTGCCATGTTTAATGGGGACAAAAACCATTGTGTGTGAGGCACATCACTACTGTGAGTGCCAACTTTCCAGATCAAACCCCGAGCCCTGTACACAGTACAAGGTGCACATTGTGTGATGACATGTTACATACACCCTGACTCATAGGTGAAATGGACTGTGTGTCACAGGGTGTCCCAGAGCTAGCATTGTGGGGTTAATCCAGAGTATGTGCGTATTGTGCTACACACATGTCTCTGATTGTATGTGGTAGATGTCAATTGTTTACAACATCCATGTGATTTGGCCATGTGAGTTGCTGTTGTGTCTGTGTGTCACAGACATCCATGTATGCCCTGCTAACAAATCTGGTAGCACATCATGTGTGTTTCATGGGTGTGTTGTTACGTGTACATCAGACGCTACATCTTGACAGTGTCCTTGTGGCACCACAAGATCCTTGTGTGTGTGACAGACAAAGCACCTGTCATGTGGGGAACACATCTATCCTTACTAGTCACTGAGGTGTGTGTTTGGTATGTGACATTTGTGCAGATGCACTGTGACAGACCCCATAGATTGTTCACAGCACAGCATTGCACTTGTTGTGTAACCATGTTGAGCTGAGATGTCAGGTGAGGGGCACATAGCCGACATATGTGTCCATGCCCAACAGCACACACATCAAGTAATTGTGTCTTGCTATGATGTAGCATGTGTATTTAGCATGGTCATTGCCACATATGTAGGTGAACTGACAATCTTTCTTTGCTCACCTATGTACTGCAGGAAACCAGCTGTCCGTAGACCGTTCCCAGAACTTGCAACCATGGCTGAACGTGACTGCATCCGACGGTACCGCTTCACCAGACCACTAATTGAGGAGTTGGCGGCGCAGTTGGACCCACATTTACAACCTGGCCGGACATATCCATCAGCGCTGACCCCCAAGGTGAAGGTGATGGCAGCCTACACTTCTTTGCCACCGGTACCTTCCAGCACACTGTGGCTTCTGCTGGTGGGATGTCACAGACCATGTTCAGCCGTGTGCTTCGCGATGTTTTGGAGGCGATGTTGCATTTCCTGAACCGGTACATCCAATTCCCAACCCCAGGACAATTCACTGCCATAAAGAGTGACTTTTATGCACTGGGAAGGATGCCACATGTCATAGGCTCCATAGATGGAACACATGTGGCTTTGGTACCACCACATGCACATGAGCAGACATACCGGAACAGAAAACATTTCCACTCCATCAATGCCCTGGTGGTATGTCTGCCGGACATGACAATTTCACATGTGTGTGCACGTTTCCCTGGTTCAGCACACGACGCTTACATCATGCGGACTAGTCGGATCCCAACAATGATGTCACAGCTGCAGAACCAGCGTGCCTGGCTTGTCGGTGTGTAATATCTGTTTCCCTTGTGTGTTTTTGGTAAATTATTTTTCAAACTCTTTTCAGACCCATTAAATGTTTGTTTGTTTGTATGTAGGTGACTCAGGATACCCAAACATGCCGTGGTTGCTGACACCCCTCAGGAACCCTGTGACACCGGCGGAGATACGTTATAATGAGGCACATGGGCGGACCAGGAGAGTGATAGAACGGACATTTGGGTTGCTGAAAAGCAGATTCCGCTGCCTGCACAGGACAGGAGGGGCCCTCCCATATGCCCCTGAGAAGGTGTGCAAAATCATAATTGTGTGCTGCATGCTACACAACCTGGCAGTGAGGGAGGAGTTGGCTCTCATCCAGGATGATGATGATGACCAACAGCCGCCAGCTGTGGAGGATCCTGCTCTGGGTCATGTTGCCAGTGATGATGAGGGTGAGGGGGATGTTCGGACACAGCTCATCAACAACTTTTTCACATGATTGTGAGTATACAGTGATGTGTTGTCTACGTTTTGTAATGGCCTGATATGTGTAGGTGGTGCAATGTTGCTGCATATGTGTGGCTGTGTGCTACTTGACAGGATGCTTGCAGTGATGTGTCCTTTAAGTTAGTATGTACTCCCAAACAGTGTTGACATGATTACTAGGTTGTGTTCACGTATCTTAAGATTTGTGTTTGGCATGTGTATTGCAGATGTATGCTGTTATTTTGTGATATTAATAGTGTTGTATGTCTGTCCTTCACAGGGTCCTTTGGCTGTAGTTTGGTCACGTGTGACCCCGAAACAAGGATTCCTGTTACAGAGTGCAAGTTGTCGTTGTCAAACCGATGATGTGCCACACACCCCTGGACTTTCATTGTTTACCACTTGGTTACTTTGTGCTCACTGTCACGTGAGGTTACCTTCCATATGTTGTGGAGTTCACATGTGGTGATTGTGTATTAAACCTGTGCGTCACTTTGGACTGTGCTTTGTCTGTGTCCACACATCCAACAATCAATTCCATACTGTACCTGTGGGCTGATTGCCACTGACTCAGGATGGGTGTTGTGTATGTGCATTCTACTGTATTTTCAGTTCACAAAAGTGTAGGCGATGAGTTAGATGGCCATGGTAAGTATGTGTCGTGTTGACGTAGTGGTGTGTCTCCCTCATATGTGTCACATCACCATGACTCACATAACTGTGTTTACATTGCTGTAGTAGTTTTCATGCACAGTATACTTTTAGCAGGTCATCATCTCCATGACACAAACCAAGTTAAAGTCACAACAGAAGCAAGTTTTGTCTGATTGTGAATTTATTAACATGCATGTGTTAGAATAGCATACGTAAATGAAAGTGCTGTACAGTGCGATAGGAATCCAAAGTTCACAGAGGAGTTGGTAGTGTTGGTAGATGAAATTTCAAGAGTAAAGTCCACAGTCAGTTGTAACATTGGTCCAACTTAGACCCTCCATCACATGTGTGGAAGTTTAGCGACAGTCAACAAGGTGAACGCTTTGCAAACAATGGAGGATGTCTGGAACAGGTATTCACTTCCTGGGGGGTATGCGTGGCCATCTGCCTCTCACTTGTCCTTCTTCGGACGACCCCTCTTCTTCTTTTTAGGGGGACCCTCAGGTGCAGGCTGCTGCGTGCGGGACTCTCCGCTAGAGTCCTCATCCCTCCCTGTGGCAGTTGCAGATGTAGTGGCAACAGATGTAGTGGGCACACAGGGAGGTGTGGTCATGTTGTCAGATATCTTGCGGAGGCATGTTAGTATGTCCCTATGCACGGCCGTGAGTTCATCGAGTTTGTCCATTTTGGACTCCATTATGGACATGTGGGAGTCTGATCTGGCATGATGGGCAGCCTGCTGTTGTTGCATGTCCCTGAAGATCCCCACTACCTGGCCAAAGCCTCCGGTGCTTTCCTGGTACGCATCTATGATGTGTCCCAACTGTGGATCATCCTGCAGTCCAGCCCCATCTGCAGGCCGTGGCCTCAGCCTGCCCACCCTCACACCACCCCTGCCCACACGGGCAGGACCTGCCGTGGCAGGCACAGACGACACTGGGCCCCCTTCTGTGTTGGCACTGGTGGTGTTGTCCCTCACCTCCAGGGTGCCCTGTGTAGCTGTGCGGTCGGTGTTCTGTTGCCTTGGTCTGTCCGTGTCGGCAGAGTTCATTGGTGTGTCTCCAGATGTGGCAGGAGTGGTGGCAGGGGGTGCTGATGTTACAGCTGCTGGGGCTGGACGGGGAGCCACACCGGAGGGGCCAGGTCGTTCGTCGTCGTCCGAAGAGGGCTGTGAGACATCCACATCAGAGAGCTCCGGGTCGACCAGAGTCTGGGCCTGGGATCCTTCTTCGGTCCCTGCAGTGTCCCCAGCATCCCCTGTGGGTGGAAGAGACACACAATGTATGTTGTGGTTCAGCACACATCAACAGATCACACACATTACAGTTGCTACTGTACTTCATGATGAGTGTATGTACATTGCATTGTCCTCCATTGTCACAGACAGAGGTCTATATTGCTTAAGCACATTGTCATGGCAACCTGATGCGTTTTGATGGGCAGTTGGAGCTGTGTGGTTGGTCAGCTCATGTATTGATTCAAGTACTGTACATGGCCATTGCTGCTCAAGTGCTATCCCGTGCCTGACACAGGTGTGTTTACCTTATCATCATTTGTGCTTTGACAAGGACATACGTGCACTTCCTCTTACGATGTGTTCCAAGATTGGGGCATGTGTGCTGGCCTTTGTGCATGTTTATTTGAGTCACATTGGTGTGTCGGAACAACATGGTCACAGTCCGGTATGTCTGGAATCTCTTGTGAGCTACCATATTGACGTACGTGTTCCTGGTTTACATCTCGTTGCACACATGTGATGGTGTTACCGTAGCAAATGATGTTGCTGCTGAGCTTTGTACATGAGAACGTCATTTATCTTGTCAATGTCCTCCATGGGAAGAGGAGTTAACCAAGGCAGCTCTCTTGATTTTCAATGCTCATGACCGTGAGGGCCAAAGGTTTGTGTGTTTGGGTTATGCTGCTGTAAGTTGTGTGGCTCCTCCTACCCAGTCCAGGTTACTCCTTCTGTTCCAAGTGTCAATGACAGTAAGGGGAGTGTTGTGTCAAGGATGCTGACAACGCTGCATGATGTAGGAGTGGGATGCAGCTCATAACAGCACCTTGTGTACATGACACTGTCGTAGGGATTCTGCAATTACACAGAGCTATGCACAGGATAATAGGACCTCAGAGTATAGTGGTGAGCCAAGCATAAACCTCAGTACCTACCACCCCAACCCGGCTAGCATTAGCGTCTCATTAGCAGCATAGCTACCAATGATTAGACAACCCAGAACACGGTATCTCTCTCTCAGGACTCGCGGGAGCAAGGACACTCTTTCGTATATCACTCGTACTTGTCCACAACGTGCGTAATAAGAGTCACTGAATAGTTTAAAATGTTTATTTCAACTAACGTGCTCTAATATACAGTAAACGTGCTAGTACTATCAGCATTGTAAATAATGATAAAATAGTGAACATGGTTACAATTCCATAGAATACCAACGGGGATAGCATTTTATAAAGACAGTGGAAATAAGGCTAAATGACCTGTCCACCCTCCCCGTGCTAAGAACTAGTTTATTATAAAAATAGAAGACCTCTGGGCTTTGACATGCGGACCCCCATACCTCTAGAAATAGATGTACGGTTTACATCATCAGACAAGCACAGCTCTTCTCTCTGGAAAGGTTCTCTCCAAGTGCCCTCATATAGTGAAAATCCCTATATTAAAAGCACATGAATTTCTCCAGTATTTCGTGTTATGTCTAAGTGTGAGGGCCTGACCAAATCGGCAAGGGACGTTGGTATGCGACCTTGTACAAACTGTGCAGACGAAACCCACAAGGAAAAGACAAAGAGGCTAAACAATTCTATTTTAGCCGGACACTATCAGAGACGGAAAAACAAAGTCAGAAGGAACGTGTGCAAAAGAGGCAAGATGGCAGCCAGGCCTAAGCTAGCATAACAAAGCAGGCAAAAGGACACAAACCACACGACACCCTCCCCATGTCAGTCAAGAAACAAAAGGCAAGACACGAAAACAGATTTCAAATAGATTGAGCAAAAACAAAAAAATAAGTCAATTTAAAAACTGGCCCCAACGCAGGACCAAAAGGGACAAAAAAATAAATAAAACAGCAGGTAGGCCGGGAACAGAACAGGAAAGTTCAGCGGGCCAATGTATAAGTGCAGAAAAATGCCACATTATCCAACAATAGATCGCTAGAGTCATCAGAAAAAAGAGATGCCATCCAGTTCAGCAACTCAAAACTGCAAACGTGGTCCTCAGAAGAGGAATTAGTGTACAGCATTGCGGGACAACTTGCGTGGTACTCAATATAACTGCGTCGTAGGAGAGTCTGAGCGGCCGCCCAGACATCCCATTGTGCCAAAATGCCAAGTGCAGCCGCACGCGCCATATAGTCCACACCGGAACAGTCCCGCTCATGGGCCTCTAAGGGGTCCACCAACTGGACAAAATCCGGGCGTGACAGAGACGTATTTGACAGGCAATAATCCAAGTACCAAGTGAAAGGACATCGGATGCAGGACACCACAGGTTGCACGCAAGTGAAATACGCAAAGCGAAAAGAAAGTGTATAGGACACACCAATTGTGGCCAATGACAGGGCTCCAAATCCCTCGAGGATACGCTCATGGAGCATCAGAAGTAGCCTGGGGTGGTGAAGGACTCCATGAGGTGCAGCCATTGCGGAGGAAACAAACCAAAAGTAAGACACCAGCCGCCAAAGCGAGGACCAAAGGTAAACCGCCAAAGACGCTGGAAAAAATAGAATGAATAAAAGCTGGTATTACACCAAAGATAGTCTGAAAAGAGGTAACAAGGCCAGAACCTACAACTTTAAAAAAATGCACTAACCCTTCAGTGCGAGATGCATTGAAAATACGGTGAATTAATTCACCGAAATGCTGTGGGAGATTCGTGTTCAAAAGGGCCTGTATCTCACTATGAGTACTCGCCACCTGGAGAATGAAAGTCTCCCGGGCGGATGTAAGCAGAACCTCCTGATTCAATAATAGTGCCTTTATTCTGCTCAATTTATTGAAATTCGCCTTCAAAGTCGGAATGGAAGGCCAAATGGAACTATCTACAATACTGTGCGGAGGAGGGAAAAGCACATTCTTGCAGCAGACAACCCTGTGGGAAACCGTTACAATATAGGGAATGCCCGCTAGCATGCCACAGCAGTCCTGGTTATTTAGAAGGAGATAGCTGCCATTCGCAAGCACAGTGAAAGTAGGAGAAATAGAAGGAACGGGATGCCCTTTAACACACAAGCAAGATTCGGAGCAGTAATATTACAAGCTCCGTGCAATTTAATGTGTTTACAAACTAGGGAGTTACCCACAGTAGAATCACACGACTCCCCCGTGAGAAAAACTTCCTTCCCGTCCCTGAGGCATTTATACGTGAAAGGCAGGGACCAAAGTTCATGCAGGAAAGCACTTCCTAAAGGCTGATAACGACCGACAGGATAATGCTTCATGCAGGAACTGAACTCAAATAAAGAAAAAGGTAAAGCTATAACCCCGTGTACTAGCCACACAGCAGAATCCAATTCCGCTACAGAGAACGGTAATGGCTCCACTTTCTCGATATGCAACAGTGTGTATGTAGCATCTTTCATGGACATAAATTGTTGCTTCTCAGTTAAATTAAAAGGCAGAAATATGGTCGAAGTGTTCAAAAAGTGCCAAGGCACTTTACCCATTTTAAGTGTCTGCAAAGTCCATGCAAACTGCATCACTGAACGCAACCGATTTTGACCATGATACAACACAGAAACATCATCCTGTACAATATCAATCACAGATGAAATAATATTCCCCAATGTGTAAACACAGGAAGACAGGGTATTAATACTATTGTCAACAACAGCAAGCACCTTTTCTAAATTTGCTTGGTCTATTTCCCGAAGACGGGAAGCAGCTTCCATTTGTGAAATCTTCCAGAGTTCATTGTAAGTTTCATAAATGAATCTCTTAGGCCTGGGGCCATGAGGCCCCAATACAAAATCGGACAGATCAATGTTGCCTGACAGGAGGGACAAATGTTGTTTGACAGAATCTAAAGAAGAATGCTGCAACCATTGTTTACACAATTTACCAACAGAATAGGTGGTAACAGTACGAGAGTCAGAAAACCGGGGGTCCGGCCTATCCTGTTTATAACCAGGATCGGTGTCATGAAAACGCAGTTGACAGGCATTAAAAGCTACGGGCCAGGCCAACCAGGGTGACTGAACAAACGTAGACATGTTGATGGAATTGTTCTGGAACAAAGCTTGTAAAAGTTCAATAGAAATATTTAAAAGCGGGGGCGTGGCCTGACGCGGCAAGATGGCGGTCGCACTCTAGGAGTGCTCCTGACCCCCCTCCGCCATCCGCCGCCATCCGCCCGGTATTCTTTGTACTCACCATCCCTCCCTGACCTGTGGCGACTTGGAGACTCCTGGGCGACGGCACGGACGCTTCTCCGCCGTCCCCGACATCAGCCGCGTTTTCTTTTTTCTTCCCCTCCCGGGCCCGCGTCTCCAAAATGGCGGTGCTTGGGTGAAGAGTCCGCTCTGGACTGCCGTTGAGGCGGACTCTCGCCCTCCCCTCCGGCGACGGCCCCGGCTCCAGAGGAATCAGAGTGCCAGAGATAGCAGCGGCACCCGACTGCGGAGGTGCCGGCGACCCGCATTGGGGCCTGAAGCTGCGGCGGAGCGGCCGGCGGTAACGAAGAGCTGTTGGTGCCCACGGCCCCCTTCGGGACACCGCCAAGGGCTGCTCATGCTCGCGACTGGCCTCACTGGCGGGATGGAGGCCTGAGGAGGCTCAGAGATTGCGGCTGCCTCCGGAGCTGACCCCGGGCTGAAGGAGGTACAATTGGGCGTGAGGCCCGGGTGCCGGCTCCCGGTGCCGGCTGAGAGGCGCTGGTGTGGCTGGGTGCCCCCCTCTCCCCCCCCCTCCTTTGAAGCCCTCGCACGCCGCGTTGGATCGGGCGATGGACCCGGGAAGCTGGGCTGCTCCTGCGACCTTCCGCGAGGGCTCCTGGGAGGCCTGTGGCTTGTGGCTGCTCCCCGGCTGGCGGTGGTGCGACCCTAACATCGCGGGGCCTGCTGCCCTCGGCCGCCGGATCGGGTGGCGGCGAGCGGGCCCCGACCAAGCCGATAGCCCCGCAGAGTAACTTCGGAGACCCCCTGGGAGGCCCGTGCCTGTTCCCCCCCCGGCTGCAGTGGTGTGTTCTGGAACTGAGGGACCTGCTGCCTTCACCCATCGATCCGGGCGGCGGCGACCGGGCCCTGACCGCGCCGGAGGCCGACTTGGGGACAGAGCGAGGGCCTCAAAAACCTGAATCTTGGTGGCGGCCTGCGGTGCCCGCGGCGCGGCGGGGTGTTGCGGCGCTCTCTCTTCTGTGGGCCCCACACACCCTCCCGGTCCTGGGAGGCCTGAAACCTGAGACGTCTCTCCGGCTGTTGTGAAGCGGCCCCGGACCCTGAGGACCTGCTGCATCGGCCGCCAGGTCGGGTGGCGGCGGCGGGCCCTGATCAGACAGCTGTGACTCCGGATAACCGGTGAGCGGGGCCTGGGAGTGGGGGTTCGGCTGCCATATCGGGTGGCAGGGTCAGGGTGCTCCCCCTCTCTCCCCCCCTTCTTACTGGTCCCCCCGCGCCTCCCCCCCGTAGGTGTCTAAGCGGGATTGGGCTGGATGCAGCGGACCCTCACACCCCCCTACAACACATCTGGCAGACCGGCTGACCTCCCTGTGCGACCCCTTGCTCCTGGTGCCGGGAGACACGGGGCAAGGTGGTAACCCCCTTGAGGCCGTGCCATTGTGGGATCCCCAGCCCTCCGGATCGATCTCCCCACTACAAGCAACGGTTCTCTGGGTAAACGCCGGACGGCGATCGGCCGCCACACCGGGTGGCGCCGTAGAGGCTCGCGCCGCGGACCTCCGGGGGCCTCCCCCCCTCTCCCTTGAGCAGCCGCTCTCTCCAACTGGGTCTAAGAGCATCCCTTCTATCTACTACTGCGGTCTCTGACCCCTGCTACCTCTCCCTGTCCACCTCCGCCCTTTCACCAGACAGCGTCCTTCTTGCTACCGGATCCTGGGGCTGTGGGGGCCCAGCGGCGTACCTTTCTATTGATACTGTGGAACTATCCCCTCCCGGATCTGGGGTGAACTGGGCGACGCCGGGTCCTGTCGCTCCTGGGGCACTGGGGATGGACACGGGCCCCCGGACCTGAGCATTGACGGTCTGGGCGGCTCTATCGCCCCGAGGGCCTACGCGACACTCACGGCCCCGGACCTGAGTATTGACAGCCTGGGTGCCAGGATCGCCCTTTGCTTTCTCGAGGATCTTTCGCCCCCCCCTGCTGGTGCCGACCCGGCCACCCCCCTCCCCGGCGACAATGGGTAAGACCCGCCCCCCACAGACCCCCGGTCCAGTGACCCAAACCAAAATAGACCAATTTACCACATTGGATCGAAATCCCGGACCCGGCCCGCTGGACGCCCCAGCACCCCCAAAGGGGATCTCTCCACCATCCTCCAGGCGATCAGTGCCTCCCAACTCGCTGTCGAAAACAAGATTGGTGAAGTGAGGGTCGATGTGGCCCTCATACGCCAAGACCTGCGCAACGCCACGGCCCGTATCACAGAGGCGGAATCTCGTATCTCCACGACGGAAGATGACATCGGCCAGCTCAAGACCCAAGTAGCCCGCCTTCAGACCCAAACCCTAGAGCTCCACAAAAGGGCCGAAGACGCCGAAAACAGATCGAGGAGGAACAACCTGCGCCTCCTGGGGTTCCCGGAGGGAGTGGAACAGGGGCGCACCGACGCGTTTGTGGAGGACTGGGTGCGATCATGGATGCCCAAAGATGCCCTATCACCATGGTTCGTTGTGGAGCGGGCCCACCGTTCTCTGGCCCCCAGGCCCCCACCCGGAGCCCCGGCCCATTATCCTCAGGATCCTTAACTTCCGCGACAGGGATGCTATCCTTGGGGCGGCCAGGACCCAGGGCCCCTTCCAATTTCAAAACGCCCGGATCATGGTGTTTCCGGACTACACCCGGGAGGTCCAGGCCCAACGCCGCACCTATGATGAGGTTAAACAAAAACTCCGCACTATGGGCCTTCATTATGGTCTCCTCTTCCCTGCCAGGCTCAAGATCATTTTCCAGAACAAAACTCTTTTCTTTGACACTCCACAAGCGGCATGGACCTGGCTCACGGAAGAACGGCCCCTGTGGCACCAACCAACTTCCTCCCCCACCCAGGAGGCCCCCCCATGGCCAAGACGATCCCCCTCTGGCTCCCGGAGGCGTCGAAACAGGTCCCTTAGGGGTAACACACGTCGAGGGGTGGCGTCCCAGTCGACGGATGAGACATCCCGGCGCCAGCCTTCTCCGGGTTCGGCCCGTGGATCTGTCTCCCCCAGCCCACCTGCCTCCCTGGGTGACTGGAGTGGCGTCCCACGGCCCGTTGATATCACCCGCCACACTGAATCGGACTCTGATTTGTCCAGGAGTCCCATACTCCGACAATCCGCAGCGGCGGCGGATCCCTGAGGAAGAACTCAGTCCGGCAGCTCAACCTGCTCCCATATGGTCGAGCCCATCTCTTCGGCTCAGCTGTTCACGCTGCCTCGAGGGGAGGCAACCCATCGCATATCGTCACTATTGGTCCTAAACTTGCTACATACTCCTCTCTAAGTCGCAGCTCGGACTACATGACTTTACCACAATGTCTTTCTATTATTCACCGGACTTCTATCCGAATGCAAGGAGGGGTTCTACTTCCGCCATGCTCATGCTCAACTAATTGTTTTAGATTAGTGTTCGCCTCAGTGAGGATTTTCTGTTCTGAGTTGAACTGTTTGATAGGGCGACAGATGCTTCAATTGCAGAAGTGTAGGGTGGGGGGTGTTGGGGGGTGCGGGAGGGGGGGTGGGCCGTTGCCTACCACTGTTAACTGTTGCCGGCTGCCTACGAGCCGCTGGGGTTTTTATTGGTTTACATGTAAGCCTTGCACACTTCTCTGCTCTTGGAAGCAACACGAGACCCATTTGGACACGCGCTCTCGCGCTGACAGCTATGGCCAAGACACGCCCCCTTCCCTGAAGCCCGGGCATGACTGCATTTCCGACCGCCCCTACACGCGCGACCCTCTGTAATGATCTCCACAATGCATAGCCCCCTCCACATTATATCGTGGAACATCAACGGCTTACTAGACCGAATAAAACGCACTGCTGTTCTCCGCTGCGCTCATCGTCATGCACCAGACATCCTGTTCCTCCAGGAGACACACCTCTTAGGCTCACAATGTAATTTCCTGGCCCGTTACGGATTTGACAGGGTCTGGCACGCTGGTTTTGCGAGGGGATCCCGAGGAGTCGCCATATTAATGCGTAGGGGACTTCCCTTTACCTGACCCGAGCCGATCATGACGCACTGGGCCGCTATGTGGCCCTGACGGGAGCGATCGAAGGCCAACCCCTCAACCTCCTGAATGTATACATTCCTCCTGCCCCTCGGCCTCGACCTTGACAAGCCTCACAACACTGTTTTCCTCCTTCCCGCCAGGCCTGACGGTGGTTGGGGGCGACTTTAACGCTACCCTGCAACCTTCCCATGACACGACGGGGACCCCATCGGCGTCCCGCTTGGCCTCGGCGAAGCGTTTGTCAGATTGGTCCTCTGCCCTGGGTCTCTGTGACGCATGGAGGGTGTGGAACCCGCGCAGGAAGCAGTACACTCACACCTCAGCGGCGCACCATACCCACTCCCGTATTGACCTGTTCTTGCTGCCCGCTGTGGACTGTCAACGGGTCTCTGAGGCTAATATCCTCCCCAGGGGTATCTCTGATCACTCCCCCGTGTCCCTTCGTCTTGGTCACTCCTCAAGGGATGCGCACCCGGTGTGGCGTCTGAATGCCTGGTTCCTGCAAGACGCAGACCTCGTGAAGTCTCTCCGAAGGGAACTGGAGACATACTTCTCACTTAACACGGGTTCGGTGTCCTCACCCGGGACTCTATGGGGGGCCGGCAAGGCGGTGATACGGGGAGTAGCCAGGGGTCTTGTCTACACGAAACGATCGGCGCAATCCGCTCGATTTATGAGCCTTGAGGCCCAGGCGTCACAACTGGAGGGTGACCTGGATGTCCCTGCTGACACCAACTCCGATCGCCGGCTGACACTCCTCCGAGAAGAGATCTGTCAATTATCCCTAGATTCTGCTAAACTACTCTGGCGCTCCTCAGTGGCGCGCATATACGGATGGGGGGACAAAAATGGCAAATTGCTCCATAACTTGGTGTCCTACCCTAAAGCCAATCGCATCATTCCCGAAATTCGGGATGGCGACGGGTCCCGCCATACTCTGTCCCGGGCAATTGCTCAAACGTTTGCTACATACTATGCGACCCTCTACAAGGCTCGACCCCCTGAATCCAATTTGACGTCACTGTTGGCTACCACCGGGACTCATCTACCCCGTCTCTCCCAAACCGACTCGGACTCCCTGAATCTTCCCTTCACCCCGGAAGAAATCCATGGGGCAATCTCGGCACTACACCCAGGCAAGACGCCCGGTCCTGATGGATACCCCCAGGAATACTATGCGGCCTGCCGGGACACCTTGGTCCCCCATCTGCTAAACCTGTTCGAATACGTGATTGACCAGGGATCTTTCCCGTCTGAGACCGACCTGGCAACCATTGTGGTCATTCCGAAAACACAACCACCTTCCCTTGAGTGTGCAGAGTACCGACCTATCTCCCTCATTAATACGGAGGTGAAGATTTTTGCCACTGTGATAGCCCAACGTCTCTGCCCCCATCTACAGACACTGGTCCACCCGGACCAATGCGGATTTATGCCAGGCCGCAGTACCCGCCACTGCATTCGCCGACTCCATCTGGCCCTTGCACACCGCCAACAACTCACCCCATATCTGGCCTTGCTCTTTATAGATTTTGAGAAGGCGTTTGACACGGTGGACTGGGGCTACCTTGGGGAAGTACTGGAGGAGATAGGTTTCGGTCTTCCCTTCCGGCGCCTTATCCGGGTCCTCTATGCGGCTCCCAAGGCGAGGGTCCTTATTAATGGTGTACTCTCAGATGCCTTTCCCATCCAGAGAGGCACCCGCCAGGGCTGCCCACTTTCACCTCTCTTATTCGCCTTGGCGATGGAACCCCTGGCCTCCCTGATCCGGCAGGATCCCCTCATCCGAGGTTGGACCTGGGGCTCACATCTATGTGACAAAATCGCCCTCTATGCCGACGATGTCCTCCTCTACCTGGCGGACCCCGAGGGCTCTGGGCCGCGTTGTCTAGACGCCCTTGCAGCCTTCGGCCGGATCTCTGGCCTCAGGCTCAATCCGGCGAAGTCTACACTGGTCCCCTTACATCCATCACGGGCCTGCTTTGACTGGCAGGAGTCTATCCCTCTCCGGAGACAATCCTTCAAATACTTGGGGATTTGGGTCGCTCTCCTTCCTGAGCTTGAATGGGCCCTAAACATTACGCCATTAATGACTAAAACTAAAACGGATCTGAAGAAATGGCAAGCCCTTCCCCTCAATCCCCTCGGTCGGAGCGCCCTTTTAAAATGATGATCCTTCCCCGCTTCCTCTACATTTTGCAAAACATTACCACCCCCTCCCCGGTAGCTGGTTCAAGGAAATCGACGGGCTCCTCAATCGTTTCCTGTGGGGAGGGCAGAGAACGAGGGTATCCCTGGCACGCTGCCGCATCCCTCCCTATGATGGAGGCATGGGGGTGACTAATCTCCGCCTCTATTATCTGGCCACGAAGCTCATTGTGATCCACGACTGGTTTACGAGCGGCTGGTCCGACCCTGCATACCGACTGGAAACCACAACCACGGATCTTCCCCAGATCATGACACACCTCTATGGTGGATCCGTCCCTTGCGCTCTCCCCCCCATCACCCGGGCGGTCCTTCTGGCATGGCGAGCGGCCCTTCGACATGTTAATTGGAACCAGAAACTCACCAGGCAGACGCCTCTATGGCATGGGACCTGGCTGAGGGAAGTATCTGATCTCCAAGGTTTTCGCCGATGGGACCTTATTGGGATTTCATTGCTGGGGGATATCTGGGTAGGGGGATCACATCAGATCTTTCGCAGACTTACAACACCAGTACTCTCTTCACTCCTCTCAATTTTACCAATATTTACAATTACGCCACGCCCTCCACACCCACATACCCTCCCCCACCACCTTCCTGAATTCAACCCCTAGAGGCTCAGGTACTGATGGGGAATTTGGGTAGCGGAGGGGTATCCCGGATCTACTGTGCCTTAGTAAACAATGGCCCCACGTCCCTGGACACGTTACGGACTAGGTGGGAGGGCTGGGTGGGCCCCCTGGATGACGCGGACTGGAGGGACGCCCTTATGGCCCCTAAGACCCTGACAACCTCTTCCAAGTTGCGCCTTATCCAATTCTACTACTTACACACGGCATACCTGACCCCGGCGCGCATGTACAGCGCCCATATGAGACCCACCCCAGCCTGTACACGCTGCGACCATTCCCCAGCAGACTTCTTCCACATGGTCTGGCAGTGCCCTGCTTTAGCGCGGTTTTGGACAGGAGTGGAGTGCGAATTGACACAGACCTTGGGTTGGACAGTTCCCCATGACCCGACACGTTTGCTTTTAGGGGTATTCGATGGCCTGGACGGATCACGGGCGGACAAGCGCTTCTTAGGCACGGCCCTAGCGGTCGCGAAGCGGGACATAGCAGTGCTATGGTCGCAAAAAAAACCTCCTTCTATGCAGAGGTGGAGAAGAGGAGTGGACTGGTGCGGTGCTCAGGAGGAACCCCTCTTTGAGGCCCGGGGGTGTCCTGGTCTCTTTGACAAAATATGGGGTAAATGGTTCAACCTATAATCCGATTGCGGGGTTGAAGGGGATTGACATCATAAATGTTTTATGTTTGTATAGGCCGAAGCTGAACTTTTATCACCTAGTGGCTCTCTGTCTCTTTTGTCGCTCCAAACTGTATCTTACTACTACTTAAATGTAACACCAAGGCTATGAGTTTTTATTGTACGTTTTATAAAATCAATAAAGTTGATTATCAAAAAAAAAATATTTAAAAGCAAGCTTTCATTGGGAGTGGAAGACAATACAGGAATAGAGGGTGCATTTAATTGTTTGGACGTAGCCAAACCCCAACACGTTGTTTGATAAATTGTCTGATTCAAAAACAAGATCTGTGCCGGGATAAGGCAAGCACGGTGTAAAGCTTCTGTGCCCTGCACCTGCCAGTCTTTGGAACCCCAAATAGATTTTAAATCAATGGTGGCAAGCCAATATTCATATCCACCCACTGCTAAGGCTTTTAAAAAGGAACCGGAATATAGCAATTTGGTATGAGTCAACATAATTTTCTGATTGGATGTAGTATTTAATTTAAAATAATATGAACCAGGGTTTGACCGATTAAAATCTGTGAAATAGGAAAACTTATGTATAAGAGTTTGGGAACTACCTTTCAAAGGGGTGTGACAATGTTCCCATTGGGTATAATTAAAATGACCCCGAAAAGCACTAGGCTTATGGAGAAAATGGTTCCCCCAGTGTTGGTAACAATACAGGTCAGCATAATTTGGAGACAAGAGGGAGATCTGGTCGGAGGCCTGGTGGCCTGACTCCCTTGGACCCTGCCCCCGCCCCTCCCTTAGTGCCAAGAATTTAGGCATTATTGTGGACTCCTCTCTTTCCCTGGGTTCTCAAATAAATAGAACTGTCTCTACCTGTTTTGGGATGATACGGACTCTCAGGAAGATCTTCCGTTTTCTCTCCCTGCCTGCACGGAAACAGGCTGTGGTGGCCCTCGTGGCTTCGAGGCTGGACTATTGTAATGCCCTTTACCTGGGAATAAATAAAGGACTTCTTCATCGACTGCAATTGGTGCAGAATGCTGCTGCTAGACTGGTGGTCGGCCTCCCCAAATTTCATTCAGTCTCAGCTACCATCAGAAGGCTGCATTGGCTTCCATTGGGGAGGAGAATTGTGTTCAAGGCTCTGTGCCTGGTCCACAAGGCTGTCCACAATAAGGGGTCAGAAGGTATCAACAAGATGTTTCAAAGATATCTTCCTGGCAAGGACCTGAGATCCGCAAGCAAGAACCGAGTAACTGTTCCCAGGGTGAGGAAGGCTAGATGGGGGGGAGGGCTTTCTCGCTGTTGGGGGCCAACTTGTGGAATTCCCTTCCTTCCCCAATTTCCACTCTGGAAACCCATTCCTTATTTCGTAAGTCCTTGAAGACCTGGCTTTTCACCTGTCCTAACCTCTGAACTTTCTATTCTACAGTCATCTCTCTTTTTGATTGCTTTCCGCAGCGCCTTGATGCCCCTGGGCTAAGTTCGCGCTTTATAAAACTAATATTCATTCATTCATTCATAATTGGCAGAATTTAAATACAAATCTTCGGCATTGAATGCAGCATAATACTTCAAATCAGAAAACAATGATTCTACAGCATGCACATCCCAATCATCAGAATGAATATTACTTTTTAAAACATCACCCATTGAAACACGGAGAACATTTGGTACATTAACAATCTCGGTTGGTCCATGAATTTGGAAATTTACTGCATCCCATATGATGCCGTCAGCGACTGGAAAAGCCGAAATGTTCACAAAAATATGGTCACACTTCATGATGTGCGATGAAGAATGTGGAGCCAAAGTTCCCACTACACAGTTCACTGCAGAGCGTTCTGGCAAGTAGTGACCATTAATAAGCAAGAAAAAAACTGTAACAAAGCCAATAGTCATGAACAGAAAAATTAAGAACAGTACCAGATGTATGTCCAGGGTGGGATTAAAAAATTGTCTCTAAACCAGGATACAAAAACACTGAATTTGGACGGGATACGTGTTGAGGTGGACTCCGAATCAAAAGAATAACGTGTTGGGCGAAGTGGCGTCGTGGGTAGATGAGCCACGGACTCAGTGGTGGGATAGGTATATTCTGTCTCTTCAGTGCATGGTGAAGTAAGCAAACGATCAGGCAAAATGTCCATCTCAATGGCAACGTCAGGGTCAGGTCGAACTGCAGGACGATATATATGTGCCCTAGATATTGCCAGACATGAAACCGCAGGTGTTATACTATTCAGGATCGGCCAGACGTTGTAGCTTGACATTTTCCACTGAGATGTATCTGTTCTCTTTGCGACCAGGAAGCGGATGGTAAGATGACTGTACGAGTACCCTTCAAGCCAAGAACTGGAACCGGTGCACGATAAGAGGGTCCAAATTCTTTTTTGTTCTCCACTTTTTCACGGACCAGATCTCCAACTTTTGGAAGCCAGCCGGCTACCGGAATCTGCAACGCAGCGTCTGTGGCTGAAGGTAAATGTTCAATTGCCTGTTTATCTCGGGCTTCTTGTAAGTCCTGGAACATATTAGAATGGTTATCTGCATCAAAGATTGTAGCTTGCGCCCCAATGTCTGGACCATCAAGGTCGGGTACAAACATTCTGATGCCGAAGAGCGTCTCGTATGGGGTCCGCCCACCCAGAGATCTTCTAGGGAGATTATTAAGTGCACGTTGTACGCCATACAAATGGGCCAGCCAGTTTCTGCCAGTACCTAAAACTCTAGCTGTCAAGGATTGCTTTAAGTCACGGTTCATTTATTCAATGACCGAATTGCCCTCAGGCCGATACGGAGACGAAAATTTCACCTGCACCCCCAATGAACCCATTGCGTCCTTGTAAGTCTTAGAGGCGAACGCTGGACCTTGGTCAGAATGGAAAGTGCCACATGCGAAAATTCCCACAAAGACACGCAAATCCCTGATGACATTTCGAGCATCAGCACTCCGTTGTGGCCAGACCCAAATGAAACGTGTGCATGAGTCCACTGCTACTAAGATGTACTTATATGCAGTGTCAGACGATAATGGACCGCAGTGATCCAGGTAAACACATCCAAAAGGTCTGTTTGAAATGCAGAGCGGGGTCTGTGGTGGCCTCGTTACCATGGAAGGCTTAATCTGTTGACAAACGTCACAAGAAAGCACATAAGCACTGGTATTTTTATATAAACCACGCCACCAGTAGCACTGCTGCAAGATGGAAACCGTCGCAGACACTCCAGCGTGAGCCGAAGCCATACCTTCGTGTGCGGCAGTTATCAAGGGAAGCCTGCGGTCCGCATTGGGAATCAGCCGATCCCCAACGTCTGGAATGCTAACATAAGGAGTCTGTTCGGGACTTAAAAGATAAAAGTACTTGGAAGGAAAACCCCTAGGGTAATTATCACCTTCCTTTGTTGCAGCTATAGCTGCCAAAATGTCTTTATCTATTTTAGTCATGGATCTTGTAACTGCTGCTACTGTGCACATTGCTACTGCTGACTTGGCAGCCTCATCCGCCAAGCCGTTACCGACAG